>OX421493.1:45347524-46547524 GCA_949126835.1 Anisus vortex
GAGCTCATTTAAAAAAAAGTATAATACTGTTTTTAAAACCAGATGTGTTTATTTATACCAACTGCTACATTATGAGTGGCGGCTTATTCTCCGTAGCATGCTTACCGATAAACAAGCATTAATATAATAATATTTAAAAAAAAAAGAATAATATTTATATTGTTTTTTTTTTAAATACCACGTTTAGATGCACACAAAAAATGCGTTAAAAAAATTGCAAGAATTATGTTAACTAACATTTACTGTTTCTCGACTATTAATTGCTTCTAATTCGTTTTCGGCTCAAATTATGTTCAATCATTGATAACGTGAATATGAATATTATTGCCTGTAGTGTGATAATGTGTGCCACGTGACAAAATGAGAGCAATACAGAAATACATAATGCATTTTTAAAATATATATATGCCAGTTCAGCAAATCACAATACTAAAGTTCAACAGTTTAACAAAAATATTTGAAAAAAACCCAGAACTTTGGGGTTTTCTGGAGTTTATTTCAAAAGCCGCGTCAGTTAAATTCTGTCACGTTTTTTTTTATAGGTCAGTGATCCAATACTTTTATAAATGGCCGACATTAACCGCGTCAAGTAAACATGGACGGCCGGACCAAATGAAGGCAAATATTAGGCCTAAAAGCAAGCAGAACTCATTCTGGGGGGCCTTCTGAATATTAAGTGTGTGTTTTGTAACTCGCCTAAAGACTGTCCGCACGCTTATGTAGAACTCAATTTGAAATGTACAAACACACACTTATCTTATATATTGCATACCCTCGTTCTATAAAGAAGATTATTGCGTGCTACGATCATCCGTGGTCTGAGTCTAGTCTTGCATTTTAATCAGTGTTTTAAATGATTTGAAGTTACTGGTTTCCCTGATTTGTTCAGGCAACCCATTGCATGTCCGGATGCCACTCAGAAAGAAAGAGTATTTATATGTATTATTTCTTGCATATGGGATAAGAAAAGTCTTTTGCTTTTTATGTTTATCTGAGTATTGTCACAGATTGTTTTTGTGTTGTATTTCTAAATTGGAATTAAATGCCGTATATATTATTACTACTTTACTCTTTGCCCTTTGCTCTAGTATGTTTAGGTGTAGTGATTTAACTATTGGTGTTACTCTTGTCATTTGTGAATATTCGCCAGTAATGAACTTTACAGATCACACATACAGAAAGACACACAAAAGAAGAGGAAACATAACCCCACACCAAGAACAAAGACTGGGACAATTAAAACTAACCGTGATCAAAAGTAAAAACTCTTTCTGATACTTTATACATTCAACAATATGAAGT
Source organism: Anisus vortex (assembly GCA_949126835.1). NCBI lineage: Eukaryota > Metazoa > Mollusca > Gastropoda > Planorbidae > Anisus > Anisus vortex. The sequence continues at coordinate 45,348,827 of OX421493.1, forward strand.
GTTCCTTTTACTGCCCATCAAAATAAACAACATCAACAAGAACAAAACGAAACAGACAAAACTGTCTATAGTCTATACAGGGGTGAGGAACCTTTTTGTCTAAGAGAGCCATGGACACCACATATTTTGTAAAAGTAATTCTGTGAGAGCCGTACATTATGTTTAAAACTAAAAATTCAAGTAAATGTGTGCATTTTGTGTAATTTCAACACTAAAAGTACAATAATTATGTCTCTGAATTCTTCTGATGCTGAGCTAAAGTAGACTTGAACTCATTTGTAGAATGAAATATTGATATGCAATTAATATGTAGATCAAAAAGTCTTAAAAAAAACAACTTTTTAAAAAATTGAACATTTGTCTGCGAGCCAGATGCAGCCATCAAAATAGCCACATCTGGCTTGCGAGCCATGGGTTCCCGACCCCTGGTCTATAGAATAATTATGTCGTGACAAATTGACAGAAACTGGTGAACACTGCTTCACTGCCCCTATGATCAGTTTGGTCCGAAGGGTACTTTACTTATATTGTTTATGGAGACGCTTAAACTTTTGGTTTGCATTTTAATCTTTTTCTTCTTCTTCATTATACTGTGGAGACCCCGTTATACCCGAGGGAAAAGTCCATAATGTAAGGATAAGTTGATTGCGAATGCTCTGGGACTATGAGATCAAAAGTGTGCATTACTACTTATAATATTTATAACATTCAACAAAAGTTTTAAGCTTAAGCCGACGGAGTTTCATTTGCTGGACCAACCCTTCAGAGATAACTTGTAAGTCGAATGAGTTCCACAGTCTAATGGCTGACGGAGAAAAAAAAAAGAATATATCTAAACGTCGGTGCGTGCGTGTGGAACACGCAGTTTGAGCTGATGACCTCTGGTAGAGCGGGACACGTGTTGGGTGCGACATTGTCTGTGTGGACATGTCCACGTGGCCATTCATGATCTTGTGCATCATCGTGGCTTTGACTACCGCTTTGCGGTGTTGAATGGTTCAAGATGGAGTTTAGTCACCAAAGTAAAGGCACTAGTTTTGAGGCCGTAATATCAACAATCAATAATGTAAAATGTACTTCATCCTAGTTCTAAATGTTTTTCCACATAAAATCCGCTAGATCTTGGCTCAGCTTTTAAGACGGTGTTATGTTCTTTTATATTGATACAAAAAAACATATTTTTTATCAAAATATTACTGTGATCTCTGGACATCTAAAAAGAAAGATTAAGTGAAATAAAATTGTTGTGATTTTAGAATAGGGGGTGGCAAACTCAATCGCACAAGGGGCCAAAACTCAATTCGCTCTTAAGGTTGCAGGCTGAATATAAAATGGGTGAATTAACAATTGAGTAGTTGCACAAGTAGAACTTTTAAAAACAATATTATGAATTCAAAGGGGCGAAAGCAGTAGTAATAATAATAATAATAAAATATTTTTCATTCTTGTGTCGAGTTGCTAGAGCTGTATTCTCAGTTTATTATCTTGGCCGCATAGTATCAACCAAACCTTGCATTTAGTGTCCCAACCCCCATTACACTGCAGCTATATAAACTCCGTCTGCAAAATTTGCAAATGTTTACGGAGGAAAATAGGAGAGGGGGAGGGCAGTGCCCAAACGTTGGCTATTGGGTTGCGAAACATCTTGTAATGAGTTTTCAGTGCTTTAATGTCACTCAAGAGCAGTGTTATAAATTCTGATAACAAAGAACGACCCAACGAATAGGTATTTAGTTCATATCAAATATATATAGCAATAATGTCGTCGACATAATGACAGTAATCTTTAAATTTGACTTTATGTTATCTGCTTGTATGTTACAGACGCTCGTTTTATACAAACAGGTATATTTGCTATAATATAGTCAAACCATACTTTACATTCTTTTTTTTAACATACCTATTAAAGATATAAGACAAACATTTTGTAATAGAAAATATAAAAAAATGAAAATATTTAAAAATCTTAAAGGCAAAGAGAATTCAAACACACAATAATAGTTTTATATTAACATACAGCTTGTGATTATGAAGCGCGGTGGTCGTACGTCAGAGCGTTGAACTAGCGCACTGAAAGTCCCCGGTCAGAATCCTGGTGAAGGCTAGGATTTGTTCCCGGGTCTGGAAGGTGTCCTTTAAGTCTACCCAGCTCTGATGGGTTAAAAAAAGGACTCAATGACGGTGCAGAGATATACCGCCTTAGAGTCAAATAGCTACGTGGCCCTCGGTGAGATTGCTTTCTTGCACCAAGTTATCATTGTAGCGACAGCGGGCCATGCAACTGGTGTAGGCAAGGTATGAGTAAGACTCTGTCCGAGGCTAGCCCTATGCTGGCATGTCTATGGGGCGGTCCCATGTTGGGTTTGCTTGTTCCGTTCGTGTTCCCTTTTCTGTATATGTACATTTGCTTCAGCCCTCGAGTTGTACAGGGCCTGCCTCGTATACATATTATGTCGGCTGGTACGGCGTTGGTCTAGCGCATTTTGTCGGACACCGGGATGTCATCATCTAAAGTGAACACATCCCCTCAAGACCACCTTTGAAACCTTTCGTGTTTTTCAGGATGCTGTTTGCATACCCTTTCTGCAGTCTCACCACCCCCACCTCTTCGGGTGTCGGGCCTCGATCGTGGGGTGTGCAATACCACTGGGGCATGCCGGTGGCTATCCGACCCCGCGCAGACTACCACATCTCTCCCGAGCACCCCTAGCGATGAGGGTGGAGGCATGCGGCGACCATAGTCCCATGCATGGTCCCACTGGTCTGACTCGGGGAACCAGTGGTTTACACACTTCGCCAGTCTTTGAGGCTCATGAGTACAGAAGTGCTTATGTGTACCAGACTTGAATACAACTTATTTTCAAGAGAATGCCGAGCCGAGATTAGTCACTTAGGGCTTGAAGAACGAATTCCGCTGTATCGTGTGGCTGTGATACATTACCATAAAGGGTCGGCACGAACGGTTGTCCGTCCCTGTCCACTCTAAGATCCCGCAAGACGGGGCAATCAAATAGCACGTGCTCTATTAGACAGCAAGATCAGTAAGGCGGATGGTCATTTTTGCTGGCCACACATTTCCTTATTATGTCATGGCCACAGAACCTTGTGATCGCTGCTTCACGTGCACAGTGGATCAAATTGGTTTGCAAGGGGATACTTACTCAATCAGTTTCATTATTATCACATTTGTAGAAAACATAAAAATAAGGGTTAGGTTTTTAAATTCGGTTAAAAGAATTGATGAAAGTTGATTTTTTTAAATTTCTGAATTTAATTTAGTTGCAATATAAACTGCACATTTGATTTCATTTACTGTAATTATAAAATAATAGTCAGTGTAGATATAAGAGTAAATTAGGTTAATTAAATAAACACCATTTTAATATATTATGTAGACCAGGGGTCGGCAATCTTTTGCTAATAGTGTGCCAACCTTTGATTTCTACATCATTCAGCGGCCAACAGCCTGATAGTTAACCTGCTCTACTGTATAGATATATATTATAAGACAGTTTATTAAACGCCATAGCAAGACCAAGGTCAAAATGAAAAGAACTTTATAGAGAAAATCGTTAAGAGTTTTATATTTAATTTAAAACAAAATAAACATGGTTGTGATTATCATCTTGCTTTTTTTTTTCTTTTTGCATGTATATCAAATACATAAATTCAATACTGAAATTTCACATTAATGGTTAATGTCTAAAACATTAATTGAGTTGTCAAGATTGAAGTCATGCACCTGCTCAAATTCTTTCTTTTTTTTTTCATTAGGGGGCGCTTGGGGCTCTTTCAAACTTACTGCCCCTCCTATGGGCCTTTCGGCGTTTAAATGCCGCTTGGTATAGGCAACTTCACTAAGACCCGTGCTTAGACCTGCCAGCCGAATTTATTTTTTAATTTCGGCTGGCTGACATAATTTTTCGGCTGATATCCGGATTAGCCGGATTTTTCCGTAAATTGACATTTGTGGGTCAAAAAAACGGACGAGCCTGAAATTTTCATCAATTTTTAGAAGTTGAAAGTTCAAGGTCATGTAAATCTTATTAAAACTATTTTTGTTTTCGCAAAGCAAAGTTATAGTTAAGGTCTAACGACAGTACAATGCTAAAAACTCATTTTTGTTTTTATAAGTCATATGAATATTTAATTAAAAATTTTTTTAACAAAGTGTCCCATAAGTGGGACGTCAGCAGAAAATGGGTTAAAATATCAGTTTATAATTATCATAAATGAAACAAACGCGATGCAGTCTATCAGCTGTGAGGCTGGATCTTTTGCTGTTTATTATCAAACCAGCAACCGAAAACATGCACTCCACTGGTACAGATGATGCTGATGATGATAGGTGAAGACGAGCCAGTTGAGTAAGTTGTGGATACGAGGATGGTGCAGCACTGCTACGCCAGAATGCGAGAACATCATGAAACGGAACAACAGGCGCCGTCAAATAGTTTGCAATTTCCATAGCTATCTGAAATAATTGTTCAAAAAATCAAAACACAACAGTACTAACTGCTGGTTATAAAACATTTCATTATAGTACACAGTAGATGTAATATTTTTTGTTCAGTTAATAGATACCAGTAAAAAAAATATTGGAATAAAAACCTATACTAAATGTCACTAAATAGCCTAGTATTTAAATACTGTATGTATTTAAAAATATTTTACTGCAAACTGAGTGGTCTATTGAGAGCAAAATAAAACGAAAACATAGATTAACATAGAATACCTTATTAGTACAATCGTTAGGTGACAGCTCAGTTCTCAGCTCATTCATCAGCTCCATTCGTAACCGCTTGCATCGGCTTTCTTCAGAAACATCTTCACTGATCAGCTGTGAATGCGATACATGATGAATCCACGGGGCATTGCTGACTGTATGGAATTCTCCAGAATAGTGGTTGCTTCTGGCCGTCGAATCAATGATTTGGAATCTGGATCAAGCAACTGATGAAGCTTGATGTGATCATTGACAGGAAATCGATGGTCAAGTTGGTTGAGAACTGACAGCTTGATCATTTGTATCTTGTCATCATCGGCATTTGATGCAGTGTAGATCTTTCTGATGTGCATTTTCACCAGTGGAATAGTTGTTAAGGTTGGCATTGAACAGCTGAAGAGATCAGTTAGTCTTGGAATGGTTTCAGAAAGGTAACGAGTTCACTTAAGAAGTCAATTTCATCTTCATGGAGACAAATATCAACTCGACCAATACGCTTGAGAGTATTTTGAACTTCCCTTTTCAAGTCAAGTATAGACTGAATCATCGTCAGTGTTGAATTCCAACGCTTTGAACATGATGCCTTCGCTGACTTAAGATTGTGTGTATGACTATCAACGATGGCCACGGTTAATCTAAAAATGCAATCGAACTTAAAACGGAACGCCATGAAATTTAAGAAAGCAAAAACATTACGTTACGGCGACTCGTTAATTTTTCGGCGGATTTACGGGGGACGAAATACGGCGGCTAATGTGGCGCGCCGCATATTTTCCGGCGGATTTTTGGCGGACGAAAATTCGGCGGCGTATTCGGCGCGCGGCGTCGGCTGGGGGGTCTACCCGTGCTGACTTCCCGCCCCAAAAAGCGGGTCATCAGTCGTGGATCGGCTAGTTCCACCCTCTGCACAATCAATCAGAGGTCAAGCATGGTCGGCTGGTCCTGTGGCTAGTTCACCGGACTTTCAACAGAACGGCCCGCTTTCTAGCCCACCCCCTGACCAATCCCTGCCGCCCTGCAGGAGTTTTTGGGCCAAGGACGTAATAATCTTCTATCTAGAAGGAACGTCTGTAAACTTTAAGACAATCATAATCTGAAAAGCCGAGTGCAGACCAGCTGTAGTCTAGGCCAGCCATGAAAAAGAGAGCCGAGTGCAGACCAGCTGTAGCCCAGGCCGACCATGAATGAGAGTCGAGTGCAGACCAGCTGTAGTCTAAGCCGGCCATTAATGAGAGCCAATTCGAGAAAACAGAGCAAGCTCCTAGTCTCATAAGGCTCGGACAACATACCGCTACCGGGTGTATGGTCCCAACCGTTCCCTACGGGGGACAACTTGACCGCCTTCTGAGATTAGAATATACGACACTCTTAGCTTAGCCTGAAAGTCGAGGAGAGATCGTATTGCTTAGAATAACATAACTCTGTGTTGAGTAGCCAAAGTACTTTATTTATATTTTGATCTCAGCCTGAGAATTTAGTTAATTAGTGTAAGGAATTACCAACGAGAGCCTTATTTGGATTGTATTTGGAAGCACGCAACTAAAAAATAGCGGAAGAGATATTTAGTAATCATTTAAAGTAAGTAGTTCATGTAGTGTTTAATTTTTTAAAACGTACATATAACTTTTTACTAATTAATATGTATACAATTTTTAACTATTACATTTTATAGTTGAATCATTTTAAAATTATAATTGTAAGCCATATGTTTTTTAAATAATGGAAAAATATTAAACATTTAGAAATATTATCGTCAGTAAAGAAATTGGCGAGTTATCTCCCTTTAATAAAAGTTCCCGCATTTGATTATATCGTAAAACCATATTATAAAAATTGCCTAAAAAAATAAAAAATGAACGAGCCTTCAGGTTCTTATGTCCAAGGCGTAAATATGTTCAGGGTGCACCAAAGGGGGGGGCACACCAAGGTTCTGTCCGGGCGCCCTTGGATATGCCAATAATGCGTCTCGTGTAACTTAGTGTACTGTTTCCGCAGCCACATGCACTATTTTCTTCTACTGTGGAATTTCCTTCGGATCATTATCGTGGTGGCTCGCCCGGTAGCGCAAATCCCATACTATAGGTATGGGCATCAAGCCACCAGGGCGGGTTTGAGGCTTGACTGCCGCGCTAATTTCTTCATTCCCGCCAAGGTCTCGGACCTCTCGAATGCAAGTGAGAGCGAGACCACTCGGAGTCACAGCATGGGCTGTCCCCAGTGCAAGCGTACTGGTGGTTTCCACACTTCGCCGACGATGAGACAGATGGGTGTAAAGAAGTGATAGTTAATATTAATTATAATTTTTCTTATAAAAATCTAGCCTTATGGTATTTATTTTAACAGTAATTAACGGTATAAAATTAATTTACGTTAAACAGTTGCAAAAAAACATTTCCTGCTTTAATTGTTTAAGTCGATTTTTAAAAAAAAACATTAATAATTCCAACAATTACATAATATAATGCTAATATTTAAGCCACTTAAATTTATTAAAATAATAAAACTAATTAACATTTTTTTAATAGAATTTATTATAAATTATTTATGCTTAAATGCAATTAGCATGTGGGGTAGGTCTATCAATTAATGAGTGCCTTTTCCTTGAATGCTCTACGCTAATTGTTTAATGTCACGTACATATTTACATACTTCTGACTGGTCAAGTGTAAGTGTAAGTGACCTTTGCCTATGCTGTATGCTTAAAACAGCTTTCGTGTGCAATAAAATATGTTCACGGGTGTAAGTTGAACAAAAAGCGGAAAGTAGAGTGAATGCATAGCAGATGACTTTGCTAAGTAGCTTCCTTCAAGATTTGTTTCCAAATTGACACATTTGGCTTTTGGATATTTAAAATTAACTTGCTGCATTTTTTTAAAAATAGCTATTATGCCGTCACCAAAAAAAAAAATCCGTAGTAAGGTGAAGGCACTCAGACTTCAAGTAGTAGGCCTATGGTATGAGTGCTTCAATGTACTTTTGGGAAAAAAATCTATCTTAGTGTGCTTTAAATAAGGAAAGTATTTAAAATGTTTTGAAATTAATTTCACGGCAAGATTTATCCAGTTTTAGTGCGAATTCATTCCAGTAGTCTAAGAGTTCAAGTGATGTTTGACCCAAGTTCAACTCATTGAGATGTGTTGCTATGTCATTCAGAAACATTGGCTTCAACAGTCAGTTATTCAAGACTTAAACCTCGTCTAAGATAACGAATAATTTGCACAACAGCAGATCTCCATATTCCGTATCCCTTTCTTGTAGAAGCTATAAAACAATAGATTCAATCACAGAGCTTTCCTGATCTTTAACACTTGACCCACAGAATGATTTTCATGTTATAGTTTGCATTGAAAAAATCTCCTTCTGGGAGGTCTCCCTGGCGTGCCACTGAAAATCGCTCTGTGTGCTAAGTCTGGCACACGCTCCTTCGGTTGCCGATCCCTGATGTAGACCTATGTTTATATAAATTTGACTTTAACATAAAAAGTGCGAACAAAAAAATAGAAAAATACCACATAAAAAAAATAAATAGATAAAAAACAAAGAAACAAGAAATAAAAAAACAAAACATTTTGACGGTTCTCAGCATGTTTATTTTTTCTTAATATTACAAAACAATCAATTTCTTTGAATCCGACATATTTGAATACATCGAAAGAGGACGTAACAGAGCACTATCAAAACGACCAAACCATAGAGAGGGAGAAAACTCCCGCCAACTCTTGTGGTGATTGCTTCCCTTGGCTCTGACTGCGCGTTGCTGCTATGCGCCTCTTGGAAAAAAGGAAAAGAATTCGAATGTAATTTTATAACTATCACATAATATAGATCTAGATCTATATAATTACCTTGAGTTTTGTTTATTATATGTATGTTTGTTTGTTCATATATATAAGTTTGACCTCTATAGAATCCAAGGCCGTTAAACTGATCGGGACAAAAGTTAAATACATAATAAATAAAAACTCCAAAATTATTTATTTTGTATTGGCCTATCAACTCTATTGCTTGCGTCGTTAATTATTAATTATACGTATACGTATTTATGTTAAGGTTTTAAACTGTAGCTCATTAAAAAAAAATCTGAAAGATGTCCTTTTAAAATGCTTTAAAATTGTGTGTCGTTTGATTCCTTTCGGGTTTTCCATTTCTGCGAAAACTTTTATTTTTTTTACTCTTATTTTTTGTCCCTTTTTGATTGTTTTTAATCTCTTAACAAAACATAGTGTAGTTATTAATTTCTCCGTCATTTTGACGGGCATAACTACTAATATGCATATTAACTCCAGGTTGGGAAGGGGGCGAATGCATAATTTAGTTATAGCAAGTACAACAGAGCCTAACGAATTATAAAAATATCTTTATTTGAATGTTTTTTTAAAGTAATTTGTGTTGGTAAGCAAGCTTCATACAAAGAAGTATTCCAGAAGCAAACTGAGTTGCGAAGGAGTGGCTCTGTTTATGGCTTAAACAGTATGCAATTTAAGATATTATGTTTTTATCAAGACATACATTTCTGTTAGTATCCATTTTTTTTTTTTGGAAAAAAAAAACTGATTAATTATAGACTTATTATAGAGTTCCGAAGAGAAGAAATCGTATATATTTGAAACAGTTCTCTCCATTACAACTAATTGGACAAGCCTTATAGAATTGCTTCCCTTGTTTGTCCGTACAAAAAAAAATACACAGGTCATGTAATATCGTAATAAAACTAATGGAATAACCCCATTGACTTGCATTTTGCCCAATTACACACAAAGGTGAGTTCCCTGTTAACAGTGGAGTTATCTTCCTTGTAAAATTATCTCCCCGCTACTGAAAAATTTAAAAATCAATCCGAGTTGTTCCCTTCAAACACTTTGAGGTAGCATTATTTCTACCCATACTTCAATGCAGTGTTACGGTTAAAAACATACTTGTTATAATGTACATAATTCCATTGACAAGTCGTAATGATTATGCATACCATGATGAACCTAAAAGCTCATTGTGTACCAACATTTCCGGTCCTATTCGTTCGTTTACTAACAAAACTTGTCGGTGTGCTGCGCTACTGGTTGTACTGCGAGCAAGAAAAGAAGTAGGGGGATTACATTTTTATTTCATTTCCAAAAGATGAAATAAAACGATGGATTGTGAACGTCAGACGTTAAGAATAATATATTTTTATTCCCAAACTTTTTGTTTGATGCAAATTTTGTTTTTGTTTTCTGTCTTTATGTATGTAATATTTCATGACTTTTGATAGCCAAGAACCGCTACTCTTGACTACTTTGACTATCACGTCGAGTATTAATTATCGCACACTAACTTTTAATGTTAGAAACGGATTTCTCATAACCTAGCTTGCGGCCTTTGTATGTTTCTAAAAAAAAAAAAAAAAAAGACCAGAACTGGTCGTCTAGGTTCAAATAAATTGTCAAACACCAGCAAAAGCCGAAAACATCATTTAGTGTTTGTTGCAGGAAGTTAGCCGAAAGTTCATCAACACGATAAACCCTGACCTATTGTAAAGTTCAGGCTTCATTAAGACTTGTCAATTTACCTATAGACGACTCTTTATAAAAAATGTGCTCAAAAAATGTAAAAATAATAAACATATTTAAAAAAAAATCAACAGTTTGTTTTTGTAATAACAATAAATGTTATTTATATAGCGCATTTTAGCGTAGAGGGAGCGATCTAAGACATGAACCAAATTAAATCTAAGATTGTAGGAAAAGAAGTTTAGAAAAAAATGTGATGTCAAGTATACACAAAATGCTACAAATAATAAAAAAAGAATATAACATTAAATGAAGTAAATACAAACTAACAAAGTAACAATGTACAGATATCTTTTATAACAAAATCTTGCCAATAAATTGAACAGATTAAATGCATAATCTTGAGCAGCTTAAAGAAATTTTTATAAAGAAATAGATCTTGAATGTTCTCATTATTATTATTATTATTATCATGATATGTAATATTTATAAAAAAAATAGTTGTAGAAAAATCTACATTGTTTAAACATAGTAGATAATAATATAATAGATAATATTTTTAATTAATTTGTGAAACTTGTATTGCTTTAAAAAAAAAGGATGAACAAAAGTTTTAAAAATTGGTAAATTTTATAGGAACAAAAAATAAAGACTATTTAAGTTACACTTTATTGAAATTGCATTTCAACAACAACCAAATAAAATCTAGATCTATGTACAAGATAATATGTTTCGTGTTAAAACTTAGGTAGATGCGTAAGCTTAGGGCTGTCTATTGATATGTCAACCTCCAAACTTTTTGGCTCGCCGCCTATTGCAACCGAGGCTACAAGCACGGCACGCTCCTTTCTGCTGAGTCTGCCGAGAGCGGTGAGGAAATGTTTCTTTTCTGTTACCTCCCTTTCTTCTGTTCCCGCCTCCTCGGCTGTCAGCTCGTCTGCCCCAAGTCTTCTTTTTATTCTTCTTTTTGTTATGTTTCTTCCTCTTCTTCTTCTTTCGCTCGTTCCATTTGTTTCTCTTCCACGTCCGTCTGTTGCCGCAACCTCCTGGTTCAAAGGGAGGTAATAAAAGACCAGACGTAAATTTTTTAAAGCAGACGAACTCCCGACATTTTTTTTTAAAGCTATAGTCTAGGTCAGTAACAAATTGAGACAAAGTTAAGCTGTTTGAAAGACAAAAATAATTTGAAAAAAATATTAAATAGTACTAATCAGATCGTTTAATTGTATTTATAAGTTTAATGATATAGAATCTAGATTGTAGCTCTAACATTTAAAAAAAACGCTAAAACAATTTTACTATTTTTTTAATAGAAAAAAATTAAATTATCACACGTTGAATGCGAAAAACAAAACATTAATTTACAACATAGTTAGGCCCGTATAAGAATTTTATGATGAAATAATAGTCTGTCAAACAGTTCATTAGTAAACAAAAATATTAATAAAACAAGGTAGGCCTATTCATTATGTTCATACAATGAATGATATTCAATGCTTATCTCATTAGACAACGATTGTGAAGGAAAATATTAATTTGTTGAGCCATGATCCATTCATACATTTTGATTTGGTTCATGTGCTTAGAACGCTCCCAGTTAAGTTATTGAGACTTGTATATAAATGATAGCACCAAAAAAAAAATACAAAGGAACGAAGACAAAAATCCAAGCGCACACTTTGTTTAAAAACATAGTTAAATTTAACTATCAAAGGGACTTAACTCACCATCACAGTGCCGGAAAGGCAGACGACACCTCTGGTTCTGAATCACCTCCGGACAAGAGCTGCCGTTGGGCGAGGCGTCCTGGAGTATGGGTCTGGTGCGAACCTGGTTGCCGTTTCTGTAGCCACAGTTTTGTCCGTTCCTTGAGCACTCCGACCAAGCAGACCAGGCTCCTGGGACACAGTCCACTAAATGGACGGATACAAATATCATGCAGATTAACAGTAATAAATAACTTTTTCTTTGTAAGCAGCCTTCCATAGATATAACCAAAGACTATAATAAGATGGACCGCTTGCTATATCCTTAGAGCTGAATAGTTAGCTTGCGCATGCGCGACCTTCAATACGTCCTCAAGTTTTCCGGTGCACATCAAAGACTATAATGAGCTTGCTCTATTTTTAGAGCTTAACGCTTGTTTTTTTTTCCGTGCGCACTCTGTCTTTAATGACTCCTAAATTTTCCTAAAGACTTCCGCTGTATAGGTACAACTTTCGATTTTAATCTTAATTTTCTTTGACAAAATCTTAACACATTACTAAACCGGAAGTCTAGAGGACGTAGTGCGATAGGGAAATTCCGAATAAGCTTAGAAAATATTGGAGTCATCAAATAGCTCAAATAGCAGAAGTATCAGAGCTAGCGGTTCAATATATTATGGTCTTTGTTAAAACCCAATTTGAAATAATAAGTCTCGTTACAACATGTTTACACATCTAAGTAATAAGTCACTTGGCTAAACTATTTTTATTTTTATTTTATAATACAACTAGCTAAAGAATATCGACTCTAAAAGACTGATATTCTATTTAATCATTGTATTTACTATGTACACGCTTAACAAATCATATTTAATTATGTTTATCATGTATCATCATCATCATAACCGCCTTTCGTCTCGTCTGGGAGATATATCATGTATATTTTACAAAAATTATTTTTCACTATTCTAATCACTTCATTAAAAAAAAAACCACCCATACCTTCACACACACACACAAAACACAATAAAAGAAAACAGGAAGCCAAGTTTCTAAAAAAATAACTCCTTAAGAAAAAACTTACCCCTGTCTTTGCATTCTCTTGTGAAATTTGCATAATACTGACCAGCTGGACAGTGGTCAATGCATTCCCCCTCGTTGACCAAGTAGGGCTCCTCGCACAGGGTACAGAACTGGCGGCTAAAGCAGCTAAGACAGTGGTCAATGTGGCATCCTGGAGGGAGGCGCGGGCGGGTGGGTGGAGGGGGATTAATTGATATATAAAAAGCAAGCAGGAATTGTTGCTGTTTTTTTTTTGTATTTTTCTAAGATATAATTATTTAAAGCTAGTATATGTCAAACTATTTTAAGACTACCGAATGTCATTGCAGTGTAAGGACTACGAACATGTCATTGCAGTGTAAGGACTACGTACATGTCAAGGACGTGTAAGGACTACGTACATGTCAAGAACGTGTAAGGACTACGTACATGTCAAGGACGTGTAAGGACTACGTACATGTCAAGGACGTGTAAGGACTACGTACAATTCAAGGACGTGTAAGGACTACGTACATGCCATGGAAGTGTAAGGACTACGTACATGGCATTGAAGTGTAAGGAGTACGTATATGTCATTGAAGTGTAAGGACTACGTACACGGCATTGAAGAGTAAGTACTACGTACATGCCATGGAAGTGTAAGTACTACGTACACGGCATTGAAGAGTAAGGACTACGCACATGTCATTGAAGTGTAAGGAGTACGTTTATGTCAATGAAGTGTAAGGACTACGTACATGTCATTGAAGAGTAAGTACTACTACATGCCATGGAAGTGTAAGTACTACGTACACGGCATTGAAGAGTAAGGACTACGTACATGTCATTGAAGTGTAAGGAGTACGTACATGTCATTGAAGTGTAAGGACTACGTACGTGTCATTGAAGTGTAAGGACTACGTACATGCCATGAAAGTGTAAGTACTACGTAGGCCTACATGGCATTGAAGAGTAAGGACTACGTACATGTCATTGAAGTGTAAGGAGTACGTACATGTCATTGAAGTGTAAGGACTACGTACATGTCATTGAAGTGTAAGGACTACGTACATGTCATTGAAGAGTAAGTACTACGTACATGCCATGGAAAGTGTAAGTACTACGTACACGGCATTGAAGAGTAAGGACTACGTACATGTCATTGAAGTGTAAGGAGTACGTATATGGCATTGAATTGTAAGGACTACGTACATGTCATTACAGAGTAAGAATACGTAAATGTCTAGGAAGTGTAAGGACTATGTACGTGTCATTGGGTAATAAGAAAATAGAATACTTTCATGGGTCAGGATACAAACATATTTTTGAAATATTTATAAATAACACATAAAAAAAAAAAGAATTGCTTGAGTTGTCAGTAATAAATAAACAACAGTAGTTTTGCTAAACTTTATGTCAGACGACACATTTAAAATCTTTTGAATGAAAGAATGACATAATAATTAAGCTACATTTATCTTCTCTATTTGTTAACAAAGGCAAATTGAAACTTTTTACGTCATGCACAATCTCACAGTCAAGCTTGTTCTAAACTTAGAACGTTTAAAACTTAATGAATTTTACGGGCTAGAGATATGAGCCCAAAATGTATCAAGGGTCATAACTGTGTTTTTTTTCCCCTTAAGATTTGACGTACTCGTTGTTCCATCTTGTTCTTTTAAATTATTAAACTTTATTTTTTTTTAAAATCATTAGATGAAACTTAGGCTTAGCTTATAAATTTAGAGACGTTCCTTCTAGATAGAAAATTATTACGTCCACTAGGCCCAAAACTCCTGCAGGGTGATAGGGATCCGTCAGTGGCAGGGATAGAACCCGCGAGTCCGCGACCTGTCCGTTGGTTTTTGGTTGACAGTCCGGTGAACTAACCGCTGGACCAGCCGGCTTCACAAAATATATCCGCACAACCAGACTCAGAACTTGAAGATTTAATATCAGGAAATAGTGGGGAGTGGGGAATAGGGAGTTAGTGAACTGTCATTTCGGGAAAAGGGGAAGGGGGGGGGCGTTTTAGACTTTTGGGGCTACTGCTATGTTTTAAGAGAGCCAGTAGTAATAACTAAAAAAAATGCATACTTACTGTAACATTTATTGAAGTACTGGTGCCTGACGCCGTAGAAGCCCACGGGGCAGGAGGGCGTGCATATTCCCACCTCGCGCATGTTCTGCCTATGCAGGAACATGAAGAGATTCGGTTCACAGGAGACGCACCCATTTATTGGAGAGCAAGCCGTGCAACCTCGCGGGCACACTGGGTAGCGGCCAATGATGGCTGTGGACATAAGGGAAACAACTGAGATAATTCTTCGAGCAATCAAATAATAAACATTGTTATCGCTCTTACATTAAAATTTTAAAGCACATTTTATTTTAACAACGATTTTATAACCGTTACTTTTTTAATTAAACTTACCTTCGATATTATTAAACTATATTGAAATAAACTAGTTTTAATCATGTTGGAAATGATATTAATGCACCAACTCAAGTGATAGTGTCAAAAGTGAAATTTGAATCACACACAAATAAACCTGCTTGGGCTTCGGCATTCATTTTTTTTCAATTAGGGAATTGGGGGGTGGGGGGGAGGAGCAGTTAGGAAAGGTGTCAACGGGCGGCAACGTCGTAATAACATGTAAGCTTATTCTAAATGAGGGAAGGGGGGGGGGGCAAATTTTTAAAAAATTATTGTTTCATTCATTTATTTATTTTTAGTACGCGGAATGGATGAAGTCCCCCACCCCCCTCTCCAGTCCCAAGCTGTAGGCCTATACCGTGGACGCCTATGATTGTTTCTAGCGCCCGGATATAAAGTTAATGTTTTAAATCAGTGTTGGCAACCATCAGAAAATTTAGTTGACCTATCTATTAAAGGTTCTCACACAGGGGTTAAGTTCTCACACAGTTTAGTCATTTACAGATTATTAAAAAAAAAAAAGAAGCGTTTTATAGTGTGGCCAGCACAATGCTCAGCATCTACAGATTTATCAGAAAATAATCAATGTGAAAGACAGCCTTTTCTCCCTCCATTCGATTTCCCTGAAGTTATATTTTGAATAATTAAATAGAACAAAAACGTTTTAGACATAACAAATAACAATGAAATATAATGATATATAATGAAAAATATAAATAATTCAATTAGTATTGCGACAACTCGCCTACAGACTATTCGTTTACGGCCTGTCGTCTACATAAAGTAGATCTATCAACATTACGTATATCACGACAACTCGTCTAAGAACACTGCGTCTAACGACACTGCGTCTATTGTGACAGTTCGTCTACGAGACACTTCGTATACCGTGACAGTTTGTGAATGAGACAATAATTCGTTAACGACGACAGTTCTAATGGACGAACTGTCGCAATAAAGTTCTGAGTTATTGATGAATGGAGCAGCTAGCAGAGAAAACGTATATTTGTTATTGTTCATTTTACTGCCTGTCTGTATGTACGCGCGTGTCTGTGTGTGTGTGTATGTCTGTTATATGTATGTCTGTGTATATATCTGAAAGGGTCTATGTGTGTCTGAGTATGTGTCTGTGCGCGTATTTGTGCGTATGTCTGCGTGTTTGTGTTTGGGCGGTTTCGGTGCGCGTACTTGTGTGTATGTCTGTGTAGATATCTGAGTGGGTATGTGTGTATATGTCTGTGCGTATGTCTGCGTATGTGTGTGTCTGCGTGTCTGTCTGTACGCGCATCTGTCTGTGTGTCTGTGTATATGTCTGAGTTGGCATGTGTGTTTATATTTGTGCGTATGTCTGTGTGTGTGTCTGCGAGTGTGTCTGTGCGCGCACCTGTCTGTATGCCTGTGTATATGTCTGTGTGGGTATGTGTGTGTATGTGTGTGTATGTGTGTGTATATGTTTGTGTGGGTATGTGTGGGTATGTGTGTGTATGTGTGTGTATATGTTTGTGTGGGTATGTGTGGGTATGTGTGTGTATATGTTTGTGTGGGTATGTGTGTGTATGTGTGTGT
This sequence comes from Anisus vortex, assembly GCA_949126835.1. Lineage (NCBI taxonomy): Eukaryota > Metazoa > Mollusca > Gastropoda > Planorbidae > Anisus > Anisus vortex. The sequence continues at coordinate 45,365,789 of OX421493.1, forward strand.
ATATGTCTGTGTGGGTATGTGTGTGTATGTGTGTGTATATGTCTGTGTGGGTATGTGTGTGTATGTGTGTGTATATGTTTGTGTGGGTATGTGTGTGTATGTGTGTGTATATGTCTGTGTGGGTATGTGTGTGTATGCCTGTGTATATGTCTGTGTGGGTATGTGTGGGTATGTGTGGGTATGTGTGTGTATGTGTGTGTATATGTCTGTGTGGGTATGTGTGTGTATGTGTGTGTATATGTCTGTGTGGGTATGTGTGTGTATGTGTGTGTATATGTCTGTGTGGGTATGTGTGTGTATGTGTGTGTATATGTCTGTGTGGGTATGTGTGTGTATGTGTGTGTATATGTTTGTGTGGGTATGTGTGTGTATGTGTGTGTATATGTTTGTGTGGGTATGTGTGGGTATGCCTGTGTATATGTCTGTGTGGGTATGTGTGTGTATGTGTGTGTATATGTCTGTGTGGGTATGTGTGTGTATGTGTGTGTATATGTCTGTGTGGGTATGTGTGTGTATGTGTGTGTATATGTCTGTGTGGGTATGTGTGGGTATGCCTGTGTATATGTCTGTGTGGGTATGTGTGTGTATGTGTGTGTATATGTCTGTGTGGGTATGTGTGTGTATGTGTGTGTATATGTCTGTGTGGGTATGTGTGTGTATGTGTGTGTATATGTCTGTGTGGGTATGTGTGTGTATGTGTGTGTATATGTCTGTGTGGGTATGTGTGTGTATGTGTGTGTATATGTTTGTGTGGGTATGTGTGTGTATGTGTGTGTATATGTTTGTGTGGGTATGTGTGGGTATGCCTGTGTATATGTCTGTGTGGGTATGTGTGTGTATGTGTGTGTATATGTCTGTGTGGGTATGTGTGTGTATGTGTGTGTATATGTCTGTGTGGGTATGTGTGTGTATGTGTGTGTATATGTCTGTGTGGGTATGTGTGGGTATGCCTGTGTATATGTCTGTGTGGGTATGTGTGTGTATGTGTGTGTATATGTCTGTGTGGGTATGTGTGTGTATGTGTGTGTATATGTCTGTGTGGGTATGTGTGTGTATGTGTGTGTATATGTCTGTGTGTGTATGTGTGTGTATATGTTTGTGTGGGTATGTGTGTGTATGTGTGTGTATATGTCTGTGTGGGTATGTGTGTGTATGCCTGTGTATATGTCTGTGTGGGTATGTGTGGGTATGTGTGGGTATGTGTGTGTATGTGTGTGTATATGTCTGTGTGGGTATGTGTGTGTATGTGTGTGTATATGTCTGTGTGGGTATGTGTGTGTATGTGTGTGTATATGTCTGTGTGGGTATGTGTGTGTATGTGTGTGTATATGTCTGTGTGGGTATGTGTGTGTATGTGTGTGTATATGTTTGTGTGGGTATGTGTGTGTATGTGTGTGTATATGTTTGTGTGGGTATGTGTGGGTATGCCTGTGTATATGTCTGTGTGGGTATGTGTGTGTATGTGTGTGTATATGTCTGTGTGGGTATGTGTGTGTATGTGTGTGTATATGACTGTGTGGGTATGTGTGTGTATGTGTGTGTATATGTCTGTGTGGGTATGTGTGGGTATGCCTGTGTATATGTCTGTGTGGGTATGTGTGTGTATGTGTGTGTATATGTCTGTGTGGGTATGTGTGGGTATGTGCGTGTATGTGTGTGTATGCCTGTGTATATGTCTGTGTGGGTATGTGTGTGTATGTGTGTGTATATGTCTGTGTGGGTATGTGTGGGTATGTGTGTGTATGTGTGTGTATGTGTGTGTATATGTCTGTGTGGGTATGTGTGGGTATGCCTGTGTATATGTATGTGTGTGTATGTGTGTGTATATGTCTGTGTGGGTATGTGTGGGTATGTGTGTGTATGTGTGTGTATGCCTGTGTATATGTCTGTGTGGGTATGTGTGGGTATGTGTGTGTATGTGTGTGTATATGTCTGTGTGGGTATGTGTGTGTATGCCTGTGTATATGTCTGTGTGGGTATGTGTGGGTATGCCTGTGTATATGTATGTGTGGGTATGTGTGTTTATGTCTGTGCGTATGTCGGCGTGTGTGTGTGTCTGAGCGTGTGTCGATGCGACATGGTCCTACACAGGCAGATTAAGCCAAGCGATTCGCGTGCCTGCACCCAAACCTTAAATAACCGGGTCCAAAAATACTTTAAACTATAGGCCTACCACCACAAAAGGGCAATTAACAATCACACACACAAAACCCAATAACGACATAAAGAACCCCAGATACGGTATTGCTCCGGGGGCCTCAACATCTTCTCCGAGGCCCCCGCTGTGTATGTTTGTATGTCCGCAAAGACAACATGGGATGTTTTGATAAATAGCGTTAGAAGGAAGCGCTATACTGGAGCCAATTTCGTTAAAGAACATAATTCTGTCTATAGGATGTAGAATTCACCATTGAATCTCTCTGTTCAGAAGATGGTCCGTGTTAAATGTTGCCTTAAGGTTTTTTCTTTCTTTTATGTCGTTTTAATATAATTTTCTTTACAAACTTTCATAAGAAAATGTAAAAAAAAAAAGTTCTCCGCCAAACGAAGTAGCAAAAGTTCAATAGGAGAATAAATATTTGGTTTACATTCAAATTCATTGAATAGCGAGCTGTAAACTATTCCGTGGCGCCCTCTCGTGTCTAACAGACTTATGGGAAGATGTCTTCTTTTTTTGTTATTTCTTTAAGTACACGTAACCCCCCCCCCCCCCCCCACACACACACACAAACACACATACTCACACAACTAAACATAAAAACACATAGAAAAAAGGATGTAATTTAACAGTGTCATGTAAAGCTGAACAAACGCATGTAATATTATAAAGATTTCTTCAGCACTGTGTAATTTTTAGGACTGATGATTCTAGCCAGTAAGTGTTACTGGGTGTTCATTAGTTAGACCTATACTCGAATATGCATCTTCTGTATGGGACCCATCAACTAATATTTTTTTAATTGAAAAAATTCAGAAAACAGCTGCAAGGTTCATTATTATCGAATGTTCACAACTGACAAGAGTAACACCAATAGTTAAATCACTAAACCTTGAAACACTAGAGGACAGAAGGACAAAGAGTAAAGTAGTAATTATACAAAAGGCATTAAACTCTAATTTAGAAATACAACATAATAAAATATGTTATAATGCTCAAATAAACATATGGACAAAAACACTTTTCTTAGCTCATATTCAAGAACAAATGCATATAAGTAGTGCCTACTCTTTTTTACTCCCTTTATTTTAAGTTCTGCTGTCTGTCCGCTTGGATGGATGGTTGGTTGGATAACAGCAAAACTTTGAATCGATTTTCCGACCACTTTCCGTGGTCCGATCGAGCTGAAATTCGGGCAGCAGACTTGCACAGACTAACAATACATTCTATCAAATTTTCAGCATAGTAGCATTTGTAATAGGCACGAATTTCTTCTACCAAGTTGCAAATCGAGGAATATATTTTACGAAAAAACATGGCTGCCTTTGACGGAAGTACATAAACTTTTCGGATATGTTAATTTTTACGAAATAAATACGAATGAAAACGACACAATATAGCCGAAACAAAAGCAAGTTTTTTTTAATGCGCAATCGTTATAATTAGATATGTATTTGCCGACATTACCGATTCGAAATTTTTTAGTTTTTGTAGTGAAGTGGAAATGGTAAACTTAGTTTGCAAAGAAAGGGAGTATAATAAAAACTTTGTTTTTATGGTTTTCTTGTTTCCGAGTGGCATCCGGGCATGGAATGGGTAGGCCTACCCTGAACAAACTAGGAAAACCAAGTAATATGACATCATTTAAAACATTGATCAAAATTCAAGACCACGGTTGGTCGTAGGACGCATTCATCTTCTATATTGAAGGAGCTTCTGTAACATGTAAAATATGATAAAGGAAGGTCTGGCTGAATGTAAGCACATAGAGAATAGCGTCCTGGTGCAGAGTTCCTGAGAAATACAAGGAGTGGAGACAGAAGGAGAAGAACTACAGATACCTTTGTAGAGCTTTGGAGTAAACGGTAAATCCTTTTACTTTAAATGTAATGGACAATGAAAGAATGAATCAGTATCTTTCGGGTTGGTTTAAGAATTTACAAAATGCTGGTCTATACCATGGGCAGATAATAATGCTGCTCGGGAGCCACATATCTACTTAATAACTAGCGAACTAAACAAACATACTCACAAACACACACAGTGTAGGGTTAACCAATTATAATCGCGTGTTTGTAGGAAGGTTAATATTGTCAAATATAATATGCAGACGTAAACTACCGATAGACAGCAATAATAAAACAAACAACTGTTTGGATCTTTATAAATAACCGCATTTTATAATTTATTATATTTATATTTAGAATTCTTTCAAGCATATATATTTACAATAATAATAATAATTATTATATTCAACATTGAGCAACAAGAACATGCAAGAACACGGTTATAATTCTCTAGGCTAAAGAAAAATGAAAATAGATGTAATTAAAAATCTCAAAACTTTACGAGAGAACATAAGACAGAGCAAATGAATGTTGTAGGCCTATTTACCGATTTACGACAGAACATAAGACAGAGTAAATGAATTTTGTAGGCCTATTTACCGATTTACGACAGAACATAAGACAGAGCAAATGAATGTTGTAGGCCTATTTACCGATTTTCGACAGAACATAAGACAGAGCAAATGAATGTTGTAGGCCTATTTACCGATTTAATATAAAAGTAAAACAGTAGTGGTTTAAAAATGTTTAGCGAAGGTAAATATTAAAATAATGTGTTTTCGAGTTCTTTTTAAAAGTGACGATAGAACGTGTTCGCATGAGTTGGATGGGAAGTAGATGCCATACTTTCAGGCTAGATATTGAGAAGGCTCTCAGGCCAACGGTCGTCAAAGAGATACGGGGGCACCTCCAGAAGCGGGGAGTCAGAACAACTGAGTATTCTTTTCGTAACATAGGGTTTGATTAGTTCCTTGAGATAGGACGGCATTTCATTATTAGGCAAGCGCATACAAATCTGTGGGGGAGCAACGCAATTATTTATCTGTTTATGGTCTCTGAGGATTCATGGCAGGAGGTTGCAGCTGACCGTGGAGTCTAAAATGGAATAACCTCCCTAGAGGCAAAACGACCAAGGGCTCACATTGACAGAAGGCGGATAAGGAAGGCAAAAGCATCCTCCACACAGCCGCCCTCACTGTTCAAATGTGAGGGATGCTCAAGGGACTGTCAGTCAGGATTGGCCTGTTCAGCCACAGCAAGCGCTGTCCCTCATTAAAATCCTAAGGGCGCATCCATTGTCTTGTGAGACGAATAGGAGCCATATATAGGTCTCTAAGGGTCTTAACCCGCCCCTGCACATCAGCACACACACACATCACTTACAAAATACATATCGCTCCATTGATAAAATAAAAAAAAAACAATTAGATATAGCCTATATTTTACAGTTGATCAAAATAATGTACAGAGATGAAAACCATATTAAAATCTAGCCCATTCTAGTCATAGTGTAACATTCAGAGACATGCTGCCCCATAAGTTCATTCTAACCTACAAATCTTGATGTAAGTTTAAGAAAACGAAAAATGTGAACAGGCCCAACACAATAATCAAACAACTACTTGGGCCTAGAATTCTCATATTTCCATTATCACAAATTAAATAGTCAACTGTGGAGAAGAGAGAGGGGAGAAAACTATCTTCCAACTTAGTCTACAATCCAAACGTGATTTTATTTGTCAACCTCCGGAAAATCTTCTCTGCTCGGGATGTAGACTATATACACAAAAATACACACACTAAAAAAGAAAAGGTGAGGTTTTTAGTGGTAGAGTAGATAGAGGGCGCATGTAACCAGACACTTCTTCGTGACTTTAAAAAAAAAAAAAAAAGTAAACAAAGACATCAGGAAGGGGGTTTACAAAGGGACAGCACCGAGGAGTTGGCTGCTCTCCCTTCGGCCGTCTGGAGTTAACTCTCATTTAGAGAGAGAGAGAGAGAGAGAGAGAGAGAGAGAGAGAGAGAGAGAGAGAGAGAGAAATAAAGTTGGTAAAGTTTGATGTGGGCTGAGTCATGGCGGAGTGGGGGGGGTACAAATATGGGGGGAGGGGGTGGGGAATCAGTTTTTCTAAAACGGACAAGGGGGATGGGTTGGTTGGGCGGTACCTAGAGGTAGTCACCACCGCCCCCCCCCCCTTCACCCTTTCTTTCCTCGATTGCACAGCATCAGAAATGGGGTGGGGGGGGGGGGATAGAAATAGCCTACAATACAATGCATTCCTGAACAACACTTGGTTACGGGCCGATGCACTTTGCATGTTTCAAGTTCTCTTTCTTTTCTTCAATTTTTAATAATAAAAAACAACAATCAACAACATTGTTCTGAACAATGGCTGTATTTGACAAAGTTCAACAATAGATATTTCCCCAAAAAAGTAATTTCAATAGTGGAGTTAAAAAATATATATATTATCCTAAACATAGCTTTTAAATTTATATCTTTGACTGAATCGTTTTTAAAATAAAAATATATATAATGGCTGGGCGTGTCCCGTAACCTGTCTTACTCACGAAACTGTTTGAATTCTATTTGGCAAAAAACTAATTTCATTCTCCGTTGGTTACGCCAGGCTTATGTTTAGATAGAGACTACTGGTGTCGATGTAGTAACGGGTTTTCGTGGTATGGTCGAGTGAGATGGAGACACGCAACTTCACAACCCTATGGTTATGAGTTCAAATCCCCCAAAAGTTCGTGTTTTATTTTAAAATTGTTAGTTTTGATTTTTTTTTCACCTGCCCACCCAGTTCAAGTCTGGCAAAACTACATATACAATCGGGAAAATCCTTTTTTTTTTCAAGATGACAGGAAACAGATCACAAGAATAAATCCACCTGATGTGGATACCAACTAGGGAAAAGGAACAAGAGAAGACAACTGGGCACACTTTTGGTAACCAAGGAAGAAGTCAAGGCCATGAATGAATAAGATATAAATGCTAGGGTTTAATCGGAAATCGCCAAATATCCCTTTTATAGGCACTATTTGCCTTGGGGAATAATACGCGAGGAAATAATTCGAGAACATAAGTGTATTCAAACAAAAAGTATATTGCAGCAGAAAGTAAACATAATTCGACTTGGTTAGTTTTGCCGCGTAATAATAAAAGTGGGTGGGGAGGGGGTGGGGTGGGGGGGAGGGTAGCTCTATTCTCAAGAGACTAAGCTTTGTATATGAAAGCAAAACTCCGTTGGTGCCGCTTCTTATCGATGCGTACCCGGATTCGGCAAAAAAATACGTTCATAAACCTGGCTTCGGTACCCGGTGAAAATTGTCTACTCGGTTAAGCCTTAATATTATAATATAGTAGCCCTAACTAGGTAACACAATTTTAGACACAGTCTGTGACTTTCAAAGACAAGTCGACGGTACCAGATACATCATCAATTCTGCACCAAAAATAAATCAACAACATGGTATTGAACTAATTGTCTCGCCCAAGATATAAAGGCATGGCGAAGATTCCTTATTGCTGCCTTAGGCTCCCAAATTTAAAAGTGTCTCAGAAAAAAACAAAAAAACAACGGACGAGCCTTCCGGCTCTGACGTCCAGGACTTAGCGACGTTCAGGGGCGGATCAAAGGAGGACACACCAAGATCCTGTCCGAGTCTAGACACATAGGCGTGACATAGGTCCGAGTCTAGACACATAGGCGTGACATAGGTTACGGTCTCCGCGATACATGCACTGCAATTCTCTTCCCACCTGTGGAATTCCCCCCCCCCCCCCCCCTTGGATCATGACCGAGGCGGCTCGCTCGTATACCTGCTCTATCGCCCGGTAGCACAAATAAAAAAAACTGGCACTAGGGAGGGATTGAGAAGGGGTGTTGCGCTCATTGCTTCCTCCCCCCTCCCCCCACCGAGTCTTGGAGCCTCTCGGTAGTGCATAGATCCTCGCACGCCCGACAGGGGTTGTCCCCTATGCGTTATCATTTAATGTAAGCGTATTGAAGGTTTCCACACTTCGTCAGCTCTGCGGCTCATGGGTAGAGCACTAGAAGCCACATCAGAAGCAGATTTGTACAGACAGACAGACACACACACACACACACAAATAAATCATTATTGACCTTTGGTGAGCTGGCTGGGATAGCAAGATAAAGACTGAGAATCGTTTGACACTGGATGAAGAGGTGGGACGTTCTACCGGAGATCATTTCACGGGACAGTGACTTTGCTGGTGTTAAATGTTGCCGCTGTAATGATGTACGTCTCTGTGACTGCCGTCTTTTGTCATTAGTCATTCAATCCTAATCCTCGCAGAACATTCATTTGACACCCTGTCATTGCAATCCCCCCCCCCCCAAATTTTTTAAAAATCATTTATAAAGCCTGATTTACAACGCATATTATGTCAATGTAAGAAAAAAAAAATCTGTGCAAAAGTTTTTAAAAAAAGGTACAATAAAATCAATGTAAATAAAAACAAACTAGATTAAATAAATATCTCAATCTAATTCGGAGAGGGAGAATAGAATTAAAAAGTAAAGTTTCCCGTCGGACCGAATTTAACCATAGGGCCGGTGGAGCAGCGTTCACCAGTTTCTGTGGCCACGGCATACTAGGTGATTGTGTGGCCAATACTATGCACAGGCGTTTTTACTTTACCACAAATAAGGTCAGGTACCCATCAAAGCTGGGTAGACTCAGGAACACCTTCCAGACCCGGGGAAAAAATCCTAGCCTCCACTAGGATTTGAACCTTCGGTACGCCAGCGGTACACGCTGCCTCGTCCACCGCGCCCCATAATATGATTAAACAGCCTCTATAAACAAAGATTTTTTTTTATGCATAAATCCTTTACATTCATTTTTGTTATGCTTAATCCTTCTGAATATTTTCGTCTTCACTACTCACAAAGGAAGAAACAACAACAACAACAAAAATAGCTAGACTTATAGAGTTAATAGATCTTAAAAATGATTTGTTAAAAAAGGTAAACCCAATGGAATTCACTGAGCTATATAATAGAGTTCATTGGGGCAAATACACACACACACATTATATTGTGTGAGTCATCCGCGTTTCATAAGGATCTAAAAATGCGAGCCCAATATAAATTAATCCTTTTTTTTAATACTTAGTATTATCATTCTTGATGGCAAAATCTTCGGAAGGCTAATTGTCCCACTTTCCATAATCCTAACTGATCTAAAATTTAACACATAGACCTGTTGCCGATGACTAAACATTTCCATTCAACTTTTTTTTTAAAGTCCCACTATTCTCCTCCACTCCAACCCCCAAAATTTCGTTTTTCAATGAGAAATAATCAAAGACATAATTTTGACCGAAAAACAAAAATGCAAAAAAAGGATTTTAAAAAAAAACTTTCTTTTTATGGGATGTTTATTTTACAATTTACAATACAAACTATTTTAAGAAACAAACACATTTAAAGTTGTTGTTTTTTAAATATTTTTTTTGACAAAGACCATTTCTGTAACACTGTTTCAATTCTTTTTCCTAAAATACCAGACAAATAAATCATAGCGTCAATACATAATTTGGGAGTTTTTTACGTAGATATTTGGTCAGGTTAAATACATTTTAAATCATTTGATTTTTAATCCTACTTCAAAATGTTTCCCATGCTATTTCATTTACTGAATGTTCCCGTTTCATGTCAATTTCAAATCAACGCCTAAATACATTTGGTTTCAGCTAACACAGCAAGACAATCACATACACAACAATATACAAAACAAAAACACAATAATAATAAAACATAAAAACTTGTAGTAAAGGAATGTCGCCACACTGATCTCTATAAAAGGCTAAACAGCGGAACACCTTTGGAGGCGCGGGGAAAAATGCCGAGGGCGATCTATTAATGAATGCTTTTAATGATGAATCCGAGAAGAATTTCGACCGACACCCACAAAGAAGAAATGTTTGGCTCCAGTTGACATAGTTGTACGTCTGGTCGGGGGTGGGGGGGGGGGGCCCTGTTGAATTTTTTTTTGCATCAATGGTCGTTACATTTGGGTGGCCCCAAATAGGGTTTTCCCTACGATTTTTACTTAGTATTGGTTATCGACAAGAATATTTTGCATTACAGAGTGGGCCAATAAAATGTTACCACTGTTTAATCATACACGAGTTTTCAAAACTCAAAGGGCGAATGACATAATGATGAGGTTGGGCTTGGGCCCAGAATCTCATATTCTGCCAATTAACATGTCCATTGAGGAGGAAATGTGCAGGTCTAACAAAACGGGGTGATCTTCAATGCGTTGACTGATGTTTCTACAAAAGGTAATCTCTCTTCTCTATTTGCTGCTGTCTGAGCTTGCAAAATCTGAATTCTGTCGGGGAAAAAGATGAACGTCTGTGTTCAGTATGCGTCTAACGGTGGTCACACGTCCTTGTTCCCTGAATTTCTACAGAAGACGTCTGATTTCTTCCCATAAAAGTCAATTGTTTATCGTCGCTGAGTGTGGGTTACCGAATTTAATTACAATAAACATGCTTCCACGCTTTGTACTCTCCTCCACAGTATATTGCTTTCGATCCATTGGGGTGAGAATTCATTCTCTTCTCCACAGTATATTGCTTTCGATCCATTGGAGGTGAGAATTCATTCTCTTCTCCACAGTATATTGCTTTCGATCCTTTGGGGTGAGAATTCATTCTCTTCTCCACAGTATATTGCTTTCGATCCATTGGGGTGAGAATTCATTCTCTTCTCCACAGTATATTGCTTTCGATCCATTGGGGTGAGAATTCATTCTCTTCTCCACAGTATATTGCTTTCGATCCATTGGGGTGAGAATTCATTCTCTTCTCCACAGTATATTGCTTTCGATCCATGGGGGTGAGAATTCATTCTCTTCTCCACAGTATATTGCTTTCGATCCATTGGGGTGAGAATTCATTCTCTTCTCCACAGTATATTGCTTTCGATCCATTGGGGTGAGAATTCATTCTCTTCTCCACAGTATATTGCTTTCGATCCATTGGGGTGAGAATTCATTCTCTCCTCCACAGTATATTGCTTTCGATCCATTGGGGTGAGAATTCATTCTCTTCTCCACAGTATATTGCTTTCGATCCATTGGGGTGAGAATTCATTCTCTTCTCCACAGTATATTGCTTTCGATCCATTGGAGGTGAGAATTCATTCTCTTCTCCACAGTATATTGCTTTCGATCCATTGGGGTGAGAATTCATTCTCTTCTCCACAGTATATTGCTTTCGATCCATTGGGGTGAGAATTCATTCTCTTCTCCACAGTATATTGCTTTCGATCCATTGGGGTGAGAATTCATTCTCTTCTCCACAGTATATTGCTTTCGATCCATTGGGGTGAGAATTCATTCTCTTCTCCACAGTATATTGCTTTCGATCCATGGGGGTGAGAATTCATTCTCTTCTCCACAGTATATTGCTTTCGATCCATTGGGGTGAGAATTCATTCTCTTCTCCACAGTATATTGCTTTCGATCCATTGGGGTGAGAATTCATTCTCTTCTCCACAGTATATTGCTTTCGATCCATTGCGGTGAGAATTCATTCTCTTCTCCACAGTATATTGCTTTCGATCCATTGGGGTGAGAATTCATTCTCTCCTCCACAGTATATTGCTTTCGATCCATTGGGGTGAGAATTCATTCTCTCCTCCACAGTATATTGCTTTCGATCCATTGGGGTGAGAATTCATTCTCTTCTCCACAGTATATTGCTTTCGATCCATTGGGGTGAGAATTCATTCTCTTCTCCACAGTATATTGCTTTCGATCCATTGGGGGGAGAATTCATTCTCTTCTCCACAGTATATTGCTTTCGATCCATTGGGGTGAGAATTCATTCTCTTCTCCACAGTATATTGCTTTCGATCCATTGGGGTGAGAATTCATTCTCTCCTCCACAGTATATTGCTTTCGATCCATTGGGGTGAGAATTCATTCTCTCCTCCACAGTATATTGCTTTCGATCCATTGGGGTGAGAATTCATTCTCTTCTCCACAGTATATTGCTTTCGATCCATTGGGGTGAGAATTCATTCTCTTCTCCACAGTATATTGCTTTCGATCCATTGGGGTGAGAATTCATTCTCTTCTCCACAGTATATTGCTTTCGATCCATTGGGGTGAGAATTCATTCTCTTCTCCACAGTATATTGCTTTCGATCCATTGGGGTGAGAATTCATTCTCTTCTCCACAGTATATTGCTTTCGATCCATTGGGGTGAGAATTCATTCTCTCCTCCACAGTATATTGCTTTCGATCCATTGGGGTGAGAATTCATTCTCTTCTCCACAGTATATTGCTTTCGATCCATTGGGGGGAGAATTCATTCTCTTCTCCACAGTATATTGCTTTCGATCCATTGGGGTGAGAATTCATTCTCTTCTCCACAGTATATTGCTTTCGATCCATTGGGGTGAGAATTCATTCTCTCCTCCACAGAATATTGCTTTCGATCCATTGGGGTGAGAATTCATTCTCTCCTCCACAGTATATTGCTTTCGATCCATTGGGGGGAGAATTCATTCTCTCCTCCACAGTATATTGCTTTCGATCCATTGGGGTGAGAATTCATTCTCTCCTCCACAGTATATTGCTTTCGATCCATTGGGGTGAGAATTCATTCTCTCCTCCACAGTATATTACTTTCGATCCATTGGGGTGAGAATTCATTCTCTTCTCCACAGTATATTGCTTTCGATCCATTGGGGGGAGAATTCATTCTCTTCTCCACAGTATATTGCTTTCGATCCATTGGGGGGAGAATTCAGTGTTTCCTTGTTAATATTCTTGAAAATGAAACAAGCATCTTTGTAATTTTGAAAATTGTAAGAATATAAAAAGTGGTAACATTTTATTGGCCCACACTGTATATTCAATTTAATGTCTTACATTCGAATAGAGTCTGTAAATTTACCCTTTAACGAGTAGGCCTATACTATCTATCTATCTACCTATCTATCTATCTATCTATCTATATCTATCTATCTATCTATCTATCTATCTATCTATCTATCTATCTATTATCTATCTATCTATCTATCTATCTTTCAATCTATCTATCTTTCTCCCTCTCTCTCTCTTTCCCCTCTCTCTCTCTCTACAAGATTCATTACTATCGAATATTCACAGCTAACAAGAGTAACACCAATAATCAAATCACTAAACCTAGGGGTCGGCAACCTAAATAAAGCGTGCCAGACTTGGCACGCAGAGCTGTTTTAAATGGCAAGCGAGAAACCTACAAGAGATGTTTCTTGTTGAATTTTTTTTTCCGGTATTTTATGAGGAGAACTAACTATTGAATCCGAATATTTCAGTGAGTTGAACTTGCATTTACACGGATTGGGTCCAACAGTACTTGAACTGTAAGACCACTGGAATAAATTTGCATTGAAACTAGACATATCTTTCCGTGAATTCGATTTTAAAACACTTGACTACATGTACTTCCCTAATTTATGGCATATTATTATATTAAGATAGATAGATGCACAGAAGTACATTGTGTACTCAAAGCGGAGTTATATTTAGTAAAATGGCAAGACTTTCAAATTAATGGCATCCTGTTGTTTTTTTTACCACATCAAGCCTGACTGGATTTATCCAACCACAACCTTCTTAGATGTGGATCTTTTTTTTAAAGTGGAGGGATAATCAAAATCCTAGATTTGTATATAGAAATAATAATTAAAAAGTAATAGATTCTATTAGTTATATTAAAAAACATAACTTTTTAAGCATCACTATAAAATCAAATTTCAAAACTCTTTTTTTTTTTATAAAAGGGAGATAATTAACCAGCTTTCTTTGTGCTAATATTTCTAATATTATTAGAATACATTTAAATCAGTGGTTGTAACTTCTTGAATAACTCATAGGTAGGTGGCGCAGTAATGCATTTCGCTGTTAACTGTTAGTCTGATAGGGATTGATACTGTTTTAATTAAGCCAAAACAACCAGTTTCTGAAGTCCATGACATTATAGGGGATCGTGTGTCTAGCACAACGGTACTTTGTGAAAAAAATAACGGCAATAAAAAATTACATTTCTAAAATACATAGGGGAGATAATCTAAAATCTCCAAGATAGTGATACTCGTTATCAATTTAAAATTTAAATTGTATCGAGATTTTGAAAAATTTTCGTTCTTTTTCTCTTTCTTTTTTTTTCTCTTACATCCATCCATCATAGATAGCAAAAAATTATTGACCTTAACTAACACCAGGCAAAAAACTTGGCATATGAGAACATTCCATTGGAATGCACGACCTTTGTGTGGCAAACCAATTTGCAGCATTTTGCTTCCATTGTGCAGCTAGTTTTTCAATGTTTCAATGTTTCAAATTCAAAGTTGGCAACAAAAGGATAACAAAAAAAAAACAAAAAGAAAAAAACAAAACAACAAAAACTGAAATCACTTTTACCGCTTCACTCAGCCGCTCATGCGAGAAAGCCGCCATTTCTAGTAGATCGGCCAACGCGCCTTCCAAAATGGGCCCTGGCGAAATCTCGCCTAGAGCTAAGCTTTAGCTAATTGAACATATGTCTAGACAAAGTGTAACAGAAATGTCGATAAAATGTCGACGTTTAACGCCCTTACATTTATCAACGTTTCCTTTTTCTTTAAAACAGTTTATTTAAAATTGTTTTTGAAAGTTTATTTGTTAAACAAAATATTAAATGTCAATAGAACGATAAAACGTAAAATGGTTTCCAAATATTTTTTACTAGATTCAAGAAATCGGGCTGGGGGCTGTGAGTTCAAGAACGAGCTTCCCAGATTTTTTTGACGCTTTTCACTTTTAAAAAACTTGTTTGTTTGATAAAACCATTTTATTTTTAAGCCATTCACCAAATGAATAGCATTTTTACTCCCTTTATTTTAAGTTGCATTTTCTGTCTGTCTGTCTGCAATGGTGCAAAAATTGGCTTCGATTTTTTGACCACTTCCCGTGGTCCGATCGAGCTGAAATTTGGACAGCAGACTTGTGGCGCCTCCTAATACATCCTTTCAAATTTTCAGTTAAAACAACGTAATAATACTACATTTATGACAATATTCATTTCTTAAAAGGAAACTATAAGAAAAATTTTGATTTCGCGTTAAAAATGCCCGTGCAACTTTTTATACTTTTCGGCGCAAAGCTAGAAAAAAAATATGCGCTAAGATTATTTTTAGAACAATTCATACAGAGTAAGGAGATATTTTTGAGATTTGCGACACAGATATTTTTCTGTACGTTTCATTTGCAGTAGTCAATCAATTATTTAATTACATGATGGTAAACTTAGTTTGCAAATAAAGGGAGTATAATAAAAACTTCGTTTTTTATGGTTTTCTTGTTATATGCTATGAAATAGCTAGATTATTAAAAATAAACTCAACATATTTTTTTTTAATTTTACTTGATGTCTTATCTTATCTATTCTTATACATTACAGACGCTCCTTCTATAGAGAAGTCATTTTCTGTATCAAGTATTGAATAGCCACAACTGATTTCTTTAGTTTTAAAAAAAAAGTCATTTCTTTACGAAATGAGTCGAAATGAGTTAGATTGTTATGTGCTGTTAAAGTCTGTTAAACGAAGTTCAAAGCAAGTAGCTCTTATATTTTCACTTTTCACAATTTAAGCTGTTAATGCATACACTCAAACTTGGGCTTATTTTTTTTTCTTTATGTAGGTTGAAATGGGACACGCTAGACCGCTTGAGCGTATCATAGGTTGCGGGTTCGAACCTTGGTGAAGGCTAGGATTTTTTCCTGGGGTGTAGGAGGTGTCTCTAAGTCTACCCATCTCCGACGGGGTACCTGACATTAGTTGGTGCAAAGTAAAGGCGGCTGGGTATTGTGTCGGCCACTCAATCCCATAGTAAGTTGTGGAGACGTGAGCGCTGCTTCACAGATCCCTATGAATGAATTTAGTCTGACGGGGTTACTCACTACGTTGGTTAAGTCTTGTTATTGTTACTCACTACGTAGGTTAAGTCTTGTTATTGTTACTCACTACGTAGGTTAAGTCTTGTTATTGTTACTCACTACGTAGGTTAAGTCTTGTTATTGTTACTCACTACGTAGGTTAAGTCTTGTTATTGTTACTCACTACGTTGGTTAAGTCTTGTCATTGTTACTCACTGCGTAGGTTAAGTCTTGTTATTGTTACTCACTACGTTGGTTAAGTCTTGTTATTGTTACTCACTACGTAGGTTAAGTCTTGTTATTGTTACTCACTACGTAGGTTAAGTCTTGTTATTGTTACTCACTACGTTGGTTAAGTCTTGTCATTGTTACTCACTACGTAGGTTAAGTCTTGTTATTGTTACAATCATGGGACACGATGGCCAAGCGGCAGCGCAATTCATTGGCTGGCGTACCGAAGGTTCTGGGTTCGAATCCTGGTGAAGGCTAGGATTTGTTCTCGGGTCTAAGGGGGGGGGGGTGTCCCTTTGTCTACCCAGCTCTGATGGGTACCTGACTTTAGCTGAAGTGAAGTAAAGGCGGCTTGGCATTGTACTGGCCACACAATCCCCAAGTATGCCATGGCCACAGAAACTGGTGAACGCTGCTTCACCGGTCCCATGGATCAATTTGGTCTGACGAGATACTTTTTCTATTGTACTGATTGAAAATGTTTCCTTGCACCAAAATCTTATTTTTCTAATTGTCCGTAAGCTCTAAATGTATAATATAGACTTTCTTTCTTCATTTCGTTATCCGTTTACGGTTGAGACAATGATGTAGATCTACATAGATCGCGTATTTACCCAGAGTCGTGCAGAATTGCTGCCTTTAAAACATCCGTGAGAGGGGAGAACCAACAATCTTTTGGTTGGAACAAACAGGAAAGTTTCGAAACATTTAATGTTTAGATCTCTGTGTAATACAGTTAGAGCTAGGCCTTCTCATTTCTTAAGGCGCATTTTTTTAATTCAAGAAATTTAAAACTAAAGGGTACAATATATTTCATTATAAGTTTAAAGAACCATTGCGCATGATCAAAGACTATAATAAGATAGATCGCTTGTTTTATTTTTAGAGCTTACATGTTCTTTTTTTTTTTTTTTTGTTTTTTTTGTTGTTTTTTTTTGTTTTCCGTGCGCAACCAATAAGGCTGTCTTAAACTACTTCTACGCTCCTACGGTTGCATTAAAGGTTTCCGCTGTAAACATTTTCATTATCTTCAAGAACAAATTTTAATGCTAATTGATTTTAAATAGTCTAATCTTTCATTGGCAATCGTTTTTTTTTTTGGCTCGGCGTTAGAAAGAAATCTTTTATCTCTCATAGGTTTGATACTATTATTGTCATATCCAGATAAAAATGTTCCATGTCGTTTGTTCAGTGCGCAAGTGTACACAAACAACACGGAATGCGGATATGTAAGCCTAATGTTTTAAATCACGATTTTAAGCACTGGCAATAATCATTTTGTAAAGAATGCACGAAATGTTTTTTTGGGGTGGCAAATTTATCTTCTGATCTTGATCTAGTTTGTAAAAAAAAGATGAAAACTATGTATGTGCGAATTAAAATAGAGTAACATGATTAGACTATATTTTAAAAAAATGGCAACAATGTTATCATGTTCTTTAAATTCAGCATCTTGGGGGAATGCTTTTGTTGTAAACAGATTTTACAATATGAACTAGATTTCAATATTAATCATATCTTATGCATGGGCGGCGACATACAATAATTCCCAGGGAGTATACACACTCACATTTTCCAGGAGAGTTCTTGGGAAAGGGGCATAAAGAGGATCTAAATAAAATATTATATTGTTGGAAAAAATAAAAATTCTGAAAACAAAAAAACGAATGCTATAGACTTGCCCATGGAGTTACATTCATTGCTTTTATATTATCTTATATTATTTTTTAACTTGCTATACCTATTTAGAGGCGGCTCAAAAAATCTAAATTAACGCATAATAGAACAGAATAGATTCCCCAAGATGCATTAGCTCATAACCAGGCACAATAAATAAGAAATTATTATATTGCAATCTGGCAATAGGCCTACTATTGTTGTTTTTGTGGCCAAAGAGAACCAATTTAAAAGTGCGCAATAAAAGAAAAACCAAAAGTTATTCCAGTGGTCAACTTTTCTTTCCAATCCTAATTCTATTTAAATAAGTTTAATTCCTTATAAGACCTGAGCCTTTTTTCTTCTATCAGTCTTAAAAAAAAAAATACAAAATCAATGTTGAATGCATAACATATTTAAATAAATAACAAAGCGATTTTTTTTTTGTTTAGTTATCAAATACACTCGATTAGATTGAGACCTAGGCCTACTCACTGATCAATACTAAGAATGGATAGAGCCTCCATAATAAATGTGTATGCGTAAATAGAGGCTAGAATTTATTACACTATTTACACTATTCACTTATCTATATAAGCGAGTTATAGCCACCTTGGCTAGGGTTCAGCAACCTTCGGAACGCGTGCCAGACTTGGCAAGCAAAGCGATTGTCAATGGCACGCGAAAGATTTCGCCTTTCCATTCTCTTCCATAAGAAAATAGTAGGATAACTTGTGTGTCTTTGGCACGCTGAATGCGTTAGATATTCTAGTTTAGAACTCTATAATGAAAAGGTTGCCGAACAATGACCTATGACCTAGGCTATAATTAGAACCAATCTTTACGATAAAAAAAAGGAAATCTAAGTCCTTTAAAATTTATTTACAGGTCAGTGTTTAGAGAATCTAATTTTATAGATGAAAGCTATATACGATTATAGTTCGTTTCATTTAAATTTTAAATACATAGATCTAATTAGAAGTATCTTTTATTTCCAATTTTTTTAGTCACATTTATTCCCAGTCGTCGTAAATCGTAATTAGTGAATTACCAGAGTTAAAAGAAAAACTACCTAGATCAGGAATGAGAAACACCAAGTTAAAAACTTGGTATTTGTAGGTGATCTATCTGGCAACTTACTGCATATGCCAGATTGTCTGAAGGCAAGTTTAGATGTGCACACTAGAACTGTGGGGCGCGGTGGTCGGGGGAGGGGGGGGGAGCTAGTGAGATATATAAACGTCAAGAAGTGACACTTTAAGTACTAATTTTTTTGGAGTTCTTTTATTTCATCTATGCAGTGTTCAAGAAAAAGTAATTGAAGAAAATGCATAACATTTAGAATACTGTTGTCAATCTATCTATCTATCTATCTATTCATCTATCTATCTACTTATCTATCTGTCTATCTCCTTCTGTCTTTCTGTGTGTAAATTGAGGCAATATATCTGCCATTCTATCTATTTAACTAACTATCCATTTTTCTATATGTCTGTCTGTCTTATCTACTTTTTTTTATCTAGCTACTTATCTTTGTATCTATCTCCTTATCAATCCAATTATCTATTTATGTGTCTGTATGTCTATATGTCTGTCTGTAGTTATCTATCTGCGCGTCTACTTATTTATCTATCAATATATCTATCTATCATTTACCTATTTACGCATTTTTCTTTCTGTCTATCTCTTTATCTCTCTGTCTCTATCTCTCTCTATTATAATCTATTAATCTATCTACGTATCTAGCTAATTATATTTATATATAGATATATGTCTATCTCTCTGTCTATCTATCTATTTACTCTCTCTGTCTGTAAGTCAGAATATCTTTCTATGTATGTCTCTACCTATGTATCTATCTATATGTATCTAGCTATACATCAATGTAAAGAAACGAGTTTTTCATTCTCTACCATATGTGCCATTGTTTTACAACGCATTTCGCCGCAAGGTTTAAAGCTTAATTGCAAAGCATAAAAAATGGAGTAAGGAATTTAATCACAGTAGAGAAAGCCTGAAGCCAATAAATGACTTTAACAAATGGCCAACTACAATATATCCAATGAATAACTTCATTGTATCAAATGACTAAATACACTGTATCCAATGACTAAATAGGCCTACACTGTATCAAATAACTAAATACAATGTATCAAATGACTAGAAAAGATAAAGGGCGACAATAAAACTTCATACATTTTGGTTTGGAAAAAAGTGTTGGTGTAACGTAACAAAAACTATTAGGATGATCAATGAGCTAACGTAACAAAAACTATTAGGATGATCACTGAGCTATATATAGTCTATAGGTCTATCGGTTAGTGAAGATAATAAGAAAACCTAATTAATGTATGGAGCTATATTTAACAAAGAACATATACTACACAAAATGTTTCTCATTCTTTCCCCCGTCTATTTAATAGACATAACAACAATTTAAAATATAACTGCACTTTTTAAATGACCTTCCCATATTTTTGTTAGTGACAGAAGAACGACATCTGTAATGCCTCAATTTTGGTTTGTTTTGGCTATTCGTTTTTGTTACTATACTATGACAACATGAATACCAGAAAATGATGTACCGAAAAGAAAAAGATCATAACAATGTTTAGGTGAAAAAAAAAATTTTTTATTAATTAGAAGAAAAAAAACAGGTTAACCAATAATTAAACAACATTGAAAAGCTTTAATAAAAAGAGCAAGACTAGATTTAAACCACGAATAAGCGTGGGACGCAATAATCTTCTGTGTCAAAAAAAAAAGAGGAGATTCTGCATTTAATGTAGAAAAAATGTCGGAACTGCTTAATTCTAGATCTCTAAAAGAACTTAAAAAACTAAGCATATTTTCAAAAATATTAGTATCTGCTTTTAAAAAATGAAAAAAAGGTTAGAAATGTTTAAGTATTTTAACTTGTTGGTTTGTCACTATGCTAATGAGAGATAGTCGTAGAAGAAATGTAATATACTAAGCCGCAAGAAAAATTGTGAATGATTTCTTAAATGTTTGTTCTCACTATGTTAATGCTGTGCAGGTCTAATGAAAGTGATTTACCTGTATGTCTATGTTAGTAAATTAAGTTGTTGTTTTTTTGTTTTTTTTTCTTTGTTAGTTTTTTCCCCCCAAAAATTGTATTATAAACTAAATTATCCCCCCTGAATTTTCTTTTAGGATACCTTTAATTAATAAATTTTTTATTACTTTCATTTTTATTACTAATATTGGTATTACTATTATTGTTCAATTTATTATTCACTAATGCTATAATTTTCTTATGTTTTTGACTATGCCTTTATTGTACCTATGTACTATGTGGCAAATAAATATTGTTCATTGTTCATTGCAACAGATACCATAAGCCGCAAGACAATAGGGCGTTTGCAATGGGCGTGGCTTAGGTTTTTTAGTGACGTATTTGTGTAAATAGAAGACACTTGATGTACAAAAATGGTGAAGTACTTCTTTATCATGCCAAATTCACATCTGAATATTGCCTATCCTACGCACAAATCATTAGATAAATCGTCGTAGATCATCTTACTAGTACAAGAGAAAGACTGACATGGTATTTTTTGCAACGAATTTCAACATTTTAAGCTCAATTCATCATCTTAATATCTGGCCGGTAAGTGTTGCATTTGAATGGATTTATTGAAGGGAATTATTGGAGTCATTCATTATTTTCATTGTAGGCCTAATCGTTCAAGAGTAATGTAACATTTTTAATGTAAGAATCTTCTTGTGATAGGTCTATTAATCTAATATAGAATTAATAAAATCCATATTAATACTTTAATCATGATTTTAAACACAAAATATCAATAAAATAAGCTCGAGCCTATATGAAACTATATTAATACAGCGGCCATTGTACACCATTACACAAAATAAACAAAAAACACGTGATTTTTGTCACGTGATTGCAAACGCCCTATTCGTAGCCATATTTTATAATAATTACACATTTATATCTGATGCTGTAAGACAATATAAAATAATACGTCAAAGTAACGATAGGTGATGCTGATCTTAATTATATATGCATAGCCTAATTGTGAACGAAAATCATAAAGTATAATTAAGTGAACCCGGGACGGACAAATAAATGTAGGCTTTATTTTCAGTGGGTTTTTTTTACCCTTACAGTCCCGGGCGCGTAAATAGCGGAACTGAAGGCAGCATAGATAGAAGTAGGTCGGTACAGGAAGGGTTAACACAAATTTTGTGGAGCAAAAAAAAAAATTAATACAAAATCACGGAACGCTCGAATTTCGTTCTTGCGGATTTAATAACCGGCTTATGTTTAGATTAAAAAGTTTATTTTCCCGGCATGTTAATAGCCACATAATAAATGTAGGCCTACCTATTCTGTGGTTATAACCACCTAATAAATGTAGGCCTACCTATTCTGTGGTTATAACCACATAATAAATGTAGGCCTACCTATTCTGTGGTTATAACCACCTAATAAATGTAGGCCTACCTATTCTGTGGTTATAACCACCTAATAAATGTAGGCCTACCTATTCTGTGGTTATAACCACCTAATAAATGTAGGCCTACCTATTCTGTGGTTATAACCACCTAATAAATGTAGGCCTACCTATTCTGTGGTTAATAACCACCTAATAAATGTAGGCCTACCTATTCTGTGGTTATAACCACCTAATAAATGTAGGCCTACCTATTCTGTGGTTATAACCACCTAATAAATGTAGGCCTACCTATTCTGTGGTTATAACCACCTAACATCTTGGTTATGACTTGGTGTAATTATAAAATGCAGTGAGGTTAACTAAAAGTATAATACTATGCAGAAACCGCTGCACATAAAAGTCAAATTCATGTAACGTAAGAAAATTTTTTTTAAATATCCACAAAAGAAAGAAATATTAAATATTCAAACAAACGTAAGTGAAAAAAAACAACAACCAAGACCTGTAAATAAAATTCATAAATAGAAAGGTGGAAATAGAAATAAAAAGGTAGAAAATGACATAAAATGGTAGAAATAAAAAAAGGTAGAAATAAAAATAAAAATTTAGAAAGAGATAGACAAATGTAGAAATAAAAAGGTAGAAAAAGAAGTAACAAAGTTAAAACAGAAATAAAAATAGGTAGAAATAGAATCAGAAAGGTAGAAATAAAAAGGTCGAAAGATAGAAAAAGAAATAAAATGGTCTAAAATATAGGCCTACTTTAAAACCAATAGAAGCCAAAACTAGTGAAATCATATTAAAAGAGAAAAGAAATGGTAGAAATTGGAATAAAATAAAAATGTCAACAAAATGTCTACTTACTTCTGCGAACTCTAGTTCCAGCCCTGACAGCACGTAATAAACACTCGTACACTATCAGCTGATAAATAACAATAGTCAACAAAAGCATGTTACATATTCATACTGAAGTCATCCCTTGGGACGCCGTGTCACCATTCTGGTTCACTTTCTCTTCAACCGAATAGATTTCATGGATAGAAATGTCTGGAAATTCTCTGGTTTTCTTAGGTTTTTTTTTGTTGTTGTTTTGTGCGTGTTTGTTTTTTTAGCTCGTATTTCGTATTGCTTTTTGTGTGTTTTCTTACACCTCCATCATAAACAGTTGTTAAGGATTCATCCAGGTTATAAAAGACTCAATCCCCCCACAACACTTTTTGGTGGGGAAACTTTCAGTTGAAAAACTCTAGGGGCCGACCAAAAAAAAAATGTTGGGTCTTCTACGGTAGATCAAGGCGCACAGGGCGTCTCTTTCTTTTTCTTCTTTTCGTTTCCTTTTCGTTTTTCTTTCCTCCTTTTGTATTGTGTTCAACTTCCCAGACGCCTTTTTTGCTAATCTCGGGGTCTATATCTCATTAACTCCAGCGCGGACATGTCATAATCGTTACCACTTGACAGCAGACGACTGTGACGTTTTCATAAGGTCTTAGTTTCATTCGCGGGGGGGCGCGTAATACGACCACAGCACCACCACTCGCGCCCCTTCTGAAATCTTGATATCTCTCTCTCTCTGCCTACATAGACCCCCACCCTCTCCACCTGTAAGGTCTGTGCTGGGAATCCGATTCTTATATCAGTGGAAATCAACAAAAATAAGAACTGGGTAGTTTTTCTCTTCTCGAGTTTGTGGGGGTGCAGTTTCTTGCAGTCTGTGTTTAGAAGTTCAGATGTCGTCTAAAGGTGTACCTTTCAAGGGGAGGGTTCTTCTTTTCTTGTAACACCTCCAGCGTAAAAATAGCTTTTCGGATCACAGACCTAAAAAAAAAAAAAAAAACAACAAAAAAACAATTTTGATAGATGAGAGAAATTATGACTTCACAACATAGAGAAGTGACAAAAGAGTTTTTAAGTCGAGCAGATTAAAGTTTTCTTCAGAAATAAACCCTTCTTGATTGAATTTTCACGGTTGCTTTCTCTCCCCCATTTTAACAAACTTGCGATTTATATACTATAAAATTAAAGGATTTTTTTTTACTATTGAGATTTTCTGTATCCTCATCTCATACATTGTAGGCTACCCCACCCTCCGAAATTCAAATAACTTTGATTAATTTAAAAATAGGTCTTATTGATTCTAACGCTATTAGATCAACATGCGTTATATTATTATGGTCTGAAGTCATACAATCAATGAAAGAAGTTTATTTAAGAGTAAACTTATAGCCTTAGTTAGAAGTCATAGAGTTAATGCAAGACAAATACTGAAAAGCTAGGAAGTCTTACAATTTTGAAGTAAGAAAAAAATATTTGTAAGACCAAAACTGCGAAGTTAGAATTATGCCTACTCTTTATATAATAGTCTAATATAAACATGTGATTTTACTGTAAACATTACAAAATAAGGGAAATCAGAACATTTGTTATAAAGACAATTTACGGCTAAAGATAATCCAAACATGTTTTATTTATATTTAAAAGACAATAAGCAAATGCTTTGTTATTGATACAATAATTGATGCGTCATCTTGTTCAACTGTGAAATAGAATAATACACAAACACAGTCAAGTTTGTCCTATTTGAAATTGTGACTTTTATATTCAAACAAATCCATCTGCCAATCGGGCAGATCATTGCATTGGAGGGAGAAAAACAGACTTCTTGAAATCGAGTTTTCGAGAGTTTACAGTACACTTACACTGTGAGCATTAAAAAAACACACACATCTAAGCAGGGGCGAAGCCAGAAATTTTTTCCAGGGGGGGGCTGAACTTTCGCGTGACAAATATTTACCAAATACCAGGGGGGGCTAAACTTTCACGTGACAAAGATTTACCAAATTTTTAGCAAATTTAGTGCATATTTTTAAAAAATCAGTTGAAAAAAATATTTTTTTTAAATTCCAGGGGGGGCTTAGCCCCCCTCAGCCCCCCCCCCCCCCTGTGGCTTCACCCCTGCATCTAAGTATCATGTAGTACACACGAACATGAAATACTTTCAACAACCATCGTCTATACATTGTAGCCCCCCCCCCCCCCCCCCTCTTCCCCAGACACTCACACATTTAACCCACGGGCCATTGATAAAGCAGAGACATGCCGTGTAGATTTTCATCGCTGTCGCATGGACATGAAATGATAGACATGAAATGATATCCCATGGGGCAATATACATTAAACATTAGCATTAACTGGCCTCAAGATAAGTCCAGTATACTTGTATGTATATGTCTTTATAATGGGTATTCAGGGCAAATGTATTTATATTACATATAAAATGTTTAGAAAACTAATTTTTTTCAGTTAGAATCTTTATGTTACTTTACTATTAAGCGTTCATTTAAAAGTTTAAAAACCTGTCTTGTCAGCTATAAGTTACTTTACTATTAAGCTTTCATTTATAAAGCGTTTTCTCATTACCCATATGTCATAAATTGTATTCTATAAATGAACATAGGTCTCAAAGAACAATTATATATCAACGTCTGCTACAATAATAAAAAACGCTGACAAATACAATTCTTCACACACACAAAATAATGAATATTAGAAGCAAAATAAAACCGTTTAGCTACATATTATGGACGACTACTGGTGTAGTGGAAGCCGTTGTACTTTACATATTATGTGGATAAAGTATTTGTGAAGTAAAGTGCACTTTTAAAATGGAAGCGTGTGCTTATTGTTGTAAATTTTATGGCTATAATGAATAAAAAAAAGAACTTACTAAGATATAATGCTTAACTAAAATACAACAATATATTTCAGGTCAGAATAATAATATGTATGCCTATAAAATTTTCTCTACCTTATCCCAACTAATGTTTTCAGTCTAGATATTGAGGTGGATACATACAAATTTAACACACAGGATTGTAACAAATTTCCCATACCCTTATATATTATTATACAAGCTAAATTGCCCGCGTTGCCCGTGTGATAATTAAACAGGCCTGCATAAACAACAGATAAAATTTTTATAAACTACAATGAACAGAAAGCTTTAAAAATAATAAATAATAATTTTTTTTTTACTAAAGATTTTTAGGAAACTAATTTACCGGTAATAAAAAAAAAGGTATAGACTAATTGGAGAATCGAACCCGCGTCGCCGGAAAAGCAGTCCTATACGTTAACCACTTAGCTAGCGTAAACACATGATCGAAAAGAAATTGCAAAAGTATAATATAAGACAATAGGTCACGTGTCTTTATATCAACTAATATGATTGGTTCAACACACACACACAGTCCACTTTATATATATATATAGATGATATGTTAATAGTAAAAATGGTAGAATAAAAGAAATACAATATTTGATTTATACTTTTTAAGACTGCGAATTAATAAAATTTATACTTTACAAAATAAAGCCCACACTTTATACAGAATTAAACACATTTCATATCATACAAATTATTTAGGCAAAAATCTATTTAACTTGAAATGATAATAAAGATATAATATTAATTAATTAATTGATACTCAACTAGAATTAGAAACAGAAGCCGTACTTGTTTATTTATTATTATTAAATTTACCACAAGGGATTGCAAAACTCTTAAACATTTAACGGGAATATAATGTTTGTGCCCAATTAATGAGAATTTGTATTTGAGCAAGTAAAAAAAAAGTTCTCCAGAATAGTCTGAAGACAACGTGACGTTGCCATTCGGTGGGTCTATGGTTCAAATCTCGTTGATCCATACTACCATCGCGCTGTGTATACCTTTGCAAAAACAACAACAACAACAACAACAACTGGACATTGCGTTTACAACTATCTAAGTATCCGCTCGTGTGGACATTGCAATAACGAAAATAGCTCTGAAAAAACGTCAAAGTCTGCAAGGAAAATGTCTCTTTTATTTCAATATCTAATCACATAATTAAAAGACTAGATTTGATATAGTAACAATAACATTATGTATAAAGATGGACGTATGTGTCAATTTTCACGCCCATTGGGCACTATAAAGACATGTGACCGAATTGTCTTATATTTAAATTTGCGATTTTTTAAAATTTCCACATAATATGTAGCCTATTTAGTCGTTTAGTGGATATAGACTAATTCCCGCCTAACAACAGGCGACCTGGGTTTCGATTTTTCGTAGGGTTAGTATTTTTTATATAATATTATGTAATAACAATTCAGGCTTATTGTAGCCAAAATATATAGAAGCGCTATATAAATAGAATTATTAGTATTATAAATATATTATTGGTATTGCAATATACAACAATTCACTTACCAGTTATTAAATGTGCAAACAGACTATTCCTTAGCAATGTTGAAACAAAATAAATGTTAAATTTGAAGTAAACGAGAGCACATTTATATCTCATTCGATTGGAATTGGAACGTTTTTAAGTCGAGGTAAACAAAGATCCACTGGAATGTCTTAAAACGTCTTTAGAAAGGAAGTCACATTTTACTAATACTATTTAATGATTTAATTACTAGAAGTTGACAAAAATGCATTTTCAGAATATATAATTATTTATCTATCTATCTATTTATCTATCAATCGATCGATCGATCTATCAAACTATCGGTCTTTCTATATGTGTATCTATCTATATGTCTATCTAACTATCTATCTATTTATTGGCCTGTCTATCAATCTATCTAAATATTCAACTATCTATCAGTTTGTTTTATAGATACTTACACACGTAATATATTCACTCGGTTTGATTTTTTTTTTGTAAATAAACACACTAACCACTGTCCAATAATACTTTATATAACAAAACAGTATTTTGAATATTTTTAAAGCATAATCACTAAATAATATCCAATATAAAAAACGAAGTCGTAAATAGTTGAATAACAGTAAAATCAAACAACTGCACTTTTGTTTAAACCTCTGACCGCTTCCTCGTGTGATTACAACACGCGCTTCGCACAAACATATATTAAAAAAACGCAACGAGAGCAGACAACAAAAAGAGAAAAAAAAGATTTAATTTGGTAGAATACTTCAGGAGAAGGTCTGGGGAGGTAAGAGAGACACGATGATTGGTGAGGTGGGTGAGGTGGGTGTACCTGCTGCTAGCTGAGCCAGCCCTTCACTGAGTGGGATAAGTCGCCGCGGTAGCCCCGTCACGCGTCACTGGCCACGCAGACAGACATGCATTCTGTACCCGGCTTTTTTCATATATTATATTATATATAGGTCTATATAATATATTGCGTGAATCATTCGAAAAGTTATATTTAAAACATCAAAAACAATATATATATATATATATATATATATATATATATATATATATATAACAAAGTAAAAGATAAGTGAAACATACAATATATTATATAGGGCCTAAAATAATACAGCAGGATAAATTAATGTATTGGCTACTTGGTAAAAATAAAAACTTTATGTAGACAGAACATTATATGTAAAGAAAAAAAACAATACAAGCACCATTATTATTATTATTATTAATACAACAGAATAATAATATGCTATTTGACAAAAGAAAACAACAAACAACTATAAATGCTTTCAAATACAATACATAATATTTCTCAATGGTGGTGAACTGTTAAAAATAGTTTAACATGATTCGTTTAACTGTACCGGCATTGAAAGTAAATGATAGAGAAAAACAAACCTGATTGATGATTGTCAGGTGATTGAATTATCCGTTGTCTCAGTCTGCTCTTGTATTTTGATATTAGTTCATGGCTTATCCTGACTGATTCTTGTAACCCATTATTTGCCTCAAATGCTACTCGGAAATTAAAATCCATTGGAAACAGAAAAGTGTGGTTTTATTTATTTTTGTACAAAAAAAAAAATCAAATTTAAAATTGTCCTAGTATTTATAGATCTACAGTAAAAAAATAAGTAAAAGTAAAACCTACCTTATAAAATCACATTGTCTTTTGCCACGGCATACAAGAAGAGTGTGTGACTTGCATAATGGACCTACGACCTTAATTTTCCTCATCTGGTGTCAGGAGCCAACCTGACGCTGGATAGACCCAGTGATTCACACAAACAGCCGGCTGGTCCAGCGGTTAGTTCACCGGACTGTCAACCAAAAACCAACTGACAGGTCGCGGGTTCTAGCCCTGCCATTGACGGATCCCTGTCGCCCTGCAGGAGTTTTGGGCCTAGTGGACGTAATAATCTTCTATCTAAAAGGAACGTCTGTAAACTTATAAGATAAGATAAGATAAGCACACACCCCATGACCACCAACTTGAGTCGGAAATATTGGTTTCACTGCAACATCATTTAGACCTAAACTCTGCCTGGATGAATCGGAAGTCTCAAAGCATTCCTTGGACGGCTCGGCAGTAAACACGAACAGGTCTACGGCCATAAAGACTGGAGCCAAAATAAAGGTATCGGCATTCAATCCAACGTGCTCCCAGACAAAAAAAAAATCTCCCCCCCCCCCCCCATCCTTCAATACGGTAAATAGATGCAATACATTGTTTTCGTCGTCTTATTAAACTAAATGTAGCCTATGGATATGATTATTGCTCTTGCATCATTGCGTGGCATTGGGCACCCGACGTTATTTTCCTGTCACATTGTCATCTGTCAATGCACCCCGACCCCATTAAAATTCCACCTTAAAACTTACACCCCCTAGACCTAAGCCTAAGCAGTATTCCAAATAGACATCGGGATTTCCCAAACCCGACTTTTCTTTTAAAACTTCGCAATTTCGCGACACACAAACAAATTCAATGAAATTCGAGATTCATTACACGCTTTAATGGGGTGAGGGGTGTATGATAATTGTGGGAGGGGGGTGGGGGGCTGGAAGGGCGGGAAGAAGCATACAGAAACAGATAATGTGTTTCTCTCATTCATTCCACATTCACGTGGCGCCCAGGACCCACGCTTATGACGGGGTGGAGAGAATTGGTGGACGCGAGGCGCGTTGAGAGGGAGGGGCCGGGGCGTAAGGGGTGGGGGTCAGATTACGTCTATTAGCTATTCTGGCACCAGGAGTCGGGCAATGTTCTAATTGTAGTCCGCCACACATTTCTCGGCATATTCATGAGGCGAGTGAAAAGGGGGTGGGGGGCTCATGGAGGGTAAGTCGAGCCCCCACAATGGTGCTAAAGTTCACCCAGAAACAATCATCCGCCTTTATTTGTATGAGCTCACACGGATAAGAATACAATTATTGGAATTCGTATTTTATTAATGCATGCATCAAGTTTTTGACCAGCACCATTTAAACTGATAATTTAAGCTGTATATTGTGTACATGTCCTACTAAAATGGATCGATTCGCACTATAGGGACCCTTTAAACAAATTCCTCCTTATGTGAATATGTTTTATAATATTAAAATCATGTTAACCATTGTTTATTCATATTTTGTAGATACTATACAACGGACTGTAATCAAATTTGACAACTGTCCAGGAGTTCAAACAGGCTTTGAGAGGAAATGTAGGATACAATGAACCATAGATCATAAATTAAATAGTAGCTTTATTTTCAAACATATGATAGTATAGATCGACTGATTCATAGACCACGTAAGTCACTATTTATTTGAACACATTTTAAATACAATAGCCTAATGCGTCTGAATGGTTGCGTAAAAAAAAAATTACACATATTAAAGTTCGAACAATATAGACCTAGGCCTTATTACAAAATAATTACTGGAACATTTTATAGATTCGAGACATAACTAAGGGCGCATACTGTACAAAAGTAACATTTCACCACCGCTGGTTCAGACCTGAATTGAAAGTAAAAAAAAGAAAGCGCATTACTTAAACAATCCCTAAGAGTTTTTTTTTTAGTTATTTGTTTTAAATTAAAGGCCTATATATTTATTTATTTATATGTTCATGATATCTAATTGAATTATTATGTTTCGTTATTGATGTCATGATAACGGAAAAACTATAAGAGGGAAAAAGGAAGGGGGGGGGGAGGGGAACGAAACGAGTGTTTAGAATTTGGGTGGGAATTTTCGGCACCTTGCTCACATTTGACAATAATTACAGGTGATTGGCCAGGTTACTGAGGTCACGGCGCTTAGATTCTCCGATAGGTAGACTCCTGGCCTGTGTGAGCACATTAAAGAAGACCAGACCTGCCATTAGGACAAAACGGATCTTTCGGTGTTTACGCATTCGCACATAAAAATTTACTCATTGCTTATTGAAAACTCCCCGTCTTTCCAGTTTTGGCCTTTGAAGTTTTACTTTCTCTGACCATTGGGAGTCTGCCAGATGGGTTCTTCTTATCTTTTCTCTTTCAGTTTTTTTTAAATACTTTTTTTCAAATTTAGTTTGCGGTGTGAGCACGTGTCTGCGCGTGCGAACCGGAATATTCAGAAGGGTCCGTGTAGAAATTTAGAGCAGGAAATAATATTGATCCTGGGCGTTCACATGTGGGTGAAGGGGATTGTGGGTGGTGGAAGGATCTATTTTTGATATGAAAGTGTAAGCACTACATTACATGACAGTCACTATCAAATTTGTTCGTCTTTTCGGTGGGATATGTAGAGGATTCCATCCAACTCTTGAAAAACTTACACGGAGAGCCATCATATGGGCTTATCTGTTTATTTTTATCTATTTATCGATCACTCTATCTATACGCCTGTCTATCTATCTGATTATCTATTTATATATCCATCTTAGTCCATCTATCTATCTGTGTCTCTATCTCTCTATCTAACTATCTATCTATCTAACCACTTCTCTCTCTATATATCTATCTATCTTTCCCTCGATCTATATATTTTTCCGTGGTCTATCCATCTGCATTTAGGCCTATCACGCAATCTATCTTTCTTTCTATCTCTAAATATAATGTGAAACAGTAATTTATGAAGCAATTGACTATCCAGGCAATAAAAATGAACTCTGCTGTGCCGCCTTAGTTCTTTCCAAACATGCACGTGATCTTACACTGAATTGAACATGTCATATCATTTAGAAACAAAAACATGCACAAACAAGGATGGGAGTGATGGGGCTTTAAACTAGACCAATAAAAAAGTAAAAACAAACATTAGCTGCATCATTCCTCAACTGTTTCTTATTTTGTTGTTTTGTTTCTGTAAAAACCACCGATTTGAAAAGCTGGAAACAAGAATGCATATTTGATGTCTTTCCAATTTTTCCTTTTTGGCATAGACCTATCTTTAATCTCGGCTATAATATTCGATTTCAGCCAAATTAGATGCCAAAAAAATGTTTTTGTCTGTATGTTAGATCTATAGGCCTATCTAGTTATTATCCTGTTTCGCCACAGGTACAAGGCTCCAATTGCCCACAAAAAGACTCCAGACTGACATGACTTCATACTGGCCAAGCCAAACGACTTTATTCTCACGTTTTTCACCGACAATTAAACTCGGTGAGAGGGATCTCTAGAACGTTTGTTTTTTATGAATAGGGCATACTGACATATTATAAGTAATGAACCAATTTTTTTTTAACCATTTGGCCTACTAATTAATTTGAAAAAAAATATCAATAAGTACACATTTTAAGAATACAAGCTATTGAAGCTTTTAAAAAGTTTTTTAATAAGAATTTCATAAGCGTTGACTATTTAAGTTTTTTCAAGTCTCATGGGTCGTATGATTTCAGATAGGTCTAGGACTATGGATATAGTTCTAGTCTCCAGCAAACCACAGAAAAGCACATGAATAGAGTAGCATGTGTGGATCTCTATAGCAGAATGTGCAATCACACAGTTTTACTTTTAAAAAAAATAATCTTTAAAATAAATCAATCGACATATTGAAATGAATACCAAATGTAGGCTATAATAAGCTATTTTATAACACACTCGGACATTTTGTTTTATATTTAAGACATGTGTACTTCCGGGAGTTTTGTCTAAACTGTAGAGTGTTACTTCATTTAAAGCTGCCATTTTAAATTAACACAATGCTCACATCACGCGTTACTTCCCGATGAGGTAGAACTCACTCGCCCCATTTCTCTCAACCGCCAGATACATAAAGGAAAAAATTCATTAACAGATTCAAACATTTAGTGCCTTTTTTTTGTTGTTTTATTGGTAAGCTAGGGCTGCTCGTTAAAAACGCGCTCTCGCCCAAATGGATATCAAAAGAGTTGCAGCCGATAATTAAATACGTCACTTCCCATAGAAGCTACGGTTGTTATTGGGCAAGCATTGCCAGGTTTTTAAAAGAAAGAAACAAATAGGCCTACAGTTTGAACAAAAGTTTTTTGTTTTTTTTAAACTTTTGTTTAATTTTGGAAACCACATGCGAAATTAAATGTACGCACGGCAATACAATAATTCTTTACATTTAACAATGTTAGATCTATCCTTATTTAATCTTTTGTAAAACAAAATAAAACTATTAAGGTCTACAAAATTAGAAGGCTTTAAAAAAGTGCAGTTATTTCATCAAATCGAGTTTGTGTAAACTACAGAGTAGGCCTACTCTTGTACCTTCTTACAACAATAAAACAAGTATACGCGTGATAAGCATTAGAACAAAAACACTTTTCGTATCCCTTTATAAATGGAATAAAGCACTCATGCCTGACAAGACCGAACAAAATATTTTGACACAAAACTGCAAAGGATAGACCAGGGGTCTCATACACGCGGCCCGCGTGTGGATTTTTGGGGCCAAACAGTAGGCCTAAGCTAATTATTTTTGTATTCTTGAAATTCAGAAAGCTAGTCAAATTTTATTGTTAATTTTACACACGCAACATAGCCTACTTAATAATGATAGTTCACTTTAGACTATAGATCTAACTCTTTGTGTCTAAATTGTAAATTGGCATATTATTACTAATTATTAGTGATAAGTAGTAAAATAAATTGAGATGTATGAAGTGTTTTTTTAATTGCGAGGGACGGCTGGTGTGGTGTGTCAAAACTGCACTTGACGCATCTCTAAAGTGATAAAATGGCATATTTCTTCATCAGAGAACCCTGGGCTAGATACTGTATTATATGCAGTAGTTTTGAAGAGCCAAGGGTCATAACTCTAGGCCTTTTAAAATATATTTCTCAAACCGTTGCTAAAGTTATTGCTTCCCTTAGTTCAGCCTTTTATAATGTTTCCATCTTACCAATTGTTAATTAATTTTTTTTAAAATTATTTAAAAGATCGTTTAGTAGTGAAGTAGTCTTAAATAAATGCGCTACAGTCAGTGTAACATTTGTATACATTTCCGCAACAAAGTGAAACAAACATCAAGCTGCAGTAGACTGTTCAGTCCTTGCTCATACAAATTATATTTTGAATGTAGAATAATATTGTCTTATTTCTATTATAGGACACAACACTGGTTTTACTGTACCTCCTCTACTAAGAATAACTCTTCAAAGTTGTGTATACTAGCAATACATAAATTATCAAAGAACTTCATCAAAATACAGATATCTTGGCATTGAGTGTCAGTTGACACTACCATCAACAATTGGGATTATAAATTACATAACTCAAGACAATAAACAGGAACTCCATTAATTATTCAGCAAATAGAGTGTGAGACCACCAGCACCACCCACAAGTGACCATGCATAACTGTACACCAAAATCCAGAGCACACCTTACACCCATTCCAGAAGCCCAAAACCCAGTCTTGCCTCAAGGTGCCACCATACATGAAAACTCTCTGGGACCCAAAGTCAAGACTTCCATAGACAGTTTAACTAAGAGGCTGCTCCATAACTACCAGTATAAAAATGACCAACCTGTCTTCTAAAGTGAGCAATCAATTATGGAATACTTAAAATTATCAAAGTATGGTTATCCTATAAAAACGCTTAACTCTCATGGAGTTTAGTCATAAAAGAATAATTTAATAGGCCTCTTATAGTATATTTTTTTAATTAAGTCTGATGAATTTAATCCTCAAGACAATAAAATTTATGCTGAATAAGTGTTCCCCATTAAACATTACAAGTACCAGTTCAGTAGGTTAGTTTTAATTTTAAGTAGTGAATTGACATATAAAATCAACACAAAGAAAAAAATTTCATTTCTTTTAAGGAACAAATTTCTAGTGCTGAGAGGGTTTAGGATGATTCTGCAGGGCTAGCATTATTACATTATAACACTTTCAATCAATGCTAAATAATACCAAGACTATAAATTAGGTGAAACAATTAGGCTGAAATCACTCAAGAATATTCTTTTGATGAACAAAATAAATTTATTTTTATAAGTTGTAGAGAAATTTTAAAACAATTGACAAAACCCAATCTTCTGATAACCAAGGTGTCCGATGCATGTATATGTTTCAACTGCCAGCATTCAACGACAGCTCCGCCGTGATGATAAAATATATTTACAAAACATATGTACATCCTCCAAACAAAACAATATAAGCTCATGTTATCACCCGCACACAACACCTGAAGAAATTTTGTTTGCTATTTTATTTACTACCAAAGAAATAATCTATACCTTATCTCAAAATAAAACAAAATGAAGAGAAAATAGAAATCTTTAGTTAGCAGTGCGTCTGAAAATGTCGTTTTTGAATGATTTCCAAATCGTGAAGTAACTGATTCCTTGTATCACTTGTTATCTAACACTGATTACTCCTGACCTGCCCACTGACTCTTAAAAAGAAAAGAAGTAAATGAATTACAGGTTAAATTAAATGTAAAATAAAAACTAAAAGATTAAAAGATTGAGAAATCTATATTTTATTACAGGCTTCTGACTCAACAACATTAAAATTCCCAAACTGTACTTAAAATTCACACTTTACAACATAATTTGTGATATATTTTAACGTCTGGTAATGTAGATATCCAAAGATATTAAAACTGTTCGTGGATCTTTTTCAGTACCCGTGATAATTTGTAAAAAAAAACACAACAAGACGGGACTACTTAACTAAACCATTAAAACCACACTGACATTAGTGACATAGTTATAATCTATTGAAACATTTAAAAGAAATATTTTTCACGTTGCTTTGTCCATTTAATCAAAGTTCAAAAGCTTTCCCAAACATTACTTCATTTTTCCTAGCTTTCCCACCTTTATAAAGTCTTTTGTATTTATGTTCTCTCATGACCCAGCATACAAATATTTATAAATAAAAAAGAAGCACATTGTCTCATGTTTACTTTGCCAGTAATAATTACAAAGGGGCTAAATCTAAGACAGTTAACCATTTACTACTGCAGGTTATTCAGGTAAAATAAACTTCAGTAGAATTTCCAGGTTTAGAGAATTTTCAGCAATTTGTGAAACTTTATGTTAACCCATTTTTTTCCCCCAGTCTTAAAGTAGTTAGCTGGGTAGGTTGTAATGAGAACTTTATTTCATGTTTAGCTAACATTTACTTTAAGGGACTGCAGTGAAAACTCCAAGAAATGTTTGATATTTCCCATTCTTTCCACATACAAGATGATTGTTGGGACATGTGACCCACTACATAAATAATATGGCATTACAGTGGCACCCTCGGTAATTACCCATATGAAACCCAATGGCCTAGTTAACCTCCAAAGTAATTAAGACCTAAAGACGAATAACAACAAAAGTTTCATCTTACATCTTGACCACCACGGTTTCCAAGTTTCTTTTCAATATTAAGGGCCAACATTTGTGATCTGAAGGAGAGGTTCTTGGTCTTCTCTATCACTTGTTGGTAGGGTGACACAGCCTGCGTTCCCATGACAACATGACCCTGAGGATAAATAATAATGACTTATCAAGCTAAACAGCTCATCATAACTATGCATTCAATTTGTATCTTATTAACATTAAAAGTAATATTAAAATATATTAAATTTAGCAATAAGTGAATTTTGAGACTTGCTAAAACAAAACAATTTCTTGAGGCAGAGCGGTAGCACCACACAAATTACTGATAATTCTAAAATCTCTATAGCACAATTACCAGGGGTCTTGGTATTCTGAAATTGTAATTTAAAAGCATGCATTTTTTTAAAAAGGCTAAAATAAACTACATCAACTAACAGACTTACTAATTTTGAATCAATTTTAGCATCCAATCGAGCATTTCTGATGAGATTAACAATCCATTTCTCTGCTTCATCTGGACTCATGTTTAGCTTTTCAGCTAGCATACTGAAAATAATATCCAATCCACATATATCATTATTTATATATCACTTAACTTAAAATATAAAAAAAAATTATAT
Source organism: Anisus vortex (assembly GCA_949126835.1). Taxonomy (NCBI): domain Eukaryota; kingdom Metazoa; phylum Mollusca; class Gastropoda; family Planorbidae; genus Anisus; species Anisus vortex. The sequence goes on from OX421493.1 coordinate 45,403,210, forward strand.
AGGCTTATAGGCTTTCTAAAACTTCTATGAACACAAGATTATGAGGATCTCACCTAATGCTGATGCATTCATGAATGCGGCAAAATGTCTCAAAGATAAGAAGACGTGCATTTTCAATGAAGTCTTCCAGGCAAGCCACCAAAAAGAAGTCATTATATAGAACCTAGAGCAAGACAAATTTAAAGTAGGTGGTAAAATCAGAAACTTTTGATATTAGCCATATTTGTAATAGTTGGAAGGATATTCAAACATTTGATAACTGGCTCATATATCATGGCTTTATAACATAGGATAACGATCTTTTCAACTAGTGTTTACGTTTAGAAAGTGTGCTACGGTTGTTTAGTTCTTTTTATTCCTGTACAAATATTGTTTTATGACAACCCATGCTTAAAAAATGTTTCTATATAATTAATGACAATCAGAGCACAGAAGTAAACTATTCCGTCAGACCAAATTGATCAATAGGACCGGTGAAGCAGCGTTTACCATTTTTTGTGGTCACTGCATACTAAGGAATTGTGTGGACAGCACAATGTCCAGCCGCCATTTATTTTACCCCAACTAAAGTCAGGTACCCATCAGTGCTGGGTAGACTCATGGACACCCTTCAGACCCAAAAACAAATCCTAGCCTTCAACAGGATTTGAACACAGGACCTTTGGTACGCCAGTCGAACACGCTCTGCCACAAAACACAGAAACGCTGTATTGTATACATGTCATCACTGAATTAAACCATTAAAACAGCAAACCAATGTCCAATTTTAAAAAGGAGATCTCTTTAAACAAAATCTACTTAAAAACATATGGTCATAAACTTTTACCGTCTCACACTCTCTCAACTTCTTCTGAGCACCATCAAAATCAAAATCAACATACAAGCATTGCACAAATTCAGTAATGGGATCTTTATACGTGTAGGACTCCTGAAACGAATAAGTAAAAAAAAAGTTTAATAAAAGCTAACTACATTTCTTCAAAACACTGATATTTTAAAAAGTTTGACCAGGCCTGAAATTTGTAAAATTTTGTAATGAATGAACCAACCTGCTGAATCACTTTTACAAGGTCCTTAAGTACAGCTCTTCTCCGCTGTTTGTTAGTGATGACTGCTGTTGTCAAGTAACGCAATACATGGGGACATGTAGTTTGTATAGCATTCAAATAGCTTGAAATGAAAAAAAAACACCAACAATAAATACATAAAAAATTACAGGTACAAAACAATTGTTGCAAAAAGTCACCAAAGAAACCAGTATCAGCAATGATACTTACGTTGGGGTGTACAGAAACTGATCTATGATGAGGTCTCGGCCTTTCGGATGGTTAAAGTACACAAACAAACTCCAGTGGATCACCCAAGTTCTCTGTTGCAAAGTCATCAAATCTGAACTGAATGACTGAATAGGAAAAGGAAATAATTATTGACAAGAATTTAGTGTACATGCTCGCGTAGAAGTCGCACCCCTAGTTTAAGTTCATTTCGGTAAAAAACGTGCGACTTATCCACGAGAATATAAGGTATTGTAAGTTTGAAGAAAAGTTCTTATATAACAAAATAAACTAACATTTCCAATTTTAAATTAATTTTTTTTGAAAACTTCTTTCAGAAATTAACATGATCATTTAGTCCTTGGATGATTCATTTCATTCGATACATTTATAAGAAGGTGGAAAAATAATGATAAAGCTATGTTTAAAATAGTTGAGTTACTAATTTGAAGCATTTTAATGGGAAAAGATTTTCATAAAAACATAAAGAGAATTTTTGTGCTGTTATTATTATATACATACATTACTGTCAATAAGATCCTTGACTTTGTTTAAATCTTCCAATGCATAATCCCAGTTCTGCATAAGGATCTCTGAAGCAAGTTTCCCCCAACAGGCATTTAAAAAGTTGCGATCATTTGGGGGGATCTGAAAATGGATAATAAATATATAACATAACAGAAGAATTTGATCTATGTTTCTGTAAGATTCACTTTTATAATTTTTATTATGCTGAATTTGAAAGTTATCCCATTCCATTTTTTTTAAAGAATACAAACATTTACCATACCAAGTAGAAAAATTATGTTTTTATTACTTTAAAATGGGCAGGCAAAATGTAAACTATGATACTAGTTTAAATAAAATATTAGTATTTTTTTAAATATAACCCAGGGATGCCAGCAGGCCTAGACAAAAAAGCCTGAAAATTTTTTTCTCTCCAAAAACTAATATGCAAGCTTGAAAGCGCGACAATATGTATAGTCACACAAACCATGAACATTATTTTTAATTTAGCCTAACTAATTATGTAATGCAAATAGTGGTGTACTTACAAACTTTACATAAGCAGCATGTGTAAAAGATGGGGAGGAACAGCTAATTGTTTGTCTATTTCTTGAGAGGGTTGCCCTTTAAAGGGAATAGCTTTTTTCTCTTTTTTGCATTCATGCAAATGTCCTTCCTCTGCTGTTCTGCCATGTCACAAACAGAAACTTTCTGGTGTAATTTGTTTTAGTCACCCTAAAAGAGTGAAATCCGGCTTTAGCCGGAAAACTGGCATCCCTGATAACCGGTTGTATACTAAGTGTCTAAATCTTACCAAAACTCTGACAAAATAAAGAAATTCAGCCGCTCCAGAATAGTTGCCACACTCATATTGAAACTTAGCATAGTCATAAAGTGTGTTGATCATATCATGTTTGAACTGAAAATACATAGTCATAAAGTGTGTTGATCATATCATGTTTGAACTGAAAATACATAGTCATAAAGTGTGTTGATCATATCATGTTTGAACTGAAAATACGTAGTCATAAAGTGTGTTGATCATATCATGTTTGAACTGAAAATACGTAGTCATAAAGTGTGTTGATCATATCATGTTTGAACTGAAAATACATAGTCATAAAGTGTGTTGATCATATCATGTTTGAACTGAAAATACATAGTCATAAAGTGTGTTGATCATATCATGTTTGAACTGAAAATACATAGTCATAAAGTGTGTTGATCATATCATGTTTGAACTGAAAATACATAGTCATAAAGTGTGTTGATCATATCATGTTTGACCTGAAAATACATAGTCATAAAGTGTGTTGATCATATCATGTTTGAACTGAAAATACATAGTCATAAAGTGTGTTGATCATATCATGTTTGAACTGAAAATACATAGTCATAAAGTGTGTTGATCATATCATGTTTGAACTGAAAATACATAGTCATAAAGTGTGTTGATCATATCATGTTTGAACTGAAAATACATAGTCATAAAGTGTGTTGATCATATCATGTTTGAACTGAAAATACATAGTCATAAAGTGTGTTGATCATATCATGTTTGAACTGAAAATACATAGTCACAAAGTGTGTTGATCATATCATGTTTGAACTGAAAATACATAGTCACAAAGTGTGTTGATCATATCATGTTTGAACTGAAAATACAAGATGTATAGAATATCATATTGTTTTTTTTAATGGATCACTTTAAAAAGGTTGGTAAAAGATAAAACAAAATATGACATCACCATGAAAAGGCTGGTATTACAACACTGCATTAATAAATATTTATTAAAAAAACAAAACAAAAAAACTAACTCTCAACTTCAGTCTTAAACTACACATATCCCCCTTAATAAACAATAACTGTTGCCTCTATAATCTATATCAATTTAAACTGTACTGAGGACCAGATATTAAACTTTAAAAATAGGCATGAAATGGGTTGTTTGAACATTCCAGGAAAACAAACAACTTAACATTTAAAACCCTAATCCAAATGCAAGACTAGACTAAACTCCAGTCACAGATCATAAGTTTAAGAGGCAATAATTTTCTGTCTCTGTAAGATATAAGATACCTGATACTCCATATTTACTATTTACAAATAATGTAAGATTCATCTACTTACCCCATATTCTTTTGACAAAAAATCATATAGCTGTCTGCCATCCCTGTAAAAACATAAAATGAAATATATATTTACATTAGTAATTAGCTATTACTGATAGTTAAAAATCCTCAAAGACAATATACTAACATTTATAAACATAGAATGCTACAGTCTGTAGAAAAATAAATTTTACTAAAAGTATTAACAAAAATACCTAGATGCTTGAATTTGTCTCTGAACCTCCTGCTGTTCAAATATTTCAGTAATGCTGTCTGTCTTTGCTTGAAGATTTTTCAGTTGTGCCACAACCTCCTGGCGCTTGTCTTTCAATACTGTGCCGTTAAAAAGAAACAGCAAAAGATTTCGTTTTACAACAACAGTACAAACTTTTCTTAAATAAAAATACAAAATTGCCCAGCGGGTCACGTTGAATGTGATTTCTTTTTCAACTGTCTTTTTTTAATTTTGAAAAAAGAAACTGGCCCATCTGGACAACACCCACCCAAAAGGTTTTGTGTTCAAATGACATAAAATTATTGATGAATGGGTTAAAAACACTTATGGTGGGTGTTCTATATTTTCTTCTGTTGGAAGATTTTATTAGAAATAACAAAAGCAGTAACACTGAATCACCCAGAGAAAGTGCTACAACTCGGCAAGAGTGAAGGTCCTTCCCCTAACTATAAACATGTTCTGTTTTCATGTGCAATGTTTTGAACTTAAATAATGAAATTAGGAGTGAGTGTTTCTAATTCGACAAACAATGCGAAATACAAAGTTTCTTTTTAATTTGGATTAATAGTTGCAGAGACATTAAAATGTACGTTGAATTTTGAAAATGATTTTTTGTCACCGTTTCTAAATCAACATTTTCATATTCATCTTTTTTTATTACTTTTGTAATAATTATAAAATATATTTTATTAGCATACAATACTGTAAAATGACTTTCACTTGTCCTTATTTCAAAACACAAACAAAAAAGGCCTAAAAAAATACACAAAGATGTAAAAAAAAAAAAAGAAGCAAAGACTGCTTTATTAGGTCATGTAACAAAAATTAAGAAATGAAAATAGATTGGTTAGATTAGATATGGGGAAAACAGCTAGGTAGGGAATTAGCTAAAGTTAAAAGATTACATGAATAATAAGCTTCAAAACAAAAACAAGTTTAGCCTTAATAGAAAACAACAGTACGGCTAATATGTATGAAAGTAATTTATATCAACATACCTTGAGGAACAGCCTGATCGGGGTACAAATTTCTATGAACATCCATAGCAAAGTCAACCATGTTGGTGTTGCTAAGGAGATCAAGCTTGCCCATAAGCATTTCTTTTTCATCATAAAGCTGAAAGTAAAACAGAACAATTAGGCTACTTGAATTAAACAATTTAATCAACAGTAATTATTATTAGGTTACTATCCAATCCTCAAATATTTTAGCTTTATTACAGTTTGACAGAGCAATTATATTTTAAACATTGAAAAAGTAGCAAAACTGTTACAGAAACAAAAGGTGTATTAGAAAAACACAGCTGATGAAATGGTTTAGTTTAAGACACCTTTCCCCATGAGATGCACAATTGCACATGCTCAACAAAAACGATGGCAATTTTTCCACACTTTTATTGAGAATATATATATGATGGTACTTTAACAATTTCTGTGAAAATTTTAGCTTGTATCTAAGCATTGAACAATTTTTTTTGTCCTTCCATAAAAACTAAATGTGCTCCCTGAAAACATTTGACTTTTTTCAGACCCCAAAGCTTAGGCTACTTGAAGGATGCTCACTCCTGCATAATTACTATTGCTATTGTTATGAACAAAATTATGATTATAATAATATTTCGAAGGCTATTAAATAAATATATTAAAACGTCCCTGTAAATATAGTAAAAACTCAGGTTTTAGTCTATAATTCGTCCAATATCAATTAGCAAAATATTAAACCGGTACAATCGTAATGCAATTATTTTCATCTGAATCAATGTGAATCCAATATCATTCATATCATGTGTGGTAGACACACATTTACAGAGAATAAACATAGTGTTAATACTAAAAAAAAGTATGAAAGATATATAGGATTTACATAAAAGAACATGTAGCTCTGCATTTAGCCTACATTTATATTATGTAAGTGTAAGCAAACTTTGGGGCTTTTAGAAACTGTGAGGAGCAATGCAATAGAGAGGCGCATATATAATACAATTGTTTGGAAGGGTAATCATCCTTCACAAGGACCTTGGGTATCAAAGAACTATTTGGGATCACTGCCCTTCTTGGTCTATTGGCACTGGTATCATTTTCAGAATAGGCCTATATGAAAACTGTAAATAATAAAACCTGGACAATAATTGTGGCAAAAATCTGCACAAAACAAAACTGACAGTGTTTAGGTTTGACTGTAGGCTACATGTACTTCAGAAAAATGATATATTTTGCCTAAATTTAAATGGCAGATTTCAATACCTGAGGCAAATTCTGGTTTATTATAATATTATAGGCTAAGCTCCTACTACTAAGAAGTAAGTAGCCCTCTCAACTCTGACTCTGTTGCTGTCGTGCTGTTGTGGGTAGTTTTTTTTATTTCTAGCTATGTAATTTTCCAAGTCACCTAGTAGACTACATGGCACAGTAGCAGAGCATTGGACTGGCGTACTGAAAATCCTAGGATTTGTTTTGGGGTCTAAGTCTAGGGTTGTCCTTGAGTGAGTCAACCCAGATTTGCTTGCTATCTGGCAATAATTAGGGCAGGGCGAAGTAAAAGGTGCTGGTCACACATTTTGCCATAGTCCATAGTATGCTGTGGCCAAAGAAACTGGTTAACACTGCATCACCAGCCATCCCATATGCCATATGGATCAATATGGTGTCTATGGCCTACTTTAGTTTAGTAACAGTAACTTTACCAGTAGCCTAGGCTAATACAAATAATATTTGGTCCATCTTTGCATTATATCATTATAATATGATTATATAAGTCTAGCAGTCTGGCGATGGCTAAACAACATTTTATTAAAAAGATTAGCATTAGATCATTAGATCTAATCTAGTTTCTAGATTAGGTGATTTAACTTTTAAGTGATTAGGCTACTCAAATCTTTTTCCATTAATCATTAAATTCATTGAAATAGCCTCTAAACTAAATAGGGCCTCTATACAAAATTAATATTCAAAGTATGATGGTCTGTATTATAGACTAATTGTCATTTGTAATTACTCATGGCAATATAGATTATTCACACTTGCGATATTTTATGTAGTAGACCTTATCACACCCCTTTTTACTTTCACATTTTTAAGACACGAATAGGTTTTATTTAATACATGACCGCCGGTAGGCCTACTTTACCGGTGCTCCGCTATAAACAACCCTGGGCATTCATGCCTGAGTGCAGCATTAGAATTTTATTAATTATTTTAAGTTGAAGTATTTTTATTAGTTACCCCTTTAACAGTTAAAAACTCCAGTAAAGGAAACACCAGATGTCGGTCTAAGTATTGTCCAAGCGTGGTAGTCAGATCGAACTCCGCCATTTTTGATACAAGATGATAAAGGAAATGCCAGCTTTTTCCTTTTATAATAAAAACAAGCAAAAATGTATATTATATATAGCTCAGTGCAAAAAACAACATAACAAGAACAATATTTTTTATTGTCACATAATACATACGCTCATTGAGTTTGTAAGAACTACAATGTCCGCTTCCAATGATCTAAGCGAATATATTTATATAATATATATAACATAATAATAGGCCTATACATATAACAAACATGTAGCAATTTAGCCCATTTAAAACTAATAAAAGTGAAACAGTAGGCCTGGTTGAATAATTAATATCTCTCTAACTGATATCTATGATAGGAATGTCTGTAGTGAGGCTACTAACTTAAAGTAAAAAAAAATATTTCTGTGGTGAAGGATTTCTTCTATAGTATTGTTTATCGAAATTTATAAACATTTAATTATCACTATAGTTGGTTAGCCAAGAAAGAAAAAAAGAGGTGAGAAAATAAAATCTGAAAGGTTTTGACTTTTGACAGATAAGTAAATTGTTTTTCAGCCAACTTGGCAATGTAGGCCCAATTTTTAATGACCAACACCAATATAATATTTTTTTTAACATGGCGGCCTAACTGGTTCAACAAAGAAGGAATATTTTTCGTTTTATGTCACCATGGAAAGCGATTTGTGTTCAGAGGATGCAGATGGTGGTGATTATAAAGATATTGCAAAATTAGGTGTTGAAAACAAACTTAAAGCAGGTGGAGATGAATTTTCTGGGGCCAACATAAGCGAAGAATTGGGTAAAAAAGCTTGCCAAAATTAGGATTAGCCTACTCAGGGCCTACTGTTTTAATTTATAAATCGTTTCCTTCAGACCGATCACTGTCCACTGTTATTGATTGTTTTCTTTTGTAACAAATTAGTTTTAATTAGTTTTGTAAGGAAAATAATGACAACGATTAATAATTTAAAGATTGAGAAATTCTGTCAGTCTGAATCTGGCATACACTATAACTATAACTATAGACTATAGGACTATACTATACTCACTATAGTCTAGTAAGAAGTCTAGTATAGTCTACTCTATATCTATAGGAGGCTAACTATAAAATAAATTAGACTAAACAACAACAAAATATAAATAAAACATATAGTATAGGCCAGGGGTCGGGAACCTTTTTGTCTGAGATAGCCATAGAGCCATAGAAACCACCTATTTTGAAAAGTAATTCTCTGTGAGAGCCATACATTATGTTTAAAACTAAAAATTCAAGTAAATAAATGTGTTCATTTTGTGTAATTTTAACACTAAAAGTACAATAATTATGTCCCTGAATTCTTCTGATGCTGAGCTGCAGTGGACTTAAGCTCATTTGTAGAATGAAATATTGATATGCAATTAATATGTAGATCAACAAAAAGACTTTTTTAAATAATCGAACATTTGTCTGCGAGCCAGATGCAGCCATCAAAAGAGCCACATCTCTGGCTCGCGAGCCATGGGTTCCCGACCCCTGGTCTAGGCCCTATAGTCTATAGCCTAGATCCTATACCTATACCAGACCTGCCTACTCTCCCGCATTGTGCGGGAGTTCTACGCATTTGAACCCTGTTTTTCGCTTTTACGCACACCCTTAAAATTCTTCCGCTTTTTTGTTCCCCGCCTATGGATTTTTTTTTCCGAAAATTGTTTTTTTTTTTTTCCGATCGATCCTTTTCCGACACTTGCAAAAAATGCGAATCTTTTTCTTTCGAAAATCGGAAGCCGGAACTTAAATTTATTTGCATGGACATGCGCAGTATAAGTATACACATTTCCCTTTATTTTACCATCGAATCGGCCAAAAAATGGCGTCGCTTTCACTTTCTGGTCTGTGCCGGCCAAAAAAATCGGCAGATAAAAACTACGATAAAATAGCGATTTCCAATCCAATGTCTTATAATAAATATAGTTACTTCCTTTTACTAATAAATAATCTTCCGTTTTTCGCTCTTCTGTTCTTTTTTTTTAAATTTATTTTCACAACGATGATTGTCGAATTTGTTGCTAGCAATGCAATGCCTAGGCCTAGGGCCTAGGCTAATGCTATTACTATTGTATTGAAATGGAATAAGCTAGGTCATCTGGCGTACGTTATAAATCAGTTAGGAACCTTTTTAAGGCATGCTAATGCTATGTGACTCAGAATATAATTTTGCATCTACATATGAAAGACTGTTAGTTTAAAGTTTAGATTTTGAGTGGGAAAGCTGATCCGAAGCTTCAGCCTTTGACTACGTCAAAGTGGGGTGCCACTTTTCCGGATTATCCCTGAAATCCGGATTCGCAAGGCTAAATATTTTTCGGCTCCGGATTCGGGAGATTCAATTTACTTTGGTTCCGGATTCGTGGGTTAACCAACAAAAAAAAAATCTACGGGTCCGAAATCGCGGTACGAAACCCGGTTCGGTGAGAATCGGATCCGCTATGAATAGACTTAATAGACCTGGTAGGCGTACTGTAAACCATACCTAGATAGGCCTACAGTATTAGCCTATAAGCTTAGTTTAGTGAAATGTCACTCTATGTGGTTGGATTTTTTTTTAATTCACTAAAAAAAAATTTAATGATCGGAAAATAAGGTATGCTACCGAAATTTTCCAGCCGCCTAGATTTTTATCGTCATATCGGTAATTGGTAATTCCCGACTCGGCGACTGTTTCACACCTCCGTGTAGGCTATACTATTAGTAGGCCTATATTAGGCTAGGCCTAACTATAAGCTTGTAATATGAAAGGTTATTGTCATTTCAATGGAAAGATTAAAACTGCTTTTGTTTTCCTCCATTAAAAATGCGTTTTTTATCAGCCCGCTAGAATGAAGGCGACGAAATATGAATAAATTAATCTATTGGAGCAATGTCACAGTTAGGCCTACTGTTTAATATAGCATATATACGTTGCAGTCATATTTATTATGCATAATTAGGCATTAGGCCTAATGAATGGAGTAAAACTGTTGGTGTAATGTTTAGAACTAGGCCTAGTCCTAGCAGTTACTTATGCTGGTGCATATTTTTCTAACAATATCGGACATAAGAAAATCATAAAATAATGTTTTAAGTTAATTTCAAAACGAAGTTTTAAATTGTTAGTGTCGCGAATTTGCTCATTTTCATAACAAAATAAAAAATACGTCATTTCACTGAACTATATAGCCTACCGTAAAAAAAAATGGGTATTAATCCTTCAGTTTTTATTTTTTCCCTCTTTTCAGTTATTAGGCATTTGAAGTTACAGACTAGATTCAATAGTTTACTAGTTAACATGTTATCCTAAATTAACTAAAGTATCATATCCCTAAGAGTTAAAGTCACTAGGATTAAGATACAATATTTTAATAACATTTATTGGTAACTGACCTAGAAAATACAGAACAAAGTAAATGGGGAATAAAGAAACACATAATTATATCTTTAAAGTAGGCTAGCTTAACTTGAAAAAAACAAAAGGGTCATGATAAGATCAATAGGAATGATGTTATTAAATTGTTAAAATAACACATCTTTGTATGTTTAACTATGATTTTAGATTTTTCCATTTTTTAAAAAGATTTTTCAAGCCATTTATCAATAACCAAAGTAAGCTTAGGCCTCGCAATAACACAATCACATAAAACATTTTAAAGACATAATTTTCCTATCATAATATGCAGAAACATATTGTAAAAAAAACATTGCTTATTGGTTTAGCCTATATTATATTAAATTATATATATATATACCGGTATATACAATATTGTAAAAATAATATAAATTTTAGGAGTTGCGATAAATTTCAGGGTTTGTAAAATTTTGGAAAGTAGGTTTCAGGGTTCAAGAAATTTTAAGAAAAGGATTTCAGGGTTCTTTGCTTCAAGTGAGTGGCACCCACGGTTTGGGGTTAGGGCCTAATCAAAAATTAAACAACTTTTTCTGTCATGTGCCCCTCCTTCTATAAACTTAGAGAGGAGACAATTTCTGAGTTTTACAAGTCTGTAAGACTTTATTTTTGTAAAGTCTGAGAATACTTGGTGCAAAACCTGCCCTTGGATGACCAAGTCCTTGTCAATTCAGTTGTAGTCAACCTTCATGAAAGAAAGAACATAACGTCTTCCCATATAAATTACTTCTTAGATAGGTTTCCAATGCTGATGGGGGATGCTGACAGGGATGTTATCCTTGAGCAGTTTGTCAAGCTGCAGAGTACTGACTTGGATCTGCCAGTAAATGAACGGGTTGATCACAGCTGGACAAAGATGTCCTCCGAGTATCCCTAACTCTCTAGTCATGAAGGGGATACTCACAATTCCCCACTCTAGCGCGCCTTGTGAGCGTATTTTTTCAATGGTCAGGAAGACCTGCATTTGGAATGATGTTATTTCATGTAGATTAAATATTATCATATATTATGTTGCAAACCTGTGTTTCTTTATAACTATGATAAAATAGTTTGTGTATAATTATATTATTATGTATTTTTGTTATGCTGCTCTAAATCTCCCTCATCAGTTGGAAAATCTCCCACATAACTAGCCTCTGTCTCCCTCATGGGTCCAGTGGGGGGTAGGCAGGTCTGCTATACCTATAGGCTTATATAGTAATATAGTCATAGTAGATACAGTCATACTGTACAGTTACACTGTAGTTATAGTATACACTGAGTATACAGACATACACTATTTATTTTATAATATTTATTTAGCCTAATACTAATCGGAATCGACATTAGTATTAGGCCATTAGATAAAGGCTAATGAAGCAATATAATCATAGTAATTGTAATGCATTTTCATTCTTTTATTAAATGAAAAGTAAACTAATATTTGTATGGTTTGTGTTGCGCCAGCAGGCAGCAGTGTGTTTTCCGTCTCTACTTGGAGTATTTATGTGTCTTCTATGTTCACTTTAGAGTGTTAATTTTTATACCAGTGGATTTGTGGAAGTTTTCTCTTGACAATAGTATAATCATTTTAGTGTTTCTTGATACGTGTAAGGAGTGATTAATTAATTAAATTATTAATGAATCTATAAATAGCCTACTGTAAAACAGGACTGAGCCTTTTTCTTAAACTGGTCTCAACTGGTCTAAATGTTTACCCGTTCCGCTCTAGTAAACTGTTGTTTACAAACATTTCTGACGACACACTAGTCCTATTGTGTGTTGTGTTTGGTTTCTTATTCTGATCGTCTTAAGTATTTTAAAAATGAATCATAGCCTTCTCCGTAGTATTGGGAAAATATGCTCTGAGTGCCATACCCGTGTCGATAACAACGTTTTTCAAATGATTCGTTGTTTTGGCATAGGGCGTCGTCTGCCTACAAGACGCGGGACAAGGGCTGGAAATCTGCATCGTATTTGGCATAACCTGTCTTCTAAACCTGCCTGGGCTACTCCTGTTGCGAGTGTGCTTGATCCCCACCAATCTGCGCCTACTACATTCGCAGTGAGTGCTAATTCTGACCCACATAATACTCATTTCAAGTCTGGATCCAGTGACATTCGTCGGCTCGGTGTAGGGGTTCAAGCACCCACAGGGAGAGGAACTAGGGCTGGACGGCTTCACCTTGACGTGTCTACTCCAACATCCTCGCTAACACCTCTAATCCCTAATGTGACCGAACAATGCCCGGTAATATCGACTATTCATTCTGCAGGCGTTACCATCGGCCTCTTAAATACTCAATCTTCCGTCAAAAAGGCTTTAGTTATATGTGATGTTATAACTGAGAAGTCGCTTGACATTATGGTTATCACTGAGACGTGGCTTCACGAGGGTGGAGATGAAATAGCCATTAGGGACATGACGCCTGATGGATATGCTTTCTTCCACCGTCCTCGGTCAACAGGTCAGAGAGGGGGTGGCATTGCTGTGATTCACCGGGCCTCCCTAATTGTTAGATTGTGCAAGGACACCAGTTTTAATTCCTTTGAGTCTATACAATTCACCATCTCTCAAAGGAAAATGACAGTACGCACCGTGGCTTTGTACAGACCCCCACCTTCTGCTTCAAATGGTTTGAATGACAACGTGTTTCACGAGGACTTTGGAAAACTTGTGTCGTCCATAAGTTCTAAGAATCTCCTCATTCTTGGTGACTTTAATGTTCATTGGGATGAGTCAGATAATAGGCACACTCGCGACTTTGTTCAATTGTTGCACTCGGCAAACCTGGTACAGCATGTTTCGGAACCTACACACAAGGATGGACATATTTTAGACTGGGTTGTGTCACGATCTTGCAATGATGGTTTTCTTAAGTCGGTAATTGTTGAAGATCATCTTATATCTGATCACTTTCTTGTTACCTTTACCACAGATATGGAAATGCCTGCTGTTCCAATAAAGAAAATTCAGGCCAGGAAGTTACGAAATATAGATATGGACTTATTTCGCGATCATCTTTCAAGATCAGATTTGGTTATATCACCACCTGATGACATCTCTCAACTAGTTCTACTCTACAATAATACTCTATCTTCCATGCTGGAGACTTTTGCCCCTAGGACTGAATTGTATGTTAGAGATAGACCCAATACCGCTTGGTTTACACCCTCCGTTCGGATGGCTAAATTAGCCCGACGTCAGGCAGAGAGACACTGGAGACTGAGTGGCCTTGAGGTGGATAAACAGATGTTTAAGATAGCAAGGAACAAGCTTACAAATGTGATTAGACGTGCGAAAGCAAAGCAAGTTCAGTCTGCTCTGGAGGCTGCGGGCACTGACTATCGAAAACTGTTTTCCATAGTGCAGAATCTTCTTGGAAAAAATGAATTAAGTCCAATTTGGCCTGACATGAGCAGCGAGCAGGCTGCGGAGGCTCTTAATGAATTTTTTAATGAAAAAGTCGAGACGATTAGAAACAGCTTTGATAATCATACTACTCCACCCACTGTGGAGAAGTCATTTTCTGGAATTTCTTTGTCAAATTTCCTCCCAGTTTCCGAAGAGCAGTTGAGGCGTCTTATTTCTGTATCTAAACCTACATCCTCAATTGTTGACCCCATTCCAACGAAGATTGTGTTGGACTGCCTTGAAATTCTGCTTCCAGTTTTAGTGCGTATCATAAATGGTAGCCTGGAGTCAGCCACAGTCCCACAAATGTTTAAGACTGCTGTCATCAAGCCTTTATTAAAGAAAAAGGGGCTCGATCCTAGTGACTGCAAGAGTTTTCGGCCAGTATCTAACCTTCCCTATGTATCGAAGCTTCTTGAGAGGGTTGTCTCTCAGCAGCTTTTACAACATCTAACCACACATGGCCTGATTGATAAATTTCAATCTGCCTATCGTCCTGGGCATAGCTGTGAGACGGCAATATTACGTGTTATGAATGATGTTCTATGTAGTGCTGACCGTGGTGATCTGACTATCTTAGTTCTGTTGGACCTCAGTGCTGCCTTTGATGTTATCAACCATGACTTACTTTTATCAAGACTTCAATACGAGATGGGCATCACTGATACTGCACTTCATTGGTTTACTTCCTACTTGGCAGACAGGACTCAGAGAGTTTCTATCAATCAGACCTTATCAAAAGCCACTTCTCTCATCTGTGGCGTACCTCAAGGTTCAGTTTTAGGGCCTATCCTTTTTGCTGTTTACACTAGCCAGCTTGGCAGAATAATTGATAGCCAAGGATTATCTCGCAAACTATATGCGGATGATACCCAGCTGTACAAAAGCTTCCATCCTGATCATAATGCTTGTGCTGCCGCTGTTAATGCAGTGGAAGAATGCTGTCTAGCGGTGAAAGCGTGGATGACTGCCAACAAACTCAAACTGAATGACGACAAGACTGAGGCAATTATGTGCGGTTCAAACTTCAATCTTAGGAAAGTCGATATTCCATCTATTAAAGTAGGGGCCTCTGATATCTTTTTGTCCAGCACTGTCAGAGACCTGGGCTTTATCATTGACAGTAAATTAACAATGGGTCCACACATCAGTACTGTGGTTAGGGCATGCTCCTTCCATCTTCGTGCCCTGGGTCAGCTGCGACCTCTGATTAATAAAAAACAGCCAATGCTTTTGCTGTTGCAACAATACAGTCAAGACTAGACTATTGTAACAGTTGCCTGTGGGGTTTACCCCAGAAACAACTGGATAGACTTCAGAAAGTTCAAAATACTGCAGCACGCATTGTGTCACGAGTAAAGAAGCATGACCATATCACTCCAATTCTCAAAGAGCTCCACTGGCTCCCTGTGACGAAGCGCATCGATCATAAGATTATGTCCCTTACCTATGGATGCGTGGAAGGCACAGCACCTGCATATCTCAAAGAGCTTATACCGAAGCATGTCCCGTTAAGGATGCTGCGATCTTCAACACAATCTCTCCTGGAAATTCCAGGTTTGGAAGGTCACAGAAAAAAGACTCTTGGTGTACGCTCGTTTGAATCTGTGGCGCCTACACTGTGGAATGGCTTACCTGAGACACTGAAAAACTCTGTGTCAAAAAAAAGCATTCAAGAAGAATTTGAAGACTTTTCTTTTCAACTAAGTTGATGAAGTACACATCCATCAGCAAAATACTTGTTTAAAACTATTTTCAAATGTTATTGTCGTTTCGTGCCTCCATCGGCCGAAACCTTGTTTAAAACTATTTTAGAGTGTTATTGTCGTTTCGTTTTTGTGAGCGCGCTGAGCATGCTTGCATTAGCATGGAGTGAGGCGCGATATAAATGACCAATTATTATTATTATTATTATTATATTACTAATAATCATGATAATTTTGCCTCCAGGGCATTAGACCTAGAGACCTAGAAGTTATTTTAGTCTACGATAAGTGTGGATAAATATATATATTTTATGTCATGTTGAAACAATTAGGCCTACCTTTACTTGTATAAAAATTTAATTGAGACCTTTTTTTTAATAAATAGTATAGTATTGCTGTTACTGTAAACTGCAGATCGTCAACAAGAAGTTTTAGAAGCTGAAAATAAATGTGTAGGCCTACATAGTGTTTTTCTGAAAAATAATTATTATCGATTACATCTGAAGTTGCCTAACATAACCAAGCCAAATGCAAACATCACAGACACTACTACTAGCCACAAATACAATATAAAACAACTGCTATCAGATTGGATTTACATATCTTCAGATTTGTATGAGCTCAAGTGTATCTAAAAATTATCGTAACCCTACTTGTTTCTAACGTAAAAGTCTTGTGACTTATTTATTATAATGGAAAAGGTTTTAAAATAATGCTGTTTTGTGAAAAAATATCTGTTTAGACTTGGGTTAAATTTGGAGAGTTTTAGAGAGCTACAAAACCTTGCCTAATTTTAGATCTAGTTTTAGGCCTAGCATCGGGGAAGAAAAAATGTCTGATGTAGTGTAAAAATTTTAAACAGTTCTTCAAAGCCATTTTTATAGTCCCGGTAAGAGATTTTCAAATTGGTATGAAAGATCGGAAAATCAGGTTGGTCTATGTTACATTAGCATGGGTGCAACAGTGCTGGCTATGAACGGCATGCCAGCCAATTTAAATTTTGGAAACTTGCCCGAAGGTCAGCAAAATTTGTAATTTCGAATAGATTTCATTGGCGTAACAAACTAAATGATAGACTTTTTCTTTCATGAAAACTTAAAAGGCGAAATAATTTAAATAAGAGGAAGAGGAAAATATTAAAGTAACCGCGCATGCATGATTCTATATTTATTTGTAGGTCAGGGTTTCCTATCTTTTGACAACTTTTTTGTTTTTGTGGCCCGGTAATTGTTATACCTGTGCCTCCTGACTTTTAAAAACTTTTTTTTCGCGAGCCTGTAATTTAGCTTAATTTAGCAGTAGTGACATATATATATATATATATAATTATCCAAGATGCCTGCGTTTTTATGGTCTGACACGTCAATCGGTAATAGGCCTACTTCACGTGACTTTGTTTTTTGGTCAATCACCGTTAATATGTCACATCACTCGTTACTCGCGGCTTTCTTTCTCGACGTTTTTTTTTACTAATGGAGAGATTAAAACTCCTTGTTTTCATTACAATAAAACTTGTGTGTTTGTCAGCCTACTAAAACAAAAGCAACTATTTATTAAAAGACTTGATCTCGGCGCAACATCAGGGTTTCAATTATTGCAATCAATGATGTAAAATCGTCACCATGTTTTCGTAGAATACTGAGCTCGCTGTAGGCCCTACATTGTTAGCAACTTGATACATGGCGTGGCGACCTTGACCTGATATCCTTTTTTTTTCTCTTGCAAACGTCCGAATTCGGCGATTGTAGTCTATTTGTATAGAAAAAGTGCGGATATGCGATCTTGTTTTTTTTTACCCCCGGCATTATCGGAAATGTTGGAATCTATTAAAAATAAAACAAGAAGAAAAGTTGAAAAAAGCCAAACGGCTATTAATGTAAATTCATATCACTGAACTATATAGGCCTATATACTATATCTCTATATATAAAATAAGAGTGTTTGTCCGCATACGGATCCCCATTGGTCAATTTTAAATCACATGAGTTTGTGTCACTGACCTATTTAGGCCTATATACTGTCTAATAATTTTTCACATTGAACATGTGTCTTCGATAGCTCAGTGGTAAACGTAGTGGACTGCTATGCGAGCGACCCGGGTTCGATTCTGCAGTTAGACTATACCTTTTTATTCGACAATTTTTTTTTTCAAACTTTTAAAAACAAAGGACATTGTAAATCTACGGGCAATTTAGATTTTTGTTAAATAAAAATACTTGCCTATCTTTTTACCCAATTACATTGAATTACAATATTTATTTAAAATTACTTTCCTAAAAGTCTTCAGTAAAAAAATAATAATTTAAATATAAGATTTATAGCTTTCTTTTAAGTGTAGTTAATAAATTTTGTATCTGCTTCTTATACAGTCCTGTTTTTTTTTTCACCTGGGCAACGCCGGGCAATGTAGCTTGTATTAAATAAAATATGAAGTTTTTATTTTTCCCTTACTGTTAGTCCGTTAAAAATGTTTGGAAGTTAAGGCATATAACAGAGGTTTATATAACAAGTTACCCGTAATTAATTAAGGTATCTCAGGCCTGAATTATTTCATGAGATTTTTTGGTAATAGGCCTTAGCCTAGAATTAAAACACTGACTAAAATTAATTAAAAGATTGAACAAAAATAGAAAAACATCTGCTCAGTTATAATAATAATATTAAGTTAAAAAATATTAGGCCCTAGGTATCATAATTTGAATAGGCTTAAACTCATTAGTTTTAAATCAGTTACAAATTATATCTTTTTTTTTTGTTTTACTTAGGTTCAGTTTCAGATCCTTGTTTACAATTAGGCCTACAGGCCTACAATTATATAGTTTCCATTCATTTGGATCAATAAAGCAATCTTATCTTATCTTATATATATATGAATGCAAACATGAACGTTAAAAAGTATATGATTTTGGGGCCGAAACTTTGCAGGCTTTTCGGCATTGTCAACTCTTGCTTGCAGGCCAACTGGGGGTCCAGCACTTGCACCCATGCATTAGTAAACACAAATTGCAAAAAAATCCACACTAATTTATAACTTTAAGCACAATATTGATGTAGCTGATATCGGTAGCAATAGAAAAGACATTTTGTATTTAAACAGCTTTTATTTTTACAACAAATAAAAAAGGTTTTGCATTTGCTGGCCATTTTGTGAAACCTGCCATAATCATAATCTTCTCATGATCAGTCAATGATAATAGTAATAATAGTCATACATTTTTTGTACATTCATTGTATGTTATACTCATACAGACTTTTCTTAATTTAGTCTGACTTAGTTTGAGTTTTATAAAGACTGAATTTTGGTTTATTAAGATTTTAATTAACAGTTCTATTAATTTTGCTTGTTCTGGCAAAGTGTTAATTTCAAACATGAACTGATTTTTTCCTTTTTTTTTTTTTACTCCTCTAGATGGTTCTGGGGAAGATAATGTTTTAGAATGTCCAGTGTGCCTTCAGACTTGCATATATCCTGTCCAGCTGCCCTGTCGTCATATATTTTGCTTTTTGTGTGTGAAGGGGGTTGCCAGTAGGAGCAAGAGGTGTGCCCTGTGCAGACAACAGATTCCCCCAGATTTCTTCTGTCGACCTAATCTAGTCAGGCGTGATGATCTTGAACAGCCGGTTACATTTGATGATGGCTACAGCTGGTTTTATGAGGGTGTGAATGGTTGGTGGCAGTACGATGATCGCACTTCTAAAGAACTGGAGGGGCATCATAAAGCTGGGCACCCTTCCTGTGAGCTTTTGATTGCTGGCTATGTCTACATCATTGACTTAATTAACATGATGCAGTCAAGAAGAAATGACCGCACCAAAAAGCGCAAAATTAAACGGGACCTTGTAAATTTAGCTGGCCGGAAAGGTGTGGCAGGCTTGAAGCTTCCATGTGAAACACTTGGCATTGACTCTGATCGCCCAGGTGCAGAAGGTCATGAAAATGCCAATGGACTTAGCACAACCAATCGTCGTCCTATTCCAATCCAGCAAGTTGATAGGTCAGGCGATCATCAGTCACTATCTCCCCCAACTCCCCACAATACTCCTCAGACCCCTATGACCCCATCAGAAAGCCCCCCTAACTCTGCCACGACAGAGCGCGACCTATCTGTCCACTTGGAACGCCTTAGACTTGCAGATAGCGCTTACCTTTCCGTAAGTCCGCATGGTGGGTCTACCGGCTCTAGCCGTGGATATGACACACCAGAGCAACTGAGCACATCTATGGAAGATGCGACCAGGCTTGAGAATGTCAGAGCCAGCCTCCAGCAGCTTCAGTCCCAGAGCACATTGAGGGGTAGGCATGGTGACCTTGACGAAACTGATGAAGGTAATAGTTCAGATTGTGATACCAGTGTAGTCCACGTGTAACCGTCTCATACCAATTGAAAAAGTAAGGACTTTGTGCAGACCAGACCATGGACTAACTGCTTAATTTGCAAAATTACCTTTTTTTTTATAAAAAAAACTTATCGTTGCATTCATTTTCTTTTTTATAATTATTTAAAACTATGGCACAGCTAATACAATTCACATTTTTAGTCAATATCAGTTCTGGTTGTATGAATTTTTAGTCCATTTATTTATACTTATACTAAGTTATACTGTGCATTTAGAAAACTGCCTTTCATCAAAAACTAAAAGAAAAACTATTGAGTAGTCAGTGGTAGAATAAAATTGTGTTACATCTAATCATTGTAAATAAAATGTAATAAAAAAGCATTTTGTAATGATATTCAGTATAATATAGAGGTAAAGACAAAAGTTTAAAATCTGACTTAGTGATAGTAATTTAGTGATACATTTTAAAAAAATAAACTTTCCCATGCCAGTTGTGTAAATATTTAAAGCTTTAAATTTAAACAAAAGTCATAATAGTTTTCTTAGAATTAGAATAGAATCTCCTAACTTGTTCTTGTTACTAGTAGCAACATAGTATAATTTCCTCCCTTTGGTGTGATAAACATTAAACAATTATTTGCAAATGTTTGGCAGCAGAGCTGACCAAATGCTTCTTTTTTTTTTTTTTAAACTACTGATGATTAGATAATTATATTGTAAACAACTATCCTTCTTTTTTTATTACTTGTGATCCACACACAAGTTTTCATCTGGCCAGTACAGTGTTTGTGAAACATGACTATGACACTCATTACTTCCCTGTATGAGAAAAACTGATGATGCTTCAACTTGTGTATCACATGTGTTTAATTTAATAAAATAATATACCGTATGAACCGTATGTAACTTTTTTTCTTCCTCTTAGAACTGTATGTCATAGAATTCTGACATCATATTCATATTTTAAGATTTTAAATTTTATTTATTCATTGCCCATCTCAGAGAAAAAAAGCATACCTGTTTTTCAGGATAATTAGCCACATTAATAATTAGTTCTACAAGAAGTACAGAAATTTGATAAACTTTTTTTAGTTTGTGTGTGTTTAAATTGTCTTACCTAAAACTAATAATAAACATTTCCATTTATAGATTGACTGTCTTAACTTTCTATTGTTTGCTTGAAATTATTTGATTTGGTTTACGAGTTCATATTAGATGTTTTTATGCATTTTCTAATGAATTTTGACATTACTTCTTAAAGGTTATATAATTTTGTTTCCCTTTTTATTTAGTGCCTTTTATAATATTCAATCATTGCAAGACAGGTTTATCTATCTTTTGCATCCATATCTTGTGGGGTAAATAAGATGGATTTATCTTGTGGGTGAAAAAAATACTGGTACTATTTTGCTTCCTAATTTCCTTAAACTTTTACTCCACTAAGAGCACCCCCCCCCCCCCATTCCCAATTGCGGTGTTGCATTGCTAAAGTGCTAGATTACTGATTTAATTTAGAGCAAGTATGTGGGGCAAATTTACATTGCTACTTGTCATATATACTGCAACATAAATAGTTGATCTCTTAACTAGTTGCTGTCGATAGCTAAGTCTATTAATATTTCTTTTATATTCTTGTGTTTTCTACCATATAAATGAACTCTTGAACTCACTTTTTCTCTAATTTTTTGTTTTTGTTTGTGGAAGCTGTCCATATATGAATAATAAGATGCAACACAACTAGGCGTACAGGTAAAATCTTTGTAGCAAGGGCACATGGTGTTGTGAGAAAGACAAGTTGTAATTCAAATTTAATTATTATTGACAAATCAACAAAAGGTTTTAATTGCAGTTTTTTTGAGTCAAATGCATTAATATTTTTTTAAAATGTTTGTTTCTAATGCTATAGAAGATTTTAACAAATCTGACTCTGTCTCTTTGTGGGGGAAGGAAGGGGGTTAGGGTAAAATCTACCAATTTGTATGACCAAATTTTTGGACAGCTCTTTGTTGCGGTGAATGCGTGATGAGATAAAAAATGTTACATTTGAGGCTGTTTCTTTAGCATCTTTTGCTGTCATTGTGATTTTTTATTTTTGGTTGGTTTCTTAAGAATTTAAGATTATTGTTACAATTTGTGAAGGACAAAAAAAGAAAATATTCATTACATGGCCATACATCTTGAAAGTTCAGTATATGATGCTTTCGTTTCTTTTCTTTGTTTTTTATAAACGTTTACATTGAGTGTATCTTTGTAAAAACACATGCATCCATTTGCATATGAATATAATGAATGTAGAGGATGTGAAAACATTAAGTTAATAAAACCTTTTTTTTTTTAAATTGTAAGTAGTAAATGTACATTAGTAGATATAAATGATAAAAGTGTGTATGTTTTTCAATGTTTAGCTTATAACTTATACAAAAAATACAGTATTGTATATATACATTATTTATAAAGTTGATCCATTCTATATAAATCTCTCAATGCTTTTTCTGATAACTTACTATAAATTTAAACTTTCTACATTTCTAGTGAATGATTCACCAAGAGAAATAATGATACAATTATGAAACTGTTGTATAGCCAGTCAAACAACTTAGCAGATTTTTAGTTCTCTCTTTCTCTTTGTGATATTCATTATTTTCTTCTGACAGATATTATAAATGACAAAATGTTTGTTAGTATCAATCTACATTTTTTGTTCACCCTCTTATGTGATGTGAAATATATATATATGTTAATAACCTTTCCACTGAATGTGAGAACTTGTGTGCCTATACTGCTTGTGTTTGTCATGGATTTTTTTCCCCTTTCTCTATCTGATAAGTAAGATATTGTCATAAATTTATTTTTACTTACAAAGCTAGAATTTTTTTGTGTTTGTAATTGTAATGCTATAAGTAAGGCTGCAATTGTTACTAGATTACCTGACATTGTCACTGCTTTATTTATATTTGAGAACAAAAATAAAACTATACTTATCACTTGGACTCCAGTTGATTATTTATTTGAATGCATAAATTAATCTACGGTAATTAAGTAGTCCTAACATTAATAAATATGAATTATGTTTTATTTTTAAATTGAATTATATTTTATTTTAAAATAGGTACTCTATGACTGAGAAAAAAATATTAATAGCTTAGTTGTGAGCACTATACAATGTTTCCAATAGTGCACAAACTAATGTGCTTGACCATATAAGTTTGGTGGTACAACCTGGGTGGCTCAATCTATTACTTAGTGTTTTGTTTTTCTTTTTATATCATCTTAAAAATTACTATCCAATAATTTCATATCAGTTTCATATTTTAAAAGTTATAAACTATTAAAAACCCAACATTTGCTCAATAAATTTTCATCAAGACAAAAATGCACATACCCAGCCCAACTATAAAATTTAGAAAAAAAAACTTGGTATTTTTGTATGTATGTAGGCAACTTATAATATTTATAAAGTATGTCTCATCATGATCATTGTTTTTTATTTCATGATTCAATTGCAAAATTTTAAGATTCAGTACGTTTAAAGTTGCTTGAACGACTCTTTGCTTCAGATTCCTTTTATTGTTTTATAGTCTTAGTGCAAACTGTTCCATAATTCAGGTACACTGTACTGTCCTAAAAATTGAACCATCTTTGCCACAATAAAAAAAAAGAGTATTTGCATCATGTTATAATTATAACAAATTAAATTTATTTCTGTGTTTTTGACATGATTTTTACACTGCCAAAAGATTGTATAATATAAGATTACATTATGAAAAGGGACAAATTCAAATACCGGTATAGCTTTAAGGTACCAGTTCCTATAAATAACTATAATGTCTTATTCATAGGAAATAAAAGCAATGGACTACAGTGTCGTAATTCAATTGGCAGTTTTTACTTTAAAATGTGTATCCCAAAACTATCTACATAAAGGAAAGAAGCAAAAGATTGTTTTTGAGTAAATAAAAAAACATGCACTAATCACAAAGCTGATCATACAATTAATATAACGGTATTTCCAGCATAACAAATTAATATATACCTAACATGTCCTTAGGGTAAAAAGTGAAGCTAGTAAAAGGCTCTGTTGGCTCAATAGTATGTGAAAAAGTGTATACTAGTTCTTGTGGCCTTGACATACAAGGGAATTGTGTCGCCATCTCAATGCCTAGGGTGGATTTACTTTTTCCTACTAGTCTAGTGTTGCGTACTGACCAGATCAAGGTAGACTTGAAAAAGACCACCCAGACATGGATTCAAACCTAAAGATCTTCAGAAAGGCCATCTAAAGTGCTAACAACTACCAGTATTTGACCATGTCACATGATATCCCTACAAAAAATAGTAATATCATTCATTATATGAATATAATCAAAACAGACATTGATTATAACAATGTACCTGGTATTCATTGACTAAAAGTACAACATTTATAAAAAACCCATGTAAATTTTCTGATTCAGACAAATGATTGTATGGGGCCTATGATTCATAATGCTAAAAAACCTCAGAGTTGATAAACAGCCTAAGTCTGATAATTGAGAAAATTAAAAGTCATTATAATTATAATGCCTTCCTGCATCTATGTTTAGAAAAGGTGTGGGTGTCAAAAACATTTGTGACAATTAAAAATGATAATAATAATATTTGTATAGCGCTGCCACCAAACATAATTAAGAACAGCGTATTAAATTAATATTAAATTGTTATTATATAAAAATAAATACATAGAATATTCAATAAACATTTTTTTAAGGCATAATAATTATAATAGTGAAAGTGAAGTGCGAATGCAAAGTCTTATTTAAATTATGTTAACTCTGGCTTATTATTATTCTCCTTTTCTCTTCTTAACTAATACAAAATCATGTTTTTTTCTACAATATCTGAGTGCTGTGCTATTTTTTTTTAACCCTTGTACATAGATTTACTACGATGACAAATAAATTGATTTCTGAAAGCTAATTTTGAAATAAGTAACGATTTCTTCGTAAGTGGTGGGTGGAGAGATTTGTGCCATCAAACTGAAATGTGGATCAGACTTTTTTTGATGACATGTGACGAAAGGAGGGTTAGGGGAGATTCTGTCAAAACCACATGATTTCACTTATGGACAGCCCCATACATAAATATAAACATTCTAACTTCTGTAAAGAATAAAGGTAAAAAAAAAAACCAAGTGCAATACCAGTGAATAAAAGTACAAAATAAACTAGATAGTTTAGATAGGCCTACTGTTTTCCTACTTTTCTGTAATAGTTGCAAAATACAGAATATGTTACCCGGTATTTGGTTAGTATTAAAAAGAGAATTTGTAACATAATATTTAAAAATGAATATCATAAACAATTAACATTGATCTGAAAAAAAAACTTATTTTGTTTGCAGCATTGAAAAATTATAATAATAATAGCTCTCATTGAATTTTCTCTGTTTATAATATCTATATATATTCTTTGATCCCTGACATTAAGCATATATTTTATATGAATAATAAAAAAAAGAAATTAATACAGAAATAATAAAAGCCCAGGGTTGAACACCGGGACACCCATTTAAACCCTCTACAAGGTGCTCAATAGCTTAATAAAAATAATTAAATTAGCATAAATTAATAAATACAGTACTTGTGTTTTACTAGGCTGGCTCGATTTACCTTTACAAGCAAAATAACCTGTCAAATGATGGTAGAATATCCAGCTTTTTGTTTGTATATGCATAGCATAATTATATTGTTTAGAGATGTTTGACTATATATAGAATGTTGCATTATATTAAGATTTAGTCTGCATATTAATTATATATATTTAGAATTGTGTTTTTAATGCATTTGGAGCTATTTACTTTTATTTAATTAGGGATTACATATTATTTATGTAAACAAAAGTTGTTTTTTTTAGTGTTATAGTTATATAAATATTTCTAGTAGGCTCCTACTGCCCTGGAATGTCCCTTCTAACACCTGCACTAAAACCCTTATATGAGGTGATGTGAATATTGTAGGACAATTTAACAGAAGTTATTATTAAATTTATAATCCACCAAAATATTGTATACAGTGTACATTCTTTACAGTATTCAGCATTTATTGTTTATAAAAGCGTGCTTTGGAATTCTATTTAAACGTCTAGCTAGTTAAATATCACATTATTTAAACTTTAACTGGGTGGCATTTTGAAAAAAAATATTTCCAATTAAACCAGACCCTATACATTATACAGAAGATGAATATATAAATATGCAAATTTAGTTGATTGGAGATTTGACTGAACACCATAGATTTATTTTGATTTTAATCATAACTAGACTTAACAATAGATAACTTAGACGCCACCACAATTTTATTTTGATACAACTTTTGAAAAAAAAAAACAAATAATAATATAACTTTTAGTTAAAATAAAAATATAATTTTAAATCCACATTTATAAATGTCATAAAAATATTAAATGGTTTACCAATTTGACATGTTCTTTTATAAATTCTAAAAATGATTGACCTTAAAATAAATATCAGAATATTTCATCAAAATTTGATAATACTTTTATTTAATAATAATACTTCACTAAATACATCCATTTATGTTATTAAGACTACTCAATTCTATTTACACTAAATAGTATATACAGTCAAAAATGTTTACAAAAAAATATTAACTAAAATAACAAATAGCTCACTGCAAAGTAAAATAGAGGCCTTTATGATCCTTGAATAAATGTGACCACAATTTTATAACCTCCATATTCAAAAGTCACTGTGCTGATGAACATTCCCAACATACTGACATATTTCATCATAATGTAATTTTAACAAATTGTCCCTGTCAGCAAGGAGCTGAACTACTGCAAGGCATTTTTCTTTGTGGCGCTTCATTATCTGTCCGATCTGACCACAGTGTGTTCCCGACACTACTGCCACGTAGGCATTGTCTTCTTTAGGGACAATAGTCTCAAATGATGATTGGTGCACCTCTTCTAGGACTCTCCCATCCTCCGTTCTACAAATGCATACCCCTGAGGAAGGTACATCCATTATTTCAACTTTAGAATTGTAATACTTTCCTTTACATAAAGTCTTATCAATTACACGCACTTTTAGGTCATTACGTAGCCATGGCCTCCGTTTAGAAGAATTGTTGCATTCCTCTTCTCCTGATGAATCAGAATATGAATGTTTACTGTAATGCTTTTCACTGTCACTTTTTTTATCAACCTTTTCCTCTTTAGAATGTTTGCTACGCTTATGTCGTTGATCTTCGTTTCTGTCTTTTTTATGTTTTTTACGCTTGTGATGGGAAGATCTTTCATCTGCATTCGCCTGATCTTTGTTAGACTGACCATTGGTGGTTGCTCTGCTCTCACGCTCTTTGTATTTGTCTGCTTTACCCTTGTTTAAATATTTAGAGTATTTATCAAAATCATTTTTTCCTACAGCATTGACGTAGCTCTGATGAACATAAACCACCTTACCAGTCAATGCTAATTTCACAATTACATAAACGTTGTCTTCATCTATACCTTCAACTGTTCCGTACAAGTCTTTATGTTTACCTTTAGTCACAAGGCAATAAGAATTTTTTTTAAGCTCAAGCACTTCTTCATTATCTTGACCTGTTTTCGAGACATCAGACTTTGCAGTTGATGAATTACTTTTGTCTGCACCCAATCCTAAACCTTTTGGTCTTAACTGGGCTTCAATGGGAGCCACAACCTTTGCGTTTTTGCCAATGCCCTGATTTTGATTCCAGCCCATACCTCTGAGCATAGCCATTCCATAATGTTCAATTGGTATTTTGTCATAATCAGCTTCATCTGGCTCATCAGGTCGTAGCGCTACATCTAACTTTTCTTCAGATTCAAAGCCTTCTGGTATTTTGTTTTGCATTAAAAGGGGAATAGAAAGTGTAGTGTTTTCAGTACCTCTATCGTCCCAAATTTCATTATATTTCGCAGACTCTCTTATAATTTCTTTTGCCGCTAGAGCATCTAAATCTAGATTATCAGAAATTACATCCTGTTCTTTTTCTTTATTACTTTCACAGTCCTGTTTATGCTCTACACGCCACTTATTTTGTTTAATAAGCGGTATAACGTAATCTTTTACATGGTTATGGTTCTCTTTTGGCTTCGTAGAATTTAGAGCTTTACCTTCCACAGACAATACAAAATCTTTTTCTACATCGTCATCGGTCTTCTCTGTTGTTTCACTAATAACAGATTTGGATAAATTTCTTATTTCTTGAACTTTAGAAAATCCAAATGATAGACCCTGCTTTTGCTGATCCATATTTAAGAAATTGAAAAATAAAAGAATTGTTTACACTTTCAACACAAGAACTGCATTTACTTTTACGTCTGTGTTACGATAAAGTTTAGGTCTTTACGACAAAAAGGTCCGGTTTAACTTTTGATGAACATGTACTAACTAAAAAACATAACTCTGTATACTCTATAGTATTATTAGTATACGATACAAATTGTAAATGGGAAGTCTATCGTAGGTTAAAAATAGGGCTAGAAAAAGCTCATTGGAATTTAGGGAATTTAGACACAAAGTGTCGAAGTAAAAATAATATGTTATAAAGTTATAAGTTATAAAGCTAGCCATCATTTTTAAAAATATATTAAAGCTAAGAAACGAAATGTTGACATTGTTAGTAGGGCAATATTAATAATATTATAGATCCAGTAATTATTCAGTAATAGGCCTAGATCTATGCCTAGGCCTAAATATAGTGGCATTAGTGGCTATTGTAAAAAAAAGGGAAAATTAATTGATTTAATTGGCTACCGGTGATTAGGGCCTACTAATATAAAGGCATACTAAAGGGCAGTATGAAGGGCAAATATGTAGTGTAGTATAAGTAGGCCCCTATTTATAAGTTCTATAAGCATAAGATATTTAATTATAATAGATAGGCCTACGGATGATAATTTGAGGAATAGACTACCCTAATAAAAAGTGAAGGTGATGTAAAATTTAGCCAAATGTAGGGGCATCGAATTGTAGGCTCGTAAAATATTTGGCACCATGAATTGTATTAATAATTAAGGGTTCCGTAAAATGGATGTCTTATAATAAAGGACAGCACACGAGAAGGCTACGTGTAATAATTATAGGGCACCATAAAGTATAATAATAATAATAAAGTATTTTTTATTTAGTAGGCCTAGGGCCTAGCCTATTTAGTATATAAGAAAAGAAATTCTGTAAGTGTTAAAATCTAATACTAAGAGTATAGCCTACTGCAAAGATAGCTCATGTCATAACAAGTAGGCCTAATGTAAAAGTAGGGTTCAACAATAATTACATCGTTAATTGATTAAAATTAAAGAGAGAAACATAATCATGATAAGCTTATAAGGCCTAATATAAAGAAGGGGAAAGGAGCTAATCATTGACCGATGAAACAACAGCTTAAACTGATGTTCAATAAGGATAAATAGTTAATCTCGCTCGTTTTTTAAATCACGTATCTTGAATTATCATAAATAACTTTTTCTAAGAAAAATAAGTTATTTTTAAGGCTATAAAATAGAGAGCAGTCACTGTATTATTAGGTCTATGCCTACAGCATGCTAATTTGTAAGCGTGTCATAATAAAGAAAAGATGGAATGAATGAAATAATTAAAAAACCAGGCATAGAAAACTAAAATATAATATTAACAGTAAAAAGGTATAAAAAAAATTGTCTAGGCTACACTATTTCTCAATAATAAATTATTGGAATAATTATATTATAGAAAAACATATGTTACTTTGTTGGTTTTGATAAGAATCACTAACAAAGGGGGACAATTCGTGTTTATTTATTTAATAACTGAGACATAATTCTCATTTATTCCCTTGAATTCTTCTTCAGCTTGAAGTTGTGTCTTTACTGCAATGCACCAACGAAGCACGAGCCTGTGTGCATGTTAATATAGCCTTATTCTTCTTCTTCTTATTATTGTGGAGACTCTTAGGACCGAGGAAAAAGTCCACAATTTAACTATAGATCTACATACAATTTTAAAACATCACAAACAAGAATTACAAACAGATGACAGTTTCACTTGAGGTATTTAGTCCAGCCCTTCAGTGAAGATTTGAAAGCCGGCACAGAAGGGGCTGTGATGGAGGCCTGGTCCATGGTGTTCCACAGCCTAACGAAAAAAAAAAGAATATTTGTTGACGTTGGTGCGTGCGTGTGGGGCATGCAGTTTGAGCTGATGACCTCTGGTAGCGCTGGACACCTGTTGGATGCGACCTTGCTGTGTGAGCATTTCCACTTGGCAGTTCATGATCTTGTACCTAGTGATGACTTTGTTTACCGCTCTGCGGTGTTTTAGGGGCTCAGGTTTGAGTTTGTCCACCAAAGCAGAGGCGCTTGTTTTAAGGCCGTAGTCCTGTAGGATACGACGCACCCACAAGAAATCATGACTCTGGCATAGGATGGTCCTCATCGAAAACGACGGACACGCATCATTCTCTTCACGTACCCACTTTACGTAGCGTTATCTTACTAATGCATATGAGCACCATTTCTTCCCGCGTGGCCTACGGACATGGAATGGGTTGCATGAAAAAACCTGATTGATTGCCCCAAGCTAACCAACACCAGACATACACTACTCCCGCATCAGTCTACACTTATATAGAAAGAAGAAAGGCATTTATTTGCACACCTGAGTTGTGAATCTTTTTTTTTTTTTTAAACGAAAACTTTGCACTTAAAATTACAGTTACGGTGTTAGACGCCAAAATTAAATGTGTTTTGTAAAACGAGGCGAATTAAACTAATGTATTTAACTATTGTATAAGCCCCTATTAGGAAAAAAAAAAGAAAATCCAGTTATCAAAACTATGAGTTGAATAAAATGTTTGGGTAATCTTTGAATTAGGACTACCGGTTCTGTTGCATTTTTACATTGAGTAACATTGCTTATTATCTATCAACTATGGCTGACACCATCATACTTTTACGAGCATTTCGGTCAGTAATGGTGCTGTTATCTGTATTTGCTTGGACAATCAATTGTAAGTAATGTATACTATAAATATAAGCTATAGACCATATTAATATTATGCATATATTATAGTTATAGACTATCAAAGTAGGCATATATTATCATGACACCGGTAAAACATATATATTATTAACAAATTTTAATTCGAAATTTTCGTTTATAAAAAAAGTATTGTTCCAAAAATTAAAGTGAACAATTTGGTGCTATTTTGATAAAAAGCTTAAGAAGCTGTGAGCGCCGATTCACTTGTTCTACCAATCAATACACTTTCATTGGTTTAGTTTAAAACTTTAGAATTGGTGTGATTTCTTTTTTTTTTTCTCAGCCTGTGAGGTTGGAAGATATGGCCCGAACTGTGAACACCAGTGTCATTGTCTGGTCAATGTTTTGTGCAAAGAAGGAAAGTGTTCCGGCATGTGTGAACGAGGCTATGCTGGGGAACCGTATTGCAATCAATGTAAGTCTAGCCTCTGTCGTCCTAGGATAGCCCTATGCTGGCACGCCTACAACGTGGGCCCATGTTGGATTTTGCTTGCTCCATTTGTGTTCCCCTTTCCAAATGTACATTAGCATCACCCCTGGAGTCATGCACGACCTGCCTCGTATTCCTGTAATGTTGGCTGGAATTGCGTTGGTCGAGCGGATTTTGTCTGAAACAGGGATGTCCCAGTCTAAAGCGGACACATCCTCTCAAGTCCACCTTTAAAGCCACCCCATATCAGGAAAATGACAGTATGCCCCACCTGACTTCGCACCACCCCCGAGTGGTGGTGGTGGGCTGTGAAATACCACTGGGGCCGGTGTGAACTGGACGAGCAGCTCTAATCCCAGCAACGATTACCCCCACTTACCACCCCAACACCCTCGGAGAGGACGGTGGAGGCATAAAGCGAACGTAGTCCCATGCATTGGCCCACTGGTCTGACTCAGGGGAGCCAGTGGTTTACACACTCCGCCGGCTTTAAGGCAGAAGTGTACACCCACCATCAGCTTCTAAACCCACGTGCTCATGAAAATTAACCAATAGCTCTAGATAGTTGTCCACTTCAAAGTATATATGTGCAGAGCCTTTACAAGCTTGTGTAGCGCCCCAGGGCAAAAGTTTCAGCGCCGCCCCCTTGCATACTGTAACTGCTTGTTTAGTGCTATATTTGCTATATTTAGACTACATTTGCCGCCCCCCCCTGGAAGTGTCTTCCCCCGGGCATATGCCCCCTCTGCCCCCACCCATGTGAGGTCACTGTCTATGTGGCCACTCTGCAAGAAGACCATTTTTTAACATTTGCTTCCCAAGTGGATCTATGCAGATCAAGTATACTCCCATTCAACTGTTTCTATCAGTAGATTAAATCAACCGATTTGCCTTATGTCCATTGTTTAATGTAAACATAATAATATCTGTGTGTTTAAAAAAAAAAGGAACTTTTGATCACAACAAGAACAAAACTAATGTGCACAATGTTCCCGCAGCGTGTCCAACTCGTAAATTTGGACTTGGCTGCCTTTATGACTGTCACTGCATAAACGATGAAATCTGTGACAAGGTGAACGGCGACTGTCCCAGCAGGCAGTGCGACTATCAGTATGATGGAGCTGGCTGCCAGCGAAGTGAGATGCGTTTTATTGAATTCTAAAATTTTTATAGTGGATGGTCTGGGAGAGTGGGGCGCGGGTACTCAGCGCCACAACACGTCAACCATCACCGACCGTGTAGCCAGATTGCCTGTGGTGCTACACGTGCCACTTGCATCTCGGACTTGATCTTAACCCTTACAGTCCCGGGCGCGTATATAGCGGAACTTAAAGCAGCATAGATAGAAGTAGGTCGGTACGGGAAGGGTTAAGAAGCCGTTGAAAATAAGATTTCAGAAGAAAAAAAATACAACCAAGAAAGGAACCCTGGCTCTATGAAACCAATGGTTTGGTTCTAATTACTGGTCCATTAGTGAAATGAAAGAGAGGGGAGGGGAAAAAGGTGTTTGGGGCTGGATATACATCTTCTTTTAGAATAATATATCTCAAACTCCGAAGTTGGTGTGGGGGAGGGGGGGGGGCTGGATCTCCATTTTTTTGTTTGTTAGGAAAAAGTATTTGAATACATAAGTTTCAATACAAGACGGTATAGGAATATTGACACTCGAGTATCTCATACTCCTAAGTTGTATGCACTGACCATGTTTATTTATTTCTTACGTAATATGAAAAAAATTTAGTTCGTGTAATTAGTTTTATCGTTTGTAAAAGAAAGTGAATTTTTTTTTTAAAATCTTGCCTATTATACGGATTTACCCTCTGTTTGCAGAACTTCCGAGAATTCCGAGGTCTCCATCAATACTGCATGTGTCTTGCAGAAACGTAACTTTGGGCTGGGAGGCATTCGATCCTCACACCGATGATGGCGTAGGTCCCATCGGACAGTACCTGTAAGTCTAAGGCTTGTAGAACCGGGAGAATTGGCCGGAACCGGGTTTTCGATGCTCTGGCAGAACCGGTTACATGGTTTTGAAAAAACTTTGATTTTTTTTAGAAAATGAAAAAAAAAAACGCAACAAAAATCAATACATTTTATAATGTAAAAGTCTTTATTTAATCCCGTTCAAACAAATACTGGTAAAAGTACATACTGTTAAATTGTCTTCTGTAATCGAATTATTTTTTTTTCTGTCTTATTAACGCTGGGCCTACAATTGTAGAAACAAACAAAAAATGCAAGCTTTCATTGTGTATCATGTTTATGGCTAAAGGAAATGAAATGGATCTTAATATTTTAAATCTAACAGTCAAACCACGATTTTCATGCATAATCAATTAACTAGATATTGTTTGTTAGTCATAAAGATAATACGTCTACAGTGGACCTAATAGAAATTTAACAATTCGTCAGAACATCTATATACGTTAGATGTGTATATCTCAAAACCTATTGGTCAATATCAAGGCCTCATTGCCGTAATTTAACTATCGCGATTATTTTGTTATCACACGAGTACTCCGTAGTATTGTGATTTGAATCCCCCCCCCCCACACACACCCAGGGTGGCCTGGGTTCAAATTCCCTGAGGGTATTCTTTTGTAATAAAAAATGTAGGTAAATTTGTATCCCGTGCAACGCCGGGCAATTTTGCTAGTTTTAATAATTAAACGATCAGATAGATTCATTATTCTTTACCTTTGAAAGCCAGTGCACATTTTCTTACTAGACGTTTACATAGTCCAACGTTTTTTTTGACGACTTGTAATTTAGAGATGAAATAACGTAGATATTTGGTTAATTTGTTACTTTTCTTTTTAAAATGTGAAATTCATAATTGGAAAAGGCACCGTTTTTCTTTTACCTCTACTTAAAAATATCTGGATTACCTGGTTCTCAGACACCCTTTTCTGTAAGCCTTAAAAATAAGAATATAGCATACGATTGTATGATACATCGAATATCGTTTTATTTGTTTAAAAAAATACAAGGGTAGCAAATGTTCTTGTATTTGTTCTTCAGCACTTGTTTCAGTAAAAGTGGCACCCATTGAAAGTTTTCAACCCATCTTAACTGTCATGTCCAGCTATTGATATTTTTAGGGGGTATAAAAAAACGCATCAGTATCAAACGAAGTAATTAAAATAACAACAAAATCAAATTGGCATTTATGTATAAGAAGGCTAAAAGATACATTTATACTTTCTTAGATCCTAAAATCCTTGTAGAAACGCTTATCCAAAGTTTACATTTGCTGTTTCAAATCCTCCTAGTGAATAGATGTCTTTCCCTTTTTTTTGTGATATTGTAATACAGTTGATTAAGAAACTGAAAATATTTTCTTTAGATCTTCCTTAAACATTGTTATTCATTTTTTAATGCATATTTTATCATCGAAAAACGCCGTTTTCCCACCAATACGTTAAAAAAACAAACTATTTTAACGCAAGGAAATCGAAGGCTACCTATCATTGTCCTGGCAACCATGCAACGTTGGACATAAAATACAGTTTTGTCGTAGCCATACATCTCTATTAATTCTTGCGGCTTCTGCACCCATGGACATAAAAACTTGTGAAGTGTGTGAGCCACCGATACGCTCCCATTTAAAGTACAACGGTGGGCTAAACGCATGGGTGACAGCCCCTGTTGCGCTTCCGAGATTTCATTGCACTGCCCAGGAGGCGCCCCCGAGACTAGGTGGGGTGGAAGCAATGTGCACATCAGCCCGCGTCTCATCAAGCCTTGGTGCCTGCATGGATGTCCAGGACCTGTAGTCTGGGATGTGTGAGACAATACAGGAAACCCACGTTTATGATCCGCGGGGAAATCCACAGAAGGGGGAGAAGCAGGGTGGAGCATGTGACTTCGGAGACCGCACCCTTTATTACCCTTCCCACCCTATCGGCTGGGTGGCCAGTGTCGGACGGGATCGTTGTGTCCCCCCCCCCCTTTGATTCACCCCTTTACATACATTATACAATCGGTCAACTCGTGCCGTGAAACACTCTTTTGGTCTGCAATGTGTTTATGAGTAATTTTTTTTTAAATAAATTTTATATTAGGATATATGTTTTCATATAGACTATATTATAGGCATATTAAATATACTAACTTTAAGCAAAAGTAATGTAAAGACCACATCCAGCTTTCCCCAGTTCCCATGGCATACTAGGGGATTATGAGGTCACCACAATACCCAACCGCCTTTACTTTGCCCCAACTAATGTCAGGTACTTATATACTGGGTAGACTCGGGGACACCCTGCTGTATTCGATCCCAGAACATTCGATACGCCAAGCCAATCGTGCTGTCTCTCAGCAATGTGCAAAAGTCGTCGTTATATTTTCAGGCTACACCCTTACAAATATGTTAAATAATCTTGTCATGTTGGCAACATTTTTATTGACACCCATTTTTTTTATAATAATACCATTTTTGTAAATATAGAACAATTTAATAGTATATTTATTCTATAGTGTCAAAGCTAAGGCAGAGAACGCCGAAAGTTGGTATAATCCTGTTAATGTGACGGACCAACAAGACCAGCGCTCTTACTACACGGCTTTTGTCACCACTGGACTCTTGCCGGATGTTAATTACTTATTCAGGATTGACGTCAGAGCCTCCCAAAACGGCAAACTCCGAGGAAATGTCCAAGCTGGCCTACAAACATCCCCGGTCCTCCATAAATGTGGAGGTAAATTATAAAAAAAAAAATAATTTGATTGTGTTGTTAAACCTATTTAAGTATTTAAATTTACGAGTTCCACTACTAGACATGATTTGTTGTAATGTATATAGCATGAGTATTTGAATATAATATGCGTTTCTCTTCTACTAGGCTTAGGTATTAGTTGTAAGTATTTTATGCCAGTTTTTCTCTATTAGTTGGTCTAGGTATTAGTTGTAATGTAAGTATATGAAAACCATGGTCTCTATACGGTAGGTATTAGTTGTAATGTATTTGAATACCATGGTCTCGATACAGTAGGTATTAGTTGTAATGTAAGTATATGAAAACCATGGTCTCGATACAGTAGGTATTAGTTGTAATGAAAGTATTTGAATACCATGGTCTCGATACAGTAGGTATTAGTTGTAATGTAAGTATTTGAATACCATGGGCTCGATACAGTAGGTATTAGTTGTAATGTAAGTGTTTGAATACCATGGTCTCGATAAAGTAGGTATTAGTTGTAATGTAAGTATTTGAATTCCATGGTCTCGATACAGTAGGTATTAGTTGTAATGTAAGTGTTTGAATACCATGGTCTCGATACAGTAGGTATTAGTTGTAATGTAAGTGTTTGAATACCGTGGTCTTGATACAGTAGGTATTAGTTGTAATGTAAGTATTTGAATTCCATGGTCTCGATACAGTAGGTTTTAGTTGTAATGTATTTGAATACCATGGTCTCGATACAGTAGGTATTAGTTGTAATGTAAGTATTTGAATACCATGGTCTCGATACAGTAGGTATTAGTTGTAATGTATTTGAATACCATGGTCTCGATACAGTAGGTAGGCTATTAGTTGTAATGTATTTGAATACCATGGTCTCGATACAGTAGGTAGGCTATTAGTTGTAATGTAAGTATATGAAAACCATGGTCTCGATACAGTAGGTATTAGTTGTAATGTATTTGAATACCATGGTCTCGATACAGTAGGTATTAGTTGTAATGTATTTGAATACCATGGTCTGGATACAGTAGGTATTAGTTGTAATGTAAGTATTTGAATACCATGGTCTCGATACAGTAGGTATTAGTTGTAATGTAAGTATTTGAATACCATGGTCTCGATACAGTAGGTATTAGTTGTAATGAAAGTATTTGAATACCATGGTCTCGATACAGTAGGTATTAGTTGTAATGTAAGTATTTGAATACCATGGTCCCGATACAGTATTTATTAATTGTAATGTATTTGAATACCATGGTCTCGATACAGTATTTATTAGTTGTAATGTATATACTAATATGTATAGGAAGGAACATTGTGACTCAGATAATAGTGTGATGTTAAAGACTCTTGATGTACTACCGTACTCAGTCTAGTAAAAAAAGCAATCAAACTTTCAAACCATGCTTCATGCTGGGTTTTCCTCAATTCTTTGTGACCAGCAAGGTACATTTCTCAAATAATAGCAGGTACCAATCTTCAAACACAAACGTTGAGTCCTCGAAAAAAAAAAAGGTTGGTCCTGACATCTTTTAATTCTGGACCTAGCTTTGTAGTGAAATGCCTAAATTCACGGACAACATCGAAAAGTGGACATGTAAAGGGCGGGGGAACTATTTTTAACTGGCGGAGTGCTATTTTTTAAACAGTATGGCAGTGTCATTGTGACCATTGTGCTCTTCGTATCAAAAGTACATGTCAGTAACATGTCTGACTGGAAGCGCCGCCTACTGGAGGGTTACGTCACGTGACCGACCAGCTAATATAAGTAGTTGTTCATTAACAATATTGTGGACGCAATAATCTTCTTTATAGTCGGAGCGTCTGTAATATATAAGATTGCGGTTCTCGGTTGTGAAGTGGAGGAGTTGAACAATAAGTTCAATACCTGTAACGAATTGCACATTGGATCTCGAGGAGTTTCATATCTCTGCAGAGTTTGTCAATAAGAGAGTCTATAGTCCAGAAGTTTGACTACATAGAATGGTAGAGAGGCCAGTTTGCACTAGATCTAATTTATTGAAATTCTAGTGACTTTATTTAACTTTTCATTGGTATCTCATTGGTTCCCAACCAGGTTTACTTTACAATCCGATTTTGTCTAATTATTTTCAGTCGACCCGAATCCAAGGATGTGAAAAGGCTATCTGGTTGTGCTGTCTGTAATGCTTTTTTTTATTAAAGAGCTCTTACACAGTTCACGAAACTGGAAATACTAGAACACCACAGCTACAAACAAACAATTATTAAATTTACAAAAAAAAAAACAACAACAGCACCAGCAAAACGTCAAGACTTTAACCTTACCTTAAGATAACATAGAACAAGTTTCACTCCAAATGCATAATATCTAAAAACAGAAATCTGAAGTAAAATTCAAGTAATAAAACGTATTGTGGGCGAAGAATGCACACAGTCTCCCTTATGTGGTGTCAAAAGGAACAAGTGATGACCATGTGGGGCAGCACAGCATGGTTTAGAGAAAAAACACAAGTGTAATGACAGGTGGGTGAGGACTTGGTGAAGTCATACACCGGGTCTCATTTCTCAAGCCAAGTAGACGTCGTCGGGCACGGTCGGTCTCTGTTCAGATGCCAACCCTATCGGTAATATACTGGCATCAACCTTTTGATTACAGCGTGCCAAAGTGGGATTTCTAATTCATTCAGCGTGCCAACAGCCTAAAAGTAATCATGCTGTAGCACTAAATTTCTTGTAGAAGGTGACTTGAATAGACTCTTAGGGCCTCTTCCGCGTGCCTGTGAAAATCCCTCGGCGTGCCAAGTCTGGCACGCGTATCGTAGGTTGCGGACCCCTGCACTTGCATATCTCTCAGCCATCTGCGTGGGAATACAAGTCGCTTAGTAAAGCCCATGTCCGTTTTGTGAAATAGGCGTTTTTCCTATATAGGGGTAGTCGAATGACTTCAACATTGACTTCAAGGACTGCAACATTAAAAGTTTCTTTTCCAGACTAAGAACACTTGTAGAAACAGATCAAATGTGTTTAGTTTAGTTTCTATTACCTTACAATGTATTTCTTTTGATTTCCTTATTTTCGTTTCCTTTTTGGGTAGTTGTAGCCCTATGTGAACCGTTAATATTTGGAGACAAATGTCAGTACCACTGTCATTGTCATGGCAACGCAGACTGCAATCAGGTCACCGGCATCTGTCCGAATGATGAGTGTGACAAAGAATATGAAGGGCCAAGTTGTCAACGAAGTAAGATCTTTACTTTGTAACGTCCATATATTTTCGTTGTTATGCTGTTTTCGCATGCAATAATTAGAAGCTGATCTAATCTTTATACATTTTTTTATGTCGTGTGATAGACACAAAGCTCTTTATGTCTGTCACATCAGATTTATTTTCTACAACGCTTCAGTTACATCTGACTTACTTTGTATGTAGATTCAGACCTCTTTTTCTTGCTCCAGCTGCCAGCTCTCCATACAGCAGGGCTACCGGTACATAAATTATGTAATTTGTAGTTGTTCTTACAAACGTCAATATGGTTTTGGACTGTCGAAGACGTAGAAGTAGGGTTCAATAACTAATGTTGATAGGACCTACGCCGATTCATGATATTAATTAAAATATTGAAGTAATTAAATTCTGGTATGATTCCCGCAGTGATGAAATAGTACTAGTACATTTATTACATTACATTACATTTATCACGGTTGCAAATCCCTTGCCTGGATTGAGAATGTTTACATCATTTATTAGGAGGCATTTCCGAAAGGTTGCTCATCAAGAAATTCGACCTTAAAACTCTTTACATTATACCTTATTGTAGTGTGTTGTATTATAATACAGTACAGTATATTGTAGGAATGTTAAACTGTGTAAGTTTGATTTAATTTTGGTGTCTTAACCTTTCAAACAATTTGAACCTAATTTAATTGTGTATTTCCTTTGGCCTCAGGACTTCCTAAATTGCGTTATCCACCAAAACTACTGTTCCAGTCGTGCAACAATTTAACAATCACCTGGGACTCCTTCATACAGTGGGTGGACATAGGTTATGGACCAATCTTTCAGTACAAGTAAGATTTAGTTCTAAGTTCTACGTAAGTCCTTTCTATCTGGAGTGAAATATTAAATCCTTTCCATCCAGTAAAAGTAAAGTAAAGTACCCGTCGGACCAAACTGATCCATAGGTCCGATGAAGCAGCGACCATCCAGAGGGAAAGATTAATTGGGAGAAGACAAACATTATTTGAAATCAATGGTAAAATCAAGTAATAGTCTTCTGCGGTAATTAGAACAGCAAGCAAACACAAAATACCTGGAAGGCCCGTCCGGGTTAATAGATCTATCAATCTTTTCAGCGTTTCCTCGGTGATATGAAAATGTGAGAACTGAGACTTTTCTTACAAACCGTGTTGTAGATTTATACACTTTCTTTAAATATATATATATATATATTATTTTACAACACTTTTTTTTTATCGCTAGTTATCAGACACATATTTTATAAGGCCTCTTAAGGTTATTAACCCCCTTTAATATTGATTTAAAGTATTTTTCTATTTTGTATTAATTACTTTTTATCTGTACAATTATGAATGATTAGATTTAGACTATATTGTCATTACTAACCCTCCCCCCCCCCCCCAAAAAAAAAAAAAAAAAAAAATATATTTTCAAAACCTTTCAACATGGGCAGAGGAGAGGGCCTTGCTTTTTACTTCATACACGGCTATACACCTTTGATATTTATCAGCACATTGAAGAAAGAGGGTGGGTAGGGCATCACACTAAATAAATAATCTATACCATCATAAGTTTTTCTGTTCTTTTATGTGTCGAAACACATGCGATTTTATATATATATGTAGATATGATTATTTTGTCCTCATGTCCACATTCCAATCTGCACTACATATATATATATATATATGATTAATTTGTCCTCATGTCCACATTCCAATCTGCACTACATATATATATATATATGATTATTTTGTCCTCATGTCCACATTCCAGTCTGCACTACAAAGAGCATGATGAAGAAGACTCCGGATCCTGGCTAAATCTAGTCAACACGAGCCACACTGGTCAGCGTAACTTTATCTACAGCGTCACTTCCGGTCTCAAGCCGGACTACGATTACCTGTTCAGGGTGGACATCGTGGGCAACAACACCCATCCACACAGGACGGTGCCGGGCCAAGTGAACCGCTTCGTCAACAAATGTACAAGTAGGTCATTTAGTGCATCGATGCCAACACCTTTGGACATTGAAAAAAGAAACGTCAACACAATAATTTAGTCTTTTTATTGCATATGCTCCTTCTTTTTTAGAAATCTGACGTGTCCTACATCTCTACGTGGTATAAGCATAGACTATATTATGATTATGGTCTCTGGTTTAAGTCATAGTCTTGCATTTTGATAAAGGTTTTAAATGATAAGCTGTTGGTTTTCTTGATTTATCCGTTGATTCGGCAACGACATCTATGCCCGGAAGCTAGTCGGAAAGGAAGAAATGAAGATTACAATTACGTTTTCAAACAGTTTGAGTAGTTCCCTCTCATTTTTGTTTCAATCTTCAATTGACAATCCTACAATAGTTTTATCAGCACCTTTCTGGATGTGACTATCCCATAGCCACACTGGAATCGACTGTTTACCGTTCTGCCTCCGTTTGACAAGGCTCCATTTACTTTACCGTGACTGGAATTAGAATGGTCCCGGAAATCAGTTGGCCTAACGGTTAAATTATCTGTGTTCAATGAAGCAGGCCCAGTGAATAGCATCGTTTTTTGAGCTCCGTAAGGATTAAATGACGGTGCAGTGATTCACCGTCCGCGAGTCGACTGTTATATCGCCCTCGACTGAGATTGCTCTCCTGGAGTCGAGTAGCAATAGCAGCAGCAGGCCATACCTATAGGGTGGTAGCATGTTGTATCACAGAATAGGTATAGAACAGAATGCGCAATCCCTATATGCACAGTCACTGAAAGTGAAGCTCGGCTTCCGCCTTTTCTTTTGATTCTAGGCAGCGGTCACTAGAAACGCTAATATAGTAAAATGAGAAAGGCTTAATTTATTATTGACATCTACTATTAGCATGCTAAGGACTAAAGCAAGGCTACTAATATTAAGTAATATGAGGTTACAACTTTCCGATGTTCATCCTTTACGAGGTCAGGAAAGCCACGTAGTTTGACATGCTTATTTTTTCGATAATCTTTCGTTTTCGCATCATTGGTGCAGTTTATTACACAGCAGCCTTTGTACCTTTTGCCTGAAACATTAGCTTTGGATGTTCGAAATTGTAGATTTGATGAAAAAGACATTGTAAATAAGCATAAATATATAGTGTAACCATGAACGCTGCGTTTAAACAGTATGGCGTCGGTATTACTTCCGGAAACAGAAAAAAAAGGCGATAGCGCATTCTGTTCTATATTTATTCGGTGTGTTGGATTTGCTTGTTCCATTCGTGGTCTCCATTCCGAATGTCCATTTGCATAACTCCTCGAGTCACGTAGGGCTTTTCCTCGTATTCCTGTAATATAGGCTGGAGGTGCGTTAGTCGAGGGGATATTGTTTGACACGGGGGATGTCCTCGTCTACCGAGGACACATCCTCTCAAAACCACATTTGAAACAAGCCGTATCAGGGCAATGGTTACAGGTTATGGTTACAGAAATGAGTAAATAGCACCAAAAATAT
The DNA here is from genome assembly GCA_949126835.1 of Anisus vortex. Taxonomy (NCBI): domain Eukaryota; kingdom Metazoa; phylum Mollusca; class Gastropoda; family Planorbidae; genus Anisus; species Anisus vortex. Next base: position 45,446,331 of record OX421493.1, read on the forward strand.
TATCTCTGGTCTGAAAAAAAAAGTGAAAAAAGGGAAGGGGGTAGGGGGAAGGGGAAGCGAGGCAGTATTTTAAGAAAAAGTATCTATTAGAAACAGGGAAATACGAAAACCTAACATCATTGAAAACTTCATTGAAAATGCAAGACTTAACTCAAACCACGGATATGTGTAGGAAGCAATAATTTCCTGGATATAAGTATATAAGTATATAAGTATATAAGTATATAAGTATATAAGTATATAAGTATATAAGTATATAAGTATATAAGTATATAAGTATATAAGTATATAAGTATATAAGTATATAAGTATATAAGTATATAAGTATCATCCGTAACATAAAAAAAAATAAAAAAAAAGAATATTTTTAATTATCTTGTATTATTATTTGAATCTAGGGTGTCCCAGAAATAGATATGGCGTGGATTGTAATGATGAATGCCACTGTGAAGGTAACAAGGACTGTGATAAGATCACCGGCCGATGCACTAATGGACATTGCCATCCAGAATGGACAGGATCATCCTGCGAGCGAAGTAAGTCTCTTTTTTCAACGAATACATACAACATGACGCTTTCCGATCTGTCATTTCTTTGGATGCGGTGGTCTAGTGGCAGCGTGATGGCTTGCGAATTCCGACGTTCCATGGTTTAAATCCAAGTTTGAAAATAAAAAAATGCCAGAATCTAAGGCAAATGATAGAACTATCATGGATCCGTGACCCTGTGGGGAATGAATAATTTATTTGCATGAAGGCAATCAGCCGTGCATGACGAGCTATTGCCTGGCGCTCCTTGTTTATTTACATAAACGATAATAAAGTATTTCGACACGGCTGCTGGCTTGTGTTTGTTCAAAATACAACACCTTCAGCGGTAGTGGTCACAGTGAAGCTCTCGTCCATTAAAAAAAAAAAGCGCCACATTGAGCGAAAACTGCAATGCGCTTTGAAGAAAGGAGGAAGTGAATTTAAGGTTTAAAGAATCTAGTAAACAAAAAATGTTTAATCTGGTTCGTACATTGTACCAGCAGTCTTTAAAAAAAAACGCCGAATCTTTAGCCCTTATCTTTGGGAGAGACAAACTTGGACGATCCGATTTGAATCAGGCGAATGTACAAGCCCTCCCTCTCCACTGCAAGAACTAATTGGCTGTCCCACTGTGATTGACGGACCTCAGCAAGATAGTCCTACATATATATATTATGTAAACCCAACAGCTTCATTTACATACACTTCTAGAATTCTATTTCTACACTTGCATTTATTATGACTTTTTTCAATAAAAAAAATGTGACTTAGACTATTTGAAATCTGGGTTTATGTGGTTGTGTTCAATGTCAGGACTTTGACGATTCCCAATTTGATACTCCGTGTGCAGATGGACGCTTGTTTCGGTTGTTAGCACAGCGGCAGTCGTCTATTACCACTGTCAAATTTTAGCCCTTTTACCCTTAGATTGATAAGCCCTACGTTATCAATATAATTTACTTGTATCTTCTGACCAGGACTGCCTATACTGATTAAACCTCCAGTATTGGTAGCATCGGCCTGCAAGAATATAACGTTATCATGGAAAGCTTTTAATCATTCTATTGATTTAGGCGACGGCCCTGTTGGGGGTTACAGGTAAGCTATTTAATAATATCCCCGCCTCTTCCCCCCCCCCCCCCCCCCCCCCCGCTTTTTCCCTTTCCATTCATTCTTTCCATGCATTTCTACTAACACCTTGTGGAATCAACTCGTGAATCAACTTTGGTAGGTTCAATCTACTTTTTACTTGTGAAATCCGAATGAGAGAAACCACTACGCCTTTAGATACATTCCACAAACCCGTGCGTCATTCATTTGTTTCTCCAATAGGCTAGGCTAGCCGATTTTATGTTAACAGACTTGAACTCTAATTGATGCCTTCCTTAAAATCTACGTGGCGTGGGTAGCTCGAGGTTTGACGTTGGCTTAGGTACTCTCGAGTACCCATGGGTTCTCAACCCTTAAGCGAAAGGAAATCAGTTGATAGTTGGTGGGGCCCCTTTAAGTTTCGTTGTGCCTTGGAATATACAAACAGTGGATACGCTACGGTTTGTGAAATATAATGCCCTCATCTGTTTTACTGCCACTTGAAAAAGTCTCAAGATACCATACCAAATGTCGAGTGTTATATGACATACTATAACATGTATACGGCTCTTCAAAGGGTTAAAATATATTTATGATTATACGTGTTTGATTTTGGGCATTTGTTCAATGTGATAGGTGTGTAATTGAATTTTTACGTGTTCGATGTATCTGTATGAATGCGCGTGTGTGTGTATGTAGATGCGTGTTGTGTAAATTAGCATCATAATCACTTCACTGCCCTCCCAGAGTTATGTCACAAGCTGTAGTGGAAAACGCCTCGTTGTCCTGGGTCGAAGTCTACTACATAGAAAGTGATGGCCGTCCTGTCTATACTGTCAGTATCACACGGGAGATGCTGGTCAACTACGAGTACCTCTTCAGAGTGGATGTGGTGGCCCTTCACAACAAGACTTCGTTTCTTGGGACCACACCTGGTATTAGTACCTGCCCTATCTTGAATAGGTGTTTATGTAAGTGGTTATGTAATACATTCTTTGGTCTATATTTCCAAATAATAGAGTTTGTGTTTAATGTAGTTTCTAGTTTCAAGATGACTGTGTCTAGGATATTCTTAATTCAGCCATTTCAGATGGAAACTGGGCTCAAGTGGGAGGGGGGGGGGGGTTAAAGGCTTGGTGTTTTGTTGGCCACACTAACACCTCGTAGGCAGTGGCCAACTAAGCCTTTCCTAAGTAGGGCCTACCTAAAATATTTTTATAATCGTCATCATCGCCTACTACCCCTCTCGGCACATAGGCCACCAACAATGGTTCTCCAGACATCCCGGTCCTGATCGAGTCTTTCCAACTTTCTCCAAGAGTGACCTATTCTTTTTAAGTCAGCATCCTGGTCCCAGCGCCAGCTTTTACGTGGTCGACCTTTCTTCCTCTTCCCTTAGGGGATTTTCTTGATAAGGACAGTCTGATGTATTGGAAGGTTGCATGAGTGTGTGCCCATACCATCTCCGTTGTTTTTGCTTGATCTCCAGATCGGCTGCCTGCTGGCCTGTAATAATGTAATATTTGTCAGTAAACTATATAAATAATCAGCCCATCGTGTATTTTAGTTTTCTTGTTTTATTTATAGCAAAACCTGCTTGGAAAGAAATCAGCTCAGTTGGCATGCGTTTCATTTTCATCGTGGCCCATGAATACGCTCCTAATCAAGCATTAGTGTACGCCTATTCCCGAGACAATGCTACTGTAGTTGTAAGTGTGACTTTTTTTTTCCCATCATTACATTTATGGTGTAGGCCCGTTGTAAATACACCATAACAAATACACCATAAAAAATGTATATCGTAAAGTCACGATAACGGTTGAATAATGGTACAGCGTTTTCATTTGTACTGTTATTATGTTATATTTATAGATTGCAATTGTAGGTCTCAAGGCCTATGTATGTATTTTTTTTGTAACATGCCTTTATCCCTTATCCCTGTTCTCACCGAAAATTAACCCACATTCCACAGTAAAAATCTTAACTATTTGTTTGTGTGCATTAATTACAGTATCCATTCTGTTATCTTTTTCTAAACTAATACATTTTAAATTCTTACTGTCGTACCAGTGCATGCTAATCAAGATGTCTTTTCCTAAAATAAGTCTTTCTATGCCATCCAATTGTAGTTATCTACGCCCCCACCCCACCCTACTACCCCATCTTTGCTTGAACATGCACACAAGCTCTAACACTTGCATAAATTCTCTAATCGGAATCGCTTGTCCAATGGGGACACCGAATCTGGTGTCATTGTTATAATATAGTATATACAAAAGCTATATGAATACATCGAAAGATTAACCTATAGTATTTTAAAGTAAATTCCTTGACCTAATTATAAACTAATATTATTTGGATCTGTTATTCATCCCTTAGACAAATTATTCCATTTTGCTAAAAAAGAGTTACTTAAACTTTAATTAGCTTGTTTCCTAAATTCTAAAGATGGTGTCATGGATTGGTTTGTCTATTAGCCAATCACAAGTTCTTCGCGGGTACACTGTATACTAATATGGAAATTTTCTCTCTTAAAGATTCAGTTTACCAGAGTTTTACTGAAAATTTTTTTTTTACTGAGTTGTATAAAGTTGTATTAGTTAAGTTTCTACCAGTTAGTCAAGACTATAGCCGTAGTAGAAACAGTCTCATTAATGTTTATAATAATCGTTTGGGACTTGTGTTTCTTTCATTTATCTTTGTGGATGTAATTCAAATGTGTTCAAATACAAATTACATTTACTGAACTTTTGAAAACTGGGGTGCTTTACGAATCTTTTAATTAAAAGCGTTCGGCTGGAATAAGCATTAAAATAAAAACGTAAATAATAAAGATAATCTTAAGAAAATCTACACACTGATAAAGTTTAAAAATTGATCCTACATCTTGTCCAACAGCTAATACACATATTCTTAACCGTAGGAGTAGCCTACGTAATATATTATATATTTACTTGTTCTAATCAGATATTTATAAATACTGTTAAAAATCCGCTGGATATTCTGCTGTCTCTCTTGTATCTTGTTCACTATAATAATAATCTCAAGCCACTCAATGTATGTTCAAAGAAAAATTAAATGCTTGAACTCGTGTACAATATCAACATTCTATTTCACTGAGCTTAGCTTAGCTAAGCAAAAATCAACAATGACAACTGCACTAATATGTGCTTATATAGATTTTGGTGCAGAATATAATAGAATAGTTTTTTACGAAGCTTTCCGAATGCAAAAGAAAAGGCGTAGCCCAGGGGTAGGCAACCTACGGCACGCGTGTTACATTTGGCACGCCGAAGGATTTTCAATGGCACGCTGAAGATGCCCAAAAAGTCTATTTAAGTCTCTTCTACAAGAAATTTAGTGCTACAGCAGGATGACTTTTAGGCTTGTTGGCACGCTGAATGAATTAGAAATTCTACTTTGGCACACACTTAACAAAAGGTTGCCGGCCACTGGCGTAGCCTTCGAGAACGCATATTGGTGTATTACGTCATATATATTAGTTATCTATCAAATAACACAAGTACTCTCTGTGCCAAAATTAAATATAAATAAATTACTCGACATGAACTAGCGTTACATTCTCAATATACAATTTATAATCTATTATTTCATGCTGTACACGTAACAATCTGTATTATTATGATAAATATATTTTAAAAAGTATTACTTGTGAATTATTATTATTTTTTTTTTAAATAATGAAATTATGTTGTTATTAGATCACGTTTTCGACAACACGAGTTACTATGAATATGCAGAAATCTACCAACGTAACAGTGACTCCTTACTCGATAAATATGTTCGATATGGCTGATTTGTCAGAGTAAGTCTTAGTTCTTGCTTGCTACGTTTCAGTTGTGTGTGCACTTTGTATTCTTTAGCGTAAAGTGTATCAATTTATTTAGGCCCTATAGATAAGGGGAGAAGGTTGAAAAATTGTTGACATTGAGAGGAAGAGAGGTTCGTGATAATTTGACGTAAGCAATAATAAAAAAAAAATTTTAAACAATGAAATTTAGTATGCATTTATATTTTGTATGACATACACTCGCTTGTCCATCATAAACCTGCCAGTTTAATTATAAGTTAAGTTACAGTAATGGGTAAAATAAAATCTTCCATGTTAAAAGGTAATTATAGATGTTGATATTTTATCACTGTTCATACTTATTATCTTCCAATTCATTCTGCTATAAATATTTCTCGACTGGCTCGCAAATTATTGGTTGTTTTTATATATTATATATAAAATAGAAAATGACGCATTTTACTTCAATGAAAGTTTTCGTGCCTTAAATTTACTTCAATTAAAAGTTAGTTTCATCTTTTATATGAATGATGCCGAGGGGAAAGGGGGGGGGGCGGATGTGTGCTGCTGGTAAAATTATCCTCATCATCCGTCCGTCTCGAGAGACGATGGTGTAGCTTCATGTGTGAGGTACCCAACTGCACCGCCGAGAATGGCTGTGTAGACCAACCCGGGAGTGGCAATCCCTGCTCTGGATCAAGTTCCTTTAGCATAGGTCTTTGAAGTGCAGTTTCGGGCGCCCTGTCTTGCTATGACTTTCGACCAACTCTCCGTAGAGCAGATCTTTGGGAATGCGGCCTGCATTCTTTCTCTTTACATGGCCGAGCCTCAGGTGGTAAAATTAAATAATAATCAAACCTTCCTTTAAATTATACCGGTCATTTTAATTTGTATCTCTGTGACTCATGAGCAAGATTTTTTTCTAAGCGTAATAAATCGACGACAAAAAAATAAAAATAAATAAACAAAAATAGTTTCAGTGATTTAAAATAAAAAACACTGCACACATCCATGAAGCTCGTTGTACAGTATTGGATTCAATCAGGAGTATGCTTATACTTGGAGTGAAATGCTTACATTTATTAATGTGCCCATAATTAAAGCACATTGATATAGCAAAAAATCCTTAGACTTGGCATGAACATTGTAAATTCTACGACATTCCTTTCAAAATACATTATATTTTGTGCGTTTCATTTGTGTTGAATGTGTTGAAATATGTGCTGACAGTTTCTGTCTTGTTTCTGTTTCTGTGTATAAAAAAAGTTTTCAAATTTTGAAAAATGTCTATTAAAGTGTCACTATGAACATTATTAAAATAATAACACATACATTTTAATGGATATATTTTGTCATGTTTGAAGCTTTGAGTCTCTCAAAATATTTCAATCATTTAAATATGTATATATAATAATATATTTATACATATACATTTGAACTTTTATTTGTCATAAGATAAATGAAAATAAACTAAATGATATAAATGTTCCTTTACTTTGTTATGTAGCTATGTTAAGAAAGGGGTTTCTTGGTCAGACTTGTTCTTCGAGATGTCTGGCAACGCCCAGTTTGGAGTAACTTTGATTTTGGAACGATCTGGCCTTCACCTAGCGGCCATGGCACTGCTTCCGGTTGCATACTGGGGAGAAACTTACATCTGTTTTGGACTCAAGTGAGTACGATGTTTCTCGAACAATGAGCACAGTCTTCTGGAAAAATTAACAAAAGCATACAATATAGGATAGCGTGTCTGATTAGCTTCTTTTTTTTTTTTTTTTTATTTATCTTATATGTGAGTGGGTGTAGTTGTTTTCCACAAGTATTATTAGGGCCTATGTGTGTAAAAGTGGTCGCGATGGTAGATATTTAACGTCAATTGGGTTGGGTGGGGGGGGGGGGGGTCGGGTCAATGCCTTCGACGGTGGGCAAAGGAAAAAGAGGAAAGCTTCACTTGGTGTTTTGTTGGCCACACTAACATCCGGTTGGCAGTGGCCTACGTGACGCGAAGTCACATTTGTATGATCTATTTTTGGATCTAATCTATTTACGGGTAACTGCTCCTTACTTTTTATTTTAAGCATAGCAGCTCTTAGGAGTTAGTTAAATAAATAATTTGAACTAAATTGGATATTAAATTATATAGAATCAATAGAACGGGCCAGACTACAATGTTCATTCTTTTTCAGACGCAGCCAAAACGTGTACATTCTGAACGAACGAGCTGGAAATGAAATTATTGTGGCTTGCAGTCATTCCAAGAATGGAGTTAATATAACCATACCCTACAAGTAAAGACAGATGTTTCTTTCCGTCTTTCTTTTTTTTTTTTAAAGATTATCTGCACAGTCCCAATTTCGCATCTTTCAGTATTTAGAAGTGAAATGGGTTTCTCGGGTCCTTAAATGGTGATATCACCTTCTAAGCTGTTAAGCCTTCTTGCTGTGCCCCCCACAGGTAACACGTTTAGTAGTCGTAGGCTTATCTTCATCCAGCCCTGCCCTGGGTTAGATCCTATGTTACCAACGAGAGCAGTAATGTTTCTTTTTATATGTATCCTTGTAACAGATGTGAAGACTATTTTCTTTCTGATTAGCTAGTGCAGGATTATCTCTATTAAGTATAGATAATTAGATATATGTTTTGAGGATCATATAAAAAACTTTTCAGTTTTAAAAAGTAAAAAAAAACACAACTGTTTAAATAAAGCAAAAAAAAATAATTGTGAAAGCATACACAGATTTTTCTTACTGTAAGAATTTTTTTTTATTGATGAATAAAATTTTAATTATGGTTTATTAATGTTTTCATTGTGAATTTCATATCATAAGAGGGGGACCAAGCTCTTTAAGTGCTCAGGGCATCCAAGGGTCTTAATTAGTCCTTGTTTGCAATGTAGCAAATTGAATACAAATTGTCAAAATTTGTCTTTATTGTTGTAAAGGAAATTCCGAAACATTTATTTCTATGTTGTAAATACTAAAGAAACTATAAAAAAAATTTGAAAAAGTATATATGCTGTAGGGACAAAGGAAACGTGGCTAGTTGTATAAGAAATGAATGCCCCCCCCCCCCGGCCCCCGTTGTTTATATATCCGGTAAGTAGATTATGATATTGTATTGTCTAATATTTTTATCTCTTTATATCTTTAAGCACCATTCGTTCTGTCTACGTAGATGTATGTAGGGCCACAAATACCAATAAAGCAATGGGTAGGACTGTTTCACTTTTATGTATAATTTATGTATTTCGCTTTCCATTTTAAACAAGTGTCACACATGTTTAAGTCTTGTAAGGCCCTTCACACCCGCGATACAGCTGGTCTATTCTGCTCACTGACGTGAACCCTAAATCTATTTAGTAACATAAAGGTCACTGGACACACAATCCGATCATAAACCGAGACAAAGGAAATAAAATATATATTAATATAATAGAATCTATACTATATGAGCTCAATTTCATTTATTGAGAAAAACAACAGGAGATAGGTGAAAGTATCAATAATTTCGGGAACAACTTTGGTCTCTCAATCTGTGATAAGGTTAGAACTTTATAAAATAATTATACCAAACAATAATTATAACCCTAACCCTATCCCTAACTTAAAGTGTCACTTATAGTGTCTTATGGCAATCAAGAAGCCCCCCCCCTTGATAGTAATAACAATAAATAATTCTTTTTTTCAACTAGTTTCAAATGAAATCAAATACATAGAATTGTAGATCATCCTATTCATAAAAGTCAATGGGGACATCTACAAATGCCAATACACAACAAATTCTTCGCATGATAAGAATGCCAGCCAAGCGTTATGAAGAGAGTTTAGCTCAGAAACATGATTCAATATTTAGCTCCCTGCTATCTATGAACCAACTAGATAGTCAGACTCCTGGGAAAAAAATAATCCTATCATGCTTAACGATGGATGGTTTTTCAAAGAGCTTAAAGTTAGTTTAAAGTTTACAACAGCAGTCTATCTAGACCTAAATAAGTCTTGAGACCAGGTCAAAATGGAAGTTTGTTAAAAGGCGTGAAGAATATTTCGCCTCTAGACATAATTAGCGCTAATTCCCCCCTTTGTCTTCTGTGACTATTTTACACCTTGCGTATGGCCAAAGCATCAGACAACGTAGACATTTTTCTGTCGCCGTGGCTATGCCGACCAAGCCTTGCTCTGTACATAATATAACTCCGTGGCACGTAGCTCGTCGCTCTAGGATGTTTCAATATTCATATTTTTTTAATGTCCTGTGCATGGTCTTCAACTTGCTGCGTACAGGGTCCCAAGTTGGCTGACCAGTTAGCATGATCCGAATTCCCACTTCATTTACATGCCTCCTTTTCAGCTTAGCCCAGTCTATTGCCCCATAGCCCATGCTTTTAGTTGTGGTGAATCACAGTGTTAGACCGCCACGATAAGGTCCACTTGGGCACCAGTCGGAGAGACTCCTATTAGAACTAGGACGCCTTTACAAAAAAAAAAGAACCTTTGGATGAATGAGAGTAAATTCAAAGCTAACCGTACTCTGTGTTTTTACGCTTAGAATACATTGTGTGTTATCTTTATATTCCTCCTGCAAACATTGACCATCCATATTGGAAGGTGTCTCTCTGAGTGGGAAATACCCCTTCGGTGTAATTACTGTGGACTTCTTGGACGATGTTGCAGATTTCTGCGCTGAGTCCGAAAGCTTTGTTGGACAAGGCAAGAGTTGTTGTTTATTTTTACTTCTTTAAGATGCTGATGTTTTTTGTTATTTAAAAAAACCCAAAATGTAGTTAAATGTAATATTTGATCACTATTTCTTCTAATAAGGCTTTGAACAAAACAATAAGCGCTTTGCGCGAATATGTAAATGTACAACAATTTCATAGAGGTACAACGATACAAATTAAACTCAAATAACTCTTAAACCGTGCTGGTCTATAGGGCAAGTGAAACATCATTGACTAGATTATAGTGACCCTTGACTCTTGACCCTTGACATATTTAACTTACTGTCATGATCCAAAACGACCATCAATGAACCACTAGTGTCCGAAAAAATGGCGTGGTCCAAATCCAACTGCTTTAATAATTCTACCCTCAACACCAGAGTGTTTAATATTATCAGTGGACAGTACAACTACACATATTTAAAAGTTTATAGCTTCAAATTCAAAGTTATCTTCATTTATTTTTAAATTTAACTTCTCTTTACAGACATGGCTCTTCCAATGAAATCTTTCGGAAAAGAGTTCATGACCATCCACACCGGTAGCATGCCCACTCACACCGCGGTGGTAGTGCAGGCTCAACACGCCTACACAAATGTCACTATCTACTGGAACATCGATCTGAGCTATCAGCACTTTACAATCCGAGATCACTTGGGCATAATCACAGTTTAGTTTCCCGTAGACATTTAGTTCTCATCTCTTTCTTATTGAATTTTTATATTGCCTGTTTCGTAGTTAATGCAAATCAAAGGATAAGTACTGAAGTTGGCGAAATGAAATATTGAGGTCTTCGTGTGTATGGACGCTAATTAATTTACATAAAAGTTGGTGGAGAAAAAAGTAATACTAATAATTCTAATTATATAGCTCTGCCAACTAAAAAACATGTAAGCAAAGAGAACATTTAGCATTGCGCAGCTAACAAGCAAGAACGTGGATATGATTCTCTATGATAAAAAGTCTGAAATTACACAAGGCAGGGCAGGGGCAGTCGTTTATATGACAAATAAAGAAAGGAAGCAGTACCAAATTTGAAAGCATTAGCATCGAAACATGATGAGTTAATATTTATTTGATGAAAAAGAAAATTAACCGGTTGCCTTGAAATTTTGCAAAAGCATTATTGATTATGAGTTGAATTTTTAGATATATTATTATGGTGAATTAACTCTTTCCATACGTAAAATCAAGCCGAGCCATAACGTTACGGCATACAGTATGGCAAAACGTATAGAAAGAGTTAATGAACTATCTACCCAGAACCGAGTGCGCCGGAGACTTGTTGCCGACGCCCTTTGTTCCACAAGGAATTTAAAGAAATAAGCCAAGTCAATACTAAAAATTTGAATACTTTCCTGCAACAGTCAATACTAAAAATTTGAATACTTTCCTGCAACAGTCAATACTAAAAATTTGAATACTTTCCTGCAGCAGTCAATACTAAAAATTTGAATACTTTCCTGCAACAGCTTTGGCTTTAAAATTTTAAAGCTCTACCATATTGCATTTAGCATCAAAAAATTCAATTGATATGTAAAAAAAAATTACTTTTGCCAACTTTCGTACGGGCTCATGAAGTAACATCCATTAAATCTGACTTATACTTGAAGTTTAATTCACTAGGAACTCTAAGCCTACCGTATTTTTTTTTTCAGGCTATTGAGTTTTATTCATGCTTAATATAAAGACAAAATGATTTTAAGAACATTGATATTAATTTACTACTGAATGTCAGTTTTCAAGAATTTTACGAGTGTGTCACCATTTGCCTCCCCACAAAGTCTTAAAATCTCAAACAGTACCGGGATTGAATGGGCAAGTTATTATGTTTACAAACAGACAAAGTTGTAAAAAATCTATTTCGTGACTGTGGCGCAATAAAAAATAAGTTATTGAATAATAATTTTTCGTCCTTTTTACAGTTTTTAGCAAGGGAGACAAAAACACAAAATATGACATACCCGGTATTTAAATGTTAATAGTAGCCGCCTATGGTATTTATCTGGTTAAAGGTTTATTTAATGCTTCACATTGGTCACTGGCACTGTATCAAAATAGTACAACTTTATTATTTAAATTAAAACAAAGTATTAAAGTTAAAAATTGTCCTTTTCTAACCATTTCAAAATATTTGCGAAAATTTTACAAATCTTTCTAGATCTATGTGTCAAAATAATGCATTAATTTGAAGGTTATTTCAATTAAACCAAGTACTTTTAATGTTTCCAAAATATCTTTGACAGATTGGACTTCCGGGGTACGCTCGAGATCGGGGCGCGCGGAGAATCAGGAGCACGCTCCCCGTGCAGGTGATTTTCGTCATTCGCCCTATGTGTCCCTGGACAAGCGGAGCCGAAGACGTGTCCCACACTATCCTGATGCCAGACGATCTTTTCTACAACAGATATCTCATTGGGTTAGTTGTCTGCGTCCATTAGTAAAATGACTGACGGAACACCTACCAATGAATTATCTGCGTCCATTAGTAAAATGACTGACGGAACACCTACCAATGAGTTGTCTGCGTCCATTAGTAAAATGACTGACGGAACACCTACCAATGAATTATCTGCGTCCGTTAGTAAAATGAATGACGGAACACCCACCAATGAATTGTCTGCGTCCATTAGTAAAATGACTGACGGAACACCTACCAATGAATTATCTGCGTCCGTTAGTAAAATGACTGACGGAACACCTACCAATGAATTATCTGCGTCCGTTAGTAAAATGACTGACGGAACACCTACCAATGAATTATCTGCGTCCGTTAGTAAAATGACTGACGGAACACCTACCAATGAATTATCTGCGTCCATTAGTAAGCTGACTGACGGAACCCCACCAATGAGTTGTCTGCGACAATTAATGAGTTTTCTGTGCCCATTATTGACTTAGCCAAGTTCATGAATGAGTTTTCTGAGTTTATTAAAAGAGTTGTCTACGCCCATTAATGAGTTATCTACGCCCATTAATGAGTTGTCTACGCCCATTAATGAGTATTCTGAGCTCATTAAAAGAGTTGTCTACGCCCATTAATGAGTTGTCTGCGCCCATTATCGGGTTTTCTGAGTCCACTAATAAGAATTTTCTACGTCTAAAATTTCAATAGCTATAAACTTAAGTGTTAGTGCTTTAATATACTTTTTTTTCAACAGTTTATCTTCGAAAATTTCTTTGAATGTTTACGCTATAATCGTGATAACACGTGCTGGATATCTGCAACTAGTTCATAACCGGTATTTTATACACAGGTAAATATGTGCGTATCTGTATGAACAAAAATAAATGAGTTCGACGTGACGCAAAAAAAAATAGACTATGAATAGAGCAATGTTGTTGTTTTTTAAGCACACTTGTGATATTTGTAATTTCAACGAATGAAGTAGTAAGTGCTTATGCACTAGCGCTAGCACCGGGTTGGTTTAAAATGAAGAGTGATTCCTATCATGTCTAAAGCGATAGAGTTAAGTTCTCTGTTATATATATATATAGTTTGGATTAAGGAAAAACGGGATTGAAGGGGCAGACTGTTGCGTACGAGGAAATATTAGTTCTAGCTGCAGCCGTAATGCCAAACACTCTAATATTTAGTTAGCAATGAAGTAATATAGAAACCACATAACCAAATAAAACTTGGCGTTTGGGTTTATTAATAGAAGCTGGTATTATGCACACTAAGAGTTTAAAAGTATTCATCTTTAAAAACAAATAATTCAACGTTATGTGTGGGGAAAAAAACATACTTTAAAAACAAAAACAATGTTACAGTTTGTTATCATTTTATATTATTAATCTATATTTCAAAGACAGAAGTTAATTTAGATTTTTTTTTACCAGCTCCAGGAGAAAAATAAATTTGGGCTGCTCCACGGCTTCAGCGCTCCAGCTCCGAGCTTTGCATCACATGTGTCTATCTCACGATCTGATAGGGTTACCGGTGTATAGACAGGAATAGCGACCAAGCGATAAATACCAATTGATCTGCTAGGGTTACCGGTGTATAGACAGGAATAGCGACCAAGCGATAAATACCAAATGATCTGCTAGGGTTACCGGTGTATAGACAGGAATAGCGACCAAGCAATAAATACCAATTGATCTGCTAGGGTTACCGGTGTATAGACAGGAATAGCGACCAAGCAATAGACACCAATTGATCTGCTAGGGTTACCGGTGTATAGACAGGAATAAGCGACCAAGCAATAAATACCAATTGATCTGCTAGGGTTACCGGTGTATAGACAGGAATAGCGACCAGGCAATAAATACCAATTGATCTGCTAGGGTTACCGGTGTATAGACAGGAATAGCGACCAGGCAATAAATACCAATTGATCTGCTAGGGTTACCGGTGTATAGACAGGAATAGCGACCAGGCAATAAATAACAATTGATCTGCTAGGGTTACCGGTGTATAGACCGGAATAGCGACCAAGCAATAAATACCAATGCCACGTAGTTAAAAGTCCAAGGTAGACAAAGATCCTGGCCAGATAAAAAAACAACTGCAGGATTTGTACCTTAGACCTTAGGACTTTTTATAGGAGGAAGCAAACAAGATGCCGATCGAAAACACTGTTCCATAATCAATGTGTTGGGATGCTAAACATTGTAAGAACCGCTGGTTCTAAAAAAAAAATTTTTTATTTGAAACATATCGTACTCTTTGTTTTTGACGAGGAACAGAGGTTTTAAAAATCATGTATATTTTAGTTTTGTTTACATTACTGAAAACCTGTTTTTTTTTTACTGTCAGCGATGTGCATTGGACAGAGGTCTTTGGCAAGCCTGGCTGGTACATAGGAGAACATAAATTGACGGCTGACTCCAATAGCATTAAAAGTGGCTATTTGTTTGGCGCTTACGTGTATGGATCGGGCACGAAGAAGGCGTACCTTCATTCTGCGGGTTTCAAATCAGTAAGGATGTGAAAGCCGTTCATCTATCTATCAAACTATCTATCATTCTATCCATCTTTCGATGTATCTAACTCTATATCTTATATATTTCATTCATATATCTAACTAAAATTTATATATAAATCTCTCATCTATCTATTTATTTGTCTATTTCTCTCTCTCTCTCTCTATCTATCTATCTCTCTCTCTCTCTCTCTCTATCTATCTATCTATCTATCTATCTATCTATCTATCTATCTATCTATCTATCTATCTATCTATATATCTCTCTCTCTCTCTATCTATCTATCTATCTATCTATCTATCTATCTATCTATCTATCATCTATCTATCTATCTATCTATCTATCTATCTATCTGTCTATCTGTCTGTCTGTCTATCTGTCTATACATCCATCCATCCATCCAATGCATCCATTCATCCATCCATCGATCCATGCATCTATCTATCTAACTATAATCTATCTCCACATCTAATTATCTATTCTCTATCTATTTCTCTCTCTCTATATTTATCTAAACTATCTATTCTACTAAATATTTTTATCAATATATGTGTATATATCTCTATCTATCTATCAATCTACTCATCTATCAACTTAGAGAGAGATGTTTAAATTCCTCGTAACCAGTAATAAGACAATTCACATTCATTGGATGGTATAGAAATAAAAGCTGCTGCCAACGCCCTATCGTTTTGGTCTTTATATTCTATATGATGAAATAAATCATGTATTTCTATTCGTTAACAGTGTAGATACGTTTCTCCCGATTTGCTTCCAAGGGAGTGTGATGTTCCACCCAATACAGAAGACTCAAAGCTAGACCTCAAAAAAGGTACCGAACATCATCGATTTATTAACATTATTTTGTTTACGTTAGCATGGAGAACGAAGGAAGGTAACTGTATGTAACAATATAAAATGTAAAGCAGCTTCTGCGGCCATGGCATACTAAGGGATGTGTGGCCAACAGAACGCCCAGCCGCCTTTACTATACCCTAACACATGCCAGGTACCCATCAGAGCTGGGTAGACTCTGGGACACCCTCGAGTCCAGAGAAGAAAAAATCCTAGCCTTCACCGGGATTCGAACCTAATGGTAATTTGACCTTATGGTCAACGAGTTATTGTGCTTCGGTAAGATTGGAATAACATGTATCTATCAGGCCTATAGTCTCGAATTTGTGCTACCAAGCGCAAGTCCCCTTGTTAATGAACCAAGGGGAGATCAGCAGGTGGTGGGGGAGAAAAAATGTAGTGAATTTGGCCGCGTAGATTATACCCTTTCCTTTTGCGTGCAGCAGGGTGGGTAGCCTCGGATAGGATCTTAGTGTGCCCAACCCGATCCACCGCTTTAAATCGTTACGTCCCTGGCCATAAGAACCGAAAGGCTGGTCCGGTTCAAAAAACATATTACGTCTCCTATTTAAAATTTAGATATTATTTACCCGAACGAGGCCTTCAGGTGGACAGAGCACCTTGTCCATTGACAATGAAAGTTTAAGACTTGTTCTTATTAGAGATTTAAAGAAGTCAGACTCCCAACGCTCGGTGCAGATCATTTATCAAAAACAAATTTCATCTGTTAGTTAGTATAGCCTATCTCTATTTCGTCTCAAAGTATAAATATATAATAAGGGTTTCTACTATTTTTAAAGGACCAGTAGTTTGATGAAAGACAATAAATAATTGTCTTTACTAATACCCGTGGTTCGATTCCAGGAGTGGGTATCGAATCCAAGTTGCATCATTTTCTTCTCTAACTGTTTCCTTACTATCTGACACATCGCCCAAATAAAATCGAATACAAAATCGGTTTTAGCTCATACAAAGTAATATTATTCCTAATTGACCTCAGTTCTCGATTAGTATTCATAGCTTTATCTCGCAATTTTGTGATTCATTTTCAGCATCGATACAACTGTCTGCTAAAAATATTGTTTAGCAATAGATACCAATCGTGACCTGTCAAGGCAATTTATTTTGCAATAAAACTATTTTACTATTTAGCAAACTCTGTTTAGACTAATTTGTTGTCTTCGATTAAGTCAATGGAATTTAATTAGACCGTTCAAACAGTAAACCATAGCTAAAACTGATGGAATATTTAGAAGAACTCAAGACACTAAACGCTCCCTTGTATCATTATTCTACTAAAGTCTGAAACGCAGTACATCAAGCTGATCTGTCACACTGGGTATTTCATTTAATACACAGCAATAGTAGAGTTACGTGTTATGTAGTCAATCACTGCGTTAAGGTTTCTAAGAGACTTCTTACTCGCCTTTTAAAAAATAGAGTAATTTTTCTAGTACACCCTAGTTCTGTGTTTCTGCCAGTGGTGCAGTCCAACTGGTACATGGCAGTTGATTGTAAATTTTATATTTTACTTATTTATTGTGTAATGGTCTAACTATGATACACCTGATAACTTGTTTCTGTCTAGTAATCTTAGTTATAGATTTATACTTTTAAGACTAAAATAGGAGAATTTATCTGTCAACTTTCATTATCCAATGCAGCGAGAAGCACAAGCGGACAGAGCAAAATAAGCCTGGACTGGGTAGTGTGGATAGTATCAAGTTCTATGGCATTAATGCTCAAGTAAGTATAAACATTTGTTGTGTATAGTGTGTATAGTGTGTATAGTGTGTATAGTGTGTATAGTGTGTATAGTGTGTATAGTGTGTATAGTGTGTATAGTGTGTATAGTGTGAATAGTGTGTATAGTGTGTATAGTGTGTATAGTGTGTATAGTGTGTATAGTGTGTATAGTGTGTATAGTGTCTGTGTGCACACCTATTTCCACTTAGCGATAGGTAACTTAGCACCTACAACCTACACCCTTGACAGACCCGGTTCCAAGACAGTGGAACCAAACTTCTACATAAGGGTAATGACGAGGAAGCGATTACAATGGTCCCAATGGATTTTTGTATCGCCCACTAAGCAAGGTTGCTGTCTAAACAATGACTTGTATGCACTTTGGAAAAAGTATTTTTGACACTATCTAGATTATAATAATTGTTACTGTTCAGCATTTAAGATTGAATTATTTCGGTATGGTAACTTTTTAGTCTGTAATGGTGATCAAATCAGTATTGTCTTATTTGATAATCTCTCTCTCTTTCTCTCAGCATTTTTTGTGTCGGCAGGGTTATGAGGCAGTGGCCAAAGATGAGCTTACTCCTGCTATACCTTATGGCCATAGTGGCTGGTAAGAAATCTAATATCAATTATTTATAATTTTCAATAAATCTATCTTCCCAGTAATCAACCCTTTTTTATATCCATCTATCCGTCTCTCTCCAAAAATTAAGCTGAACAATTTGGTATTATTTTGAAAAAAAGCTATAGAAGCCGTGAGCGCTGATTCACTAGGATAATGGTTTCAATGAGATCGGGACAAAGCTTTCAATGAGAACGGGACAATGGCTTCAATGAGACTAGGACAATGCTTTCAATGAGATCGGGACAATGGCTTCAATAAAATCGGATAATGACTTCAATGAGATCGGGCGATGGCGTCAATAAAATCGAATAATGGCTTCAATCAGATCTGATAATGGCTTGAATGAGATCGGATAATGGCTTCAATGAGATCGCACAATGTCTTCAATGAGATCGGACAATGTCTTCAATGAGATCGGACAATGTCTTCAATGAGATCAGACAATGTCTTCAATGAGATCGGACAATGTCTTCAATGAGATCGGACAATGTCTTCAATGAGATCGGACAATGTCTTCAATGAGATCGGACAATGTCTTCAATGAGATCGGACAATGTCTTCAATGAGATCGGACAATGGCTTCAATGAAATCGGACAATGGATTCAATAAGATCTGTTAAAGACGTGTTGAAAGCAAGCGTTTACTCAAGATTTTTCTCCAGGATTAGGAAAAGGGTTGTGGTGGGGTGGGGCTCAACATTTGCGTTATAAATATTAACCAAACATTTGTTATTGCGAATTTAGTACATAGTTATAAAAAAAAAAAATGTTTCCCCCACAAATTTCAGTTTTTGTTGAGGATTGGGAGGGGGGGGGAGGCCACAGGGAGGGGGGAGCTTAGTGCGTTCCTCCCTCCCAAGCTCTCTATATTGTGACTTCGCGCCTGCTTGCTTGAAAACGTGACACTTTAAACGATGTATGTGTTATTGTTATTGATGCGAAATGTTACCGCTTCCCACAGCAGGCAAAAAAGAAAACATTGTATCAGAGGAGCCATATCACCAACATGGCCACGGTAACTGAGCTTTTTTTCTGGAACTTGAAGGTGCCCCTGAGTATACCCAGCTCTGATGGGTACCTGACACTTGTTGGGGTAAAGTAAAGGCCGCAGGGCATTGTGCTGGCCACACACCACCCTTTCCGTACGCCGTGGCCACAGAAACTGGTGAACGCTGTTTCACCAGTTCTATGAACAGTTTGGTCCGAAGGGTACTTTACTTACTACATATCACCTATAGCGAGACTAATAAGCAAGACTTAAAAAAAAAATGGCTCTAAATGATACATTTAAATAACAAAATGTTGTCTATTTTCTAAACAGACGATCGAGTATGTCATTGCCAAGTAGGAGAGTATTGTGACTCGACTTCAACCGCGCAGTTGTGCAAACGTAAGTGCAAGAGCTCTTCGTAGGTAACATTTAAGTCGTTGGCCCTGTCTCTCATTGTTCAGTTGAACTTTCCACTTTAGTATTAGAACTAATTTGAACAAAAGCAATGGTATAATATGTGTGTGGGGAGGGGGGATCAAATTGTGTGCAAAAGGTAGGGTAAAGGGCAAAGTTTGTCCTTTTTTTAACTTTTTGTCTTTATTAATTGTCTAACTACCCTTTGCTGTGTTAGATTTATCTCTCACAAAGTCAAACAACCCTTTGCTGTGTTGGATTTATCTCTCACAAAGTCAAACAACCCTTTGCTGTGTTGGATTTATCTCAGTAATAAGCCCGTGAAATTTCTGTTTTGTTTTTCTTCTAAATCCCATAATATAGCGTGTGACAGCTTCTGTGGAGATGAAGGCTGTTACGGGCCTGGGTCAAGCAAGTGCATCAACTGCAAGAAAGGGAGTTATAAATCTGCCGACGACAAGACTTGCGACGGTAAGACTATAAAACAACCATTTTTTGTGTAATGGACCTTTTGATATGCACACTGCGTATTGGCAATATAACGAACAGCCTTAACTGAAAATACTTCCTTTTTTTTAAACATATGTTGGCTTTATCATACCTGACTTTGCATACGTAACGAACGAAAGAAACGGATTTGAACATTTGCAGGTTACATATGTCACTCTGCGTGTAATCTGAACTACGGCTGCAGAGGTCCACTTCCGGAACACTGTGAAGTCTGTAAGTCTGGTTACTACAGAGCGCCTGGTTCTGACACCTGTACCCGTAAGTTACTATAACATTTTGTTTACTTTTTCCGCCTGCTGTCGTTGATGTCCTATGATGCTGTTAATTTAGGCGTAGCCGCAAGGGAGGGGGGGGGGGAGGGTGGAGAAGGGAAAAAAAGGGGCGCATCGTGTGGGCATGCCTTCCCAATTTCAACCCTTACTGTATTAAAATGTACCTTTTAGGTAATGATAATTATATAACATATGAACTTTTCGACAGTTTAGGAGGAAATTGTGCACCAGTTCAGAATTAGCCTGCTTTCGCTTCTCCCCTCGCCACACTCTCATAGTGAAATATTTCCACCGCGTAATAATTCTCCGCTCCCCCTCTCCTCACACTTTCACTACTGCCTCCCTCTGACTCCTCTTCCTCCACTACAAACTTTTCACCCCTCCCACCTTGCACGCTTACGCCACTGGTTGTAGTTAGTACTTGTTTACTATTGTTGCTGCTGTGATGAATGTTTCTGCAGATGTCGTAGTAGCTGTACGAGTAGTTGCTGTTGTCGGCTGCTGCCGTTGCTTCCATTTATTGGGTGCTCATTTTCGGTCAATGTTTATTTTTTTATCATTTTGATTTTGAAGTGCTCTGGTCAACTTTGTCCCAGTTGCAACGTGAATTCACGTGACAGCAAAAGTTTAATAAAGATAACCCTTTCTACCAATTCTTGAGTCCACAAAAGAAATAAAAAAAAAAAAAAAAAAAGAAACTAATAAAAAAAATATATTTATAACCGTTTTCTTTCTTTACATGAATTATTAACTAAAAATACTTCCCTTTTTTAACACATGTTAACTTTATCGTACCTGACTTTACATATGTAAAACGGATTTGAACATTTGCAGCTTTTTTTTGCCATTATGCGTGTGATCTGAACCATGGTTGTAGCGGGCCACTCCCAGAACAATGTAAGATATGTGGTCCTGGATATCACAGAGCGCCTGGTTCAGACACCTGTACCCGTAAGTTACTTTAACATTTTTTTTTACTTTTTCAGTCTGCTTTCGTTGATGTCCTATGATGCTGTTATGCTCTCATATTGAACTATTAATTGCCTTTTTAAAAACGTGTTGTTGTTTTTTCATTTGACAGTAAAACCATGCGATGCTGGCTACTACAGACATCCGGACAGCGAGCGGTGTCATGGTAAGACAGGAAATAACTAAAGATGACGTACACCTTAGGGAAGTCTGGGGGCGATTTTTGTTCGTTGCTAAATTGATTGGGATCCTGAGTGAGATGGTCGGGTGTGTGTGGGGGGGGGGGGATGTGGAAAGAGATCTAAAGTGTGTAGCTAACTGTACGAATAACTGCGTGCAGTAAAAACTTGGGCAAATGAGGATTTTTTTTGTGTAGATATTATCGCAGAGTCATCGAAGGGATCGTGTTGCCGGGGCAAAATCCTTGCCACTGATACATTTGATGATTTATCTCCCAATCCACAATGAGATGCTGGTAAATCTTGGCCACAAAATATTTTAGAAATGCAATACTTAACCTCATTAACAGAGCCTGGGACGAAAGTCCCTTAAACATGGAGAAATGTCCCTTTCATTACTATTCTAAAGAAAGGAAAGCGTGCAGAAGTTTTTAAGAACTACAAACCAATATCATTGACCTCCTGCATTTGAAAACTTGCAGAAAGTGGAAGGATCAACAATCGTCTCTATTGCTGGCTAGAAACAACAAATACCATGAATATACATCAAAGCCGGATTCAGAGCCGTTGTCTGCCATCAAAATTTGAAAATTCACCCACACAATCACTAAAAAAAGTATAAAAAAAATTGCCATCGTTGATAATGATTGAGTTGCATGTATCCTGAGGTTAACTTTCACTCAGCGAATATTTGTTTGGTGTCTACCTCTGGGAAAAGTTAGATCCTGATGTCTCTAATGTGACAATGGATTGGTTTGAAGTCTATCTCTCAATGATAAAGGTAAAATTTCTGAGACGATTCTTAAAGATCAATTCTGTAACAGTGGCCGTCGGATTGACTATATTGTGCTGGAGGAAGGTTGACTCGGAGTCTCCTTAGAGCTAATCTCAGAGTCAACCTTCCTCCAGCACGGCTTAAGAATGTTGTAATTACGTACCTTCTTTTTTATGCCCCCTCCCAACTATGAGCTTCATGAGGCCCCGGAGAGATATACCGGCTACAGCTCCTCCCCCTCAGTTCCTCAAACCTGGCAAATAGCGCGCGGTTCATCCGTTTCATTGGACAAAGAAGGGATTGTGTTGTCATTACAAATTCCCAAGCCGCATTATTTTTTTCTCCAAAAGGTACCAGACCGAGGACGTGACTACGTCAACTTACACTACACGCCCGCCCCGGTAGGCCCCTACACGAGAAAATAAGCCCTCGACTTGATCGGATATCAACCTTGGATGAATCTCACTAAGTTATTTCATTGCCAGACTATACACACTTTCGTTAAACCAATAATTGCATACACACATGTTAACCATGTTAACAAATTCAAATCGGTTTGGTTTGAATTTACTTTTTTAACTCGTTAACAATAGCGAGGATGAAGTGAAATTTTTGAAGATTATATTCATTAAAAAAAAAGGCCTATTAAAATGCTAGAAGCAATACTAGAAGCATGAAATTTAAAAAATAAATATTTTTCAGAATGCCACGTATCCTGTGCAGCTTCTTTCGGCTGCGATGGACCAAACAATGACAATTGCAGACAATGCAGACATGGATACTACCGGCCGACGGGCACAAATATTTGTACAGGTAACACAAAAATATAGCCAAATATAAAGTTTTATGTTGACAGAAGACGTCCTTAAATATCATTTGACCTTATAGCTGTGGAATCTGTGTGGAGTTTTACAATACATTTCAGAAGCATTTGTTATTAACGAATCATCCAAACTCCCCCCCCCCCTCCAATTGTTACACTTCACCTAACCAAAAAATATCAGAATTGGCAGATACATATATTTTCCGGTTAAACGTGTTCGAGATTTTTTATGTGGAGGTAAAATGTCTGTTAGAGTTGCTAGTTATGCGATAGGTGTAACCATATGCACACAAACATATTCCGGAAAACACTTCTGTTTTTTTTTTCTTTAATTAAACTGGTTATTTATTTTAAGTCAATATTTTGAAAGACAATATTATTATTGGTCATATAGAGTGTAAAAAAAATCTGGGAGTTTCAGTTCCCATTAGTTAATAGCTTTGAAATATCTTTGTGTGGTTTACTAGATCTAGGTGTTTGTTTTTTTATATTTATTTTTTTATCACTTTATGGTGCTCTAAATTGGGAAACCTTTTGACTTAAATGTTTATAAACATATTTTGCTACTTAACCTATCCGTTCTTTCTATCGATGTCACGTTATGTTTTTAAACGTAATTCTTGAGAATAATAACATCATTGAAAACTTTGAAAATGCAAAACTTAAATCAAATTACAGATAATCGTAGGAAGCAAAAATCTCCTTTATATAAGTATCATCTGTAACATGATAATAAAACAAAAGAATATGTTGATGGTGTTGTTTTGTTATTTGAATCTAGACTGCCCCAAACAAAGATATGGCTTTGAGTGCAGTGAAAAGTGTTTTTGTGAAAATAACGGTGAATGTGACAAGGTCACCGGACGCTGCATAATGCATGAACAATGCCAACCAGACTGCAAGCGCCGTAAGTCTCTTATTCAACTAATACAAATTGTCATGACGCTTTCCGATCTGTCGTTTCGATGGACGCGGTGGTCTGGCGCTTCACCTTTAAAACCACCCATATCGGAAAATGAGAGCTTGGTGGTGGGATGTGCAATACTACTGGGGCCGATGTGAACTGGACGAGCAGCTCTAACCCCAGCAACGATTACCCCCACTTACCACCCCGACGCCCTCAGAGATGACGGTGGAGGCATAAGGCGAACGTAGTCCCATGCATTGGCCTACTTGTCTGACTCGGGGGAGCTAGTGGTTTACACATTCCGCCGGCTTTAAGGCAGAAGTGTACACCCACCATCAGCTTCTAAACCCACGTGCTCATGGAAATTGACCAATAGCACTAGATAGATTTTTCCACTTTAAAGTATCTATGTGGTCACTCTGCAAGAAGACCATTTTTCTTCCAGGGCGGATCTACGCAGATCAAGTATACTCCCATTCCCCTGTATCTCTTAATAGATTAAATTAACAGATTGGTCTTAGGTCCACTGTTTAATGTAAACATATTTATGTCTATCAGTAAATTAAATCAACAAAACTAATGTCCACAATGTTTACGCAGACTGCCCCTCTCGCAGGTTCGGACCACTCTGCCAATATACATGTCGTTGTTTAAACAATGACGAATGCGACGAAAACAACGGCGACTGTCCCAGCAGGCAGTGCGAGTTTCAGTATGATGGAGCTGGCTGCCAGCGAAGTGAGATGCGTTTTATTAAATTCTAAAGTTTTTATAGTGGATGGTCTGGGAGAGTGGGGGCGCGGGTACTCAGCGCCACAACACGCCAACCATAACCGACCGTGTAGCCAGATTGCCTGTGGTGCTACCCGTGCCACTTGCATCTTGGACTTGGTTTTAAAAAGCCGTTGAAAACAAGATTTAAGAAGAAAAAATACAACCAAGAAAGGAACCCTGGATCTATGAAACCAATGGATTGGTTCTAATTGCTGGTCCATTAGTGAAATGAAAGAGAGGGGAGGGCCAAAAGGTGTTGGGGGCTGGATATACATTTTCTTTTAGAAAAGTATATTTTAAACTCCAAATTTGGTTGGAGGGTGTGACTGGATATAAATTATTTTTTTTTAGTATTTGAATACATAAGTTTCAATACAAGTAAGTATATGAATATTGACACTCGAGTATCTCAAACTCTACTAAGTTGTATGCATTTTTTTTTCTTACATAATAAATTTAGTTCTTTTAGTTCTTGTAATTAGTTTTATCGTTCGTAAAAGAAAGTGCATTTTTTTAAATATTATTATACGATATAATACGAATAAATATTATACGAATATAAGCTTACCATTGTTTACAGAACTTCCGAAACTTCTTAGAGCTCCAGCATTAGTTTTCAGGAGTTGCGGAAACATCACTTTAAGATGGACAAAATTCGAGCCTAACATAGATGATGGCGTTGGTCCAGTCGGACAGTACATGTAAGTCTAAGGCTTGCAGAAACGGGAGAATTAGCCGGAACCGGGTTTTCGTTGCTCTGGCAGAACCGGTTACATGGTTCTGAAAAAAACTTAGAATTTTTTAGAAAATAAAAAAAAAACGCAACAAAAATCAATACATTTTATAATGTAAAAGTCTTTATTTTATCCCGTTCAAACAAATACTGGTAAAAGCACATACTGTTAAATTGTCTTCTGTAATCGAATTATTTTTTTTCGGTCTTATTAACGTTGGGCTACATTTGTAGAAACAAAAAAAAAATCCAAGCTTTCATTGTGTATCATGTTCATGGCTAAAGGAAATGAAATGGATTTTAATATTTTAAATCTAACAGTCAAACCATAATTTTATTGCATGGCCAATTAACTAGATCAGGGATCTCCGAGGGATTTTAAATTTATAACACTATATTGTCTGGACATCCATCATTCATCCATGCAGACCTGTAGTCTGGAATGTGTGCGACAATACAGGGAACACGCGTTAATGATCCCCGGGAAATGCGCAGGCGGGGAGAAGCAGGGTGGAGCATGTGACTGCGGAGACCGTATCCTTTATTACCCTTCCCACCCTATCGGCTGGGTGGCCAGTGTCGGACGGGATCGTTGTGTGACCCTCCTCTTTCCCCCTTTACATATACAATCGGTCAACTCTTGCATTGAAACACTCTTTTGGTATGCAATGTATTTATGAGTAATTTTAAAAAAAAATATTAGGTTATGTATTTTGTTATAGTCTATATTATAGGTATATTTAAAAACAAAAGTAAAGTTATCCCATCAGAGTACATCCAGTTTTCACCAGTTTCCACGGAATACTAGGGAATTACGTGGTCACCACAATACCCAGCCGCCTTTACTTTGCCCCAATTAATGTCAGGTACCTAACTGGGTAGATTCAGGGACACCCTCTTCCAGGATTCGATCCCAGGACCTTCGATACGCCAGCCAATCGCGCTGCCGCTCAGCAATGTGCAAAAGTCATCATAATATTTGTATACTACACTCTTACAAAATGTTAATATTATAATGATTTTGTCTTGTCGGCAAATATTTATTGACACCCATTTTTAAAGTAATACCATTTTGTAAACATAGAGCAATTTAATATTATATTTATTTTAAAGTGTCGAAGCCAAGACGGAGAATGCAAACAGATGGTCGAACATTTTCAATGTGACGGAAATGAAGGAATGGCGAGATTTCCACACTGTTAGTCTGAGCATCGGGCTCGTGCCAAATGTCTATCAGATGTTCAGAGTTAATATACAAGCATCCGCAAACGGCAAACTGGTCAGAAAAATTTTGGATGGAAAACCAACATCACTAATCATGCAACAATGTGAAGGTAAATTTAACAATTTCATTCGATGATGTATTTAGTTTTAATTTGAATTCAGTGGCGTATTTAGGCATGTTCCACTTGTTCCATTGGAACAGGGGCCTCCACACAAAAGGGGCCCCCACACATCCCCCCTTCCAAAAATATTTTTTTACATCTCCATTCTTTCGTTGAAAATGTAAAGTAAAATTCATCTATTCCCCTACAATTTTAAGCGCTCCAGTCCAACCAAGCTCAGGGCAACATAACATTTAAGATTTTTCAGAATGTAACATGAATTAACGGCACATATCTGACGTATGTGGAAGGCAGGGGCAAGAACACGAGGGGCCCCCACATACATTTGGGAACAGGGCCCCACAATCCTAAATACGGCCCTCTTTGAATTCCAGATTTTTTTAAATTAATAGTAGGTATTGGATTTATAAGTAGGCCTATATTAATACCAGGATTACCACTCTAAACAGCACATACAAAAACAAATAACAACATCCCACTAATACCAGGATTACCACTCTAAACAGCACATACAAAAACAAATAACAACATCCCACTAATACCAGGATTACCACTCTAAACAGCACATACAAAAACAAATAACAACATCCCACTAATACCAGGATTACCACTCTAAACAGCACATACAAAAACAAATAACAACATCCCACTAATACCAGGATTACCACTCTAAACAGCACATACAAAAACAAATAACAACATCCCACTAATACCAGGATTACCACTCTAAACAGCACATACAAAAACAAATAACAACATCCCACTAATACCAGGATTACCACTCTAAACAGCACATACAAAAACAAATAACAACATCCCACTAATACCAGGATTACCACTCTAAACAGCACATACAAAAACAAATAACAACATCCCACTAATACCAGGATTACCACTCTAAACAGCACATACAAAAACAAATAACAACATCCCACTAATACCAGGATTACCACTCTAAACAGCACATACAAAAACAAATAACAACATCCCACTAATACCAGGATTACCACTCTAAACAGCACATACAAAAACAAATAACAACATCCCACTAATACCAGGATTACCACTCTAAACAGCACATACAAAAACAAATAACAACATCCCACTAATACCAGGATTACCACTCTAAACAGCACATACAAAAACAAATAACAACATCCCACTAATACCAGGATTACCACTCTAAACAGCACATACAAAAACAAATAACAACATCCCACTAATACCAGGATTACCACTCTAAACAGCACATACAAAAACAAATAACAACATCCCACTAATACCAGGATTACCACTCTAAACAGCACATACAAAAACAAATAACAACATCCCACTAATACCAGGATTACCACTCTAAACAGCACATACAAAAACAAATAACAACATCCCACTAATACCAGGATTACCACTCTAAACAGCACATACAAAAACAAATAACAACATCCCACTAATACCAGGATTACCACTCTAAACAGCACATACAAAAACAAATAACAACATCCCACTAATACCAGGATTACCACTCTAAACAGCACATACAAAAACAAATAACAACATCCCACTAAGAACTCATTGCATGCAAGAGTCAAACTAATTACAACAGAAATAAGAAATAATATACAATAATAAAACGTACAGTTTTCGTGTGTGGGAGTATAGGTTCTATGTTTTTTTTTCTGATAAGAATGCATCCAGTCTCCTATTAAAACTGAGTGAGCTTGTTACCACACATAGGCAACACAATAGAAACTTTCCCACCATTCTGGACATATTATTGTGCTATGGCTTTATTATTTTTTTTTTGATTTTCTCAAATCTTCCATTCTAGAAATTGCTGAAAACAGTTATCAGCTGGGTTATTATTTCTGGATAGCAATGTTTGCCGCTGGCATCGTGGTTATTGGTGTCGTTCTTACCTTGCTCGTAAAATTCTTGATAAGAAAATTATTTCCGGAGTAAGTATACTTAACATTTACAATTTAAATTTAAGTTAAATTTATGAATCAAAAAAGAAAAAGATATAACATAGTATATAGTTGAAACGTAATCCCTAACTTAATATACCTTTATCTTACATCGACAGTTCTCGCCCTGCGCCTCAAACCAGCACCGCACAGTGTCATTGTGCTTGCCACAAAAGGCAATAAACAAAGGTGAGCATTGTTTATGTTTGAAAGGTGCCAGGTTCTCACAATGAGGTCAACAGTGTGTACTATTTTTTGTTTCCATTTAAATTTTAGGAACTAATTATCGATTAGTTTATATCTAAGAAATAATATTTACAATTTTAAAGTTTTTTGTTTTTTTTTAAACTGTTCTCATAAACTCATTTTTAATAGTTTAAAAAATAATTTTTTTCTTCAAGTCTTAATAGATCTAATTATGATTATAGGTTTCATTTTATATTATCCTAAATGATTTATATGATACATTTTTTTTTATAACTTTAGATTTTCTTTTTTTTTTTTAAAAGCATGCTGAAATGTGAGCCAAACAATTTTTGTTTCTGGTTATCTCCCCTCAATATTAGATTGAAATTTTTGTTTTAGTCTTAGTGTGTTGCCAAACAAGTAGAAATATATTGTAGATTTAAAAAAAAATATACCAGCTTTTTATTTGTCTTTAAATGTTTACTAAAAGAATGTGTGCCTTTTGTAATGTTTGCAGTCTTTATCATGAGATGCTAGGAAATTTACATTTGCTCAAAAAAGGAAGATTTTTGAACCTTTTTAAAGTATTTTTTAAGTAATGTTTTCAGTAAGCTTACTACTACAAAAATTGTGTTTTGTATTTGTGTGCATCAGCTTGTAGAATGCATTTTAGTTTTATGCTATTCATGCCTTCACAGTATACTTAGTTCCACCTGAGGATGATCTTGAGCTGGAAGGAGAGCAAGAAGAAAATTAACCAATCATTTCCATCAGCAAATTTTACCCCACAAGAAGACGCCCCTTGTGAGAAAAATTTGAAACAAGCAGCTGTTTCTTCCTTTATCATTATATTTTTTGTTTTAAAGTGAACGCCAGCATTTGTTTCATCTTGTGTACAATTGTTTTTATGGTCTGGAGGCTTTTCGGTGTTGGACATCCATTACTTACTGAGTGAATGCTGTTTAAACCACCTCACATATTGTTCCGTCTCTGCTGCTCTGTACGTTCCTGCGTGTGTGTGTGAGCCCATGTCATTTCCTTGTCCGTGCGTAGTAGATTTGTGTAGTGTAATCACGGTTGAAGCACCCATAAGCCTAATGGACATTAATGATAATTACTTTTGTATGCTGGTCAACATGTATTTCTAGGCTGCCAGTTGTATATCGATTCAAAAGTGCACTAGCCTGTTACCTTTTTGGGTGGTTTGGTTCATAACATTTCTTTGTAGTCCACCTATATTTATATATCCTTCTTTGTTTTGATGCTGAGAAAAATTATACAACTTTTTTTTTTATATACTAAACCTGAAGCTAAATGAAATAAATGTCTGTCTATGGTCTTTAAACATATACATACGAGTAATCTTACACAGAATATGTCCTTCAATAATAGCTAAAATTGTCTTGCCATGTATTTACTTCACTATGATGGTAAGCAGCTAATTTTTTAATGATTGTATAAGTATGGATTTGAAATCTCAAGACTATAGTTGCTTGCTCACATATTTCTGTTCATGTTTCCTTTTCCTGATGTTTAAAATCTTGTTTTCAAGTAAAGAACTTTATTTTTTTTTTAAATCCACAATTCATTTGTATTGAGTATGAAGTTACCAGGAGACAGTGTTGACATACAGTATTACAGCCATAGAAGTGTGGGATTATTTCGGGAGGCAAAGCAGAATTTGTTTTGTTATGTTTCATTCTGCTTTCTGGGGAATTAAATCTTCCATGTTTGAAGCTGTGATTGTAATTTATTTTTTCCTTTAAATTGCAAGACAGAAATGGGTGTTTTTTTCTGCTGCTTGCCTTAAAAAAAGCTAATAAGATAAATGCCACCCTTACTGCTTTGTTGGTTATGAACAGATGGTTTTAACTACAAGTTGTCCATCAGGTTTTACTGACTTTTTTTTAGTTTTATTCATAGTTTCCCTTTTTCTAATTTGTTTGTTTTGTTCTTTTTTAATATTGAATAAACTAGCTGTTATAAAAAACATATAACTAGTAGATTTTTTTGAAGGAAATTAAAGCAAAAAATAGAAATTCATTAATTTTCCCATTTGTTTACTTAATAGCTTAATTTTCAGTATGTTTGAGATTTTGTCAGTTTCAGCTTTTATTATTTTGAACGATGTAATAAGAAACATTAAATAAAAGTTTTAAAGATTTTTTTTCCTTGCAAAATCTAACATTTGTTTTTAATTTTGTACTGCTAGTTTTATAACATACAAGTTTTTTTTTGCTTCTGGTGTTTAAAATATTACTTCTGTATATAAAGAAAGAAATTGCAAAATTCCTTCAGTGAATTGTTCATTTTATCAATGTGATGTTTTGATCCTTTAAGGGTAGGACGCAATAATCTTCTTTATAGAAGGAGCGTCTGTAATGCAGAAGATAAGATATTAATTATCTTTTGCGATCTCACTTTCTACTATGTGTTTTCCCTGAGTGGTTAGCCTTTTATTCCGCGCGTTATTTTCAGAGTTGACCAATTGAAAGAGCAATTTTTGAATTGACTAAAAAACTATCGGAATACTTAATGTATTAAATCTATTCTTTGGAGTCCCGAGTTGTTTATAATGGTCACCATCTTCAGGATTTAGAAATAAATTCCCCACTGCATATTAAAAAAGGTCATCTCAATCCATAATTTAAAGCCACACATTCATAAGTTGTATGTTGACTCTTGGAGACCCTCCAGTCTCTGGCTAAAATGTATGTAATCCAGCAGACCCTCAGATGAGCTTTCCTATTCGAATAGCTGTCCGTCATGGACCACAACCGGGTAGTCGACCTAAAATCACACTCCTCCAAACACAGCAGTGGCGGCGGCAGGTTCGGGAAATGGAAGACATGCCTCAGCGAAATGGACCGCCGCTCTTCACAAGACGACACAGAAACCCCGGATCTTTGAACAAAGAAAATAAAGGCGACGTGAATGTGCGCAAAGGGAGGAAAGCTGGCTGCGACCACGTCGTGGACGGAGATTACGAGTTGGCTCCTTTGGCGCGAAACGAGGTGACGGGCTGTAGGTACACCAGCGAGGGAAGCGAAGAGTCGCCACACACGAGTGACAGCAATGTGCAGAAAGGCAAGACTATGTCACGTGTGACAACGAAAACTGGGTGTCAATTGACCTTGTCACTCAAATGACAAAATACTTTTCCTAAAGAATAAAGATGGGAGCCACTTTCATTATAACCACACTGCGTATAAAAGAACAAATTACTTTCTGAAATTAAAAGTCTGTATGGCCCAGACACTAGGCTAGGTCAAAGACTTGCCACTGGACAGGATATTACAATATTAGTCCCAACCCAAGATCACTGCTGCAGTCAAAGTGAAGTTTTGAAGTTTACTTCAAAGTTCTCAAGGAAGTCATCTGCTTGGTGACACGCCCTCAATTTCCCACAATTCAACCGTCGTTTTCGTCTGCGCCGGTGTGTGCGCTGATATCCATGCGCCTTATGACGACGAGGGTTCGAACGAGGCTCTACAAGAGTAGCGCACGAACAGAGCCTGCCTCTCTACCAGACGTCCTTCTGGCGTGCCCTGGGTCAGGCGCAGTCTAACAACAGACGACACTGTTGTGCTGAAGAACGCCATCTGCCGGTGGACGTCTAATGACGCGTCAGCAGACGACTCAACAGTTGTGGCTTTGTTTATTGTCTGACTATTCTATTTAAGTATTGTGTTCAGTAAACCGGATGTACGTAGTTGTGTCTAATGTTGAAAGAAAAAAAACTATAGAAAAACGGGGTGACCTAATATAATATATATATATATATGTATGTATATATATATATGTATATATATAATATATATAGGCCTGCTCAGTCACACGAGGAAGTGCAACCTCGAACCACGGTGATGCACCATCGTCTCGCGAGACGGAAGGATGCCATTGACATATATATTATATCTATCTATCTATATATATACATTTCTATATTCTATCTATCTATCTGTCTATCTTTCATCTATCGAACCATTCATCTAACCATATATCACCTATCTATCTATCTATCTATCTATCTATCTATCTATCTATCTATCTATCTATCTATCTATCATTCAACCTCTTGCAATGCTCAGATAAAAATAAGAAAAAAAGACACTTTTCTTGACCCTTATGCAAGAAGAAATGCATAAAAGTACTCTTTTTTTCCAGAGTGGCATTGGGGCATGGAATGGGTTGTCTGAACAAACCCGGAATACCAGTAACTTAACATCATTTAATACTAAAACATTAATAAAAATGCAAGACTAAACCACGGATCTTATCTCATATATTTCAGACGATCCTTCTATAAAGAAGATCATTGCGTCATACGCTCATCCGTGGTCCGAATCTAGTCTTGCATCTTTATTAATGTTTTAAATGATGTTAAGCGTAGGGAGCAATAAACTTCTTCATAGAAGAGAGGCTTCTAATGGCGACGAGGGTTCAAACGAGGCTCTCCAAGAGCAGCACACGGACAGAGCTTGCATCTCTACCAGACGCCTCTGGCGTAATGTCAGATACATTAGAGCTGGGTAGACTCAACCATTTAACTGTTCATTTTTTTGTCTTGAAATTAATTTAGTTAATTTGCTAACGCTTTATATAAATAAACTAAGCGATTGATTAGGATTAGGGTTAAGTTAATATTTATATTAAATCTCACTTGTACTTGTCAGTCTGAAAGCGGGATGTAATCCATAGGTGAATTAGCCGATGAATTAACGCCCTAAAGATCATCGTACCCGGTTTAGGAAGAAGGGGGGTGCATTTCCTTTCCTGGCGTATCTAGGGCGCCATGCCTCATCTACTCGTCACCCTGGGGAGCTTTGAGCTGGATTTTAAGTGTCGGAAATGTTCGTCTAAAAATAGAAATGTACAAATAAATTGTTGGCATCCAAATGTTTGTTTGAAAAACATCCTTGCTTTCTACCC
Source organism: Anisus vortex (assembly GCA_949126835.1). Classification (NCBI taxonomy): domain Eukaryota; kingdom Metazoa; phylum Mollusca; class Gastropoda; family Planorbidae; genus Anisus; species Anisus vortex. The sequence continues at coordinate 45,480,411 of OX421493.1, forward strand.
TTGCATATTTTGAAATAAGTTTTAAAGTTATAAGTTAACAATGGAAGCTTGTTTGCATCCAGGATAAATCTATTTAATTGAATCTTTTTATATAAGATAAAAATAAAGTACACAGGCTATCCTATAACAGTTTGATTACTCCCGTCGATTGTTACGCTATGTTAGCAAATATATCGTATAACTATAGTGTAACAGAACTTTCTTTTTTAATTTGACTTTAGTTCTATAGGCCTATCCAGGCCTTAAATTAGGGCCTAAATAATGCTTTTTATTTTAAAAAATATTGGCTTAAAAAAAATATAAAGCCACAGGCTTCTACAGAATTTACTTCCTTTTGGACCTAACATCTCCTGCAAGGCCGAGCCACATCTGGCCAACCAAATACTAAAATCAGGTTCTATAAAATTATGATGGTGTACCCAGTCTTGATTGGTACCCGCCATCGGTTGGATTTTCGGCTACCTAATCCCATAATATATGTAAGCTGTGCCACACTTGTGCGGTTCTGTGGCAAAGGTTTGACGCCTCTGATCTATAAATACATCTCTACATTAAGGGTTGACTTTAAAATTCCGGAAATATTTTGAATCACTGGCCTAGAAACCTGAGGGAAATATGTATCGCCTTGATCTTCGACATATAATAACAATATGGCATTAATGATACATCAGTTATATTTATATTGTGTTTAGAGTTAGAGACTCTGATGAGTATAAAAAAAATCCGGCGTTAGACTGAATATAGTATAGCAAAACTTTAGTCTACATAAGTAGATTTTATTAAAGTAGCCTACTCCTAGAAGACATATTTGACCTTACGCAGCGTTCACAAGTTATCGTGTAGTAAATAGTAAATATATGATTTACCTACCTACAGTCTACCCACGTAGTATAGTAGACACATGTCAAACATACCTATACTATTGTTTTGATTTCAATGGTTTTGTTTCAATGTCTTCTGTATGGTCTATTCATTTTGTCTCTGTCATCGTCTCATTCTAACTGCGTGGTCCATTCATTCTATCTGTGTGGTTCACTAATTCTATCTCTGTGAGCCATTCATTATATCTGTATGGTCCACTCATTCTATCTGTGTGGTCCACTCATTCTATCTGTGTGCTGTGGTCCACTCATTCTATGTGTGTGATCCACTCTTTCTATCAGTGTGGTCCACTCATTCTGTCTGCGTGGTCCACTCAGAATTGTCTTTTTATCGTTCAAAGTAAGTATGTTGCCCGCCATCCATGATTTCACCACAAAGCAAGCACTCCTCCACAATCACAAGCAGAAAGGTCGCTAGCTTTTGTAAAATTCTGCAATATATTCCAATATAAACAAATGGCTTTCAATGGCTACATAGACTATAGCTTTTAATGACAATATAATCCAAGGCTTTTTATAGCCTCTGCATTATAAACCAGAAACTGTATACATCGAAGCTGAAACGAGTTAATGTAAACAGTTAAACCAGTAGCGTGACCAGAGCCAGTACTGTATTGTGACGAATGAATCACTGTAAATTTGGCAAAGGTAAATTCGGCAACGGTATTTTCGGCAAGGTCATTTTGGCAACGGTAAATTCGGCAACGGTAATTTCGGCAAAACTATCAAAGCTGTAATTTTGGCAACGGTAAATTTGGCAAACTTAACATATCCACTGTTTTATTGACCATATTGGCAGGACTACACTCTAGTCCGGGGATGGGCAACCTACGGAATGCATGCTAGACTTGGCACACAGTACGGTTTTAAATTTCACGTGAATGACCAACAAAAAGGAAGAATAAGTATATTCTGCATGAAAAGAACAGGATGACATTAAGGCCGTTGGCACCCTGAAAAATTTAGAAATGCCTCTTTTGGCACACTATTATCTAAAGTTTGCCGACCCCTGCTCTAGTCTACTAAATGAAGCTAATGGCACGAAATGAAGTTAGCATTGGCCTATAGAAAGTGACTGATTTGTGACATGTTTGCAATAGCGTGACCAGAGGGAGGCGGAGGAGATGGGCCCCAGTCGTTGAGTTTATGAGAGTGTTAAAATGACACTAAAAAATGTATTTATAAAGCATACAAATTAGGTAACAAAAAATAGTTAATTAGTTCGTTTGACTAAAAAATAAATTTAAGAAAAACATTGAATAAAAACACCGTAATTTTTTTTAACCATTTACGCTATTTAACTAATGGATAAAAAGGAACATTTAAATAGACGCCAAATGTACCCCCCCCCCCCCCTTGTCTATAGCACAAGGAAACAAGGCAATTCAATGTTACATAATGTAGATTATTTGCCATCCCCCTCTAAACACAAGAATGAGACTCGCCGTGTTAACAAAGGCAAACGCTAGCCCCTCCCTCCCCCGTCTCACCACCCCGTCTCCCCACCCTCTTCTCCCCACGGATTAAAGTGTTAGTGACCAGCTTGGTAGTACCAGGCTAAGCAGTGAAAACTAAAAGAGGTTGGGGGGGGGTATTCGTTTAATTTCTTTTTTAATTCCAGAACATTGTTGTTATTAGTTAAACAAATCAGTATTTCTATCAAAACTTTCAATCAATTAGCCCATATTTTTCTATTTCTAAAGAATGTTATGGTAAAGTGTACAAAATCATAATATATTCACACAAATCAACCTCTTGAATGCTCTGCAAACACTTATTAAGTTTGAAATATTTTTCAAATACACCTACAAAACTACGTTCATTTGTCTTTTCCGGCCTGTGACTTGTGACATTGCGGGGGGGGGGGGGGGGGAAATCGAAATCCGGTTTTAAACCGGTTTTATAGAACCGAAAACCGGTTTTGAAAACAAACTGGTTTTAACATCCCTAATCAAAACATTTAAATTGTATAAAAGTACTTTCAATGTTTAAACCAATTTACTTAGGCTATAAGGCACATTTAGCTACAATCATCTTGTAAGTTATTGAGGTTTCTATGTCAAATAAATCCAACTATATGTATTGTTGTAGGCCCATATGTCTAAGTAATGTATACTTGTATCGTTATAACATAGAAGGTACACGGTTGAAAACTACAAAGACAAAAGGTAGCCTACTGATTGACGGCACATGGAATGTGATAAAATGTTTTATGGTGGCCATGTGCTCCCCCCCCCCACAGACACACTCAACAACCCGTGTTGAGAGAATAGGCCTATAGGTCAGCAAAGTAATTCTTTAATTCTCCCTGACGTAACCAGTCAAGAAAATTTGCATATCTCAGGAGAGGGGAATACAGACTGTGTTCGTTTTTGATACATATATAAAGTAGGAGGGTTGTAATGTGTTTGCAATGTTTCCCGACGTAATGGACTTAGTATGGTCGTGCCTGAAAGGAGAGTCTGGTCGGGGGCGGGAGGGGAGGGGGCATTCTACGTTTGCTCTTGTTTACACAACCAGTATCATACTATGTAGGGGTGGAGGTCAGGTAGTCAAGAGTTACGTAATATCGTAGGGGAGACAAACGTATGCTTTGATGCCTAAAGTCAATTTGGCTACCTTACACACATAGGCCTACCTTTACATTTGCCGAGGCGTAACTTGAGGGGGGGGGGAAGAAACGCCAGGGCTGGGGAAGGGGTACATTTGGCGCCTATTTAAAATGTTTATCTTTGATCATTAGATGACGTTAAATTAAATAACGTGCCAAAGTGCTCCTTAATGTTATCATGCTCTTTTCACTATTTTGGTGGTCTTTCATGTGCCTTTTAAAAACACTCTGTGTGCCAAGTATGGCACGCATTGCAAAGGTTGCCTATCCATGGACCAGAGTGTAGTCTAACCAATACTTTTAATAAAAACAGTGGATATTATATGATTGCCAATTTTACCGTTGCCAATTTTACCGCTTTGCGTGTTTTGCCGAATTTACCTATTCCGAAATTACCTTTGCCAAAATCACCTTGCCTAAAATACCGGTTCCGAATTTAACATTGCCAAATTTACCGAGCACTGTGACGAATATTGAAAATCTGCCTGCTTGTAGGGCGTAAACTTATTTGTCCGATGCCAGAAAGTCTGTACAGATGGTGGGGAGGTCTCGAGGTTTTATTTGTGCACAAAAGTAATCGAGCGTTGTATATGTGCACAAAAGTAATCCAGCGTTGTATAAGTGTACAAAAGTAATCCGGCGTTTTATTAGTGTACAAAATAAATCCCGCGTTTTATTAGTGTACAAAAGTAAGTTAACATTTTATTAGTGTACAAAAGTAATCCGGCGTTTTATTAGTGTACAAAATAAATCCCGCGTTTTATTACTGTACAAAAGTGAGTTAACATTTTATTAGTGTACAAAAGTAATTTGACATTTTCTCAGTGTACAAAAGTAATTTGATATTTTCTCAGTGTACAAAAGTAAGTTAACATTTTATTACAGTACAAAAGTAAGTCAACATTTTATTAGTGTACAAAAGTAAGTTAACATTTTATTAGTGTACTAAAGTAATCCAGCATTTTCTCAGTGTACAAAAGTAATTTGACATTTTCTCAGTGTACAAAAGTAAGTTAAGATTTTATTAGTGTACAAAAGTAAGTTAACATTTTATTAGTGTACAAAAGTAAGTTAACATTTTATTAGTGTACAAAAGTAATCCAGCATTTTATTAGTGTACAAAAGTAACCCGGCGTTTTATTAGTGTACAAAATAAATCCCGCGTTTTATTAGTATACAAAAGTAAGTTAACATTTTATTAGTGTACAAAAGTAATCCGGCGTTTTATTAGTGTACAAAATAAATCCCGCGTTTTATTAGTGTACAAAAGTAAGTTAACATTTTATTAGTGTACAAAAGTAAACCAGCATTTTATTAGTGTACAAAAGTAATTTGACATTTTCACAGTGTACAAAAGTAATCCGGTGTTTTATTTGTGTACAAAAGTAATTTGACATTTTCTCAGTGTAAAAAAGTAATCCGGTGTTTTATTTGTGTACAAAAGTAATTTGACATTTTCTCAGTGTACAAAAGTAATCCTGTGTTTTATTTGTGTACAAAAGTAATTTGACATTTTCTCAGTGTACAAAAGTAATCCGTTGTTTTATTTGTGTACAAAAGTAATTTGACATTTTCTCAGTGTACAAAAGTAATCCGGCGTTTAATTAGTGTACAAAAGTAATCCGTCGTTTTATTAGGGTACAAAAGTAATGCAGCATTTCATTAATGTACAAAAGTAGTCCAGCTTTTTATTAGTGTGCAAAAGTAATCCGGCGTTTTATTAGGGTACAAAAGAAATCCGGCGTTTTATTAGTGAACACAAGAGTAATCCGGCGTTTTATTAGGGTATAAAAGTAATGCAGCATTTTATTAATGTACAAAAGTAATCTAGCTTTTTATTAACGTGCAAAAGTAAACCAACATTTATATTAGTGTACAAAAGTAATGCAGCATTTTATTAATGTACAAAAGTAATCTAGCTTTTTATTAATGTGCAAAAGTAAACCAACATTTATATTAGTGTACAAAAGTAATGCAGCATTTTATTAATGTACAAAAGTAATCTAGCTTTTTATTAATGTGCAAAAGTAAACCAACATTTATATTAGTGTACAAAAGTAATGCAGCATTTTATTAATGTACAAAAGTAATCTAGCTTTTTATTAATGTGCAAAAGTAAACCAACATTTATATTAGTGTACAAAAGTAATGCAGCATTTTATTAATGTACAAAAGTAATGCAGCATTTTATTAATGTACAAAAGTAATCTAGCTTTTTATTAATGTGCAAAAGTAAACCAACATTTATATTAGTGTACAAAAGTAATGCAGCATTTTATTAATGTACAAAAGTAATCTAGCTTTTTATTAATGTGCAAAAGTAAACCAACATTTATATTAATGTACAAAAGTAACCAAGCTTTTTATTAGTGTGCAAAAGTAATAGAGCGTTTTATTAGTGTGCAAAAAGACAGTCATTCAATTCATCTATAACATAGGTTCTCAACGGGGGCGATATCGCCCCCCGGGGGGCGGTGAGAAGCTTTAGGGGGGCGCTGACATTCCCGGGGGCGATTGGGGGGCGGTGAAGGGGAATAGGGCGGTACAAACGTACCTAATATAATTGAAACACATCAGCTATATGAATCGATCAGTTTTTGGATGAAATATGCTGTAAACGCAAGTGCTGCTAAAAATCTGATATCACCCAACAATACATATGATTAAACTACCGTTAATAACAAAAAGGAATCGCAGTGACTTTTCGATGAAGTAGGGGTCAGTATTTGGCAAATATGGTGTGCGGCCGGCTGGTCCTATTGTTGGTTCACCGGACTGTCGCCCTAACATAATATGCTAATTTTAATGATATTTTGATCTCAGTTTTACCGAGATTTCCTTTAATCCGTTTACATTGCTAGGGATCAAATCGCGATTACCGTTAAGCGGTATAGATACGTAGTAATCATACAAACTGGGTAGTTATTGTAATGCTTGAAAATATACATTATTTAGTCATATAATATTTATTTAATTTTCAAATACTTTTTACAGTTTGATCATTTCACAGTTATAAATGTAAGCCATTTATTTTTTTTTTAAAGAAAAAATACAGAAATATTAGCTCCAATGAAACGAGTTAATTATCTCCCTTTAAACAAATGTTTCCACATTTGATTCAATAGTGATGCCTCACAAGTTCTGTTTTGTAATATAACAAATATTACTGGTTATTATTATTTCTTTATATACATTCAACATTATGGTATTCATAACAATATTTAATTATTAGAGGATTAAGATAATTTACGTTAAACAGTTGTAAATAAACATTTCCTGCATTAAATGTTTTGTCCATTTAATGAGTTTATATGTTAAACATTAATAATTACAGAAATTACATGATATAGTGCTATTAAATAAGTCTCCTATTTTCTCAATAATAATACAAATAAATTTGTTTTAGAATTAATTATTTTGTGTTTGATAAAAAATAAGTTGAGGGGGGGGGGGCGGTGAGCGGAATTTTTTTTTAAAGGGGGCGGTGAGCCGAAAAAGGTTGAGAACCTATGATCTATAATATAATCAAAACAAACAAACACTGGCTCATTTCTGTGAAGTATGTTTCTATTTAAATCACATACTGTGACAGGTAATATGGCGTCTGAAGACTATTTTACAGGGGAGCAAATCCAGGTGTTACAAAGACATTTCTAGTAAAATGATTTAATTCCAAATGGAGGGGGGGGGGGGGGGGGGGTTTAAGAAGTGCTTAAAGGGGACCTTTTATGTCGACATTGCATTTTAAATAACCGCATTACTCTCCCCTTGCATAGTATGAAGCATAGTGTTTTCTAATAACGTATCAATAAATAAATAAAGGCATTAAAACGCCTAAATATTCTTTTGGCATTTAAAAAGTTTTGCTGACGAACTAGGGCATGGTGTGATAGAAACAATTAAATAGGGGGGGGGGGGGGCTCTGAATGTTTGATAGTTGTTGACAAGTGGTAGGGGGAGGTAAATATTGCCATTAATCTGTGTGAAGTAGGGATGTTAAACGAAAGCCGAAATTCGAGAGGAAATAATTCATAACTGTGTCCCACGATGTATTTTTCTTTTTTATCTGATTATTATTGAAGGAATAATGGTAAGGTTAGTCATGATGTGACATTTATTATGGCGTCATATTTTAGTACTTATAATTAAATGCTAGGAATATTTGTACGTAATTAGTTAGGCAGGGCGTAATTCTCACCCGTACCTCCTCTTTTCCCTCCCCACCCGGGGGCGAGACTGGGACTATCCCATGTTTTCCCTTTGTGTCAACACGGACCTGGTCAAGGGGAACCGCTCCCCTCTACTCCTTTGTTCGTATACGGACTTGGCGTAGGTGCAAACGGACACTCCTTGCTTGGGGTTATCTGTTCCTTTGAGTTTGACCGCCTTTTGTCTAGGCGTACGGTAGGGTGTAGCGATACCGTACAGGTAGACCATTAGGTTTGTCTGCGGGAAATAAGACTCGTTGGTAACACAGAGATATACTGAGATTAAAAGGTGGTGGAATGGTTGACCTAGACGTTGGAGACAAGACAAAGTGAGATAATAGGTTTGGTCAGTCGGACACCCCCCTGAGTTAGGGATTGACAGACTTTAAACCTCACTCACCGGAGTGATCGAATCGAGACTAATCTCTTAGGATTCGGAGGACAAACACACTTGTACTACGTAGCACAGCCAGGTTCCCATAAAGGGATGGTGCAAACTGTTGACCATTCCCATCCACTCTTTCCTCCTGCAAGGCAGGGCAGTCTAAAAGCAAATGCTCGACCGTCTCTTCTGCTTCAAAGCAGTGTCGGCACCGCGAATCGAAATTGGGCCTAAATCGTCCGAAATAGGTGCCAATAGGGCAGTGCCCTGTACGGAACTGGGCTATCGTAGCCTGTTCTCTCCTGCGGAGCTTCCACCACGGATCAGCTCGATTTGGCCGTTTTAGTTGCTGCCACACACCTCGACCCTTGTCAGACTCGTCCCAACTCGTTTCCCATTGTCTTGTCTCCCACTCACGTATTGATCTGCGGGCACTCGCGAAGGTGGACGGACCCTTCGGAGTGGGTGTCAGGGATCCCTTCTTGGCCAAGGCATCCACTATCTCATTGCCAGGGACTCCTGCATGACCTGGAATCCACTGCAAGATGCCCTTCACCTCGTACCTGAGGATCAGATCGGAAATAGCAGCTAATAGTCGGACAAGCAGATCGGGCCATGTCCCCAAGCCGTCGATGGCTTGGAGTACTGACAGCGCATCAGTGAAGATAACCACATCATCACGAGCAGATGGTGTTTCTTCGAACGTTTTCCCAATTGCCACAGCTGCAATTCTGATGGCTTCCATCTCCGCATCAAAGATGCAGACTGGTCCACATGGCCCACTTAGCTCAGCCCGTTTTTCTTCTGCCTTCGGGTACGACACAAGAGCACCATACCCAGAACGCGCTTCGGTCCCACTGATCGCGCTCCCATCAGTGTATGTGTGACCGTTATTTTGTAGATATTATGTTAACAACTCTCAGGGAGATCACATTATACAATAATAATCAATGAACAAACTGCCGGCTTGTAGTAGAAATGAGAACTCAATATTTAATGCAATTTATGTACAAGATGAATTCAAATACATCACAGTTTATATAGCCTAGTCTAAAACACGTCTTTCCACTACCAAATTCTTAGGTCGTCTGTCTTTATCTTCAAATGTACGCTACGTTCAATCTAACTCCCACGTCATTGTTTTTTATCGTAAAACGTCACTCGTTTATTCTGTACATTAACACCGGGTTAGAGATTATACAAATTATGTCCCACCAAAATAACTATATATATTTTAAATCATCACATTCCCCCATCGACCCTTTAAATTTGTCATACAAATTTCTATATAAAAAAAAATTCTTATCTCCGTCAAATAGTCTGATAAAATATATATCTCTTCAATAACTAGAACTATATGAAAAATTACAATTATCCCAATTTATATCAAAACATGTTATGCAACACAAATAACATATAACAAAACCAACGTATTCACCAATATATGTTAACCAATAACTTTCACTAATAGGTCCATAATACATATAATACATATAGGTCCATAAGGTTCCACAGTATATCCTGTCCTGTATTGATAGAATACACAAACCAATAGTATAAATATCATCAAATCCGAAAACATAACAGTTCATACTGGTCCATGTAATATCATTGCAACCTTCCTCTTCTGAACGTCCAACAATACATTCATTGAATATTTCATAGATCCTTTGTAGATTATCCATCCTGTAGAGTTTCAACACCTTGATAAAATAGTTCCAATAATGTCACAACAATAATTACAATGCATTTACCATTTAATACTTAACCACGAGCTATCTGTCTGTAATCAATATAGTGTTGAATTGTTCATAAACCAAAAAAAATTTATAATGTTATCAATAATGTGTTGATCTGTTGATTCCTCCATATGTTGATGACATGACCTTCATTCTGCGTTGACAATGTAAATGTACCTTAATCATGCAACGACATGACCTTGATTCTATGTTGATTATGTCAATATACCTTGATATAGCGATGACATGACCTCGATTCCATGTTGATAATGTCAATATACCTTGATATAGCGATGACAAGACCTCGATTCCATGTTGATAATGTCAATATACCTTGATATAGCGATGACAAGACCTCGATTCCATGTCAGCACCATAAATGTACTCTTCATATGATGTCTTCATGGTTGCGTTTGATATGGTGTCCATAAAAACCGTTCACGATAATGTGAGGACGTGATAGAACATCTCTCACTTACAAATGGTACGTTGTGTTTGAATCACCGTGCTTCAGTTGTAGAACCATTTCTCATCCAGAACCTTTGGAAAAAATCAATATTTCATTAACACCGTATTTATACTTTATATTTACATAAAAAATAATTTTAACCGCGTTCCAACTGGTGATTACGTATCAAACAACACACCTTAAACACCACATCTAGACAACAACTTAGTCACCTTTTTTTCCAACCACTTTAATAACCATGAGTGTTTTCCATTTACTATTTACATAATATTATACCAAATCTATAGTATTGTATCAAAAATATTCTCAATTCCTGTTCCTCACCACTACAAAACCAGAATATATATATTTTCCCAAGTTATAATTATACCACAGATCCATTCACCATAAACCATTTTTATGCATAGTCAACACCAAGTCAATTCTTTGAAATAATAATTCAAAAATTACCATTTTTTTTTTCTTACAAAAACCTTAGGTCTATCAGATTTAAACAAATACTCCTCACCAACTCCTTTAGTATTTTTACTGATACTACAAGATGTAAACCTTACCAGTTCCTGACTCACCTTCATTCTTCTACAACCCTTCTCTGACATAATCTTAATCAAACTCCCACAATTACTTTCCATCACACCACTTACATCTTTTTCTCTTTGTAATAAAACTAATTCACAGTATATGTTTTCTTCACCTTTAGCTATTTCCATCACTTTCTCTTTTTCATTTGTTTCCATCACCACAAACTTCACTTCATTTTTCTCAAAACACTCTCTACACAACAACTTAAAATCATCTTTCTCCTTATGACAATCTTCAATCAACATATCAGACCCCTTTATCTTCTCCTCTTCACAATCTCCACATAACATATCCTGATTATCTATAATTGCCATTTCTCCCATCTGACAATCATTTATTCCCATATTGTCCTTCTGACAATCCTTTAGTACACTGTCTTGTACTGACTTACCATTTAATACTCTTGTATCAACCTTATCCAATAAGCACTTATCATTAAATTCATTATGCACATCAATCATTTCTAAGTGTTTCTCTTTCTCAATCATTGCATGAACTATATTCTTATCTATCACTTCCAATGACTCTTTCATTGTAATCACTGACTGTTTACAAATATCTGACTCTTTTATTTGTATCCTAACTTCTCTTATGACCTTTAAGTCTAATGTTTCAAATATGACCTGTTCTTCTTCAACTATCTCCTTTAGCTCTTCAATAACAATCCTTGATTCATCCAATATACTCCTACAAATAGAATCTTCATTTAAGCTATTAGGTTCTTCCAATATGACTTTAAGTTCTCCACTTAAGATTTTTGATTTTTCATTTTCTATATCATCCTTCTTAACTACATCAACAACATAATCACATATGTTATCTTTATTATTTAACTCCATGATTTTCATCCCTATCTTCATTTTATTTAATTGAGAATTGTTTTCTCTTTCCTCTTCTTTTCTCTCAAGATTAATTATGTCCAATTTCCAATCTACCACAGATTTATCATTAGAAAAATAATCCTTCCAAAATTCTTTTTCTGTCTCATTCTTATGTCTATGACATTTTATTTTTGCATCAATTCTCTCAAGCTGACCTCTTGAATTACCTCTATATATTAGTTCAAAGGGTGAAAAACCTGTACATTCATGAGTAGTTTCTCTATATGCAAATAAAATTGATGGAATTGCCAAATCCCAATTCTTTGGATTCTCATTACTAACTTTTGACAACATTTCCTTCAGAGTTTTGTTAAATCTCTCACACATTCCATTACATTGTGGATGATAGGATGTTGTAAACTTCTGCTTTATTCCAAATGTTTCCATAAATTCCTTAGTCAATTTTGATGTAAATTGAGTTCCTCTATCTGATATTATCTCTTCAGGAAATCCAATTCTAGTAAATATTAAATATAATGCTTGCACTATATCTGTAGATTCAATTTTCTTTAATGGTACTGCCTCTGCATACCTTGAACATATATCAATCAATGTAAGGATATATCTATGTCCTCTGTTAGACATAATAGGCATCAAACCAATGATATCTATGGCTACCTTCTGAAATGGTCTAGTTGCAGTCACTCCTGTTTGTATTGGTGCTTTGGTAAAATTACTTCCAGATCCTTTCATCTGACACACTTTGCATTGTTTAACAAATCTTTTCACATCTTTTGACATTTTAGGCCAAAAGTAATGTTGTATTATTCTGTTTTTGGTTTTGCCAACTCCCATATGACCAGCCAATGGTATAGAATGAGCATTAGTCATTATTTCTGTTCTATATTTATATGGTACAACTATCTGTTCCACTTGTCTGCCATTTATGAGTATCTCTCTGACTAATAGTTGTGTATCATTTTTCACTTTGCCTACACTATTTTTATTAGTATTTCCTTTCTCTGTAGATTTGAATAGTCTATTCAATGTAGTATCCTCTCTTTGTTCCTTTTTGAATTTTTCCAAATTAAAGTTTTCATTCAGTAATGATTCACTATCAACTGATGTGTCTTTTTCATTATTCACCATTGTCTGACTTTCTTCAGTATTGCTTGCTTTACATTCATTAATCACATTACATTGTGCTTGCTTATTGTTAAATTCCCATGTTTCTATTTCCTCTCTAGTACATTCTTTAACTGATTCAACATTTCCAATAATTAAATCAATTGGTGCATCATTTATAACATGAGCCAGTACTCTACCTGTAATATATGGTGTCCTAATATCAATGTAGGCCAACCTCAATTTAATCACTCTTCCATCAAATGATGTACAATCTGCTACCTCACCAGTGTATTGATTTGACTGAACATATTTGCTGTTTATTGCAATGACAGAGGCTCCTGTGTCACGAACTGCAAAAACTGGTATTAATCCCACATATCCTGGAAAAAACTTTATTCCTTTGCTTCTTGATAACACAGCTCCACAATGATTCCTGTTCTGATTAAATCTGGAGTTGTGATCTCTCTGTTGTGTATATCCCTGAGATCTATTATTATTATTATTGTTTCCAGCAGAATTTGACCTTCTGAAGCAATTTCTTGCTATATGTCCTTTCTTTTTACATATAAAACATGTCAATGTGTTATCTCTCTTATCTTTACAATCCTTAGTAACATGGTTATTTCTTCCGCAATTACCACACTTCATCTTGCTCCTTGATAATTGTCTTCCTCTTTGAAAATTATCATTGCCTTTAGCAAAGCATATTATATCCTGGTAATCCTCTCCTTTAGAAGTAGGTGCCATGGGATGAGCTAATTTATAGTTCCTAATCAGGTCAACTATTTCTTCTATAGTCTTGGGAGATCTCTCCTGAATGAATGCTTTGAGATTTTTATCGAGTGAATATATTGCCTTATCTCTAATAATAAAATTCTTCAGTTCCTCAAATGATTTTTCTATTTTAGCACATTTTAGCCATTTGTCCATAGCACTTGTCAATGAGTCAAAATAACTTTTTGGATCTTCATCCTTTGACAAAGTCATTTCAAAAAAATTCTTTCTATAAGCCTCCTCTGTACTTCCAAAATGTCTTAACAATTGTTCCTTGACAGATGCATAATCTGATTGTTCCATACAAATTTTTGATGGAATATCTCCTGTAAAGGATTTTCCAAGTAGTCCAGACCAATAACATGAAGAAAAATTTTGTCTCTCCATTTCCATTTCAAATTTTTTTAGAAATGTATCAATAGAACCATCCTTTTCATTAAATAATTGGAAAGTAAATCTACACATGTTATTTCTAATAGCCATTTCCTGGTCAACAACAGGTCTAGTGACTCCAATGTTTACATTTGAAGTATTATTCTTAGCCTCCAATTCTAACTTTTTTAACTGAAAAATTCTATCTTTCTCCTTTTCCTCCCTCTCTTTAGCCTTCTCTTCTCTTTCCTTATCTTTATCAATTTGTTTTAATCTCTCTAGCTCAATCTCATCAGCTCTAGCTTTATCTTTAGCCCTTTCTACTCTTTCTAACTGCTCTCTATATTTTCTCTCCGCCCACTCATCCAATTCCTTACCAGCATATCCCAACTCCTTACCACAACTTATATAATTTGCTAATATGTCCACTGAGGACCCCTCCATTTTCAATTAATAAATATATACCTACAACAAACTAATATAATTTAAAATGGAAGCAATATTGCAATATGCATAAAATAAATATCAATATAATAATCAATACATATAAAATAAGAACACCACAGATAGTAGATGAGACCAGAGATTCACAAAAAATTTACTATGACAAATATATAAACAATATAATAACACTGTGCATACAAGACTATACAATCTAACATATATTATGTAATATACACTTATGAAAAGTCTTTTTCAACTAACCTGACTTACAGGGACTTTTCAATAAGTGTATACACAAAATTCCTAAAAGAAACTAATACATGCCAGTGATTTCACAAGAAAAATCTAGGCATATACTATACTACAACATAACGTATACACCAGTTTACTTATCTTAAAAAACGCGTTCCTTTTCCTTCCGTCTCCGAATCCCAGGTTCCAGACTCGAAATGATCCTCCACCACACAGGTTATTTCAGCCCAAAGTCTTCGTGTGTTCGTTAATTCATAAGTTTTACAATCCTTTCACTTTGTTGAAGTTTCTTTTTACTTCCAATTTCACTTGACTTCTGCTACTGTACTGAACTGACTTCTAGTTCTGTGACTATTCTGAAGTATTCTTCTTTTCTCGAACCATTTACTAGTTCTACGGAGATTCTTTTTTAATCTCTTCACTTGACAAACTTAGCTTGTCCTATTAACCACAGCTTCACTATTGTTTCAATAATTGTTACCACTTTCGATACTTTTAAAATGTATCCGAGACGCCTTCCAATTTTCTAGTGTCCTTTTTAACCGACTTGCTTGGTAACATACATAAACTTCCGTTTCTATCTTCATGTACACCGTTATGTACTGGTAGCGCTTATTTCCAAGACGTGCTAGGCTATACTGTTAAACCGTCAAATTTTCTTTCTCGTCGATATTTCTTCACATTTAATTTTAGTCTTCTTTTATTCGTAAGAAACGTTCATTTGCGTTATTCTTTAAGCTGTGCTTCACAATATATTGTAGGCTTTCTTTCAAATTGATTTTCAATAATATTCACCTTGATTCTCCTTCAACATTCTCCGTTGATTTTCAATATTCCACATTGGGCTTCCGAATTCACCTTGAGCTTCCGAATTTTAGTTGGGCGCCAAATAATGTGACCGTTATTTTGTAGATATTATGTTAACAACTCTCAGGGAGATCACATTATACAATAATAATCAATGAACAAACTGCCGGCTTGTAGTAGAAATGAGAACTCAATATTTAATGCAATTTATGTACAAGATGAATTCAAATACATCACAGTTTATATAGCCTAGTCTAAAACACGTCTTTCCACTACCAAATTCTTAGGTCGTCTGTCTTTATCTTCAAATGTACGCTACGTTCAATCTAACTCCCACGTCATTGTTTTTATCGTAAAACGTCACTCGTTTATTCTGTACATTAACACCGGGTTAGAGATTATACAAATTATGTCCCACCAAAATAACTATATATATTTTAAATCATCACAGTATGCCTCAACGAATCCCGAGTATGCACGTACCGTCCTTAGAGCAGCTGCGCGCCTCTCAGTCAGGCAAGCGCTGGGTCCGACTGCATCCATCAGGTTCGTCCGTATCTCTGGCAGGTTGAAAGATAGGTGAGGAGGAGGTTCCACTCCCGTCCGCAGGGCCATGCGGTCGACCGGGAGTCCAATCTCTGCGCTGAGCTTCAGTGCGTGGTGCATGAAGGACTGCATTGAGATCCGAGCTCTTCCCACCCAGGAATCCACGAGCATCCTGAGGGGGGAACTTTCCTCCAACCGCTTATACCGCTCGTAAGCAGTAATAACGGCCCTTTTCCTTCTCCCATTCAGAGGCGGCACGTTTGCCATGATTTCAACAGCCGATGTCGGGGCGGTTCGGAACGTTCCACATATTAGTCTGAGGGCTTGATTTTGTACGTCTTCAAAGCAGTATCAGACGCATAGATTTGCACCGGGAGGCGGTAATCGATCTGAGATCTTACCGCTCCTAGGTAAAGATTTCTCAACACACTCGCCTTCGCACCCCAGCCAGTACTGGCCAGTCTCTTGACAATGTTCAGCTTAGAAGAAGCTTTCTCTTGGACTAACCTCACATGGTCATACATCGTTAGCTTTCGGTCCAGTGTCACTCCGAGATAGACCGGCTTCTGGTCGCATGCCAGGGCGCGGCCGTCAATGTTCAGCTCGATCGGCTCTTTGAGGATATCGATTCCGAGGGTAAAGAGCGAGTAAACTGTTTTTAGGCAGTTTACTTCCATACCCCAAAGCTTGGCGTAACAGGCTACTGCGTTAAAATCCTGCTGGAGGGCCCGCTCGAGAGCACGCGCTTCCCTCCCGGTCGACCAGACCACAAGATCGTCTGCAAAAAGCAGCGACGAGCTTCCCAGATAGTTCGGCAGGTCATTGATAAAAGCCAGGAACAATGTACAGGACAGTGCTGAGCCCTGGGGCAATCCTTGCTCCAGGACGCGCTTCCGAGAAACCGCTTTCCCGTAACGAGTTGCAACTGTTCTTCGGGATAAGAACCCTTTGATCCAATTGTACATGTTAGAGGCTATTCCTAGCCTCTGTAGCTTCAACAACAACCCCGGCCGCCAGACCTTGTCATAGGCCTGTTTAAAATCCAGGAACACTGCTAGTGTAGACTCTTTCCGCTGAAACCCGTCAGCCATTTTCTGGACCAAGAGCGTCACCTGGTCCATCGAGCTTCTTCCACTACGGAAGCCTGCTTGAGTGGGGGTAACCAGTCCATTATCCTCTAGGAACCTCACAAGCCTCCTATTGATTAATCTCTCAGCTACCTTCCCTACACACGATGTTAGGGAAATCGGTCGGTAGCTTTCGGCCTGACCCGGGTCTTTACTCCTCTTCAAGATGGATACCACCAAGGCCTCTCTCCACTGTTTCGGTAGGACACCTTCAGATCATGTTCGGTTTACGAGCTCCAAGAGTTTGCCCTTGCCAACAGCCCCAAGGTGAGTGATCAGCTCGTTGCTAATCCCATCCAGCCCTGGGGCCTTCTTCGCTTTGCACCGTCTCAAAACATACTCCAGTTCTTGCCGAGTAAAGGGCACCGTGAATGTGCTAGCCTCACCCTCTCCCGTCATGTGGCGTTCGTTTGCCTTCCGGACTTTATCAAGTCCAGCAGACACACTCGTTCTTCCACCCAGTTTTCCGACACTTACGAAGTGACGGTTGAGCATCTCAGCCCGCTTGGTATCCGATACCATGGGGCCTGCCCCTGCTCTTACCAACGAAGCTGGTGCTCTGCTAGCTACCTCAGCTCGCTCAAGGTGGTTGATTAGGTTCCATGCCTGCCGGCTATCCGCAAGGTCCAATCCAGCACATGTATCAGTCCATTTCGACAACTTTGCCTCCGCGATAGCCCCTTTCACTTCCGCCGTTAAACGGTTGTACTCTCGACGGCTCTCGGCCGTCTTCCGCCTGCTCGCGAGCTTGCGAGCAGCCCTCCTTTTGCGGACCAACTCTCCTAGGGCTTTTGTCCAAAACGGTCTGAACTTGCGCTTCTCATGTGACCTTGGTATCGTCTATCTGGCATCCCCTAGTATGGCTTTAACCATCGTACCATACACTGAGTCGATAGGCCCAGTCTCGATAAGCACTTCTTCAAGAGCGCGATCGGTGCGCACTCTGTACTCGTCCCATCGTGCCTTCGAGTAGATCCACTTCCTGGGCCCGGAAGGTTCGCTGCTTGCTTTTCCTATATTGATAGTGACCAACACGGGCAAATGATCACTCCCAACATCACCCAAGACTTCCATAGAGGTGCTAGCAGCCAGATCAGCACTCACGAGCGTGAGATCCGGCCTCGATTCACTGCCATTTCCCGTGTGGAAAAAGGTAGCTGGGGTATCGGTACCCTGTAATCGGATCAGCGTCGTGCTGTTGCATAGCTCCTCCACCAGTCGTCCTGAGTTGTTGGCGACAGCATAGCCCCAGGCCGGTGATGCCGCATTGAAATCACCGCCAATACAAGTGCGAGAAAGATGTGCCTCCACGGTGAGGTCCAAATCCTTCTTCGGAGGGTTGTAGACGTTGGTCAGGGTGTAAGCCTTTCCATTCTTCAACACCTCCAGGGTTAGGATATCGGTTTTGCAACTGCCCGTTCTGCGGTTCACCACTCGAGCTTGTAGTGAACTTCGGACAAAGGTTGCCAACCCTCCACTGCCTCCCAAGCAGCAGGTGCATCGGAAGATCGTATATCCCGAAAAGGATGCCACCCTCTTCTTACCAATTTTGCACTCCTGGAACATTGCCACGTCAATATCATACTCATGCAAGAGTTTTAGGATCTCTAGAGACTTGGGGATCAGGCCAAACACGTTCAGGTGCATCACCCGGAGCTGGGCGCTCTTTTGGTGCGAGCCTTTGCCTAGGTCATGTCTACCGTCGGGCTTCCTCCGCTTTCGCTGGGAGCAGAGTCCTATCGTGTTACGCCTCTCAGCTCGGGATACCCGCGCACGAGCACCCCTAAACCGGGAACACGAAACCCCTAAGGGCTTATTGGATCTGTGCGCCGTATCACTAGTCGCAGGAGTCACCGTCGGGGATTGGCAGAACGCGGTCTTATTGTGACTGACCTGACCACCCAAGGTGGGATTCCCCGGATGTATGTCATGTACACCGGGACACAGGGTACCACCAGCCCTGGTTTTACTGCCATTACGTAGGCCGCTTTGGCCTCCAGTCTTCCAGGAATGCTCCCGTCTAGAGCGGCTACATTTCCTGGCTGGCAACTGGCAGCTGCTTTTCTGCTTATCCTGGGAACAGAGTCCTACCGTGTCTTGCCTTTTCACCCGGGAATCCCGCGAACGGGCCTCTCCAGTCCGGCTACACGAAGCTCCTAGGTGGGGCTTGTCGGATCTGTGCTCCGCTTGGCAGAGGGTGACTTTCGACTGCTGCTTGGCAACAACAGCGCCCGGGTTTTCACCATTCCCAGACTTTGCTTTTCCCGTACGGACAGAGATAGTGTGCACCTTGGGCCCCTGCAATGGCAGTCCTGCCCTAGAAGGGTCACAAGCCAATACCTCTACCCTCATATGAGCGGTCCCACTTCCTGAGACTTCAGAACCGCGTGGTTCTCCTCCATCCGAGATGGAGACTGGAAACTGACAGTTCACGTTGGTCGTGGACTTATCGGTCAATGCCCCAACGCGAGTTGGCAAGTGACCGGGGCAGCTCAACTGAGTAATACCCAGACTCGGAATATTCGTTTCAGTTTTACAAGCCATGTTTTTTGTCTGCTCCAGGGGGGGCGATCGCCCAGGGGGGCTAAAGTGACGTAGCAAAACAAACGATCGGCAATGCCTCTGCCGCACTACCTGCAAGACCCAGAGTAAAGGGTCAAGTCAACCGTTTGCTGGTGTTTGTCCTCAATGTCGCTGAGGTACGTTTAGCCCGACTTTCTCCTAAAGTCTGAGCTAGCCATCAGAGGACAGCTGGCTGCAATGCTGCAGTATTGGAAACTAGCTCCATCGCGCTGCACCATAACCTACTACTGCGGAGGCTAGGAGACTGACACTCCCCAGCCGTGAAGGGCTGGGGTCCTACGTTATAAGCCGGAACAGAATCCTATCGTGCATTGCCTTTTCACCCGGGAATCCCGCATGCGCGCCTCACCAGTCCAGCTACACGACGTTCCTAGGTGGAACTTTTCGGATCTGTGGTCCGTTACACAGAGTCACCGCTATGAGGTTACGTAGTTTCGACCCTGGGGATTGACAGAAGTCTGGTCGAGAAGTGGGCGTACACAATTGTAATGATTGGATCAGGGGTTATGACGACATAGAAAAGACCGCCCCTCGACTGCCCTTTTGTGGTCCTATATATGGCAGACTTGACTTTCACAGAGCTTACACGCATTTTCACCCAGACACACTGTAAGGCATACTGGCTATGACGTATGACTGATTTCGGATTACCTTATCACTGTGCTATAATATCTGTGTACTCATCATTTCTTACTAATTCATGTTCACTCTTTGGATATTTAACCTATACATAGACTCTTCAGAAACCAGCTGTCATTTGGATTGATGTGTCTGATGATTTATATGTTGATATCTACATGTTATTACGGATTAAACGTATGGTCTATTCACTTAAAGCTGATAGTCTGTTTTCTTAATTCGTTTGTCATTGGAGTGATTGTGAGAAGAAGATACTGAATCTGCTTGATAGTAGTACGCAACTAAAAAAATCGAGCATTGTCACGGAGAATTGCCTGGTCTGAACCACTGCCATCGACCTCTAGACCAACGAACCAAGTGAGGTAGGGAACACTCACGAGAGCATCGTACTGGCCACACTATCCCGCATCATCACAAGGTTCTTATTGAAGGAATAGTGGTAAGATTATTAATGAAGGCATCGTGGTAAGGTTCTTATTGAAGGAATAGTGGTAATTTTCTAATGGAAGGAATAATGGTAAGGTTCTTATTGAATGAATAATGGTAAGATTCTTATTGTAGGAATAGACCTATTGGTAAGATTCAGCTAAGTTTCAGTTGGTATTTGTTTTGCTTTATATATTGACCAGGAATGTTTAAGAAAAAGCTTTTTTAAGTAAGGAATTGCCAGATTTAGTAAAAATGTATGGCAATAAAGATATGCTACTTTTTATTACTGACTTGACAACTGTTTAACTTTAAGTTCACTTTTCTTATATTATAGTATAGGCCTATAGTGTGCAGGTAAATTCCAGTTCCGCTGAATACTATGGGGATTGAGTAGGCCTAGTCAACAGAATAGGTTACATCCCTCTCCATCTGATAAGGTTGATTACTTATTAAATGTTTTTTTTTTTACTGAACAAAATTAATCAGTAATGTCCTATATAACTAGATCTTAAATTGAATTGAATTGTTGAATTTCCGGCTCATCAACATCGAAGGTTATATAGGGCCTTTTTGATAACGCTGTTGTCATTTTCCTCTTGTATCCATTTTATTGTTCTTATATCTTTAAATTCTGTTGTACAGTTGTATGTCTTTAATATTTTGGTTTCATTTTGCTGAAAAGTTCATCAAGAGTTCTACAGTAATAATATTTACGTCCAATTTCACCAAATGTATTGCATTTCAACAAAATGTGAGACACTGTTAAGTTGACATTGCAGAAAGCACACATTGGGGCCATTTCTCGTTTTAAGAGAAACGAATGTGTTAGTTTTGTATGTCCTGTATGTAGTCTGCAGAGAATAAATGCGTCCTTTCGAACAAGTTGGCCTGCATCATGCCAGTTTTTTTAGTTTTCCAAATACGGTACTGCAGTTTATTGCATTCGGTTTTCAAGAAGTTAGTCCATTTTTGTCTTTCATGTTTAATTATTAAAGGTTTCAAGTCTCGATATGGTATTGGGATAATACTCTCTGATAACAACAGGGCGGCTTTAGCCTCTCTGTCAGCTTTTTCATTTCCCTTTATTCCCGCGTGACCACCCAACAGAAAACGACACGTTTGCCTCTTTCATGTATCGATTGATATTTTGTCAAAATGTCTAAGGCAGATATATTCTTGGTATTACAGTATCCCATAGCAGTAAGACAAGATAACGAATCGGATATAATAAAAAAAATTGACTTTCTGATTCCTCTGCAATGTCTAATGCTAGGCTTATTGCTAAAGCCTCTGCAGTATTTATTGAGATACTGGAATTATATTTTCTTTTTTTACTTTTATTTGAGGTAAGAGCAACCGAAGATGTCGCTGTATCATTTTTCTATGCATCTGTGTATATTTGTACATAATTTGGGTATTTTTGTAGCACTTCTTGGAACATATCCATGCAAGAATCCTTTATCTTTCTATGGTTTAATTCTAAGTTTATAGGCGGGATTTCAAAAAGCCATGGTGGAGTTTTTGGTATATAATATCTTTTTATAAATCTAAATTCAATTTTAGTTTCGATCATTTCTTTTTCAATTTTAGGTCCAAAAGTTGGTATATATTTTGAGGTTATAAAGCTGTTTTTTTCTTGTGGGTGAAAAACACATAAATACGCTGGATTATTTGGTAAGGATTTCAGTTTTAGTGCATATTGTAATGACAGCTTCTTTTTTGTAGTGGTGGTTCATTTTCTTCTATTTGTAAACTGTTACATGGAGTAGTTCTAAATCCTCCTAGGCATAGACGTATGCATTGATTTTGTACAGGATCAATCATTTTTAGATTTGATGTTCTTGCTGATCCGTATACTAAACATCCGTAATCTAATGTTGATCTAATGTGTGATCTATATATTTTCAGTAGACTTTATTTCTCTTCTCCCCAATCTGTTTTTGCTAAAGTTTTCAGTAAATTTGTGGATTTTTGACACTTGGATTTTAGTTCCTTTATATGTAGCAGGAAATTTAATTTACTATCAAATGTTACTCCGAGAAATTTGACGTTAGTAGCTACAGGAATCTGTTTTTTATAAAGGTATAGTTCAGGGTCGTGGTGTTTTTGTTTGTATCTGACAGAAATGCACTACTTTTGTTTTTGAGCAGAAAATTTAAATCCATTCTTTTCGGTCTATTCTTGTATTTTATTGATTTGAAGTTGTAGATGATTCTTTATTTCTATCATACAGTTAGCTCTATAATAGATCACAAAGTCATCAACGTATAGAGAACACTTTGTATTCTGTAATAAGCATTCAGTGATCTTGTTTATTTTTATATTAAATAGTGTAGGCGACAATACGCTTCCATGAGGGACACCTTCTTCTTGAATAAATGCATCTGATAAATAATCTCCAATTTTTACTTGGAATGTTCGGTTGCTTAGAAAGTTTGATATAAATTTTGGTAAATTTTCTTATTAAACCGAAGGAATATGGATCTTTCAAAATTCCATATTTCCATGTTGTGTCAAACGTTTTTTCTAAATGGACAAAAATAGCTACCACATTTTCTTTCCTAACAAAAGCTTCTCTAATAAATGTTTCTAATCTAATGAGATGATCTGTTGTTGAGTGATTTATTCTAAACCCACATTGAGTCTTTGATATTAATTTATTACTTTCCAGAAAATATATTAAGCGTTTATTTACACTTTTTTTCCATAATTTTACAGAAACAATTTGTGAGGGCTATTGGTCTGTAATTTATTGGATCTGTGTGATCTTTCGTTCTCTTTAGGTATTAAAATGGTAATTGTTTTGCTCCATTTCGCAGGAAATATATTTTGTTGCCAAATATCATTAAAAATTTTTAATAGAGTTTTCAGTGTTAACGTTGGTAGCTGTCTTATAATCTCATTATGAATTGTATCTGGGCCTGGTGCAGTATTTTTGGTTTCTTTAATACATTGCGTAAGCTCGTTTATTGATATTGGTGAGTTGTAGTATTCAAATATTTTTGTTTCAAAATTTATAGCTTCTTTTTCTAATTCTCTTTTTATTTTTTTAAAGGAGTCTGTATAATTTTCAGACGATGAATTTTTTTAAAAGGTCTTTCCAATTTCATTTCATATCTTGTGTAGTTTCTGCATAAGTGCCATCAGCCAGTTTGATTTGTTTAATTGCGCTTTTTTTTTTGTATTTCCTAAAATTTTTCGTATCATTTTCCAAATATCATTTATTGGTGTGCTTGGATTTATTTTGTTTATATAATTTTGTCATGTAAGCCGTTTCTGTTCTCTGATTACTTTTTTTTGCTCGTTCAATTTTAAAGGCTTTCAAGTTTTCTGGAGTCGGGTTGGTCTTGACAATTCTAAGTTGTTTTATTTCTAGTTTTAATACTGTCTTTACAAATGTTTATGAACCATGGTTTATTTTTTAATTTTTAGATGTTGTTTTAGGTATAGTACGTTCACAGATTTGATATAATGATTTTAAAAATGTTGAATACTGTTCTTGAGCATTAGAATGTATATTTATTTGAAAGAGTATTCCGTCGCATTCTAATTTGAATGTATTCCAATCTGCTCTTTTAAAGTTCCAGGTTAATGGTTGTTGAGTTTGTATTTTGGAGTTTGTAGTAAGCAGGATAGGCTGGTGATCGGAACCTTAATTCTTGTAAAAAACACTCCAGGTAAAGTCCGTAAATATAGTTGAATTTGCCATTGTTAAATCGAGATAAGATGGAGATGAATTTGTAGCACTATAAAAGTCGGAGTAGGCTACTATCATTAAAAATGCATATATTCCTTTCCTCTAGTTATCTTTCAATTAATTTTCCTCTTTGGTTTGTAACTAGATCTTAATCAAGTTTCTAAAAGGCTACAAAACATATGCTATAATGTGTTTTCATTTTCAGTGTTTAATATGTTTATAGTAATTTAACAAATGAAAGCCACATTAAAAAATCCTGACACACCAATTTGTATTTTTTTAAAGCTATCCCTTATTACTGGTACGTTAGTTAAGTAAGTATTAGTATTCTATGGCTCCTTTTTTTAAAAAAAAGAAGGTAGAAGGTCCTCTTAATCTCAATTCAGACTTTCTTTTTACCTTCTAGAAACTCCACAAAATATTTTTGTTTCATAGCTAGTTGTTGATGTTAAATTATAAATTTAAACCCTTTTTAAAAAAAAACAAAAATGGAAATAATATTAGAAAAAAGTATATGTCAACCAGTGTGAAAAATAAATATATTTTTGTATTCTCATATTGAGGGATAAAAACAGAACGAGAAAAAAAATACACCGCTGGTCCAGTGGTTAGTTCACCGGACTGTCAACCAAAAACAACTGACAGGTCGCGGGTTCTATCCCTGCCACCAACGGATCCCTGTCGCCCTGCAGGAGTTTTGGGCCTAGTAAACGTAATAATCTTCTACCTAGAAGGAACGTCTGTAAACTTATAAGATATGATAAGATACTAAATGTTGGCTATGGATTATTGCTGACTGGTTTCTTCAATGGTTCTCAGTTTCAAATTGTGGTATCATAATGGGTTTGTCTTTCTATGACTTCAGTAGATAAATGAAATGATAGGTGCTACATTTTAAGATATCCACACGATCCCCTAGTATGAAATTGAAAAATATAACAGTGAACACGACTTAATAAAAACTGCCCAATGCAATAAAACTTATGAACGTTAGTCATTTTCTTTCACATCATTAACAAACCTTTGATTAATTATTACTATTGTTTTCTATTTTTTCAAATCTCTATTGCTAGATGGACAAAAGCAAAGGTAAAAACATTCGATGCAACATCCTGCCCGGGGATGTACTGAAGAAGGCAGGCAACTACGTGGCCCAGTGCAACATCCTGCCCGGGGATGTACTGAAGAAGGCAGGCAACTACGTGGCCCAGTGCAACATCCTGCCCGGGGATGTACTGAAGAAGGCAGGCAACTACGTGGCCCAGTGCAACATCCTGCCCGGGGATGTACTGAAGAAGGCAGGCAACTACGTGGCCCAGTGCAGCATCCTGCCCGGGGATGTACTGAAGAAGGCAGGCAACTACGTGGCCCAGTTCAACAATGATGAAAGGAAGAAGCACAAGAAGAAGAAGGGCAAAGAGGAGAGCCAACAGCAGGAGGTGTACATTAAGTGCTATGACCGTCAATAAGATGGACCGTTTGCTCTATTTTTAGAGCTTATATAAACTTTTTTTCCGTGCGCAACCAATAAGGCTGTCTTATATTACTTCTACGCTCCTCGTTGTTTCGTTAATGTTTCCGCTTTATACAACTTTCGATTTTAATTTTAATTTTTCATAGAGAAAATTGAAGCGATTCAATAAAACGGAAGTGCAATGGAAACAACGAATCGGAAATTCCGAAAATCAGTGTTTCGAGTCATCATATAGCAGAAATACTAAAGCAAGCGGTCCATGTATATTATCATAGACTATAATATACATGGACCGCTTGCTTTAGTTTTTTATGCTATTATCTTCTTTTTTTTTTTTTTGCAATCCCCAATTCTAAATGAAGTAATTGTAATACAAGTTCCGTTTTATTAAATCGCATTTTTTTCGACTTTAAATGAATACTTGTAGGCCTATTAATCCTATTATCATTGACTATAATAAGATGGACCGCCTGCTCTATTTTCAGAGCTTATATTCTTTTTCCGTGCGCACACAACACTGATCTATAAATGTTTCCGCTCTGTACAGCTTTCGATTTTAATTTTTCATTGAGAAAATCATAGCGATTAAATAAAACGGAACTTGTATATCAATAACTTTATTTCCTGAATAGCAATTACTTTATTTAGAATCGGGAAATCCGAACATCAGTGTTTCGAGTCATCATATAGCAGAAATACTAAAGCAAGCGGTCCATGTATATGATTGTCTATGAATCTTTGAAATTACAAAATCTAGAATAGAATAAGATATACCGCTTGCTCTATTTATAGAGCTGAATAATTAGTTTGCGCATATGCGGTCTCCGATTTGATCTCAAGTCTTCCTACTTTAAATGCCTTCCAAATGTTTAAATTTAGCCTTGTAACACTTGACCTCATTAACTCTCAATGGCAGATCGAGGGAATCCGCTCCCCCGTGAGATCAAAGACTAAAACTGCGTTTTGAATTCTAAGCGCTTGGTAACCCTTGACCTCTATAGCACAAAATGGCGGATCGAATCAGCTCCAACCCCGCGAAAGCACAGGCCAATTCAAAATGGCGTTTTGATACTATATAACTGGGCCTATATTTAATATTAATAGTAAAAATTCGGGTTAAAATATTTTTTTTCGTTTACAAGACATTTAATGACATGATTCGTGCGAATGGGACAATATTCAGAACAAAACAACAGAAAAAACTCGTAATCTAACGCAGGTGTGGCTGGGGTCTCTAACAAGTTTAACGCCACACGAAATTAAGGAAGATTTCGTATAAATAATATAATCTACTCTCATAAAGATTAATCGCCTGTACAAATTTGCTTACAATTATAGCCAATACTGGGTGAATGATTTAATGCACATATCAACCTATCATTATATCTACTTAATCACTTAATATTTAGCTATTGCACATGTAACATATTTTAAGTATTTCGACATTGCGTATTCGTTGTCTGTGTTCATTTTATGCTTACATTTAATACAAAATTCTCATATGATATTGCTGGTGTACCGGTGCTCGGTAAATTTGGCAATGGTAAATTCGGAACCGGTATTTTAGGCAAGGGGATTTTGGCAAAGGTTATTTTGGAAAAGGTAAATTCGGCAAAACTAGCAAAGCGGTGAAATTGGCAAAGGTAAAATTGGCAAACTTATAATATCAACTGTTTTTATTGAAACTGAAGATATGATTACACTCTTGTCTACTAAATGAAGTTCATGGCTTGAAACTAGGTTGTCTCCGTGGAAGATTAAGTTAATATGGGGTCCCTTAAGTACAGTAGGCCTATTATAAGGGACACTTGCAAAGAACCGTTTTGTATTAACTTGTGTAAAAGGCTCATTCTAAACTACTGAAATGTTATGCATTGGTGAAGTTTAGGGCCCACGCTTCTCACTCGCTTTTTAAGTCTTTGGAAACTAAAGTTTCCATTGTATGTACATTGTATTGTACGTTTTATTGTAGGCCTAGCTCTCTGCAGGCGCTTACTCCGTTCTGACACGACCATAGTAAGTCCTTACGTAATAAACTCTGGCTGGTGTGTTTAGATAATACGGGAAACATAGCCAGCGTACAATTACACAACTTACATTACCCCCCCCCCACCACCACCTAGCGAAAACGAACACAGCCAAGACCATTGTAAGTCCGTATTTACGAATGTATTGACACAGCCCCCACCCCCGTTTACCGATGTTCGCGTGTTTTCTTGACCGAGAGTCGGTGGGGGGGGGGAGGGGGTCTTTTTCCTATTGCCCAGCAGCTAGCCACGTGGCGTAAGTGTGAAACCGTTTTATGGTGGGTGTTTGTTGTATGGTACTTACAAAGGCAGACTTGGGCCGTGGATCTGAAAAACACAGTAAAAATGCCAACACGCATCAAACACGCATCTACTTGTTTTAATTAAAAGTGATTGTAGGATTAGTTAGGCCTACAGTCTTGTCTACTATGAAGTAAACGGCATCAAACAGACAGCGTAATCTCAGTAGTTAATCAAGCTTACAATGGACCCCTGTGTAAATTAATTACTTGTAGAAACAGCCTTAGTACTTAATTTCAATGAATAATAATAGGCAAATCATCTATGTAAATTTGAACTAGTTAATGAACGTAAGATAATTCCTTGTGAAACTCCTCATTTTAAAGTAAATGGAGTTGATTTATAGTTATTATAAACTATAGTGATAACATTTTTTTTTCTTCATCTTCTTCTTCATTATGCTGTGGAGACCCCGTTCTACCCGAGGAAAAAATCCACAATGTAAGGATAAGTTGATTGTGAATGCTCTGGGATAAAAAGTGTGCATTATCAGATAGATCTATTTATTTCAATGGTTTAAGGGTCTAAAAAAGATAATAATACTCATAAACTGGTGAGATTTAGCTTACATTTTTCTTTCTTTTATTCTTGTCTTTAAAATCTTTTTTTCTCTCTAGGTATCGGTGAACTACGTATATATATTATATAGGTAAAGTCTCTTCATTGTTTCAAAGAAGTCAACAGGTTTACTTTGATATTGCTGACAAAAGTTTCCCTTCATCGGCATGATCAATTCGCATTGAACTATGAAATTTCGCTAAATTGCGTACTGTCGGGCCGCTTCTTGACCACATGGCTTAGCATTCTCAAATTTGCGTCACATAGTTAGACCTATTACTTTTTACATAGAAAAAAAAACAATTCCTTGCCTTGGATGCCGATAGACAAACTAGTTAGTGGCCTTGGATGATGTAGGAGCTAATTCCACGATTTTCTCATGAAGATTCCCCCCTCCCCCGCCCCTAAAAGTGTTATAGCTAGGAATAGTCTATGTTTTATTTTAATATAAAATATAGCCCATCTATATATTTTTAAATATGATTTCTTTCACATTTTTTATCGCCTAAACATGGCAATATTTTAAAAATGTAATTTTCCAATGTCAAATCTGCATCATATAAACACATTATCAATTATTTTTATGGATTTGTCATTGATCTCTTACCAATACACTCGATTAGGGGCCCTGGATTGTGGTTCCACTGGTTACTAATACTAGACACCATTTTCTGCTTTCAGGTCATTAACTAAATAATCTTGAAATGGTTTGATCCCGTTGTTTGAGAGGTTACATTTAGTTTATACTCAAAGTTTCAGTTCCTACCCCCCCCCCCCACTTCCCACATTGTACTTCTTTGCTCCAACCCACTTTATACTATCTGATCTCCCCCCTCCCTCTCCCGACTTGCACTAATGACTCTTACATTAAAATCCCGGCTACGCCATTAAATTGGCAAAGTTACATCACGTTACAAATCCTAAATCCTGCACTAATAAATATACTGCATTACCAATCGCTACTTTTTCTCTTTCTGCGAGTAAGTCTACTTTCCCGCCATTCTATTTCCACATTTCCGACTTGAAACTATATCAATGTCTTGTTCATCAAATTGATAATAAACATGTTGACTATATACGAATAAAAATTATAAAAAGATACTACTAGGCATACATTTTATATTATTTAAATACAAGTCTCGTGAGCAAAATAATGTAAATATGCAAGATAATGTTTTTAAAATACTGTGTGAAAATGTTTATAATAAAATCAAATACAAATATATTTATAGAAATAATAAGTTTTAACTAGCAACAACAGTGTTATGAAAGAAAAAAAAACGGATTAAAAGTATCAGTGGGAGCCGCTTTCAACCCATACCCCTCCCCCCCACACACACACTTTTTTTACTGCTGTAGCCTGAGGTCACTAATACTTGAATTGGCATAACTTTGATGGGGAGTCCGCGGCGGGAGGGAAGGGAGGCATTTTACGTCTGCTCTTGCAAACACTACCAGTATCATGGTGTAGGTCAAGTAGTCAGAGTTACGTAATCTCGCCAATGTGCTATAAAAGGAGGAAGTTTGTAGGGACGTATTGGAGATAAGGGAAAGCATTGATGCGTAAAGATCTAAACAGAACTCCAAGTGATCGCCAGTTGGCCTACCTTACAAACATACGTAACTTTGGGGGTGGGGAGGGCAGGGGTTGGGGGGGGGGAGAGAAACGCCTGGGGCGGGGAAGGGGGTACATTTGGCTCCTATTTAAAATGTTCGTTTTTGATCATTAGAGGACGTTAAATTAAATTACGTGCCAAAGTGTACCTTAATGTTTTCCTGCTCTTTTCACCATTTTGGTGGTCTATCATGTGCCATTTAAAACCGTTTTGCGTGCCAAGGATGGCACGCATTCCATAGGTTGCCGATACATGGAATAGAGTGTAGTCCTACCAATACTTTTAATAAAAACAGTAGATATTATATGATTGCCAATTTTACCGTTGCCAATTTTACCGCTTTGCTAGTTTTGCCGAATTTACCTATTCCAAATTTACCTTTGCCAAAATTACCTTGCCGAAAATACCGTTGACGAAAATACCGTTGCCAAATTTACAGTGATTCGATATTGCTATTATCGTTTCTAATGTTATATTTTATTGTTATTATTATGCGTACATTGGTATTATCATCTTACCGGCTGGCGTGTAGTCTACACCCACCCCCTTTTTCCCTCCCCCTCGTGGTCATACCACGCACATGTGCGAAACACACCAAGGTCAAACATGACGCAATCATGCTTGGATTCGCCACCCCAGAACTTCCCCCTCCCCCCTTCTCCGGCCTCCCATCGTCCAACTCAAACAATGTCACACGTATACGTGTCCAGTTTCCCTGGTCGAAACCCCTTTGACTTCCAACCGCCGGCCGAGAAAGTGGAACCTTTGACTTCGAGGGCCGGCCGGCCGCCCCCCTCGCCTCATAACCCCCGCACCCATCCTCCATTCCGCCTCGCCATGTTATATCAAAATCAAACGATGCAATAACAGGCTGACCAATCGTATGCACGATATAGATGAGCCAGCATGACCATTCCCCTTCCACAAGACAACCCACGCTTGAGATGTAATATTCCTTAGAAATGTAATTTGAGTTTTAGTTTTAGGTCACTTTCGGCGGTAGACGGCATACGAGGAGGATCGCGCCCCTGAACGGTGGCCTCCGGCCCTACTGAGGTCTAAGTCTAAGTCTACTGCTATCAACTGTATTGGATTATATCTGTTCAGCTAATGATTTGTTTTCCCATGACATTAATTATTGAATACAAAATCTTTCATGTGAATAAAATCATCAGTGTGTACACTTCGCCTTGCTTTGATTTATAAAATACGTGTATGTGTGATGCCAGTGAAAGTGTCAATTTTTCTTAGCCGTTTTAACTCAACCTACGTATTTATGCGAGCCACAGAAACCTTTTTTATAAATTTTGTCTTAAAAATCTTCAGCATTTAGGGACCACCTAGATAACCTGCCATTTTCACCCCTCCCCATCACCTGTGTACCTGCTGAGTTATCCACTAAGTCTGCACTGATAGCCTATGCTAATTAAAGGCTCCGTGACACATCAACTTAGACCAGCACGTCACAGCAGAAAAAAGATTACCGATTTCTCAGATTATGTTAAGTTAGGTCATCTCTCGAGCTTAGCGAATATTTTTGTTTATCTGCATCGTTGCTTTCGGTTTATGTAGCGGTTGTTCTGTTTTGCAGGGCGGGGTTGCTATTTCCCCACGCCTAACCCTCCTTCTTTCTCATCTAGAACTTGGGTTTCTAGCAATGGTAAAGTTAGAACAGTGAACAATAAAGGAAACAATCCGAATGGAATTTCGCTATCGTATCCTAAAACAAGATAGCTTTCTCAACCCAACAATTGACCCTCTACTGTTTTTTTGAGTGCCTAGAGAAACTCTCTTACCTATAAAAGGTAGATTTGTGAACAATAGGCAGTCATTGAGACTCGATGCCCATGTTACGAGGCGTGCTTATTATGCAATTCGCTAGGATCTCCAAGAGAACAAGGTCAATAACAAATTCAATTTACTTGAATAGAAAACGCGCAACATATTGATACTACTTTCGCACTGAGCTAGACTATATTATAGATCTAGACCTGCCTTTTTTAAACAAAACATTCGTAGTGTTCTAAATGTTTGACATTTTTTGTTGTTTATTACGGCTTTTTTCGCAAGGACTTGTGTCCTTCGCGATAGCTGCTTGGTCACGTGACACTACATAAAAACACTAATAAGAGCCTACTCTAAAACGTCCTATCGTTCCCTAAGTCTAAGGTCGTCTAACGTTTCTGCAATCTCTTTGTATCATCGAATCTAACTCACGCTTCTTAGTTTTTATCGTCCTATGTCACACGTTTATTTATTATTTGTACATCGTGTTAGAGATTATAAAAATGCGTCTTAATAAAACAATAATATATATTTTAAACCCTAACTCTTATAATATCCCATTATTTTTGTTACCCTTATCCCATTTAAAAATGAAGTATAGTGAACTTTGTGTAACGTTCAATGCTCTAAAACTGCACCTTTAGGTTTAGCACAGGATATCGGGAGAGAGAGAGAGAGAGAGAGAGAGAGAGAGAGAGAAAGTAAGAGAGAGAGAGAGAGTGATTGAGATAACGGCCTAACTATGCGAGAATGCCTTCTAAAAATCAGTTTCATCATAAACGTTTATAAAACTTAAAGCTTAAATTGAAGCGATGGGTTTAATAGCAGCGGAAACAGACATTTACACGAGCTACGCTTCGGTTGACTTGTGTAGGAACATTTAGCCCGCACCGGAAACGGACATGGGATAAATTTGTGGAACGAAGCTATTTTTAGCAGATAAATGTAGATAAATATTGTCTAGCCTACACTCATAAGGCCTGCTAAAGTGGATAATAAAAAAGAAAACCATAAAAACACAGTTTTTATCATACTCCCTTTATTTGCAAACTAAGTTTACCATCATGTAATTAAAAAATATCTGTGTCGCAAATCTCAAAAATATCTCCTTACTCTGTATGAATTGTTCTAAAAATAATCTTAGCGCATAATTTTTTTTCTAGCTTTGTGCCGAAAAAGTATAAAAAGTTGCACAGGCATTTTTTACGCGAAATCAAATTTTTTCTTATACTTTCCTTTAAAGAAATGAGTATTGTCATAAGTGTAGTATTATTAAGTTGTTTTGACTGAAAATTTGATAAGTTGTATTGTTAGGCGCCACAAATCTGCTGTCCAAATTTCAGCTCGATCGGACCACGGAAAGTGGTCGAAAAATCGAAGCCAATTTTTGCACCAATGCAACTTAAAATAAAGGGAGTAAAGACATAGGTGTTACTCTTCAGACTAATACAGTACTATTATTATGTCTACACTTGAAGAATATTTCTACCATGGCATACGTTTAATAATTCATCAGTAGAGCTAAGTCATTTTTAAAACATTTATTGAATAATGGTTTGTTTTGCGTTGGCCTAATAAAAATAATCCTAAAAAGATCCAGAATAACAAAATAAATGCTCAACATAAGGCTCCATTACAGAAAACAGATACAATAGAGCGTTCTCGGTAGGCGGAGCTTAAGTTTTTTTGTGTACATTTAGTGACGTATTTGTGTAAATATAGAACCCACTTGAGGTACAAACATAACGTGGTGAAAGTAAATTACTTCTTTATCATGCAAAATTCACATCTGAATATTGGCTATCCTACTAAAAAATAAGGAGGTAAATAGTAGTACTGTAGATTAATTGATTAATGTGATTAGGCTAGGGCCGGCTAGACCTATTTACACTTTCAATTTCACTTTATAGGCCTACACTTTTAATGTTTCGTAGGCTAGGCTACGATGTCAAGTCATATTGTTGGTGAATAGGCTATCTAGTCAAGTCACTATTAGGCTCACATCGTCTATGATCTATGTCTATGATAATAATAAAATAGCCTATTTTATTTAACATACATAATACAGCTTAAATCTTAACAAGACTTAAAACACAACACATCATTTAAAAAAAGCTCGAGCCTATATAGAACTTTATTAATACAGCGGCCATATTTAATTGTACACCATTACTCAAAGTAAACACAAATCACGTGCTTTTTGTCACGGGATTGCAAACGCCCTATAGCCAAACCTTTTGAAAAGATTGCTATTGGTATCATTGGTCCAATAAAGAAAACTAAAAAAGTCTAAGTTTACATTGACAGTTATTGATATGGGCAGTAAATGGGTAGAAGTAATTCCTTTGAGAGAAATAACTGCGGAAATAGTCTGTAATGCTATTTTACCTATCTTTTGTAGGTTTGGATATCCGAAAATAATTTTAAGTGACAATGGCCCACAGTTTAAATCAAAATTAACTCAAGCTTTTACTATAATGTCAAACATTACACAAATATTCAGTTCCATTTATCATCCGGAGTCTAATGGAATGATAGAAAGAGCTAATTAGATTATCAAACAAAGTTTGTGAGGAACATCCATTTGAATATCATACGTACTATTATATTTGGTTAAAGACAGTCTAAGTTCAGGTTATACTTCATTTAAATTGATTTTTGTAGGAATGCAAATGGACTATTTTAAATTAGAATTACTTGGCATTCGAGCTTCAAAAATATCACCATAGCATCCAGTGGCGTATTTAGATATGTTCAACATGTTCCATTGGAACAGTGGCCGCAACACAAAAGGGGCCCCCACACCTGACCAAAAATAATTTTTTGTAGTGACGTCCCGATTCTTTTGTTGAAAATGTAAAATAAAATTCATTTATTTCCCTACAATTTTAAGCGCCCCAGACCAATCAAGCTAAGCGCAACATAAAATTTATGATTTTACAGAATGGAACATGAATTAACAGCACTTTTACGTCACACTATTGGGGGCGGGGGGGGGGGTGAGGGGGTTCATGCATTTGTGATGATGTGTGACGAGGGGGAGGGCGGGGGGTCTAAGATATCTGACGCCACATGAAAATGAATATACATATATATGTTTGCGCACTATATATATACGGAAAAGTAATGAAGGTTGCAGTCCACCACTTTCTTTACTACGATTTTGGTGCTGTAGTCATCGCTACCAATCGTCCATTTTAATGGTTAAAATAAGATGATAAGAATGCCTTATTGATCCAAACAAATGGAAATTCGACTTGATTACAGATGTTCAGTCTTTCAGCATATTTAAAACAATATAAAAGAACTATTTGTATTCAAGCAGGAGCACAAAAATATAGCCTAGTTACAAAATTTAGACTTGCACGTACACTATAATACTAGTTATCATACACGAAAAAAAGTATCATTAGAAGTCAGCTATTGTATTTCTGGCTGACTGACGATTCTAATTATACATTCTCTCTGACTGTGAAACTAAAAGAGTGCCTAAAAATCTCTGTTCTTGTCCTTGTGATTCTTGCTGTTGCAAGAAGCTGACCTTTTCGACTATATCTAATGAGGCTGTCCTGTAGTTAAAGGATCGGAAACCTGTGGTACGCGTCTCAGATTTAGCACGCAGAGCAATTTATAATGGCACGCACAAAATCTCCAAAATAGCAATTTAATTTTCTTCTTTAAGAAAATCGGAGGCTAGAACAAGATGACTCCTAGGATGTTGGCACGCTGCGTTAGAGAACCTGCATTGGCACACAATTATCAAAAGGTTGCCCACTCCTGGTATAGTTGGTGTGCATGGAAGGATTTTATCAATCATAGACAAGCACCTTGATTTGAACAGATCTTATCTTATACATTACAGACGCTCCTTCTATAAAGAAGATTAAACAGTTTGATGGCCCAACTCAACCCACTCTTATCTTATTTTGATAGTTTCATATTGTCTATAACTTTTTTTTTTAATTTCACCATTTGACAACTTTTAAATTATATGAAAATACGATGCACATTTTGGTATGCAAACTTTAGGATGGTGAGATTTCTGCAAACACCACACTGCGTCTTATAGTGCTGTTTCCACTGAATACAGCATATGATCTGATATTGAAAATATTTTGTAATCTAAATGTTTGCATCCTCAATAAGACTGGCATACTCTAGTGCATCGATCCGTGTCCATTTGGCAGTGCTGCTAATATCATCCACTGTGTTTTCTGCAGGTAAGGAGTACAAATTACAGCTTTTAGTATGTTTTTGTCGGCCTGTATGAATCGATTACGACAGAATATGTAGGCTACTTAGAGCAAAATATTAAGATTATGTTTTCGTGTAAGTAATAATATTATTTCATACAACTTACATAATATACGTATTGCTTCTTACGCCACGTCATTGAGCAATACATAAAGCATTAAACTCTACTTTACAAACACATCAATACAATGCTCAAAGAAACATAAAGAAAAAGAAACCCTTTATTATCCCTTATGCGAGAACAAATGCATATAGGCCTACGTACTCATCCGGGCATGGAATGTGTATCTGAACAAACCAGGAAAACCAGTAACTTAACATCATTTACAACTTTAATAAAAATGCAAGAATCAGACCACGGATGAGCGTAGGACGCAATAATCGTTTTTGTAGAAGGGGCTTCTGTAATATATAAGATAAAATAGTATTTTCTTACCAAAGGTCACGGGTATTCGAATCCTGTTAATGGCTAAGATTTTCCCCTGGGTCTTGAATATGAAATTGGTTTCTGTAGCGTATTGTTTTCTATAGGATGAGGGTGCTAGCCTCATGCCCAACCCTCTTGTTTTCAGCCTAAGAGGTCACGGCTGTTGTCTTTGGTCCGCCCCAGGTATTTTATTTCCCCGGTACCCTCCTTAAAGTATGGCGAGCGTTCCCCTATCCGCCACCTGGGGAGGCGCCCGATGGGAGGACAACCATATTAAAGATTCGGTGGACAAAAAAGGAACAAATCAGGATCCCCTCGAACAGCAGATCGCCAGGAGAAAGTGGCGGTGCATTGGGCACACCTTACGGAAGCCCCCACAGGAGATCACGCGACAGGCTCTTCAGTGGAACCCCCTGGGAAAAAGACGGGTTGGTCGCCCGAAGACCACCTGGAGACGCTCCTGCGAGGAGGAAATGACAAGCTGCAACCTGTCATGGGGTGAACTAAAAATGGCTGCCCAGAATCGAGTGCGCTGGAGAGCTGTTGCGGAGACCCTATGTTCCACAAGGAACCAAAGGAATTAAGCAAGTAAGCTTGAATATGAAAAAGGTGGTTTGTACCTGAGTGTAATTGTTTAAGCGGCTTGGCATTGTTGTGGCAATTGTATCAGAGGAGCCATATCACCAACATGGGCCACGGTAACTGGGCGATATTTTCCGGTACTTGAAGGTGCCCCTGAGTATACCCAGGTCTGATGGGTACCTGACACTTGTTGGGGGTAAAGTAAAGGCGGCAGGGCATTGTGCTGGCTATACCCACACCCTTTCCGTATGCCGTGGCCACAGAAACTGGTGAACGCTGTTTCACCAGCTCTATGAACAGTTTGGTCCGAAGGGTAGCTTACTTACTACATATCACCTATAGCGAGACTAATAAGCAAGACTTCAAAAAAAATGGCTCTAAATGATACATTTAAATAACAAAATGTTGTCTATTTTCTAAACAGACGATCGGCTATGTACTTGCCAAGTGGGGGAGTATTGTGACTCGACTTCAACCGCGCAGTTGTGCAAACGTAAGTGCAAGAGCTCTTCGTAGGTAACATTTAAGTCGTTGGCCCTGTCTCTCGTTGTTTAGTTGAAGTTTCCACTTTAGTATTAGAACTAATTTGAAAAAAGCAATGGTATAATATGTGAGTGGGGAGGGGGGGGGGAATCAAATTGTGTTCAAAAGGTAGGGTAAAGAGCAAAGTTTGTCTTTTATTTAACTTTTTGTCTTAATTAATTGTCTAACAACCCTTGCTGTGTTGGATTTATCTATCACAACGTCAAACAACCCTTTGCTGTGTTGGATTTATCTCACACATCGTCACACAACCCTTTGCTGTGTTGGATTTATCTATCACAAAGTCAAACAACCCTTTGCTGTGTTGGATTTATCTATCACAACGTCAAACAACCCTTTGCTGTGTTGGATTTATCTATCACAACGTCAAACAACCCTTTGCTGTGTTGGATTTATCTATCACAACGTCAAACAACCCTTTGCTGTGTTGGATTTATCTCACACATCCTCACACAACCCTTGCTGTGTTGGATTTATCAGTAATAAGCCCGTGAAATTTCTGTTTTGTTTTTCTTCTAAATCCCATAATTTAGCGTGTGACAGCTTCTGTGGAGATGAAGGCTGTTACGGGCCTGGGTCAAGCAAGTGCATCAACTGCAAGAAAGGGAGTTATAAATCTGCCGACGACAAGACTTGCGACGGTAAGACTATAAAACAACCATTTTTTGTGTGATGGACCTTTTGATATGCACACTGCGTATTGGCAATATAACGAGCAGCCTTAACTGAAAATACTTCCTTTTTTTTTAAACACATGTTGACTTTATCATAATCATACCTGACTTTACATACGTAACGAACGAAAGAAACGGATTTGAACATTTGCAGGTTACATATGTCACTCTGCGTGTAATCTGAACTACGGCTGCAGAGGTCCACTTCCGGAACATTGTGAAGTCTGTAAGTCTGGTTACTACAGAGCGCCTGGTTCTGACACCTGTACCCGTAAGTTACTATAACATTTTGTTTACTTTTTCCGCCTGCTGTCGTTGATGTCCTATGATGCTGTTCATTTAGGCGTAGCCGCAGGGGAGGGGGGAGGGTGGAGAAGGGAAAAAAAGAGGCGCATCGTGTGGGCATGCCTTCCCAATTTCAACCCTTACTGTATTAAAATTTACCTTTTAGGTAATGATAATTATATAAAATATTAACTTTTCGACAGTTTAGGAGGAAATTGTGCACCAGTTTAGAATTAGCCCGCTTTCGCTTCTCCCCTCGCCACACTCGCATAGTGAAATATTTCCACCGCGTAATAATTCTCCGCTCCCCTCTCCTCACACTTTCACTACCGCCTCCCTCTGACTCCTCTTCCTCCACTACAAACTTTTCACCCCGCCCCCCACCTTGCACGCTTACTCCACTGGTTGTTGTTAGTACTTGTTTACTATTGTTGCTGCTGTGATGAATGTTTCTGCAGATGTCGTAGCAGCTGTACGAGTAGTTGCTGTTGTCGGCTGCTGCCGTTGCTGCCATTTAGTGCTCATTTTTGGTCAATGTTTATTTTTTTATCATTTTGATTTTGATGTGCTCTGGTCAACTTTGTCCCAGTTGCAACGTGAATTCACGTGACAGCAAAAGTTTAATAAAGATAACCCTTTCTACCAATTCTTGAGTCCACAAAAAAAATAATTAAAAAAAATAAAAAAATAAAAAAATTCACCAGAATCTTGTTATATTCTCATATTGAAATTCATTGCCTTTTTAAAAACGTGTTTTTTTTTTTTTTAATTTGACAGTGAAACCATGCGATGCGGGCTACTACAGACATCCTGACAGCGAGCGGTGTCATGGTAAAACACGAAATAACTAAAGATGACGTACACCTTAGGGAAGTCTGGGGGCGATTTTTGTTCGTTGCTTAAATTGATTGGGATCCTGAGTGAGATGGTCGGGTGTGTGTGTGTGTGGGAGGGGTTGTTGGGGGTGTGAAAAGAGATCTAAAGTGTGTGGCTAACTGTACGAAAAACTGCCTGGAGTAAAAACTTGGGCAAATGAGGATTTTATTTATTTGGATATTATCGCACAGAGTCAGCGAAGGGATCGTGTTGCCGGGGCAAAATCCTTGCCACTGATACCCTTGATGATTTATCTCCCAATCCACAATGAGATGCTGGTAAATCTTGGCCACAAAATATTTTAGAAATACAATACTTCACCTTATTAACAGAACCTGGGACGAAAGTGAAGTCCC
The DNA here is from genome assembly GCA_949126835.1 of Anisus vortex. NCBI lineage: Eukaryota > Metazoa > Mollusca > Gastropoda > Planorbidae > Anisus > Anisus vortex. Next base: position 45,520,659 of record OX421493.1, read on the forward strand.
TAAATTATAGAGAAATGTCACAAACATCCCTGTCCTAAAGAAAGGAAAGCGTGCAGAAGACATTAAGAGCTATAAACCAATATCGTTGACATCCTGCATTTAAAAACTTGCAGAAAGTAGAATGATCAACAATCGTCTCTATTGTTGGCAAGAAACAACAAACACCATGAATAAAACACCAAAAGCGGGCTTCAGAGAAGTTGTCTGCCATACAAAATTGGAAAAATTAATCCACACAATCAGTAAAAAAAAGTATAACACAAATTGCCATCTTTGGTTGAGTTGCATGTACCCTGAGGTTAACTTTCACGTCGTCTTTCATATCTTCACTTCCGAATTCTCACAAGGCCAATAAAGAGTCAAACATATTTTACAAGTCTGAAAAAAACAAAGACACCAATAAGAAAACATGCCACAAAAGCAAATACAAATATTTGTTTGGTGTCTACCTCTGGGAAATGTTAGATCCTGGTGTCTCTATATGTGACAATGGATTAGTTTGAAGTCTCTCTCAATGATAAAGGGAAAATTTCTGTGACAATTCTTTAAAGAGCAATTCTGTACAAGATAAGCTGTAACAGTGGCCGTCGGATTGACTATATTGTGCTGGAGGAAGGTTGACTCTGAGTCTCCTTAAAGCTAAAAGCAATACGGCTTAAGAATGTTTTAAATACGTACCTTCTTTTTTTATGCCCCCTCCCCACTTGGAGCTTCATGATGGGGCCCCGCGGAGAGATACACCGGCTATAGCCCCCCCCCCCCCCGTTCCTCAAACCTGGCAAATAGCGCGCGGTTCATCCGTTTCATTGGACAAACAAGGGACTGTGTTGTCATTACAAATTCCCAAGCCGCATTCTTTTTTTCTCTAAACGGTACCAGACCGAGGACGTGACTACGTCAACTTACCCTACACGCCCGCCTCGGTAGGCCCCTACACGAGAAAATAAGCCCTCGACTTGATCTGATATCAACCTTGGATGAATCTCACTAAGTTACTTCATTGCCAGACTATACACACTTCCGTTAAACCAATAATTACATACACACATTTCAAATATCCATGTTGACAGATTCAAATCCGTTTGGCTTAAATTTCATTTTTTGACTCGTTTACAAAAGCGATGATGAAGTGACATTTTTGAAGCTGATAGTCATTTTAAAAAAGGGCCCATTAAAATGCTAAAAGCAATACTAGAAGCTTTAAATTTTTAAAAAATGTTTTTTTTTTCAGAATGCCACGTATCCTGTGCATCTTCTTATGGTTGCGATGGACCAAACAATGACAACTGCAGGCAATGTAAACGGGGCTACTACCGGCCGATGGGCACAAATCTCTGTAACGGTAACACACAAATAAAGCCAAATATAAAGTTTTATGTTGACAGAAGACGTCCTTAAATATCATTTGACCTTGTAGCTGTGGAGTCTGTATGGAATTTTACAATACATTTCAGAAGCATTTGTTATTAACGAATCCCCCCCCCCCCACACACACACCGGGCCCAATAAATTACACTTAATGCAAAACCACAAAATACCACAATTGGCAGATACACATATTTCACCGGTTAAAGGTTGTCGATATTATCTTTGCGGGGGGCAAAATGTCTGCTAGAGTTGCGTATTGTCAGTTATGCGATAGGCGTAACCATATGCACACAAACCTAATTCGCAAAACACTTCTTTTTTATTTTTTTATTTAATTAAACTGGTTATTATTTATTTAAAGTAAATATTTCTAAAGACAATATTAGTGTTATAAGTTTAGAGTGTTAAAAAATCTATAAGTTTAAGTTGCCATTAATTAATAACTTTTAAATATCTTTGAGTGATTTACTAGATCTAGGTGTTTATATTTAATATTTATTTTTCACCACTTTATGGTGAAATGTTTATAAACATGTTTTGCCACAAGTTTTAACTATCCGTTCTTTCTAGCTATGTCACGTTATGTTTTTAAACTTAATTCTTAAGAATAATTACATAGTATATTTTTCGCTGCAGTCCGTTTCGTTCATAATAATAATATGTGATTTCGAACTAAGGTATGAGTCTAATATTTGGTTTCAACTATTGATAAGTGAAAACAATTTAGCTTATAAATAGTTTACAATGAAATTAAACACGAGTTTCATCTAAACGCTTACTTTTCCTTCGCAAAACTTTGTATCAGGTGACCCGATGCCGATATCGAAAGGCTAACTGGCCCACTTCCTATCCCAAACATGTTACATAATAGAAAGAAAAAGCTTGGTATATACGGGTTCTTGAAATACACACTTTTTTTCTTTTGATCAGGTGTAAGTATACCTCGGACACTTGAATTACATTTTAAAAGTTTACATTTCGCTTTATTTTCCAGTAATGGATGCGTGTCATGAAGCATGTATCGGCTGCCATGGTCCCGATATCAGACAGTGTAAAGCGTGCAAGGAAGGCTATTTCAAATTCCCTGGTCTCCAGCCTTGCATTGGTAAGGTGTAACCAATAAACGCACGTAGTTCTAAGCTGTATATTCTGTAAATTTCAATGAAAAAAAACGTAATGTTATCATTGGATTCAAGAAATGTAATTCCTAAATGGGGTATAGTCATTATTATAGCAAGTAAAGTACTCGTCGGACCAAATTACTCACAGGGCCGGTGAAGCAGCGTTCATCGGTTTCTGTCTCCACGACACACTAGGGAAGTGTGTGGCCAGCACAATGCCCAGCCGCCTTTACGTTTCCTCGACCAATATAACGTACCCATCATAGCTGGGTAGACTCAAGGGCCACCCCCACCCCCCCTCTCGACCACTCCCGGTATCACATCCTAACCTTCACCTGGATTTAAACCCACAACCGTCGGTACGCCACCCTATTATTTATGGATGTAAATGTTATTTTATGCCCAGTGCGATATTTTGAGTCGTTATCGTGTGTTATTGTAATGCGCGTCATGTCCCCGCCCGTAGTTATTTTGGTTTTCTGACACCGTGTAACAACAGTATCAAAAATATCACCAGTTGTCTACTTTATTATTTTTGATCCGCTAGGGGCGAATTTCCAATGCAATTTTCTGGATAGGCCCCTAGATAACACACAATTTCTGTTTAGGCCCCACAGAACACAAAATTTCTGGATAGGCCCCTAGATAACACAAAATTTCTGTTTAGGCCCCACAGAACACAAAATTTCTGGATAGGCCCCTAGATAACACAAAATTTCTGTTTATGCCCCACAGAACACAAAATTTCTGGATAGGCCCCTAGATAACACAAAATTTCTGTTTAGGCCCCACAGAACACAAAATTTCTGGATAGGCCCCTAGATAACACACAATTTCTGTTTAGGCCCCACAGAACACAACATTTCTGGATAGGCCCCTAGATAACACAAAATTTCTGTTTAGGCCCCACAGAACACAAAATTTCTGGATAGGCCCCTAGATAACACAAAATTTCTGTTTATGCCCCACAGAACACAAAATTTCTGGATAGGCCCCTAGATAACACAAAATTTCTGTTTAGGCCCCACAGAACACACAATTTCTGGATAGGCCCCTAGATAACACAAAATTTCTGTTTAGGCCCCACAGAACACAAAATTTCTGGATAGGCCCCTAGATAACACAAAATTTCTGTTTATGCCCCACAGAACACAAAATTTCTGGATAGGCCCTAGATAACACAAAATTTCTGTTTAGGCCCCACAGAACACAAAATTTCTGGATAGGCCCTAGATTAACAATGAATTTCTAGATGGGCCTTAGATAATACATAATTTATGGATTGGCCCTAGATAACACACAATTTCTGAATAGGCCAATAGAAAAGTAGAATTACTGGATAGGTCCTGGAAGACACAGACTTTCTGCAAAACAAAGTGGATTTGTATGTTTAAAAGCAAACATCTAATATCAAAACGAAACCCTTTACTCCCATTTCCCCTACCGGCAGTTTATTTTGATTTTCTAATACCGTGTAACGACAGTGTCAAAAGTATCACCAGTTGTCCACTTTGTTTCACTGGACGAATTTCCATTGCGACTTTCTGTAAAGGCCTTAGATAAAACAAAATTTCTGGCTAAGCCTTAGATAACACATGATTACTGGTCAGCTGCAGAAAACACAGAATTTCTGAATAGGCCCTAAGAAAATTAAAACTTCTGGATAAGCTCTGGAAAACACAGAATTACTGGTTAGCCGAAGAAAACAAAGAATTTAGGATAGGACCTAGATAACACAGAATTTTTGGATAGACTCGGAAGACACAGAATATCTTCAACACAAAGTGAATTTGTTTGTTTAAAAGCAAACATCTAGTACCAAAACGAAGCCCGTTACTCCCCTCTCCCATTTCCCCTTCCCGCAGATATACCTGTAGGCCTATATAATATGACATATTGTATAAAACATCCTTACAGAGTGTCATCAAGGCTGTAAAAATGGCTGCACTGGTATATCTCCTGCAGAATGTAAAGATTGTGCGGTTGGATACGTCCGAATACCCACGATCGGTTGTGTAGGTAAGTACACCATGGTATATCCTTACACATCCGGGTTTACTAGACCGTAAAAACTAATACACCATAAGACATCCTTACACACCTAAGTTTACTAGACCGTAATGGTTAATACACCATAAGACATTCTTACACACCTGGGTTTACTAGACCGTAATGGTTAATACACCATAAGACATTATATTTATATATTTGTTTGATTTTAAAAACCAAACCAAACACCACAATAATATATACAATATTTCCACATAACTGAAAGCGTCGCTGAAATTAATTGTTTTATTTGCATTTTAGATTTTTGTTTACCTGATACGTTTATAATCCTGAGACATTAGGCGTGTAATATAAATGGCAAAGGCGCCCCCAACAGAGGAAAAGTTCCCAAACGTCACAAAACCTATTTATTCTGATTTGATATGTTACGTCTCAAATGAATATCTTTTGATAAATAACATAGGTATATAAAAATAAATAAGTTATTGGAGCCTCTATGAAAAGCTTTTTTTTTTTATAACAAAGGATGTTTAAAAATATTTATAAGTACTTAAACCTTACAGTCCCGGGCGCGTATATAGCGGAACTGAAGGCAGCATAGATAGAAGTAGATCGGTACGGGAAAGGTTAATGCACACTTTTCATCCCAGAGCATTTGTAATCAAATCACCCTTAAATTGTGGACTTTTTCCTCGGGTTTAACGGCGGTCTCCATAGTACAATGAAGAAGAAGAAGATACCAAATTAAAAGTTGTGAAAAATGTTGAACTCAAACAAAAAGAGACACTCTATTTGTTAATTTTAGGCTGCAATGCAGAGATAGGGCCTATAGAGTTTGTTTACATTTCATCTTTGATTAAATCAACATATAAGGCTTTGTATCCTAGAGAGGATTTGTCCTTAGAGAGGAATTTTATTTAGAGAGGATTTGTATTTTGAGATATCTAGTCTTCGATCGAATGTGTGATAAAATATTGTACTGTAAAAGACAAATCGATGCTATCAATCAGATCTATTAATTATGATTGCTGTTTGTTTTGCCATTATTCTCAAAAAAGCTGTCCAGCTCCACAATAAATCAACGTTCGTTGTTCTATGTTTACCCTAGACGCGTCTAAATGCTGGTCGACCTGTGATCCAGTCCACGGCTGTGACGGACCGGGGACTGACCAGTGCCGGAAATGCAGGCGAGGATTCTACAAACCGTTGGGCGAAAAGACTTGCAAAGGTAGAATACATATTTTGGTACATGTACTCGAAATAAGTCATAGTATATTATATTTGTACATTGGTAAATTCTATTTGTTCGATTATATTTGTAGATAGATTGTATGTGTTTAGGTACAATATATACTTACAGGTAGATTATATACAGGTAGGTTTATCTGTAGAGGTATTTTATATAAATGCCAGGTAGTTTAATTATGTATAGGTAGAATAATTATGTACAGGCAGATTAATTTTGTGCAGGTAGATCAATTATGTACATGTAGATTAATTATGTACAGGTAGATTAATTATGTACATGTAGATTAATGTTGTGCAGGTACATTAATTATGTGCAGGTAGATTAATTATGTACAGGTAGATTTATTATGTACAGGTAGATTAATTATGTACAGGTAGATTAATTATGTACAGGTAGATTAATTATGTACAGTTAGATTAATTATGTACAGGTAGATTAATTATGTACAGGTAGATTAATTATGTACATGTAGATTAATTATGTACAGGTAGATTAATTATGTACAGGTAGATTAATTATGTACAGGTAGATTAATTATGTACAGGTAGATTAATTATGTACAGGTAGATTAATTATGTACAGGTAGATTAATTATGTACAGGTAGATTAATTATGTACAGGTAGATTAATTATGTACAGGTAGATCAATTATGTACAGGTATAGTAATTATGTACAGGTAGATTAATTATGTACATGTAGATTAATGTTGTGCAGGTAGATTAATTATGTACAGGTAGATTAATTATGTGCAGGTAGATTAATTATGTACAGGTAGATTAATTATGTACAGGTAGATTAATTATGTACAGGTAGATTAATTATGTGCAGGTAGATTAATTATGTACAGGTAGATTAATTATGTACAGGTAGATTAATTATGTGCAGGTAGATTAATTATGTGCAGGTAGATTAATTATGTTAGCTACTGGTAGATGACATATTTTTTTAATTTTCATAATCGAAATAAAGAACAGTTTTGAATAATCATTATAAGTATAACAATTAAAAACAAGCAAAATAGCACGAATTTATTACAGTCAATATATTATTTTTAGAGCTAACTTGCCACGAGTCATGTGACCCATATAAAGGTTGCACTGGACCTCAATCTGTTGATTGTAAAGCCTGCAAGAAGGGCTATTTCAGATTGTCTCTTAGAACAGCATGTGTCGGTAAGTATGCTAAATCAAATGTAACAGAATCTTTCTATGTAATCAAAGAAAATCAGATACGTGTTTCATTTATTTTATTCAAATAAAGTTTTATTTGCAGTGTGATTTTTTAGCATAACTCTCTTTCTCTCTGTCTCTATGTTTCTCTCACCATTGCTACATAATCATTCTATCTTTTTCTCGCACCATCCATTGCTACATAATCCCCTGGTATGTTTGGCTAATTCAGTCAACGTTTACTGCTCTCCACGTTCTAATGGTTTAGTTATTTAAGTCAAATGAGGTACGGTGGCCGATCGGCAGCGTGGCAGTGCGTTCGACTGGTCCTGAGTTCGAATCCTGATGTAGGCTAGGATTTGTTTGTCCCCTGTACTCGAGGGTGTCCCTGAGTCTACCCAGCTATGATTGGTACCTGACATAGGGTAAAGTAAAGACGACTGGGCGTTGTGCTGGCTTCGTGCTCTATAATAAAGAATGAAGTTGTACGGACGAATCAGAAATTATCCCACAGAGCTGCCCACAGCTATGGCGACGAAATGTCCTTTGAATTCAAAAATTAAGGACATGACTGTATGTCCTTCCTGATTTCGCGTCACGCCCTAACCTCAGGTGGGGAGGGCGTCAGACCTTGTTATATAAAGTAATCAGTCCGCCATGGAACAAATTATCTTTGTTCCAAGCCCTGACGGTGGAGCTGCTACGCCTCATTCCGTCGCCCCACAGGAATGAATGTGCAGGCATATGGCGACAGCTGTACGATCTCAGTTTGTTATGGTATCTTCCTTAACGTTATCACGATCACGTGTTGCTCCATTGTGTTGTATCTTCTCTATCACCAGCGTGTCATGAGATGTGTTGCTCCATTGTGTTGTCTCTTCTCTATCACCAGCGTGTCATGAGATGTGTTGCTCCATTGTGTTGTCTCTTCTCTATCACCAGCATGTCATGAGATGTGTTGCTCCATTGTGTTGTCTCTTCTCTATCACCAGCGTGTCATGAGATGTTGCGTCATTTTTTTGTCTCTTCTCTATCACCAGCGTGTCATGAGATGTGTTGCTCCATTGTGTTGTCTCTTCTCTATCACCAGCATGTCATGAGATGTGTTGCTCCATTGTGTTGTCTCTTCTCTATCACCAGCGTGTCATGAGATGTGTTGCGTCATTTTTTTGTCTCTTCTCTATCACCAGCGTGTCATGAGATGTGTTGCTCCATTGTGTTGTCTCTTCTCTATCACCAGCGTGTCATGAGATGTGTTGCTCCATTGTGTTGTCTCTTCTCTATCACCAGCGTGTCATGAGATGTGTTGATCCATTGTGTTGTCTCTTCTCTATCACCAGCGTGTCATGAGATGTGTTGCTTCATTGTGTTGTTTCTTCTCTATCACCAGCGTGTCATGAGATGTGTGACATCGAGAAAGGCTGTGATGGGACATTGGTCACCCACTGTATTGCATGTAAACCTGGATACAAAAGGGAATCGTCCACCTCGAACTGTATAAGTAAATATACAACAACAACAAACGCAATACATTGCATATATACTTATAATATACAGCAACAGCGCAATACATTGCATATATACTTATAATATACAGCAACAGCGCAATACATTGTATATATACTTATAATATAATGCATCTATTTATGACAGACTATTTTATTGTGACATAAGAGGGATGTCTCTTCTTTTCCCAATCTCCCACGTTCTACTCCCCATTGTGTACATCGCTCGTCCTGGGTTCGAATCCTGGTGAAGGCTAGGAATTGTTCCCCTGGTCTGGAGGGTGTCTCTGATTCTACCCAGCTCTGATGGGTAACTGACTTAAGTCGGGGTAAAAGTAAAAGGTGGTTGGGCATTATGCTGTCCACACAATCCCCTAGTATGCCGTGGCCACAGAAACTGGTGACGGAATACTTTACCTTTTGTTTTTCACTTTCCGTGTGAACTAGTGTTCATTTGTTTAATTAGGTAGCCCAACCCATGCCCAACCCATGCCTATATGATCAGAATCGGCACCTCGTGGGGGTGAACTAGTTAGTCAATAGGGCTAACCACTAGGTCTTGTACTATGTTTTTGAATGTGCTCCTGCCGTTGATGTTGTGGATTAAAGAGTTTGTGTTAAGTGAAGAGGTAAGGGCCATCTTCACAAGACGCGTCACACCCTCAAATTTTTTGTCAGATTATAAAGTTGGGAAGTTTGTGAAAGTTTTTTTTTTAGATCGTTTGTGAACTTCGCTATGATGATGAGATAAAAACGAAACAGCGACAGAAACTAGAATCTACTTCCTCATCATAAATATTTGGTCAGCTCAAAACGATTAAAGCATGATTGATTAAAATTGAAATGACGAAAGGAGATGCACATACAAGTTACACACAACGTAAATTCTTCTGAATAACTGCTGTTCAGGCTGCATGTAATAATAATAATAATAATTGTTTTTATATAGCGGCTCTATCATGCTATTAGCATGCTTAGTACGCTCTAGTAGATTATTACGTCCATTAGGCCCAAAACTCCTGCAGTGCGACAGGGATGGAACCCGCGGCATGTCAGTTGGTTTTTGGTTAACAGTCCGGTGAACTAACCGCAGGACCAATTGATTTCTATACAATTATTAAAAGCGAGTATATTTTAGACCTTATGCATGACTTCTGAGGTGCGGATTATTTCCTAATTTTAGAAATTGTAGGGCCTTATATTATTATTAGATTTTTTTTTTTTTATGAAAAATATAATTTCGATTGAAAATTGACAAAAGTTTTATCAGACAAAAATATTTACATGTCTTACAAATAAGAAAAAGAGTTCAATAATTACTTAAAAAAATATAGTTCACTCAACATGTAGTTCACTCAACAAATAGTTCACTCAACATATAGTTCACTCAACGTATAATTCACTCAACAAATAGTTCACTCAACATATAATTCACTCAACATATAGTTCACTCAACATATAGTTCACTCAACAAATAGTTCACTCAACATATAGTTCACTCAACATATAATTCACTCAACATATAGTTCACTCAACATATAGTAAATATTTCAGGCATTTCAAACATTAGTATTCATCAGTAAATAAATTTCGTTTAAAATTTGTCGAAAAAAAAAGAATTTCGAAATAATAATTTCTTTGTGTTATATGACCCATAATACTCAGTGAATTCATCATAAGGACCTCTCTATATTCCTAGTATTTCATGGTTAATTTTGTTTTGTTCGTGTCGTCTTATAGTTTCGGACGAATGCCACGACTCCTGTGACCCAACAGAAGGTTGCGATGGTCCATTCCCTGAACAATGTAAAGGTTGCAGAGATGGCTACCATAAAGTATCCGAAACTAAGGCATGCGTTAGTAAGGATTATTTTATTTTATTCCTCTTTATATATATATATATATATATATATATATATATATATATATATATATATATATATATATATATATATATATATATATATATATATATATATATATATGTAATATACGTTTGAGTTAAATTGAATAAAAAGAATGTTGGACAACTGGTTTATGACTTATTTGGAGAATGGATAGTTGCTGGTTTTCTGCATTAACTCGCTGCTAGACAGAAAAATGGAGACAAGATGGAAAGACTTGCATTTAGAGCTTTGTTTGTGGTTTACGCCCATGCCGAGAAACTAGCGAAGATGATGATGAATACAAAATGGCGGGGGGAGAGCATTTATAAATGTTACATAAAAATTAATTGTAAAGAAGACTGATTATCAGCTTTAACTCGAACAAAATGTGTCAGTTTCACACAATATTTGTAATGCCCTTAAAATTCCTAACATAAAACCAACATATAATTTTTAGAAGTCACCATCAAGCGAAAAAAAATGTTAACCTTTCTTAAAATGTTTTTTGAAGCATTTATAATTTCAAAAACTATAATAAGATGGACCGCTTGCTCTATAGTTAGTTTTTGCATGCGCTGCCTCCAATTTGCACTCAAGTCTTCGGATGTAAAAGATATAGGAAACATTGTAAACTGTATCGCAAGCTGTTCCCATTCTACAGTTTCAAGGTGTCGAATTTAAAAAAAGACAAGCCTCTGTGTCGAGTAGAAGAGCATGCTTGACTTCCAACTGCTGTAGATGCATTGATTTCTGGCTTTATTTCCGTGTGCTGGTGTAGATCACTTGATTTCTGGCTATATTTCCGTGTGCTGGTAGTTCACTTGATTTCTGGCTTTATTCCCGTGTGCTGGTGTAGATCACTTGATTTCTGGCTATATTTCCGTGTGCTGGTGTAGTTCTCTTGATTTCTGGCTTTATTTCCGTGTGCTGGTGAAGATAACTTGATTTCTGGCTTTATTTCCGTGTGCTGGTGTAGATCACTTGATTTCTGGCTATATTTCGTGTGCTGGTGTAGTTCACTTGATTTCTGGCTTTATTTCCGTGTGCTGGTGTAGATCACTTGATTTCTGGCTATATTTCCGTGTGCTGGTGTAGTTCTCTTGATTTCTGGCTTTATTTCCGTGTGCTGATGTAGTTCACTTGATTTCTGGCTTTATTTCCGTGTGCTGGTGTAGATCACTTGATTTCTGGCTTTATTTCTGTGTGCTGGTGAAGATAACTTGATTTCTGGCTTTATTTCCGTGTGCTGGTGTAGTTCTCTTGATTTCTGGCTTTATTTCCGTGTGCTGGTGTAGTTCACTTGATTTCTGGCTTTATTGCCGTTTGCTGCTGTAGATAACTTGATTATTAGAACAGTCGTTATAATAATCCAGTGAGTGAGTGAACATTTCATTATTGTCATTCCAATTGTTAAATCAATTAACTGAAGTTCTATTGGGTTTTCAGCTGTTGTTGTTTTTTTTTTAATTCCTTTCCTGTCAAGGTAAGTTACCATGCTTATTTCCAGTCAATCCATGCCCTATTGAAACATATTGTGCCGAACAACGAGACTACAGTTATCAATGTAGAGGTAAGTTATATTATTTTCAAAGTGAAGTCATTTCGACACGTATTAATATTAGCAAACCTATACATAATTTTTTTTTTATGTTTAATATGACGCGTTGTTTTTCAATATTAGCTTAATGTTTTCATCGGGCAACGCCGGGTAATTTAGCTAGTATATATGTATAGTTGTAATTTAGCTAGTATATATGTATAGTTGTAATTTAGCTAGTATATATGTATAGTTGTAATTTAGCTAGTATATATGTATAGTTGTAATTTAGCTAGTATATATGTATAGTTGTAATTTAGCTAGTATATATGTATAGTTGTAATTTAGCTAGTATATATGTATAGTTGTAATTTAGCTAGTATATATGTATAGTTGTAACTTAGCTAGTATATATGTATAGTTGTAATTTAGCTAGTATATATGTATAGTTGTAATTTAGCTAGTATATATGTATAGTTGTAATTTAGCTAGTATATATGTATAGTTGTAATTTAGCTAGTATATATGTATAGTTGTTTTGTTTTTTGCATACAGTACAACACGCTGTTTTTAAAACTCTTCACAGCATGCGACGAATCGTGCGTCCTTGAAAAAGGATGTGACGGACCACTCCCTATGCAATGTAGAGTATGCAGACCTGGATACATAAGAGATGGTGACAATTCACCATGCTTAGGTAAGACAATACGCTTAGCAGCTGGTTGTTACTACTCGTTCAAATTACTCATAGGCCTCGCTATACATATCACATTTTACATGTTTTTTTAAAAATAGTAAACTGTTGTGTTAGTTTGTGATGTTTGTGAGCTAAGCTTTGAAAATTAAATATAGCCTAGAGCAGTGGTCGGCAACCTTTTGATAATAGTATGCCAAAGTAAGATTTTTAATTCATTCAGCGTGCCAGCGGCCTAAAATAAATATGTATCATGTTCTAGTACTCATTTTCTTGTAGAAATTACAGAGATCGCTTTTTTTTTACTCTCCGAGTGCCATTGAATATCGCTCTGCGTGCCAAGTGTGGCACGCGTGCCGTAGGTTGCCGAACCCTAGCCTAGAGTTTGTTACGACTCGTGTCAGTTTCTCAGTTTATCTCAGGCTTGCGTAACATGAAGTAGTGACTTGACTCGGCATTAACTTTAATCAATTTAATAAATAACTTATATTTATATACAGCACATTACTTGAAAGGTAAGGTATATATCATATCAACCAGGACGCAACATACACGAGTCAAGATTGTATCATCCAACTTACTAGTAGATTCTTCATTATCGCCTGAGAGTCGAGTGACCGTATTTTAGAGCATTATCTCCCTAGTAACTTCCCCTTCATTAATACGTCATAATTCACGTGCGTTCATTTATTGTTCAATTATATATTGTGTGCATCTCTATCAAATACTATAGAGTTGTTATTCAGATTTTAAAGATTTAACTCAAAACAAGAAAAATATTCCCCCCCCCCCTTCCTATATACAAGTTCAACTTTCAATGGAAAAGATTCTTTGTTAAACCAAAGACTATAATTAGATGGACCGCTTTTTTTCCCTTATATGTTGTTGTTTTTCCGTGCGCTGTTTTAAGGCTGTTGTAAATGACTTCTACGCTCGTACGATTGCAATAAAGGTTCCCGCTGTATACAACTTTCGATTTGAATCTGAATTTTCCATTCAGAAAATATCAAATCATAGCGAATTATTAAACCGAAGTCTCTAGGACGTAGTGCGATCGGAAATTTATCAAATAGCAGAAATATCAAATCAAGCGGTTCATCCTATTATAGTCTTTGGTTAAACGTATACAAGGCTAAAGGAGTTAGCAAAAGCCAATGTTGAAGAATGTTGACGCCAAATCTTGTATTTTATAACTCAACACTTCCTTAGTTGGGTAAAAGTAAAAAGGCGACTGGGCATTGTGCTGGCCCCATAGTATGCCTTGGCCACAGAAACTGTCAAACGCTGCTTCATATCCGGCCGTTATGGATCCATTTGGTTCAACGGAATAATTTTTACATTATTGTACATGTTTATCAAGATAGCATCCATTAAAGGGATCCATGTACTAACGGTCGATCTGCATTAACACACGTGTCATATATTGACATAGAATTATTTTTAGTACCACAGAGTGGTGGTAAGATATCATACAGTGCACAGACATAAAATCTACGAAATAATACTGAGGTTTCCAGAGCTTTTCGAAAATAAAAATTGGATTAGTTTTATTAGCCATGGAGACCACTAATAAATCTACTCATTAATCACAGGTGGATTATCTATATATATATAGGGAAGGAAGTAGACAATGAGGTTACGTTAGTTTAGGCCAGGGGTCTGCTATCTTTTGATTACAGTGTGCCACAGCCTAGGATTTCTAATTTATTAAGCGTACCAATAGCCTAAACGGTCATCCGGCTCTATCAGTCAACATTTTGTAGAAGTACTTGAATTGAATTATTTTTTTTTGGTAGACTTCCGCGCACCATTGAAAAAAATCGCTCTGTTGCACGCATGCATTAGGTTGCGGACCCCTGGTCTAGGCGGTGCTTTTATAAGGCCATCTGTTGCCCAGACACCAGGCCCATTCTCTTCACACTGATGGTGATTCCAGGGGAACAGCTAAGCTGATACAAAAAGGGACCATCTGCGTCGCAGCAGTTGCTATACAGAGAGAGAGAGAGAGAGAGAGAGAGAGAGAGAGAGAGAGAGAGAGAGAGAGAGAGACTATAAGACTGCCCTTAGTGACTCCATCTCCTGATTTTTCTGTTAGGGTTTACCCCCCTTAGACCCTCCCTTAACAGGTGCAGCCGCTAGACAGCGGAGGTTTGAGATCGGAGTGTCCCTCTCCTAGATGAGCTTCCTACCAAGATTTACTCATCCGCCATCTGCCCGAAGCTTCTGGTTTTAAAGTGGATACTTGACATAGCGTTGGTAGAGGGTATTTAAAACCTGCATATCTTGCTGGGATCTTCATTGTTCGTAGCTGAATCAAAAACTGGTCGATTCTTCTTATCAGCACCTGTCTACATAAAATGAAAAAAAATGGCAGTATAGTTGTATGTCACATATATTGTGAATAGTATAGTTGTATGTCACATATATTGTGAACATTATAGTTGTATGTCCCATATATTGTGAATAGTATAGTTGTATGTCACATATATTGTGAACATTATAGTTGTATGTCACATATATTGTGAATAGTATAGTTGTATGTCACATATATTGTGAATAGTTTAGTAGTATGTCCCATATATTGTGAATGGTCAGCTCAGTCTTATGCATACACTTTTTTGTCTTTGAATTTATTTTCATCTTATAGCAAGAATCACTTGGAGGGAAACCCGCTCAGTCGGCAAGCGTTTCATTTTTATTGTGGCCGACATTGAACCGAATATTAAAGATGGAACTGAAGCTAACCTCTTCGTCTACACGCCAGGATATGCGCCTCTGGTTGTAAGTGTCGCATCTTTATCATACAAATTAAAAACGCTCCTTCTATAAATGAGCGTCCTACGCTCACCCGCGGGTCTAGATCTAGTATTGCATTTTTATTAGGGTTTTTAAAATGATGTTAAGTTACTGGTTTTCCTGAATTATCCAGGCAACCCATTCCGTGTCCCGACGCCACCCGAGAAGAAATAGTACTTATATGCATTTACCCTCGCATAATATGTAAGAAAAGTGTTTTTGTCCTTTTGTTTATCTGATCAGTGTAACAGATTTTTATTGTATTTCTAAGGCAGAATATAATGCCTTGTGTTAGAGACCGACCGAAACCAAATTCTTAGTTTCGGCCGAAAACGAAACCATACCGAATATTATACATTGACTTTCGGCCGAAACCGAAGCTGAAACCAAAAGTTTAGCTACAACTTCGGCCGAAACCGAAAAATAAACCGAAAATGCGAAACAAATGATTTCAAAAGACTTCACATTTATGTGTAATATTAACTAGTTTATGGGCACTCTATTTGAGTAAACCATTCTTTGTTGTGATTAAATAATCAGTTATTATTATCTTCAGTCTTCTACTTCACATTAGGGATGTTAACATCCTTTTTTTTTCTCAACACCTATTTTCGGTTCTAAATATCCGATTTTTTTCTTCCTCTCCGCCTCCGGGCAAAGTTTGGAAAAGACAAATTTGCATTGATTATACTAAAAAAAATAATACGAATGACCATTGATACTTATAACGTGGTGAAATCTTTGTAAAAAAGACATAGTTGATTTTGGATTAGCAGAAGTCAAAAGCTTTTGTGTTTATTGAATTTAGACCTTTATAATTATAATATAAATCAGTGGATGTAAGATCTATATGTTACACACATTAAAAGAATATTTGTATAATATAAATAAAATCCCAGACACAACTATCTAGGGTTGGTAGACGTCCGACAAGAAAATTAACCGTTTTTGAAAAGAACCTTACATGGTCTGCAAAGTAGTTTTTTTAATTGCCCAAGCTGCTTCTCAGTCTACATTAAATAAAATGTTGGGTCAGTTTTACTAATATACAATTATTGACAGCTTATGTAATCAAACTGAACTGATTGTGGATTGTGAAACACTAAATATGTCATTCTTTTTGTCTTTATGTGCTCCTTTTGACGCCAAGTATCTCGCACGGTCTGTTTGTCTGTTAAAGGAGCGTTCAGCATCAGTGTGGAAATTCCATTTTTGTTTGTTTTCGAATACGTAGATCAAATGTCTGTACCGATGACTAGCGTTAACATCTGCATTATCTGTAATATGTGCTTGTATCGCAAATTCACAAGCAATATATTCGGAATTCTAACAAAAACAAACAAACTATAATTCACCTTTGTCAAACGAGTGTTTGCAAGGAATATAATGTTAAGGAGTTGTTTTGTGCTAATCAAACAGAATTTACAAATATTTCTTCAGATAAAAAGATAAATAAATCGTGGGACACCATTATGAATGATTTCCTCCCGTAATCTGGTTTTTGTTTAACATCCCTACTTCACACAGAGTTAATTCACAAAAGTTTTAAGTAAATGAAAGTATCAATAAGTAGAGTAAGCTTAATAGTTGCAACACTAGCGTAGCATTTTGAACTTTGAAAGTTAAAATAGATATTCGGCTGATGACCGAAAGTCAATATTAGTTTCGGCCGAAACCGTAAACAAACCGAAAACTAACCTTTTGTCTTCGGCCGAAACCAAATCCACGCCGAAAAAGGGATTTTGCCTATTTTCGGCGCCGAAAACGAAGCCGAAACCGAATATCGGTCGGTCTCTACCTTGTGTATTATTAATGCTTTATTCGTTACCCTTCTGACCTCTAGTGTTTCTAGGTTTAGTGTTACTCTTGTCAGTAACCTATATTCAGGAAAAACAGATAATGTGAATCACAGTTAATAGATTTAATAGACAAACTTGTCTAAAGGATTATATAATAACAACCAAATTCATGCTCTATTACTAGATTTTTCTACAGCATTTTATAAAGTTCATAATAATAGTTTACTAAAAAAACAACAACATAGAACTGTTCTAGGACCTTTACTGTTTATAATTTATATTAAAGGTATCAACACAAGAACAAAAGTAAGTTTTTTTGCAGATGTGAATCCGATTTAATCATCATACTGAGTAGGCGATAATGTGCGTAGGATGCAATAATCTTCTTCATAGCAATGGATATTCATCCCACAAAGTAAAACGTTTTAAAATGTTACCACTTTTTACATTCTTACAATTTTTCAAATTTCAAAGATTTTGTTACATTTGCAAGAATAATAAACGTTTTACTTTGTGGGATGAATATCCATTGCTAATGTCTAAGCCACTATAGCTATTAGAAAAATATTTATTCTCAATTAATTTTAATAAATAGGTATAAATATTGTAAAAAACATTTTCTTAGTTTTAAGTAAACCTGTATATGCCAATCAGATCGATGCTAAAACTACACAAGTATCACGGAATGAGGCAAAATCTCGTTTCCTCAACATCGTCGCCAGGTCGATGGTGTTTTTTCCTATGGCTTATGTGTCAGAGTAAGTCCTAGTTATTTGAATCTTAGAATATTAAGTGTTGTACTGTTTAGAGTAATTCCTAGTTGTTTAACGTTAGAAGTTTAGTGTTTTAATATTAGAGAAATCCCTAGCTGTTCAACCCTAGAAGTTTAGTGTTTTAATATTACCGTAATTCCTATTTGTTAAACCCTAGAAGTTTAGTGTTTTAATATTAGAGAAATTACAAGCTGTATAACACTAGAAGTTTAGTGTTTTAATATTTAGAGTAATTCCTAGTTGTTTAACCCTAAAAGTGATCTCTCCTGTTTTGGTCCGCTGCGGCTCGAGGGGATGTTTCTGGGTCCAGGCCTCTAGACTGCAGGTCCCTCTGTTCTTCCTTTCGACCTTGTCCCCAGGGGTGAGTCCATCTCAGGGCTGCCCTGTCATTCTTTAGACGTGACCCATACATCCCCATCTCCTTGCTGAGATGCTCTTTGCTAGCGAGACAAACTCCTGTTTTTTTTGCGTTCGTTAGGTCCTCATTCAGAAGTTTGCATGGAACATCTATATTCTACGACAGACCCCCCCCCCCCCCCCCCCTAAACTCAATGCTGGGTCTCGACCAGGGCAGTTACCATGTCATGAACTCAAAGTAACATGGTGGCTAAAGAAAGAAGAAGAAAGTAAAAAAAAAAGTTTAAATCAGTATCAGATTAGAGTCCTTTACATTTGCAGATTTATCGGTAACAGTCATTATTATTTCAGTGTGATATTTGACCACACTTCGATCTCATCCAAGGCCCCTCGAGTGCATTGATATCATTGTATTATGTAACTTAATATAAAGTGCACACCTCAACATCTGCCGATCTCTACTTATATGAACATGGTGAAGGCGATAACAGTCTAAGTGGGTCACGAATTAGAAAATACCAAATAAATAAACGAGTCACTGAACAAACAGCGACACAGTTTGGGAAACGCCCTCATACGAGAGTCCTTTAAAGTAAATAATATATCTTGATATTTAATAACCCCAGTTTTATGTCTTGACAAACGTTTCCAAACTTGTTTAATTAATTCGACATTCAATTGTAAATATAACATGTCATTAAAAAAACAGCAACCAAAGAGAAAAAAAGACTCTAAAATATTTATACTTAGAGCATGTTATAATTATTGTGTTTTAGATGTAACTTTTTTTATTTAACTGATTAATGGCACCAAGTTGCATGCGAATGAACTTTAAATTCTTTGGAACTGTCTCCATATTGTTATATGGCTATTCAATGCTCTGCAGATATTTTCTTGTGAAAGAGGTCCCCTGGTCTGACTTGATCTTTGAGCTGACCAGCGACATGGAATTTGGGGCAACTCTACTTGTGGAGAAATCTGCCAGGTACATGGGTGCCATGACACTTCTTCCGGTCGCCTACTGGGGGGACAAGTACATCTGTCTCGGAATCAAGTGAGTAGGATGTTTCTAGAACAATGAACACAGTAGGATGTTTATAGAACAATGAATACAGTACGATGTTTATAGAACAATGAACACAGTACGATGTTTATAGAACAATGAACACAGTACGATGTTTATAGAACAATGAACACAGTACGATGTTTATAGAACAATGAACACAGTACGATGTTTATAAAACAATGAACACAGTACGATGTTTATAGAACAATGAACAAGTATATTTTTTTTATTGAAGCTATGAGGTTCCATAGAAAAATATCCACTGGAAAATATTCAATGACGACCTGGCGAAATACTCATCTATGACCTAGCGAAAAATTGTGGAAATGTCCTATATAAATATATCCACAGGTTATAATCTAGCGAAATTTTCACCTATGACTTAACGAAATACTCACCTATGAACTGTGTCCCTTGCTGACAGACAAGCATATTATAAGATTGAAACGTGCTTTGGGGGCCTAACAATAAAAAAAAGCATTCTTATCCTTATTTAAAAAAAGAAATAAATGAAAATATGCATTGTAGAATTTTGTTTCATATGAATTCAAAGAAACGTGTGCATTTTAAAAACGCTATTCAAGACATACGTCGTAATGATTTGTTTAAACATACAATTCTGGTTCCGATTTTTTTTTTTTGTATTATCATTTTGGGGTGAAGGGTGCAGGGGAATGGAATTTAATCGTTTTGTTAAAAAAAAAAAAAAGAAAAAGATGTATTATGTAAAAACAATAAAGAATTGAAATAATGAAAGAATGTGGCCAGGCTAATTTTAATGTCTTTGTTTACAGACGCAGTCAAAACGTGTACATATTGAGTGAGCAGGGCGGGAATGAAATCAAAGTGGAATGCAGTCATTTCAAACATGGCTACGAAATAACTATTCCCTACAAGTAATGAAAATTGTTATATATATATATATGTATATATATATTTATTGTATTTTATTATCAGTTGGAATCATTCAGTCATAAGAGACAACGGTTCCTGATTCGCCCTGGTTCTTACTGTGATTTCTAAGGTGATTTGGTGTCGGTTCTTGCGAAAACTGCGATTCGCGTTTCCGTTCACAATGTTTACATTATCAACAATTTGTGGTAATAGAATTACTTAAAATTCCCTATGTGAAATTAGTGCTACGTTGTCAATATGGAACAATAAGAACAACCAATTTTTTTTTCTTTGAATTTTTAGAAAGGAAGCAAATGCTATCCTACCAAATTATAAATACCATTAAATACCAGTTAAATATATGAACTATGTTTTAGTTTTGACCAGATAAATCCTGCAATAAAAAAAACAAACTCTACACGGCATATTGGGCTCTTTTCAGCTTTAGCAAGGGCATCAAGTTTAAAAATAATTACTTTATTTACTAAATTAATACTTTAAATTGTCTCAATATTTCTCACTTGATTTAAATTTGAGTCCTCCGACAGATCGAGTTCTCGTGTTGCAAAAGGAATACGGCGGGAAAATCAAACAGCAGACAAGAGATATAAAAGCGTAAAATACGACAGAGAGTGGTACTAGTTTTAAAAGAAACGCCCCCCCCCCCACCTCAGTGTTAGTATTGTATTCAGGACCTGCTCTAGGGTTTTTGGCGCCCTAGGCCCCAGGCGAAAACAAATTCTGCGCCCTCATTAAAGTGATTCGGCGGGGAGAAACTGAGTAGTGTAAGGGCATATTTTCCTATTTTCTAAGACAACTGAAATAAAACACCCTTCGCCCCTTCACCACCTAGTAATATTCGTCTGCCTATGCTATTAGCGCGCAGAAGTACTCAACTATAATTTAGTATATACTTTTAAATCCTTAAAATAATTTTAAAAAATACTCAGTTATGCGCCCCCCCCCCAATTTTGCGCCTTATGCATCCGCCGAGGTGGCCTATATGGACGAGCCGTCCCTGAATGTATTTGACACTTAGTTTATGATAATATTTTCGCTTGTTTGTTTTCTCATCTTCTCCTGTAAAGCACCGTCCGGTCTATCTACGTGGACGTTTGTAAGACTGCACATAGCAGAGAACATGTGTACATGGGTAGGTCTGTTTAGCTTTTCGTGTATCTTATTTTATCTTATCTTATCTTGTCTGTTTACATACACTAATCATTTACAGAAGATAACTGCGCCCTACGCTAACCCGTGGTTGAGGTCTAGTATTTTATTTTGATTAGTCTTTTATATGATGTTAAGTTTGCTGTTTTTTTTCCAGGCAACCCATTCCAGGTCCGGATGCCATTCGGGGCAAAAAAAAGAGTACTTATATGCATAAAAAAAAGTTATTTTCTTTATCAAGAGGTGGGATGCGCTGGTCTGGATGCAAAGCCTTGGATCGCCACTTTAATTCATAACCCCGATATCGTTACCTTCTCTGTTTAGTAGCATAGAGGTGGATGGGCCCACAACACACTTTTTTTTATCTATGTAACTCAAAGCTGGTGAAGTGGGTAAACCACCTATACGTTCCAATTAAGAGTACACAAGTGGGCTTACGTATTGGGAATGATGGGAGAGACATCCCCAGTTGTGCTCGAAACTCGATAGGGAGGGAGCAATGTGCACAAACAGCCCGTCACGTCGAGCCCGGTGCCTGGATATCCGGGCCTATAGTCTGGAATTTGTGCTAACGGGCTACAGTGCAGGGATATGAGCAAGCCAATACGTTTATGATACAGGGGGGAAATCTGATGGTGATGATAGCAGATTTGTTTATGTGACTGCGGAGACCTCTTTTTTACAAGCTCACGTCCTATCGGCGTGCCGCTGGGTAGCTAGTCTCGGACAGGATCTTGGTGTGCTCCCCTCCCCCTTCATCCAACCCTTTATATTGTAACGCCCTGGAAGTAAGAGTCGGGATGCTCGTCATTTTTTTTTTATATATAGACATTTAAGAATTTCTCTCAACTGATAGATACAAATATTGTCACCGTGTGAATACACGAGAACTATAATGGACGTGACAAACATGAACCCCCAATCCCCATCGAGAAGAACACACACAGAACATGCGATAGTTCGAGTATCAATCATTTTGGCAGCGTATTCTCTTAAGCTGAACCCTAACTCTTAAAGCTAACCCTAATCCATTTTTCCGTGTTGGTCCTCATCCCCTCCCTTGAATTGAGTGCATCTAATGGATGACTTTGACTTGCTAATTCTCACTCTTTTTTTCAATTTTCTTTCGCTCTTTTTACATAACTGGACAATTAGTCAACCTTACATCCGTTGCATGAAAGACATCAAGCTGACCACCGCGGATTATCTCTATGTTTATATGTTTAAAATACAAGCATGTTACTTTTTATTTCCTCTTTCCCAACATCGAAACATCCACACATGTAAAGGCATCGCTCTGGTAGGGAAACTACCGTTCGGCGTCATCACTGTGGAGAAATTGGATCACGCGGAAGCTTTCTGCGAAGACGTCGAAACTTTCATTGGACAAGGCAAGAAGAGATGGCTATGTTTATATTTTTTGTTGGTTTAGTTTGTCTTGAAACACACAATTTAAAATGTGTGTCTCTAAACACTTGATCAATATTTTTTACTACGATAGTCAGTTTAACTTAGAATGAGGGCTGATTTTATAAGTGAATACGAATCACTTCTTCGCAAGAGTCCACAAAAATCAATTTCATAAGGGCCCCACTTGATCTTCGACAGGTGATGCCTTGTTTCCCTAAGCCAGGGGTCGGGAGCCTTTTTGTCTTAGAGAGCCATGGATACCATGTATTTTGAAAAGTAATTCAGTGAGAGCCATACATTATGTTTAAAACTAAAAATTTTTGTAAATGTGTGCATTTTGTATAATTTCAACACTAAAAGTACAATAATTATGTCTCTGAATTATTCTGATGCTGAAATGCTGTAGTTTTTAGCTCATTTGTAGAATTAAATATTGATATGCAATTAATGCGTAGATCGAAAAGTCTAAAAAAACATTTTTTTAATAATCGAACATTTGTCAGCGAGCCAGATGCAGCCATCAAAAGAGCCACATCTGGCACGCGAGCCATAGGTTCCCGACCCCTGCCCTAAGCTATTGACTTCATTAAGTTGGCAAATGTGTGTTTGTCTTTTTGTGTCCGCTGTCATTTTACGCTTAAAGAGTTTTGCCGTAGACATACCCCCCTATGTTATTCCATTGTGTGGCATGTCTGGTACATTATCTTGGTTTCCCCACCCCCGCTTGATCCATCCTTCTTTACATTACTCCATGGATGTAATTGCCGGAAATCTCGTCCTGGTCTTGTAAGAGACATCTTAGATCTGAACATGATCGGTACGTGCTGTGACTATCGCTCTAGAAAATGTGGTGCATATTAAACTGCTTTAACAACTCTACTCCATTTTTTTAAGGCATATGCTCCCTTAGCCTTATCTTTCTATAGACAGGTAAATATAGTTTTTAAAAAAAAGCATTACGTATAAATACCAATTTTTAACAATATACATCTCCGAAAAATCCGAGGTGTTCTTACCTCTTTTTTAAAACTTCTCCTTCCAGACATGCCCATGCCAATGAGGGCTTTAGGCAAAGATTTCATCACCATCAACAGCAAACACATGTCCGTTAACGGCGCGGTGGTGGTGCAGGCCCTGAATCCATACACTGGTGTCACTGTGTATTTGAACGACTTTAATGCCGTCAGGAACTATACACTATTCAAGCTCATGGACATACTCACAGTTCAGTTCATTTTCACCTCTTTTATATATGTATATACTAGTGGTTATGCCCGTCAAAATGAAGGAGAAACGAAGGATTAGACTCTACAATGTGCTTTGTTAAAAGAGAGTGTTTAATTTTGTTTTAAAAGCGGGCGTGAATGGGGAAAACCGGATAAGAGCTCGCGTTCAACATAGCAAATGAATGGTGTGAAAGCATTTCAAAGGAACGTTATTCTGAAATGGCGCTCAGTTTAGAACATACGGTGATTAGTAATAGGCCTAAGTTTATTAAAAATAATAATATGACGAATTAATAAATATTGTTTATATAATAGAATAGAATACAGACACCACCCAGAACTAGTGTTCTACAAACTTCTTACTCAAATTTTTTTGCGTGGAGCTAATGCTTAGTATCTAATCAACAACGGAAGATACTTTTCTCAATTCATTTGGAAAAAAAAGATTTTCTTTAACTGCCATTTTGTTTTTTGTGACGTCATTAACGTTCTAATCATATCGATCTTAATCTAACCTAAATTAGCCCCAGCAGTGTACATTTTCAGTAAGAAATTTTTAGAACCAATATAAAAATGAAAACAAGTTATAAAAAAAAACTAAAAAAGCAATAAAAGATCACTTTTTTTTACCTTTTTAATAGGACATAAAACAAAATCATCTGCCTCATGGCAGACATGTCCATGGCCTTTCGGCTTCGATAATTCATTATGGGATACAATAGCGTACTTGCGATTACTATTGATAGATATTGACGTGCGATATGGCATTAAGGGAGTATGTAAATAAATACGGCAAACCAAGGCCAAAACCAATTATTTGTGAAAAAAATACTACAAAGCCATCTCTAGCCTAGAAACTAACCGATAAAAGAGAGAACTGACCCTACTGAACCCTACTGAACCCACTGAACCTAAGTATAGCCAAACAAAGCATACAAAAAAAGCGTAAAATATTTTTTTGGCCACAAAATGGACAAAGCGTAGTTTGCTTTTTTAGGACCTTGTGCACAGCATAGCATCATGGGATCTTAATAAAAACACAAGGGGATGTAACAAAGTTTTTTTTACAACACAAAATCTCACAAAACACACAAAATTACCAACATTTCTAAATTAAATAAAAAGTTAGATAAATGCAATCGTTAAATGAAACCAACTGTATTGTAATCAGGGCAAGTAGACCTTCAATTTGATATATGACACACTAAAATATCTCCTGGGGTCCGTATTCTACACTATTAATACAATTTCTTTTGGAGGACGTTTCCAATTTATACACTTAACTTTTGGGCCGATCGGTCAAACGGCCCAAAACCGTGCTTAGTTGCCGAACCGAACTCTGCTCTGATTGTCACCGAACCAAATCCGATTCATTGAGTACGAATTAAACCAAAGGAGCCTATCGCAAACTTTAAAAAAAAAATGTTCTAACCTGTTTCTACATTACTAGTCCACGTAGATCTTTTATTCTTATCTCAATTGTATAGTAAAGTATGGAGTTAACTGGACAGATGTCTGAGACTGCTCTTAACTGACGTATCTTCCCAGCGCACTCGGCGCGAGATTTAATGTAAATTCCAAATTGTCAATTTAAAGCACAAAGGAGTTTTTTTTATAACATATTTTATAGTTTCTTCTTCAATAAAGTCAGTCATTCTACAACAGAAAAAAGTTATACACGTAAATATGGTAAAATTAGAATATGTATTCTAGATCAGTGGTTCCCAACTTTCTTAATGCCGCGACCCCCCAATACAGCTCCTCAAGTTGTGGTGACCCCGAACCATAAAAACATTGTTCCAATCCTGTTGCGTGTCAGAGATTTCATTGCACAGTCAAGAGAGACAACCGAGACTCGGTGGGGAGGAAGTAATGTGCGCAACAATCCGTCTCGCCAAGCCCGATATGTCTGCGCCTATAGTCTGGAGTTTGGGCTACAGTGAAGGTTTACGAGCAGCACCACCTCGTTAATGATCCGAGGAAAATTCCTCAAGTTGGGGGGGGGGGGGAGTGAGTGCTTTGCATGTGAATTCGGTGTCCGTACCATATGTTATTCCGTTGAATGGCACATTTTGTACAGGGACATGGTGTGCCCCCCCCCACACACACACACTTTACGAGTCTTCCTCACTGCTATGTTATTATATATTGTCGTACCAATTTAACATCATACGTTGTTTTTTTTTTCAATACAACACAAATATTAAAACAACATATCTATTAAACACAAATATTAGAACAACGTATCTATTAAACACAAATATTAGAACAACGTACCTATTAAACACAAATATTAGAACAACGTATCTAAAATGTCTTCGACAGATTGATCCAGATACTGCCAAAGATAGAGGTCATGTGGCGCGTAGAATCACGAGCAGTCTACCTGTGCAGGTGTATTTCTTCCTTCGACCTCCGTGTTCCTGGGATCCGAACGACAATGGAGACCTGTCGCACACGATTCTGTTGCCGGATCATCTTTTCTACAACGAATACTTCGTAGGGTGAGTTGTCGGAGTCCATTGATGAGTTTTCTGCCTCCCCTCTTTTTTCCCATTTTGGATGCGCCTATTGATGATACATACGCAAATATGAACTAACTAGTAGTTATGCCCGTCAAAATGACGTAGTAACGAATGATTACAATGTGTTTTGTTAAAAAAAAGGAAAAGAACAAAATAACATACGCTCTTAACCCTTACAGTCCCAGGCGCGTATATAGCGGAACTGAAGGCAGCATAGATAGAAGTAGGTCGGTAAGGGAAGGGTTAAAAAAAAAACTGTAGTGTGAACGTTTCTTCGGGTATTTAGATTTTGTTATTCACGTTCGCCTTGGCCTGTAACATGCATATGAATTGTTGCTGTTATGCTTCTGACTACTTATTTATAATATTAAAAACTTATAATAATACCATCATGTATTTGCTGTCTTGTAAAATGCAATAAGTTTATGTAATAATACCAACAACACATAAGACAAAACGATATTTATGTTATGAATATAAATATAGTTTTACAACGTTGTGTATTTGTAGCGTTAGGAACATTGTCATGACGTTTTTTTCTGCTTAAAGCAATGCTACTTCAAGTGTTCACTTCAAATTTACGTTGTTGTTTTTTTGTGTCTCCAAATTATTTTTTTTAAACTTATTGTTTAATGTCTCAATGCTAGTTCATTTAAAATTTACGGTTTTATGTATCAAAGTTATTTTATTTTAGTATTTATAGATTTATGACTTAATGCTAGTTCATTTTCAAATTTCGGTAGGTTTTGTTTTTTAGTGCTAGTTCATATTAAATTTATGTCTTTGTGTCATGATTCAAACAATATGGCATTACGTGCGTGTATAAAATACTGCGATGCAAATTTTAGCAGCCAAAGGGCATTTATATGTTGCTGGTTCATTTCCACTTTCAGTACTCGTAGCCATGAAATCCCAGTGAACGTGACAGTCATATTGGTGATGACGGTCGAGGGGCGCGCAACCATCAGTGTCAACCAGAAGTACATAGACAAGTGAGTACTATCTTTCTACTTGTGACGAGTTCAACGTGAGTGAAAAATAATGAAAACAAACAACCAATATCCGTAGTGGCTTTTGTAAACACAATTTTGATCTTTGTTATTACACCGAAGTGTAATTGTATGCAGGGCCGTATTTAGGATCGTGGGGGCCCTGCCTTCCACATACCTCAGAAAAGTGCCGTAAATTCATGCTACACTTTGTAAAAGCATAAATAATTTTTTTGTTGCGCTTAGCTTGGTTGGAGCGCTTAAAATTGTAGTGGAATAAATGAATTTTATTTAACATTTTCAACGAAAGAATAGGGATGTCAGTAAAAATAAACACCACACCATGATCCTGCCTGAGGCTGACCAATTCCCGGGTATTGAATCCGCGGTCCATTCACTACAATTCACTCCCCACCTGCAGAATCCCCCCCTCCTCCCCTCGAACGACTATCGTGATGGATCGCTATGTCGCCCGGTAGCACGAGTCCCAGACTTTGGTCCATTACCCTGATAAGTCTAATGTGTTCGATTGTTCTACACAATTTAGTTTGAATTACTGCACCTTTTGATGGGGCAGGGTGGCCCAATTGATCCATAGGGCCGGTGAATCAGCGTTCACCAGTTTCTGTGGCAACGGCATACTAGGTGATTGTGTGGCCAGCACTATGCACACAGCCGCCTTTACTTTACCCCAATTAAGGTCAGGTATTGCCATCAGAGCTGGGTAGACTCAGAGACACTCTCCGATCTCGGAAAAAAAAATTCTAGCCTTCACCAGGATTCGAACCCAGGACCTTCGGTACGTTAGCCGAACGCAATATAACAATTTTCTACTTTAATGTTTGTCTAATAGTAGAGTGGGCGTCAGTATAAATACGTGTCTTTTTTTTACCGCTGCTGAAAACGTATTTATTCTTTTAACAGTGAAGTTAAATGGGAACGTGTTATTGGCAAACCTAACTGGTACGTAGGTGAATATGGAGTGGTTACGCAGACCAATATATTTATAAGCAGCCATATGTTTGGAGCATACGTGTATGGAGTAGGATATCAGCAGGCCTTCCTTTACGCAGCCGGCTACCAATCAGTAAGTAATTCAAAGCCGCTAAATTGTTTTATCTTGCTATATTTCACTCAGGCTATCTTGTTCCTTTATGTCTCCTCTGTCTCTCTATCTATCTATCTATCTATCTATCTATCTATCTATCTATCTATCTATCTATCTATCTATCTATCTATCTATCTATCTATCTATCTATCTATCTATCTATCTATCTATCTATCATCTATCTATCTATCTATCTATCCAACTATCAATCTAACTATCTATCTATCTATCTATCCAACTATCAATCTAACTATCTATCTATCCAACTATCCAACTATCAATCTAACTATCTATCTATCCAACTATTAATCTAACTATCTATCTATCTATCTATCTATCCAACTATTAATCTAACTATCTATCTATCTATCTATCCAACTATCAATCTAACTATCTATCTATCTATTTATCTATATATCTACCCAACTATCTATCTATATATATAACTATCCATCCATTTATCTATTTATACATTTTCTATCTATCTATGTATCAATATAAATATATATTATTTATATAATTAGAATCTATATATTTATCTTCTTATCTATACTAAACCTACCCTCATATCTTTCTGCAAACAATTCAATATACTACCTAATTCTGTTCATTTAGCTCTTCTCTCTCTCTCTCTCTCTCTGTATATATTTATTTGTACACTTAACTTTTTTTTCTCCATACTGAATACATGAAGTCCACGTGTTCTTTGCGTTTTGTCGGGAAAACTACAGAATGTGAATAAAAAAATAAAAATAAAAAAAAAGATTCTTTTCATCTTGAAACGGATTGTTTTTATTTCAACGATTTCAGTGTTTCAATTTCATGTTTCAAAACTGAGTTTAGGAACGAATTTAGTAAAGTTTGTAACACGAGGTACCACTGTATCTTTGCTTTCTTCAACCTCTGAGAGAGAGAGAGAGAGGGGAGAGAGGGAGGGAGAGAGGGAGAGACGGAGGGAGGGAGGGAGGGAGGGAGGGAGAGAGGGTGAGAGGGAGGAGGGAGAGAGGGAGGGAGGGAGAGAGGGAGGGAGAGACGGAGAGACGCAGGGAGAGAGAGAGAGAGACAGACAGACAGACTAACTGTTTAAAGCCTTTCTTTCTTATTTACAGTTTTGATGGTCGACGATTTAAAAGTTGCCTGCATTGCGTTTCTTAACAATTCTTTTAATGCTATATTTATATAAAAATCTAACAAGTAATCCTTTTGGTCAACAGTGCTACTTTGGGTCATCCGATATGAATCCAGCGCACTGTGAATGGGCAGATAATATGAGGTCATCAAACTTTTCAGTTCAGAAAGGTAAAACTAATAAAAATCATTACCATTTTTTTTGTTTTCAATTTTTAATGGAACTATATTTTTTGTCTAAGGGAGCTAACTGTCTCCACCAAATCAAAACCAAAAGTATAACGTGGTATAATTCTGAATGATTGAATTCGTCATTATAGGATTGGGAATAAATCTTCTAGATCAGTAGTTTGGCGCAAGAAAAATAGAGCCCCAATATGGTCCAACCAAGTGACAGTACAACATCTTGGGGTAATGTTCAATTGGAAACAAAAGTACCACTTAAAGACCATTTCTTCCAGTCAAGCAAGCGTTAGGTAAGCCCGAGGTCACATAGGGGATCGTGTTTCCCGTCAAGGAGGAGGAGGGCAGGGGCGCACGGTGGCCGGGCGGAAGAGCGTACGGCTGGCGAACCGAAGGTCCCTGGTTCGAATCCTGTGATTCTGTGTAGGCTAGGATTTGTTCCCGGGTCTGTAAGGTGTCTCTTAGTCTACACAGCTCTGATGGGCCCCTGATTTTTTGTTAGGGTAAAGTAAAGGCGGCAAGGCGTTGTGCTGCCACACAATCCCATAGTATGCCGTGGCCACAGAAACTGGTAAATGCTGCTTCACCGGCCCTATGGATCAATTTAGTCCGACGGGATACTTTACTTTCCAGTCAACACGTGAGCAAATAGGTACAATAGCTACTTAATAGTAAGTTAAACTAGCTGTTAATTAATAGACCCATGTTTAATTAAATTAGAAGCTACGGCGCTTAAACAGCAAATGCACTATTATGAATTAAGGCTTAAGATTTAAGGCTAAAGAGCCTAAACTGAGCTTTATTAGACAAGGCCGCACGTGTATGACAGCTTCACGTGTAGTGAGTGGACCGTTGCGTTCAAGTCTCGTGCCACTCTTATAAACACCCCCTCGGTTATACCTTTGATTTTTTAACCATAGCTCTGGGTTTCTGCAAATGGTACAGTTCGACTGGTCAATGGCAAATGGCAACTGACTGTAAACTATCTGACTTATTTGTATAATGGTCTTACTAGCAGAGACTTCATAGTTCATTTCTCTTTAGTTATATTTTGTATAGGCTGGGTTAGGGTCCATGACAACTGACTGTAAATTGTCTAACTTATTTGTATAATGGTCTTACTAGCAGAGACTTCATAGTTCATTTCTCTTTAGTTATGTTTTGTATAGGCTGATTCTTATCTATCTATCTATCTATCTATCTATCTATCTATCTATCTATCTATCTATCTATCTATCTATCTATCTATCTATCTATCTATCTATCTATCTATCTATATATATATATATATATATATATAGATATAGATATATATATACATATATATATTATATATATATATATATATATGTATATATATATATATATAGATATATATATAATGTAGTCTGTGTGTGTTTAACCAATCAAACTGGTTTATTTAAGGACACGTGACCTTATTGTCCCATTCTCTTACTTTTGTGATCCCTTAATGACATGTGGTTTACCTTGCGTAGACGCACGTGGGAGACGGGGTGTTTTAATTCTCATCCACTGGGATGGTCCTAACTTTTTGTTAAATAAAAAGACACGCTTTTTTTAAACCCCATTACAATATTTATCTTAAATTACTTGCCTAAATGTTTTGAGTAAATACTAATTATATTTGTTAAATTATTAGATCTAGCCCATATCTTTCTGTTCATTGTAATGTATAAAATGTTTTTCTGTGGCTTATACAGGCCAGTTTTATTTTCACCCGGGCAACGCCGGGGAATTTAGCTTGTATAATATTTAAAATACGAGTATTTATATATTTTTAATGTTTTCATTCAACAGACAATAATTATAATAATAGAAAACAAAGCATAAGCGGACAGGGCGCTGTCTCACTAGCCTGGGTCTTATGGATGGTATCAACTGCAAGTGCATTTATTCTAAAGTTAGTATAAAACTAATTAAAATTGTGTTTATGGTGTCTGCGTCAAATTATATAAGTTTGTTCAAATAAGGTGTTTTATGATAATAATGGTTATTTATGTAGCGCTTCTGGCATTGTTATTGTGGACCACTTCCTGCTTGAATGCCCTGAGCTAACCTACCTCAGAAACACTCTGCTCCCCTTTCAACCTACCATTACCAACACACAATATAGCAGTATTGAACAACTGAAAAAGACATGTAACTATGTTTGTCTGGCATTGACTGCAAAAGAGCAAACAGCTCTGCAGACTGGATCATAGAAGAAGACAAAGAAGAATAAAGCGCTTCTATCCATGCTATTTTAGAATGCACAGTGCGCTCAAGTAGATTATTGCGTCCACCAAGCCCAAAACTCCTGCAGGGCGGCAGGGATCGGTCGGCGGTAGGGATAGAACCATCGACGTGTCCGTTGACAGTCCGGTGAACTAACGGCAGGACCAGCCTGTCTTTATGACTTTATGTTCTATGTTACGCACAATGGTTATGTGTTTATCATTAACACGCACACACACACACACACTTATAATATATCTTTGGAAATTCAGATTTTGTAAAGCTGCCTACGTGTTGCTACAACATCGTTTGAATGAACTTTAATTAAATAATACGAATAGTCAGAATCAGAAAAAAATATATAAATTTAAGTACAAGGCCTACTAAAGAATATCTAGAATAAAAAACACATTTAACCCTTACAGTCCCGGGCGCGTATATAGCGGAACTGAAGGCAGCATAGATAGAAGTAGGTCGGTACGGGAAGGGTTAAACAAGAAACAGCGACATTACGATACCAAATGAATACATTTTTGACGATCATCCTTGCCATATTCTATATCTTCTTGTAATGTAGCATTAAATTTTGTACATACTTTAGTGAATCAACCTAAGGTAAAATATCAATCTTCTGAGTATTTGTATAGAGTAGAATTAGTTTTTTGAAATACTGTTTGTATATTTCTTGTTTTATTTTCAGGTGAAATTAAATGATGATCTTGATACTGAAATACTGGAACGAAAAAATATATTTCGGACAATGTTTGTGTGTGTGTGTGTGTGGGGGGGGGGGGGGGGGTTATTGCTTGCGTACACGTGTCCATCTAGTGTATATCTATGAGTCTACAAGATTGTCATTTGAATGTTTACCTATTGGGAAATGAAAAGGGACATATCTAGAATATTCCATAGAAAGATATGCTTTTTCTACAAAAATGAGACAATGCCAAGTATGAAAAAAAAGCGGCGTGGTAACACACCATATTTAGATCATGTAGCATTAACCTCTCCCACCCTTTTTTTAATCTCTCTTCCTCTTTTGTGCCATTTCTTGAAGTCTAAAAGTACAAATGTGTGTAAAATGTGTATATGTGTGAAATGTGTATGTGTGTGAAATGTGTGTGAAATGTGTATGTGTGTGAAATGTGTATGTGTGTGAAATGTGTATATGTGTGAAAGGTGTTTGAAATGTGTATGTGTTTGAAATGTGTATGTGTGTGAAATGTGTATTGCGTGAAATGTGTGTGAAATGTGTATGTGTGTGAAATGTGTGTGAAATGTGTATGTGTGTGAAATGTGTGAAATGTGTATGTGTGTGAAATGTGTGTGAAATGTGTGTGAAATCTGTATGTGTGTGAAATGTGTATGTGTGTGAAATGTGTATGTGTGTGAAATGTGTATGTGTGTGAAATGTGTATGTGTGTGAAATGTGTGTGAAATGTGTATGTGTGTGAAATGTGTATGTGTGTGAAATGTGTATGTGTGTGAAATGTGTGTGAAATGTGTGTAAAATGTGTATGTGTGTGAAATGTGTAAGTGTGAAATGTGAACTTGTGAAATGCGTATGTGTATGAAATGTGTGTGAAATGTGTGTGAAATGTTTGGGAATGTGTATGTGTGTGAAATGTGTATGTGTATGAAATGTGTATGTGTGTGGAATGTGTGTGAAATGTGTATGAAATTTGTATTTGTGTGAAATGTGTACGTGTGAAATGTGTATGTGTGAAATGTGAATGTGTGAAATATAAATGTGTGTGAATTGTGTATGTGTGTGAAATGTGTTTGTGTTTGAAGTGTGTATGTGTGTGAAATGTGCATACGTGTGTTCTGTGCATCTGGATAAATCAACGCCTTTTTTAAGCACCTTTAAATAGTGTGTATTTATTTTGTACAATTATGACTTAAATGAAATCTTTATAACATCGGCTAATTAAAAGATCAGCCTACCAGCACATAAAGATGTTTACCATTATCTACTTGATCTTTAACACATTTTTAAGGCATATAGTTGCCTATGTTTGTTTAAACATTTATCCGTGACGAGTTTCTAATTAGAAATGACTTTTGAAATTGTTTTCCATTTTTTTTTTCTTTCTTTAGTTTGATTCTATAGACTAGTTTGAAATAACGGAATTTTAGTTTAGAATAAATGTATATTTAAAATACAAAGTTTTTGAGTTTTTTTTTCCTTGACCTTTTGGT
Source organism: Anisus vortex (assembly GCA_949126835.1). Lineage (NCBI taxonomy): Eukaryota > Metazoa > Mollusca > Gastropoda > Planorbidae > Anisus > Anisus vortex. The sequence continues at coordinate 45,555,060 of OX421493.1, forward strand.
TTTAAACGATTTTTGTTTACACCAAGCTGCTGCTCACTTTCGGTAACACAATTCGCACTAAATATTCAGCATACAGATAGCAACCAATAGGTTCAGGGATCGGCAACCTAAGGCACGCGTGCCAGACTTGGCATGCAGAGCGATTTTCTAATGCGCATAGAAGACCTTTAGTAAAAGTTAATTCAAGTCTCCTCTATAAAAACAATAATATTTGTGGGGCCGGTTGACTTTTATGCTATTCAAAACATAGGCATTCGGGTTGCTTCCGTGCATAGAATGGTTTAACTGAACAAACCAGGAAAACCAAAATAACATCATTTAAACAAGAAAACCGTAAAAACGAAGTTTTTATTATACTCCCTTTATTTGCAAACTAAGTTAACCATCATGTAATTAAATAATTGATTGACTACTGCAAATGAAACGTACAGAAAAAATATCTGTGTCGCAAATCTCAAAAATATCTCCTTACTCCGTATGCATTGTTCTAAAAATAATCTTAGCGCATAATTTTTTTTTTCTACCTTTGCGCCGAAAAAATATAAAAAGTTGCACAAGCATTTTTAACGCGAAATCAAAATATTTCTTATACTTTCCTTTTAAGAAATGAATATTGTCATAAGTGTAGTATTATTAAGTCGTTTTAACTGAAAATTTGATAGGATGTATTGTTAGGCGCCCCAAATCTGCTGTCCAAATTTCAGCTCGATCGGACCACGGGAAGTGGTCGAAAAATCGAAGCCAATTTTTGCTCCCACGACGATTGCAGACAGACAGAAAATGCAACTTAAAATAAAGGAAGTAAAAAGTGCAAGGTAGTCGAGGTATGGGACAGGAAAGGCAACTACCATAGAGCCTATGCATAAAATGCAAGAGGGAATAGTAAACATATGGTGAAAAAAGAAGGCAAATTTACAACTGATGCACAATTTCCCCTTTAAACTATTGAACAATTAACATTGTACCAAAATATCAATAGTGAAACGTAAAATTAGAAATAATTAAATATTTCTATGAAAAGAACAATAGTAATCAAAATGACAAAAAAAAAAGCCTTTTGTTCAAATCCTCGGATTGGAAAATAATGTGGGAGGGTCATGGGGAGGGGTCTGCTCTGCAGACTGACTAATAGAAGAAAGGATTGCGCACTCCATGTATATATAGCTCAGTGTTGGAAAACGAAAATAATAATTAAACTATTGGATAATAAGATAAGATGCGCATTTTAATGTGCAACTTTTGAATGGTGAGGCATTATATTCTTGTGATGTGCAAGTATTCTGCGTCCCTTGTGGAACCATTGTATCAAGTAATATAGAGTCTACTTGTCTTTTGTGTCTTATGTTCGCCTAACAGACTGGACTCCACGATTATATCAAGTCGTCGCTTTCATTTCGCTGTGTTTCTAATAGCAACTGTAGTTTCTGCAACGTTTGCAGGTGAAGTCTTTAATTTTGTTTAGGCATGTCATGGTATGAATTATGAAAGCCTAATTATGTTAGCATTTCATTATTATATATAATGCTGGTAAGAGATATCAACCATATCTTATATTCTTATCCTACATAATATTACAGACACTTTTTCTACACAAGAGTCCAAGGTTTATCCTTGGTTTCTTATTTTATCTTATACATTACAGACGCTCCTTCTGTAGAGAAGATTATTGCGATCTACGCTCATCCGTGAGAAAAGACTATAATAAGATGGACCACTTGCTCTATTTTTAGAGCCTAAATGTTATTCTTTTTCGTGCGCAGCCAATAAGGCTAACTTAAATGACTTACAATACTTCCCTACGTTTGCCTTAAGGTTTCCGCCTGTATACAACTTTTGACTTTAATTTTTCATTGAGAAAATCATAGCGATTTAAAATAAAACGGAAGTGTACAATACAAAAGGGAATCAGGAATTCCAAAAAGAAGTCATTCGAGTCATCAAATAGCAGACATATTTAAGCAACCGGTCCTTCTCATTATAGTCATTGGTTTGAGCTTTTAGATAAAAGGTTTTCAAAGATGCTAAGTCTAAGATGTTGGTTTTCTTGCCATCCAAGTAACACAACCCATTCCGTGCCAATATACTCCAAGGGAATATAAATATTGTGAAGGAATTTGCTTAGAATTGTAAGGGGACACGGTGGCCTAAGCACAACAATAAATTCATACTTAGTTTGAGCTATAATTCTTCTCAAGTGGCATTAATGCCTGGAATGGGTTGCCTGAGCTCTGTAGAAAAACCAATCAAAATGCAAGACTCCGAGTTGATTTTAAGCCACGGAAGAACCAACAAGAAACAGTTATGGTCTTAATCCTGGTCAGAGCCACTAAATGACAGAAAACAATTTAATATAATACAATTAGTGGAAGTAAGAATTGCACACTTGTTCTAATTGTGTGTTTTTTTAAATATATGTTGTATTTAAACAGAGTACCCACCATGTTGGGGACCGTTAAAAGGCTGTTTGCTAGGCCAGTACTGTGATCCGTATCCAAGGGTACAGTGCAAACGTGAGTATAATTGCTGACCTTTAGGTATATTGGAAAAAAAAAGTTTTGCTAATGTGTCAACTGGAGGAATTTAATATTCAATTGAAGGACTTTAATGTTTTAATGAGTAATAATTTAAAAAAAAATATCGGTCTGGCACAAAGCTATTTCTGCCACTAAAGGCCGACCGAAATTCGGTTTTGGTTTCGGCGCCGAAAGTAGACAATTAATGGCTTCGGTTTTGGTTGCAGCCGAAGCCATAATGTTAGCCTTCAGTTTGCTTTCGATTTGGGCCGAAAATGATAGATTGACTTTCGGTCATCAGCCGAATGTGTACTTTAACTTCGTAAAATTCAGACTGCAAACGCTAGTGCCTGTATCTATTGCTCTGCTTATTGATAATTTTATTTAGTTAAACTGTTGAGAATTCATCTTTGTGAAGTAGAAACGTGAAGTTAATAATAAACGGATTATTTCATCACCCTAAAGAATGTCGAAAAATAGAGTGTGGGATTACATCACATTCGTTTGGCTATTTCGGTTTATCTTTCGATTTCGGCTGAAGGTGTAGTGAAACTTTCGGTTTAGGTTTCTACTGAATGTCAATTTATAACTTTCGGTATGCTTTCGTCTTCGGTCGAAACCCCAAAAAAATAAAGTTTCGTGTCGACCTCCAACTTCCACACCACCTCGACCCCTTGTCAGGGTTAAATGCCACCACTGGTCAAGCGGGCCCGTGGTGGAAGCTGCGCAGAAAGAGGGGATCAGGCAACAGTTGCCCAGTTTCGTACAAGTCACTGCCCTATAGGGGGGGGGTGTGGAGGGGCCTGTTTCGGAAGGTTTAGGTCCAACTGGTACTAGCGGTGTCGAAATCGCAGAAAAGCAGGAACGAGACGGTCAAGCAAGTTCTTTTAGACTTCTCTGCCTTGCAGGAGCGTAGAGGGGATGGGAACGGTCAACTGTTTGCGCCGAATATATGGTCGACTTGGTTACACTGCGTAACACAAACGTGTTGTCCTCCCAAGCCTTAAGAGAGTAATCTCGGTTCGTATTTTCACTCTGGTAAAAAGATATCAATGATTTTCCTATCCTTTTTTATATTTATTTATTATTTATTATACATAAAAAGCAAACTTAAAAGCTCTTGATGTTTTTAATCTAGATCTAATATCACGTGACAAGCCCTGTGTTTTTAATCTAATTTATTATTATCTTGTGATGATTCCTATTTTACTAATTACATATTTGAAATAGTTACGATTTCTGTTTTAATCTAATATTATATTATCTTGTGACAAGCCCTGTGTTTATAATCTAATAATATTATTGTATTTTTATTTATTTTAAAATTCCATGCCATAAGCGTGTGACACTTCCTGTGGAGACGAAGGCTGCAGTGGCCCTGGGCCCGACAAGTGCAAGAACTGCCAGCCCGGGCAATATAAACCTCCCGGCGAATATCCTTGTACAGGTAAGTGGAGAGAAAAGCATTTTGTAACGGACATTTTGATATGCGCACTAATGTCATCAGTGCCTCGTGGATGTCCACAAGAGGAAGGGGAGAGAATGGCTATCCCTTCCTCTCATCATTACATAACGCTCTTTCCCCCGCACATCCCCACCTATCCCTACCTTTCCCCACGTATTCCCACCCAATTCCCTAAATCTCCAAACGTAACTGAAAACCGGATATACGCCAAGGATAGTGCAACTATTGAAGTTGTTCATCGCTTTGCAACTGCTTACAATACTGAAGCTCTTAATCCTGTTAACCCTTACAGTCCCGAGAGCGTATATAGCTGGACTGAAGATAGCATAGATAGAAAGTATGTCGGTACGGGAAGGGTTAATTGACTACGGTAGCTTAGAATCTCGATTCTGGGGCTTCTGGAGAAAGAGATTGGCTTATGGAATAAGGAATTTGTTGTTCAATGTTTAGGCAATCCTAAGTATTTTAGTTGCGAGACGGTGGCCAATCGGCAGCGCGTTCGGCTGGCGTACCAAAGGTCCTGGGTTCCTGGCGAAGGCTAGGATTTTTTTCGGATGGTTTCGAGGGTGTCCCTGAGTCGTACCAGCTCTGATGGGTACCTGACATTATTTGGAGTAATTTAAGGCGGCTGGCATTGAGCTGGCCACACATCCCCTAGTGTGCGTGGTCACATAAACTGGTGAAAGCTGCTTCACCGGCCCCATGATCAATTTGATCAGAGGGGTACCTTACTTACTTGTGTGTTATGTTGTTTCTAGGTTGAACAAAACATAGTACGTCACAACCCACAATGGTTGAACGGAGTGGGAAATTATATTATAGGTCTACTTCTTCAGTGCGCACAATTTGTTTGTAGCTAAAGCAACGATTTATTTAGGCAAGTGGCTGGCCTTCATCTGTGACATCACACACTTTGTATTGAGGCCTCACTTAATAAGTAGGTCATACCCGCTTTTGCATTCTGATGAATGTGTGCTTATCTCCACACGAGAAGTTGGACAAGTACAAGGAGGCGGCCTACACTCGACTAGTATAATATTACCAATTTAATATGACTTGTTATTATTTATTACAGACTTATCATACATAATAAACGAAAGAAACGAATGATACATTTTTCAGATTTTCAATGCCATGTTTCGTGCGACCGCAGCCAAGGCTGTAGTGGGCCTCACCCAGACCACTGTACTGTATGTCACTCGGAATACTACAGGCCACCTGGTTCCAACGCCTGTACATGTAAACATCATTTCAAATTAGATTCTTGTTGATGTTGATGTTGGTGCTGTTGATGTTTCTGCTGTCATTATTGATGTCTAAGCTGTCATAAATGGTGTCTATGCTGTCATTAGTGGTGTCTATGCTGCCATAAATGGTGTCTATGCTCTCCTTATTGATTTCTTTGATGTCATTATTGAAGTCTATGCTGTCATTATTGATGTCTATGCTGTCATACTTGGTATCTATACTGTCATTATCGGTGTCTATGCAGTTGTCATTGATGTCTATGTTGTCATTATTGATGTTCAAGCTGTCTTTATTAAGGTTTGCTGTTGTCGATGGTGGTGGTGTTATCGCAGTGTTTATCAAATTCTTTTCTTTTTTCTTTACATTTCAGTAAAGCCATGTGATACTGGTTATTACAGAGATAACAAAAGTGACGAGTGTACAGGTAACACGAACAGACAATAAAAAAAAATACATAGGCGTATACTCTGGGAAGGCTTGGGCACGATTTTCTTACTGATTAAATTCTGAGAATGGCACGGGAGAAAGTTTGTTACCCAGCGGGCACACCACGTCGTATCGACGGGGGGAAAACGTGGTTTCCACGTGTTTTCGTACCGTTTCCGAAGCCAAATGCAATATTTTCTCCCACTGTGGAGTTTCCTTCGGATACACAAATAGCACCAATGAATACACTTTTGTGATGACTTCCACGTATACACAAATAGCACCAATGAATACACTTTTGTGATGACTTGCACGTATACACAAATAGAACCAATGAATACACTTTTGTGGTGACTCGCACGTATACACAAATAGAACCAATGAATAAGGTCAGTATAAATCTAATCGTATAAAAATCTGCAATGTAAGTTGTAGAAAGAAAATGTGAATACTCATATAACTTGCTTCCTGATGGTTGTGGCTAGCACAATGCCCAGACGTTGATACTCAATAGATCGTTCGGCTTTCTTAATTCCATTGACCACTGCCAGTGAAAAATTATAACCTTTGAAACAGGATTTGATCCCTACGAAATGACCATTTCATGCTCTACCGCCGGCCAACCACAGTACTCAGTGAAACAATTGATTTTCTTAAATATTGAACTTCATTACGGCCCAAAGTAAAGGATCGACATTGTCTGTAAGATAAATATATAGCTTTTCCCGTTTGGACCTAATTGATCCATAAGTCCAGTGAAGCTGATTTCACCTGTCGTGGCTCAGGAAATGCTAGTGGACTGTGTGGCCAGCGAAAGGGGTAGCCGCCATACGATGGCCCTTAACTAATGTCAGGTACTTTTCAAAGCTGAGCAGACTCAGGGTCATCTTCCGGACCCGGGAAAAAATCATAGTCTAGCCATCAATAGGATTCGAAGCTGGGTCATTTACAGCATTCCCACGGCTCTACCCCCCAAAAAAGGTGCGGTACAACATGTATCGCGTTTCAAACATTGTGTAGTCAGCACAAATTCCCACTTTCTCCATAATATGATGTCAGAAGTGAAACCGTGAGTACATCCCATCCCCACCCCACATCCCTTACCTCAGTACTCGGGGGAGTAGGGGACCTTCGGGTACACTAGTGAGGGGGGGGGAGGGGAGGGGCGAAAAAGCAAAGTCATAACTGGAAATTAAACTAATAAGAATTACAATGACTTCCAATAAAACCAACAACGAAATACAAAGATTTCACACAACGGCATCAAAAGCTATTCTTTTATATACCACAATTTTGAAACCTGCGATTTTGCATCGAACCATTCGTGAGTTTTAAAAATACCCATTGAGATGTTAGCTGCACTGCTGCACTACACAGTCAACTTTCAAACTTTCTTTAGCTTTCTAATGGAATTGTGTTTTCAGAATGCCATGAATCTTGTGCAGCTTTCTATGGCTGCGATGGACCAAATACTGAACAATGCAGACAGTGTAGGCGTGGATACTACCGTCCGCTGAATTCAAGAATATGTACAGGTATACACAGCAGCCAAATAATTTGTTGATTATCTATGAGTAGTCTATTTGCAAAAGGTGATAGAAAATTACTTACCCCCACCGTCTCCAAGAAAACATGTGTATTTTAACTGATGATCTTTATGGTGCACAGTGACCGATCTGCATCGCGTTCGGCTGGCTTACCAAAGGTCCTGTGTTCGGACCCTGAGGACTTTCTTCTAAAAGTGCATATTTCAAGACACTCTATGGATTGCTACAGTTGCGAATTTTTGGTCTTTTTTTAATCGTATAAGTGTGTTCTAATTAACGGAGGTGTTGTTTTTTTCTGTTTGAATTTTATTACCGTACTCGGTTATTATATTGATCAGTGATGGCGCTGTAATATGGCGGCTAGCTAATTTCCGCTCACCTCACTTTCCACTAACAGATTATGTATTGAAGTGGATCTAACCATTCATTATAATAGATCAGTGGTCTTTGACAACAATCAAACACCAACCAAAGACCCACGTGTTTTTGTTTTTTTCATATATGTTTGATACATATAATTTTAGTTAAAAAGAATGATATTTAAAAAAAAAAATGATTTTGTTGATCTTGTTGATTTTAGCGGGAAGGGTGTGTGTGATAGACTTCTGCTAGTAAGATTCCTAGCATTCGATTCGATAACTTTCCAAAGACATTGGACTTCTGTCTTAGAGAAATTCTCCAGCGATGGACTGAAAAATTGTTTTCCGTAGAAAAGTAATGTAGATTAGTTTTACCTTATTGATTTCATTTGAAATCTTGGTTTTCGTTCCAACACTTGCCATCTCGTCTGAAAACTTGTATTTCATTTGAACGCGGAATATTGTAAATATTGCTAAACTTGTTATTTAATAATATTTTAACTACCCTTATTTTTTAGCAGTGAAAATTGAAATTTGAACGATTTCCAAATTTTCCTCTTTCAGCTCTGATGTGTCATGATACGTGTGACAAGGGCTGCTACGGGCCAGAGGACACACAGTGTAAAGAATGCAAGGTTGGGTATTTCAAATTATTCGGATATCAGCCTTGCATTGGTAAGACGTGACAAAAGGAAAACACACTTAGTTATTTATCTGTTACATTATAATACTCATACTACACATTATATATAAAATACAACAAATTGTCTCTAAAACTGTTCCAGATTGCAATCAAGCCTGTAAGAATGGCTGTACTGGTCCACTTCCTGGAGACTGTGTAGATTGTGCTGATGGATACTCTAGACTTCCCGGATCATTGACTTGTGTTGGTAATGACATCATTTATTTGTTTTTTGGGAAAACTGCCAAGAGAAACAATTGGGAGAATGGCGTGTGGGGTGTCGTGGTTTAAAATGGTAATTCTCGGAAAAATGATTGGAAAACCCATTAACTTTTGATAGTATTCTGACCAAAAGCTTAGACAGTGAGTCGTCAGAAGACAATATATAACTTGATAACATTAACATGGAATACAACGTAAACTACAACACCTGAGCTTAGAATGAGAAGTATTGGGGAAAAGCAGTTTAAATCTTGTAATTTTAGTTTGAGATTTTTGTTGTTGAAATCTTGTAGTTTTGCAGTTTGGATAAGAGGTTATAGCAAAGACTATAATAAGATGGACAGCTTGCTCTAATTTTAGAGCTTATTTGTTCTTTTTTTCCGTGCGCATCCAATAACGCTGTCCTAAATGACTTCTACGCTCCTACGTTTGCCTAAATGTTCCCGCCTGTATACGACTTTCGATTTAAATGTTAATTTCTTCATTGAGAAAATTATGGCGATTAAATAAAAAGGAAGTATACAGAACAATAGGGGAATCGGGAATTCCGAAAAGAAGTCATTCGAGTCATCGAAAAAAGAGCAGAAATATTTACAGCAAGCGGTCAATCTCATTATAGTCTTTGTTCATAGTTAAAGTTAAGTAAACACACAATGACATCAATAAGAGTTTGTATTTGTAGAGGGTTTAGTTCTTTATTTTATATAGTGGCGAGGGTATGTATGTATTTAGAAACACGCAGCTTAGTAATTAAGCAGATAATCAAGTATTTTGTTTGCAAAAGTCTCATCTTCTGCCAAAAATACAAAAATCAAGTTGTCCGTGTCCCTAGACGCTTTACAATGCCACGTGACCTGTGACGAATTCGAAGGCTGCACTGGGCCAGCACCGGAGCAGTGCCGGAAATGCAAGAGAGGATATTATAAACGGCGCGGTGCAAGCGTTTGTACAGGTAGATTATATTGGTTGAGGTAGATTATATTTGTACAAATAAATTATATCTTTACAGGTAGGTTTTATTTGTACAGGTAGATTATATTTTTACAAGTAGATTATATGTGTACATGTAAATTATATTTGTACAGGTAGGTTTTATATGTAAAGGTAGATTATATTTGTACATTTAAATTATATTTACACAGGTAGGTTTTATTGGGACAGGTAGATTATATTTTTACAAGTAGATTATATGTGTACATGTAGATTATATTTGTACAGGTAGATTATATTTGTACAAGAAGATTATATGCGTACATGTAGATTATATTTGTACAGGTAGATTATATTTGTACAGTTAGATTAAATGTGTGCAGGTAAATTATATTTCTACAGTATAGCCTATAATAATAATATATCATTCATGGTGTCCCTAATGGTGCTGAATTGGGCATAGTTGAAAAATTTCAACTGAGTGTCCTGTTATCTACTAGTCTAAGTGTTTAATTTAAATATTAATTTTTCACGTTATCAGACAATTGTACAGATACTTAACAGTGTCGTCAAACTATCTTTTTTTGTTAAATTTAAAATTGTACCGTAAAGTAAAAAATCACAATCATTGTTATATATTTTAACAAACGTAGTAATGAACAGTTTATATATATATATAAAACCGTTACCGTAACTACACTAAGATTGAGTGTACAAGTAAAAGAAGCAGATTTCAAGCATTCCGCTATGTTTTTATGTTGTTGTTTTTTCAGAGTTAAAATGCCACGAGACGTGTGACCCAATTAAAGGTTGCCACGGACCTGACCCTAACGAGTGTAAGGCTTGCAAGAAAGGCTATTACAGATTATCTCTTAAAGATGGTTGTAGTGGTAAGGCATTTAAAAAAACACTAAAATACTTAAAACTAACCATTATTTTAAAAAAAATGGAAACTTTTACTTGTTTCATATTTAATTTTGTATCGATAAGATATTATGTTTAACATAGCTAGAACCATTACAATTTTACATCCGTGGTTCATTTTATTGATGAGGTTTTAGGGGATATCCGTATCAACTTACCGTTATTATTATTCCATAAAGTGGGCGACGCTGATATAAAGGAGAGCGCACTCTGATAGACTTTTTATTGTGATTAAAACGACCCAGGAAATATGAATAAAACACACACACTTCATTTGTAAATATTTACTTTTTACAATACATGTGCGCTAAGGCATGATCCGTAAAGTCAATATCAAACTGTATTGGCCAGCCAGCATTATTTGACTAGTTCTGAAATCTTGGTAACGTTGCCGGCCCACTATTTGATTATAAGGCTTTAATTAATGCTGGTCAGCGGTTAGTTCACCGGACTGTCTAAAAAAAAACGGCCCCTGGCTCTAGCCCTGCCGCCGACAAATACCTACCGCCCTGAAGGAGTTTTGGGCCTAATGGGCGTTATAATCTTCTGAGCGTGCTAAATTTGATAGCATGGATAGAAGCGCTATATAAATAACCATTATTAGTATATAGCCTACTGTCATAAACATTCGAAGCTTTTCACCAACAATCACCAGTCCAATTGACATATTTCTAATCGTTCTTGTACAAATCATGCCTTTATCGACTTTAACATTATCATGATCGTTTAACGCTACTTTCTTTCTCACTCTCTCTCTCTCTCTATATATATATATATATATATCTTTTATCAGCGTGTCATGATACCTGTGACATCGATAAAGGCTGTGAAGGGCCCTCCTATACTGAGTGTATTGCATGTAAAGCAGGATATACAAGGGCAGAGGGTTCCATGAAATGCACGGGTAAATCTACATAACAATAACATAATATAATACCTTTTTTAATGATTTTATATTAGTATTATTTAATAGAATAAAAACAAATATCTAAAAATGTATAACCTTGATAAAAGTTACATCAAGGCTATTATAGGCAGAACAATCTAAACAGAAAGTCTGTTATTGTTAAGGTTATTACGTGTTTTATCTCTTTAGTATCAGACGGTTGTCACGACTCCTGTGATCCCAGCCATGGCTGTTTCGGCCCATTCCCTGAACAATGTAATGGATGCAGACAAGGCTACCACAAATTATCCAAGTCTAAGCCGTGCGTTAGTAAGCCTCATGTTTTTGATTATATTTTTTAAACATTTAAAACTGATGTAGTTAAACCTGAGTGACAGAAAGCGTTAACCTGTAGAATTTTTTACTTTATGTGACGTTTCATCACTTTTTGAAATATATATGTTTAGTGAATTTCTCACCAATTTTACATAATTCCCATAATATACTTCACATTATACCAGCATAGATTGTACAATTCGCCATCTAGCATCAGAATCATCATTATTATCGTCATCCCAGCTGGGGTATGGGCCGCCAATCTCCTGAGTCCTCTGTCCTGAGCCCTTCTCTCTAATTGTGTCCAGCTGTAGGCTACCCCATTTTTTCGGTGTCTGCCTGAAGAATGCGTCGCCAGGTATTTCTTGGGCGGCCTCTTTTCCGCTTGCCTTGGGGGTTCCCCTTCAGTGCTTGTCTGGTGACGTTGGTTGGCGGCCATCTTGCAGGCGCTAGAGAAATTACTTTCATTGCTTCAAGCATGAATAACCGTTTTAAGTGAGCATGAATTATTTCGTCAACACCGTAAATCCCTAGCTATTTATATTTGCTGAACTTGTATTGGGGCTTGCAGTTTGGTCCAAAACCAAATGTATTTCTTTTCAAGGTAAGAGGCCTTGCTCATTTCCAGTTAATCCATGCCCCGTTGAGACCTATTGTGTCGAACGAGCAGACTACAGTTATGATTGTAAAGGTAAGTCATTTCTATTTGCAGAGTGAATTTCATAAAACCTATCACATAACCCTTGACTGGGTTGTTGGGATACCTTTGCTGGCTATTGTACTATCGCTTGCCAGTAGTCTTGTGCCGCCATAAAGGCTGCCAAGTACGAGATGTTCATCAAATCATTCCATTCGTCTGTCTATCTGTTTTTCTTCACTTGCATATCTGCTGACATAAAGGTTGTGATATTGATATGACAGATTTTCTTTCATTGTCCTTGTCATCCGTGGGATTGGTTTAACATATGATATCAGTCTTTTTTAGACTTTACCAAGGAGATATCTGAATTACCTATCTTAAATCTGTATTAAAAATTAATTTTTTAAATTGTCTTTATTATATTCAAATTGTTTTAAAAAACTATACAAAATCTATACAAAATCTGGGGAGGTGTGGGTCCTGCCACGTGTCCCTGCTCTACCTTACTATAAAATACGACACCTGCAAGACATACACCACACCTGTTCAATTCATAGAATTATACCCCCCCCCCCCCCGCCCCCCATTGAGACGTTTCTCCGAATTCCTTATTTGCCAAAGTCTTAGTTTTATCTGCAAACTGTATTTGATGAATGCTCTATAAACGTGCCAACATTTTCACACAGAATGCCATGAATCGTGCAACCCTGAAAAAGGATGCGACGGACCACTCCATATACAATGTAGAGGTTGCAGGCCCGGATACCAAAAAAAGCCTGGCCGTTTTCCGTGCCAAGGTAAGCGCAATAAACTCTTGCCCAGCGGGCACACGGCTTCGTACCGACAGGGAGAAAACTAGTTTTTGACTTCTTTTTTTTCATGGTTTCCACGTTTTTCGTAGCGTCTACGTTTTTTCGTGGTTTCCTGATTTTTTTTTGGTGGTTTCTACGTTTTTTTGGTGGTTTCTACGTTTTTTTGGTGGTTTCTACGTTTTTTTGGTGGTTTCTACGTTTTTTTGGTGGTTTCTACGTTTTTTTGGTGGTTTCTACGTTTTTTTGGTGATTTCTACGTTTTTTTGGTGGTTTCTACGTTTCTCCTCCGTTGATACGATGTGGTGTGCCCGCTGGGTGATGTGTCTGCTTATGCTGTTGTTGCTTTTGTTGCGGTTTTTATCTTTGTAACACCACTTTATTGCTTATCATTGAGCATCCAACATAGTAACAATTTGTAAAGATTAATTTCTGAGAAAGGTTTGTGAAAAAGTTTGGAAAAGTTTGGTAATAGTTTTTTAAATGATTCAGAGAGATAACCCTGTGAATGTACTGATCTAACTAATGGCTGATGTAGTTTGTACTTTACACGTTATATAATGAAGGGGCAGCTACCAGCGTTATGAAATTCACTCCAGGTAGTCATGACGGATAGTGGGTTAATGTGGAAGAGAAGGGGATGAAGGGTGATGATATCAATATGGCGTCACTGTTATTTTTTATGCCAGAATAATTGCTATTCAAGACAGTAATTGATGTAGTTCGTAGTACGTAGTTCGTATATAAATCTTGGATAATTTATGTTATTCTTCTTTTTTATGTTTTTTTTTATTGTTGCTTTTTTCCAGCTTGCCGCCATGGTCTCTGTGTCTCAACCCTAACACTAAGGCGTAAGTAAGAGTTTATAATATAAATCAGTTCATGTTTTCACGGCACTAAATGTCTAGACTTTCACTCATGTTTTCACTGAACTAAATGTCTAGACTTTCACTCATGTTTTCACTGAACAAAATGTCTAGACTTTCACTCATGTTTTCACTGAACAAAATGTCTAGACTTTCACTCATGTTTTCACTGAACTAAATGTCTAGACTTTCACTCATGTTTTCACTGAACTAAATGTCTAGACTTTCACTCATGTTTTCACAGCACCAAATGTTTCAACCATAAGTTAATTTCCTGTCTCTAGGCAACCACCGGAAGTGTAAACAATAATTACGAGCTGTTCAACCTTAACAGCCTTCACATTATCTTTGTACACACATACAATAAAAAGTCTTCTGGCATATGATCTGCCATAGTCTATATTCTATATAATGTGTGTCCACTGAGCTCTAATATATGGAGTGCTCAAAGGAAGTAAATTGTAGGAGAAAATGCTGACTTTTTAATATAGATAGGTGCACCGTAGACTGAACTATATATAAATTAGAGTCTAAATAATACATATATACTATTATATACATGAAAATTACTTACTCAGTTAACATATATAAGCGTATGTGGCATTCAAAGAATTATTCAGACAAATGATCAACCATTTCATCTTTTGACTTGACAAAGAAATTAATCCGGTACTTATTAATGTTAACACAACTCTCTAGTATAAGAGAGTATATAGAGTCTATATAAAATAGTTCATTTTTATCAAATTACAATGACGCAATTACAAAAAGTTTTTAAATTTTAAGTAATTTTATGTATATATAGGTCAGTCTACAGTGCACCTATCTATATTAAAAAGTTCGCATTTTCTCCCATTTTTTCTTCTCTATTTTAATTGCTTGAGCACTCCATGTATATTCTAAACAGGGGCAAAGCACTCTTACTTTTTTACTTAAATAACATAAAAGGCAACTAACCTATATAGTTAAGTCTAAGGTGATTGGCCGTTAAATAAAAAAGATAAATTCAAGTGTACACTAATGCCTTCATAAAAATGAGTATCTTTACTTTTTAAATATTTATTTTATTTGTTAAATCAATATCTATAACAACAAAAGTTGTACATTTCTTTAGTTGGCCTAATGTTGTTTGTTGAATGCCTTGTTTATATACAGAAGTAAGCCATCAGATCAGCTTGAGAGTCAATCCAGTCTGTATTACTACCGTCATTATATTGTATGGAGTTTTGTGCGGCTAGAGATGGATAGATATGATCTAACTATGTATGTATGTAAACTTACTTACTATGTAGGTATATTATATAAAATTGACATTATATTTATGTTTTTATGCAATTTTTTGCCAAACCAGTTTGTTTCGACAGAACTTTAAAATTAAACAGTTGAATCAGGGAATATCAATACACTAGTGGTTTTTCCCGTCAAAATGTTAAAGAGATAGAAAAAAATAACCAACAAAATTATAATAAAAACTGTACTGCGTACGTTTCTTTCGGTATTTAGATTTTCGTATTTTTTATTGTTTACGGTCGCCTGGCCCTGGAATATGCATATATATGAAATGTTTTTCCATCTAAAGGTCAAACCCATGAATCCCGTGATCTTACACAATAAATAAACAACTGTATGCAAGGGGAATTATTGGGAAATGATAAATGAACGTTCCAGGGGAGATAAGTTTAGACCTTAGCTTACGGTGATTAGTAATAGGTGTAAGTTTTTTTGAAAATATTGGCAATATTGTTGATAAAATAAAATTATCTTTTGGAGAACGTTTCCAATGTATACATTAAACTTTTGACCCGATTGGTCAAACGACCAAGGAGCCTATAGCGAACAAACATCTAAATAATCAAACTCACGGCAATTATGTATTGTGAAATGATTATTTAAAAAAATTATATAATTTGTATTTAGAAATAATGCAATCATTTTTAGAGAAAATATTTTCCAGTCATGGTTTAATCTAGGGATCGTCAGACTTGGCACGCCGTACGATTTTAAATGGCACGCGGTAGATCAAGAACATAACTATTAGGCTGTTAGCACGCTGAATAAATAAACAATATACCCACATTATCACACTGTTATCTATAGGTTGACCCCTGATTTAACAAATAACAAAATCTCATTTATGGTAAAGCATGAGCAATAGAAATTGAGTGCTAAAACAGTATGACTTTTAGGATGTTGGCACGCTGAATAAATTAGAAATCCCACTTAGGCACATTATTATGAAAAGTTACCGACCCCTACTATAGTATATTGTAACAAAGACTATAATACGATGGACCGCTTGCTCGATTTATAGAGTTGAGTAGTTAGTTTGCGCAAGTCTCCGATTTGTACTCAAGTCTTCCGGTGTAAATAAATATGAAAAATTGTAAACTGTATCGCAAAGTACTATCTATATTAACGGATGCTACCCGCTTGAAACCTAGTAATTTGTGTTAAGAACTATAATGCCTGCTAGCAAATCTTGGATTTTCAGCATGCTATATTGAAAAAAGGGGCTTACATTTTTTATTTATTTATATTATAGTCAATGCTTATCCATAGTTTCACGTCAGTAAGAAGTAACAAGAAAATGTACGATTAAATAAAACGGAATTGTACAATACAAACGGGAATCGGGAATTCCGAAAAGCAGTCATTCGAGTCCTCAAAAAGCAGAAATATTAAAGCGAGTGGTCCATCTTATTATAGTCTTTGATTGTAATTTGACATTATAACGATTTGAAAACAATGTGTTCTATTTAATGTTTGTTCTCTCTACAGGTGAAACCAATCAGCTTGGATGAATTAATTGTTTGCCATCATAGTGGATGTCTTTTTTTTCTATTGATCTATCTCAAAAAGTTTACTGATTTTTCTTGTATTACTGTGCATCTTCTTTATAATAAAACTTTACATATTAAACGCAAACAATTATGCATCTTTGGTGTAAAAACACAAATATATTACAATAAACAATACACATGTTCATATTTCTATCATTTAAACCGTATTTAATTGTTCTTTACAAACATTAATATTTTAACGCTAAAGACTCCGAGGTCTTATTAATTTGCTTTAAAAAATGTCAGTACCAAGTTTATAGAATATAATGCGATACTGTTTTATGTAGATTCGATTCGTGTTTGACGTTAATAGCCCAATTGTTGTGTGTTGTTCGTCCATCATTTCCGAGGATGACCACGTCTCCCAGTTATTTGGAGACGTTACGTGCGCTTCATTTTGATTAAAGTGAGAGAGAGTTGCGCAGGTCATCAGCCCCTCTTGTCTTGTCTCTCATATTCCAACGGCAAGATAATGTCCAGGGATAGCTTGGGATGCCGTGGGTGGCCTACAGTGGTCTGATGTGCCCTCTCTGTGCCATATCACACACACAACAGTGCGTTGCCATCCCTGTCTTTATTCCCGTTGGGCCTAGTAATGGGCGTCCTCCGCGTATTCTGCCAGGTCCAGCTGTACATAAAAGGAAGTCAGTTCCTACATTTTACCACAGGACACAGGCGTGTTCACGTGCACAGTGGCTGTTCATTTGTGGTCAGCCCCGAGTATTTAATTTACCCGGTACCCTCCATATCTGGGGGGTTGGGGGTAGGGGGCGTTCCCATATCTGCCACCCGGGGAGGCGATCGGCGGGAGAACATTAGCAACTTACAATCTGAGTTACAGTGTAATAAAACGATGTCTGCAGATATATGACTTAGCTGGGGCAAGTGGTTTAAAGCCATGTCGAAAAAACACGTTTCATTATGGTATAAACTACTATAAACAGACAGGCTAGTAGTTTCATTCCAAAATTAACTTAATTATGCAATTCTAACTGTATTTAATTTGTTTCATATTTGTGTGGGCCACTTGTCTTTGCTGGTTTAGTGATAAATATATATATATATATATATGACTAAAAGCATCGTGACATACAAATAGCCTAAATTACGACAAGAAAAAAGAAAAAGACAATAATTTGACATGTACGACTGTTTTAATTTCAACTCTTTTATTTTGCTATTTAAGAAAAAGTGATTAAAAATTAAATTAATGAATGAAATGTCAAACAAGGTATGTACATATTATTATTAACCCGAGCTGCAAACTCAACCAGTCAGACTAATGCAAAACTTAAACTCCCTTTTAAACAAAACAAGATCAAATCAGCGCTGTATTGCTGAAATACATGAATATTGTATTTAATCACTAAACCACTTCCCAGTACTATATCAGTACTATATATATACCATAACACTACTATAACAATACTATAACAGTACTATAACAGTAGTGGTCTACTTCTGTGTTGTACATATCGAAATAGATTTTAATAATCAATTGTCGGGATTTGAGCCCGGAATCTTCATCGACTTTGAGCTTTATACAATCGAGTCGACTACGGACCACACAAGGTTGTGACTAGACCATGATATTATTAATAAGAATAAATATCTAATGATAAATGAAATATACATGTGAAAAAATTTGTCCATGATATTAATAAGAATAAATATCTAACGATAAATGAAAAAAAGATATGAAAACTGATTTGTCCATGATATTAATAAGAATAAATATATAACGATAAATGAAAGAAAGATATGAAAACTGATTCATCCATGATATTAATAAGAATAAATATCTAACAATAAATGAAATAAAGATATGAAATCTGATTTGTCCATGATATTAATAAGAATAAATATGTAACGATAATTGAAAAAAAGAATGTGAATAATGATGTGTCCATGATATTAATAAGAATAAATATCAAACGATAAATGAAAGAAAGATATACAAACTGATTTGTCCATGATATTAATAAGAATAAATATCTAAAGTTAAATGAAATAAAGATATGAAAACTGATTCATCCATGATATTAATAAGAATAAATATCTAACAATAAATGAAATAAAGATATGAAAACTGATTTGACCATGCTATTAATAAGAATAAATATATAACGATAATTGACAAAAAGGATGTGAATAATGATGTGTCCATGGTAATAATAAGAATAAATATAAATGAATAAATGAAATAAAGATATAAAAACTGATTTGTCCATGATATTAATAAGAATAAATATCAAACGATAAATGAAATAAAGATATGAAACGGATTCATCCATGATATTAATAAGAATAAATATCAAACGATAAATGAAATAAAGATATTAAAACTGATTCGTACATGATATTAATAAAAATAAATCTCTAACGATAATTGAAAAAAAAAAAGATGTGAATAATGATGTGTCCATGATATTTAAAAAATAAATATCCAACGATAAGGGAAATAAAGATATGAAAACTGATTTCGTCATTAAGATTACAATCAAAACTTAATATGGACATCAACTGCTAGATCTAGTTAACTATTAGGCACATCGATCTTTCAACTGTATCTGTTATCATGCCTTCAATGTGAACATGTGGACATCCCTTCAAACTGAACATGTGGACATCCCTTCAAACCAAGCATGCAGGCATGACTTTAAAAGCTGCGTATTTCCGATAAGCTGTATACAAAATTCTGAAATGCGTTAATCCAAGTTCCATGTTTACTATTTTTTTCTGGGACTCCAACAACAAAGTCTTAACAATACCAAATTTTGGCATTTACTGCTTGGTGTGGGGCCCTGTCGGAAATCTGAACAAATCGACACCGCTGGTGCTGGTCACATATCATTGTTCAAACGGTCATGCTTGTCAGCTCGAAAGAATGGATTGTCCACAAAATTATTCATTTGGGCTGTGTAGTCCTGGGAAGAGATACAATATCACCACCATATTAACAATAAGTTATAGCAAAATAAGTAAGATGGTTGATTTTTTTATTATAATTAATTATGAGCTATCTGCGTGAAGATAATATTATTTTGAATGCGATGATTTCCTTTGACGTTTTTGTAAAGCAAAAGACGAATCTTTTTGTCTAACTTATTGATTGATAGACATTTCTAACAACTTTTCAAAATAAATCATTGTTCAAGCAGTTTGCAGGAATTGAATCAGCAGCAACTTTTAATCACTTTAATATCGAACTTATTTACAATTAAGATGTTCCAGTATTTAACTCATCCTAAAAAATTATTCCGCCACACAAACAACTTTATATTCTACCATAAACTAATAAGTACACTATATGAGATTTTTGTCACTCCTAGCCCAAAATGCATGTCCGTTCTTATTTGTTAATATCACCTTTTTTACTTCCTCTTACATTCCTTCGTTACAACTCACTTTTGTTTGAATTGAATTGAAGTATTGCAATTCCAAACAGTGAAGGTTATACTTATATAAAGCCTTGTGGTTAACTTTGTTGTGTTTTCCATGTATCCATGTTATTGTTCTGATAGTTTTAAATCATGCAAGTACAGCTGAATGTCTTTAATATAGTTTATTATATATTTTGGTTTTATTTAGCTGAAAAGTTTACAAAGGGCTCTACAGTAATAGTATTTATAACGAATTTAAAAAATATGTGCTGCATTCCAACAAAGTCCTAGCGGGTATCGACCCGCTGGGATGTGTGAACCTGTTAGGGTGACATTGCAGAAAGCACACATTGGGGCTGTTTCTCTTTTCAAGAAAAAAGGATGTGTTACTTTTGTATTTGTCTTGTCTGTAGTCTGCAGAGAATAGCTTCGTCCTTTCGAATTAGTTGACCCGTGCCAGGTTTTCAAGTGCTCGTTCGATTACGCATTATTTTGCCGCACCTCTCTATAATTATTTACCTGCTACATTACATTACCTGGCTAAAACATACACACAATAGACTCGACATTTTTCATAAATACAGAACATACATAGAAAGTTTTTTGTACAAAAAAACATTACTTACGCAGACAGACACAATGCATCCTATTGTTTATACTTACTTGAGCATTACTGCAATAGTACTTGACACTATCCACAATACCCAGTCTAGGCTTACTTTGCTCTGTCCACTTGTGCTTTTTGCTGCATTGAATAAGGAATTATGAAAGTTTACTTTTTAATAAGCTTACTCCAATGTTAGATCCATAAGACTCAATCTACAACAAAGATTACTAAAGAGAAATACATTATTAAGTCTCTCCCTAGTTAAACTATTACACGAATAAGTAAAAATTTATAGTAGTGAAGATCAATAATTTAGTCGTGTACCAGTCGGACTGCGCCACTGGCAGAAACCCAGAACTAGGGTTTAAATAATCAAGATTCCATTTTTGAGATGCCAGTAGAGAGTCGTATTAAACTTCAGTACAACGATCCACTAGCACTAGATAATATAATAGTATTACTAGCACAGCTGTGCTTTTCTCTGTGTAAGAGATCACTTGGAGAAAGCGTAAATTTCATTAAGGATACACATCGGGACACTGGCATACTATTACAAAAACTACTGTAGGCTTTCATTGATTCTTCCGCTGTTGCCGGGACGCACCGGTCTCGAGGTTCAAATCCGGGCTCATAAAACAGAAAAAAAAAGAAAGGCGCAATTTTTCCATACCCGGGATCGAAGAAAGGGATTCTTTTATAGACAGAAAGGAAACAGCTGTGTGCTGGCCACACAGCCCCTTGTCAACAGTGACCACGGAAACCGGGGCGTACACTGACGGCTTCACTAGACGAATAGTTGAAAATGGTCTATAAAACAATTACGTATTATGTGTGTGTGTGTGTGTGTGTGTCGTGGGATGAGGGAGAAGTGTAAGGGAGTGAGGAGGGAGCAGAATACCACTTCATCAGATGACGTTTTTCATAACTGTGACGTCTGTTTTACAATTGGTGCGCACGTCACGTGATTGAAGCCGATACTTCACGAGACGATCGACCAATACTTAACATTCCAATCAACAGGTAATCTTTCACCCAGCCCAATCATTGCCCCTTGATAGTTACTCTACAATTCATAGTTTTACAGACAGATAGATAGCTCCCCCCCCCCTCTTTTTTTCCCCTCAACCCCCCCCCCCCCCCCACGTTATGGCGACGTAACGGCAACGTAATGGCGACGCATTTTTGTGTTTTTGGTAATGGAGGAAGGGGGGGGGGGTAAATAAATACCTTTTTTGAATGGTTGTTGAACCTTTTCTTGAACAATTTTAGGCTCACAATCAGCTGGATTCATGTCAGGAGTAATGAAGTAACACTGTTGGACGAATAGAATTACTTGATAGAGTCTAATAGTGCAGACAACCACTAAAAAAAGTAACTTTTGTTGCCAACTGTAACTTATCTTCCATCCTATGGTGGTTAGCTTATAATAAAGTATGAACGGCTTATTAAGTTAGCGAATAAAATTCTCGGTGATAAAGACATAGTAATATGGACAGATAAATGATACGGTAGGCAAAATAGGTTGATGTAGGGATGGAGGGTTGGACTTACTAGTAGATAGATGTCGAGACGGGATAAATGTAAAGATAGGGAAATACACAGTTGAATGTATGGATGAATGAATGGATAGGATAACCATAGATAGATGGTTAAAGATAGGGAAATACACAGTTGGATGTATGGATGAATGAATGGGATAGGAGAACCATGGATAGATGGTTAAAGAAAGATTAAGGATAGTCAGGTGGGTAGGTAGGTAGGGTGACAGGTAGGTCGATAGAAAGAATGATACAAATATAAATAAACAGTTCGAAATATCGATAGAAAAATAAATAGATAGATAGATTGGTAGATAGATATAGTTATATATATTTAGAGAGAGAGATAGAGATAGATAGATAAAAATATACATAGATTGTTAGATATATATATAGAGAGAGATATAGATAGAAATGGGTAGATAGATTGGTAGATAGATATATAGATATAGATAGAAAAATAGATAGATAGATTAATACATAGACATAGATAGAAAGCTTGGTAGATATATATAGATAGATAGATAATATAGATAGATAGATTGGTAGATAGATATAGTTATACATATATATAGAGAGAGAGAGATAGAGATAGATAAAAATATACATAGACAGATTGTTATATATATATATATAGAGAGAGAGATAGATAGATAGAGTGGTAGATAGATTAACAGATAGATATAGATAGATAGATAAATAGATAGATAGATCTGATAGATAATATAGTTAGATAGATTGGTAGATATATATCAATAAATAGATATGTAGATATAGACAGATAGAGTAAAGAGAAACAAGCCGAAGATAACACGAGAGATTGAAGGCATTATAAAACCACTCTCTTAAGTAGCCTTTCACATCCTTACTGATTTGTAGCCAGCCGAATGAAGGTAGGCCTTCTTTTTGCCATATCCATACACGTAGGCTCCAAACATAAAGCTACTTTTAAAGATGTTGGTCTCTTCTGAAACTTTATAATCACCAACGTACCAATCAGGCTTGGCAATGACATGCTCCCAGGTCAGCGAACTGATAAAAAAATACATAAGTTTATATAGTAATGAAAAGTAAAATATGCGAAGAAACTACCTCACTTGTCGTGTATGAATATTAACCCTTACAGTCCCGGGCGCGTATATAGCGGAACTGAAGGCAGCATAGATAGAAGTAGGTCGGTACAGGAAGGGTTAAGAAACAGTTGCTCCAATATTGTTTTTGAGATATAGATCTAGTACCTCTTGATTTTAAGGCGATTCGGACTATCAACGGCGCTTTGGATTGCCCTCGAAGTTAGTTCGCAACCTAACGAAGTATGCACAATGGCCAGTGCGGGATTGTGATATTATAGATTTTTCAGACATATTTAGCCGTGATAGATCTGGCCGGTAAAAACAAACTACCAGTGAATATTGAGGGCTTGAAGAATAAGTTGGTTAAGAAATAAAATAGCGGTATTGGCTGAAATTTATTGACTAGCACCGTCAAAGAATTAATAAATGCTGCTGTAAAGATCCTCATATATAAGCTACTTGTCTTCATTAACAGGTATAAGTTATAAAATAGACTAGCATGCCAAATATGTGTGTGGTAGGCCTATTAAAACAACAATTAAATAATGATATCCATTGCTATGGTCGTTGACGAGAAATAATGCATCCCGTCTTTCATGTCTCAGGACTCAGGACAGACTAAACATATTTTTAAAACTTTTGTTTATCGCAAACGGCATTGCAAAGAATATTTAAAAAAAAACAGTTCTATGTTTAGATTTACTAAAAGTATATTTATATTTAGGTATTCTGAGAGAATATTTATGTTAAGGTATTCTGAGAGAATATTTATTTTCAGGTATTCTGTGAGAATATTTATGTTTAGGTATTATGTATTATGTGAGAATATTTATGTTTAGGTATTATGTATTATGTGAGAATATTTAGGTTTAGGTATTCTGAGAGAATATTTATGTTTAGGGTATTCTCAGAGAATATTTATGTTTAGGTATTGTGTTAGAGTATTTATGTTTAGGTATTCTGAGAGAATATTTATGTTTAGGTATTCTGTGAGAATATTTATGTTTAGGTATTCTGAGAGAATATTTATGTTTAGGTATTCTTTGAGAATATTTATGTTTAGGTATTCTGTGAGAATATTTATGTTTAGGTATTGTGATAAAGTATTTATGTTTAAGTAATATGAAAGAATAATTTACATAGGCTTATTGTTCATACTATTCAAATACAGCTCAACAATTGTTCTTTAAATTAATAGTGTTTTTTTTCTTGTTGGTGTTTTTTTAGTTTTCCGTTACCAAATTATTATTTTTTTATCTGTTCACTAAATAGGGGGCGCCGAAGTTTGCCTTTTCGCGCGGGCGCCGTCAAACACTGCGCCGGCCCTCTACAGCCTGTACATGAACAAAATCATCGTCTATTACTTGCCCTCTCTTTTGACGTACATCCATTTACATGAAGACTTACTGTAGTTTTATTTATCATGTGTTTTTTTTTTTAAAAAGTATTCTTTAAAAGAAAACACAGACAATGGTGTTGTTTTTACTCCTTTTCTATTAATTCGTATCGTCTGTCTGCTTGTCTGCTTGCAAGCAAAACTTTGCATCGATTTTTCGACCACTCCCTGTCGCCCAAAAGGGCTGAATCTTGGGCAGCAGACTTGTGGCGACGAACAATACATTTAGTTTTATTTTTAAGTTTTTGTTGACTGGCGTTAGACACACAGACTCACCTGTCAAGTAGCTTCTCATTAAGACTTAAAGATGTACGCCCAGGTTTTGTTATCAACATGATAACAGTCACAATCAAGGTAAGTCGTTGGGTGTTAGTGCTGAAATAAAAGGGAAACAGATTAAAGCTCCTTACACATAAAAACCCTGGCAGCCTGAAAGTTAGATCATAATCAAAGATGTGATGCCATAAATTATGAAAAGAAAGATTAAACATAAAATGGACTATTAATTTGAAAATAAGAAAGCTGTAAACAACTAAAACTGCATTGATATTTCTAGGAAACACATCATAATAATAATGACTACTAAAACACAGTTAATTATCCATTTTATGTTGCAATTAAAAGTTTAATTTTATTTATTTTTTTAACCGATATGCAAACATTTTCCTATTCGGGAGTACTAGGAGCGGGCTATGTAGCTGAAACTTCGACAGAATGTTGTGTTGCCCAGGTAGCCGATAACTTATAACTCGGCACATTTAGCGAAATAGGTGAACGGGTGAAGACCACCATTTAATGGGCACCGATAACTCATCAACAGGACACAGATTACTCACCCTACGAAGTACTCGTTGTAGAACAGATGGTCTGGCATGAGCACAGTGTGGGACAGGTCACCCACCTCTTCCGCTTCCCATGGGCACGGTGGGCGAACGACGAATATCACCTGCACGGGGTGGCTGGTCTTGATTCTCCGCGCCCCTCGATGAGACACCACGAAATTCAGCGGCTCAATCTGTGAGAAATAGTAGCCAACATATTGTTGTTGTTGCACACAAAAAATGTTGGTAGAACGTTATGGTTTTAAGATAATTATAATAACAAGAAAAACGATTGGAACACTCGTGGTGCATAGTCGCCCTCGACTTCAGCTCGAATGACTCCAGATCTTAAATGACAAAAATAAAACATAAACGCTCATTTGTCGTGTTTCTTCGGGGAAAAAAGAAACGAACCAAAAAACTTGGTTTGGAACTTATACATTCCTTTGCTAGAGTACAACAGCTATATATGGAATATGGATTTAATTTTAAACAGAAAATGTTAAATGTTGTGATTTTTTTTTTTTTTTTTTTTTTTTTTTTTTTTGCGACTTTCGGATCATGGGTGTTTAGGGTTAATATGGTCAATTAAGTGCATAATATGAATCGTCCCTACTTCTGGAAATTATATAGTTTTGAAAATTAGATGCGTAATGCATTATAGATTCATATTATGTGAAATAGATTACACATTTTATTACATTTATTACAGCCAGTAATTGATAGAAACAGACTAAGGCTCCTGTTGATTATTAAACTAACGCAAAGTGAAGTAAGTGAACTAGCATCAGAGTATCTGAGTGGGCTAGAGAATGGGAGATAAAGAGGGGGGGGGAGGGTTAGTGTGGGCGATCAGTTGGTATATTCAGTGATAGACTGTTGACCGTAGCTGTAGATTGCCTTGAAGGAATGGTCTTGTTGTTGTATTGAGTTCAGTTGGTCTAAGTGCCAAGATAATCATAAACAATAGGGTACATGCAACATCCGCGTGGTTCTGTTTTGCGCGTCGTCATGGTCAAAACGCGTCATAGGTGCCTGCGACGTCACAGAATCAGTCCGTTGAAGAATATCGTGCTCTGACGTTATCCACCTACCAGTATACATGCACTACTGTTTATGTTTGACGCTCATGTACATGCACTACTGTTTATGTTTGACGCTCATGTACATGCACTACTGTTTATGTTTGATTCTCATGTACATGCACTACTGTTTATGTTTGACTCTCATGTACATGCACTACTGTTTATGTTTGACTCTCATGTACATGCACTACTGTTTATGTTTGACGCTCATGTACATGCACTACTGTTTATGTTTGACTCTCATGTACATGCACTACTGTTTATGTTTGACTCTCATGTACATGCACTACTGTTTATGTTTGACGCTCATGTACATGCACTACTGTTTATGTTTGACTCTCATGTACATGCACTACTGTTTATGTTTGACGCTCATGTACATACACTACTGTTTATGTTTGACTCTCATATACATGCACTACTGTTTATGTTTGACTCTCATGTACATGCACTACTGTTTATGTTTGACTCTCATGTACATGCACTACTGTTTATGTTTGACGCTCATGTACATGCACTACTGTTTATGTTTGACGCTCACGTACATGCACTACTGTTTATGTTTGACTCTCATGTACATGCACTACTGTTTATGTTTGACTCTCATGTACATGCACTACTGTTTATGTTTGACTCTCATGTACATGCACTACTGTTTATGTTTGACTCTCATGTACATGCACTACTGTTTATGTTTGAGTCTCATGTAAATAGTGTGAATAACGTTTTTTGTTCTAGTCAAAGTTACTCCTTCATTACTGTTTGAGCTACTGTTGAGTAAAGTTATAACCGACGGGTTCGTTATGTGACTGATACAAATAATACTGAAGAGATTGGTGATTGAAGTCAAGATAGTCATGCCAGTCATGGTACACTAACCAAACTCTATACCAGGAGTCGGCAACTTATGGAACGCGTACCAGACTTGGCACGCTGAGCGTTTTTCAATGGCACGCGGGAGACCACCAAATTGTCAATTCAGGCTCATCGACGAGAAATCGACTGTTAGAACAGCATGACTTTGAAGCGTTTTGCATGCTGGATGAATTAGAAATCCTACTTTGGCACGCTATTATCAAAAGATTGCCCACCCCTGCTCTATACCATTGACTATTAGGTTAAGGTTTTGATCCATTTTAGAAGGCCACTATGATTTTCGAGTAAATACAGAAAGAGTTTTGTAAATTTGACTGTAGTCGAAATTGGCATGTAAAGTGTTAATTAAGGGCTAGCTGAAAGACCATTGTATTCGGGCTGGAAGATCTATAAAAGCATTATTATATTGTATAGTGTCTGTCACCTACTGTGTTTTTGACTAAATGTAAATAAATCAATATATATATATATATATATATATAAGTATGTATGTAACCAAGCATTATTCACTAACTGCAACTACGTCCAGGTGATCCTCGATTGTAACCTCCGTGAAAGCCAGGTCGTTGTTCAAATAGACAGCCACTGTGGTGAAGGCGTGCAGCGCCTGCACTACGATATGGCCGTCAACGGGCAGGGTTTCGCTGTAGACTGTGATGAACTCCGTCCCGAAAGCTGTCATCGGCACCGGCATGTCTGGAAGGAGAAATTTAGAACGCTTTGCAAAAAAAAAAATGACTTGGGGTTTATTGAGCTGTGAATTGTTTCAAGTTGCATTTAGACGTTTCAAGATAGGCCTATATGATTTAATACCACTGCACATTAATCTATTAACTGTATTGCCTGTTTGAGTAATAATGCATATTATTAGTATCAGCCAAACGTTCTTTTTTAGACTAATATCAATAATTAAACAAAATCAATTAGTCTGCATGTAAAATTTACCATAATTAAAATAAATTAATCACTACAATGATTCGATCAATGATACTTTTTAAATGTGCTTCTATAGGTATCCGCAACTTTTTGATAATAGTGCTACAAAGTAGAATTTTATACTTAATTCAGCGTGACAACGGCCTATAGGTCAACCTGCGCCCCCACCCGATATCTTGTAGATTTGAGTGTATGTTTTTTTTTGGTTTTCAGCGTCTTATAACAAATAGCTTTATGCGTGCCAGGTTCGGCACGCGTACCGAAGGTTGCCGATTCCTTTGCTATAACATCGGGAAAACGTAGAAAACGGGTTCGGAAGACACCCAGAGAACAACGCAAAGTGTTAGGAAAATAAAAAAAAACAAGGGCGTAGCCAAATCTTGCCTTGGCTTATGAAGTTTTCGACGTCTTCGCAAAAACTTTCCTCATCTTCCAGAATATCCACAGTGATCACACCAAACGGAAACTTTCCACTCAGAGAGATGCCTTCACGGTTTCAATGGTTTGCAATGAGAAATAGAAGAAAAAAATGTATTAAAAAAAAAACAAATTTAAATTCGATGTTGTTTTATTCACAGGCATATTTTATGAATGTTTAAAAGTGTCAAAACGTAATTTGGTTATTGCTAACCAATTAAATCGTTCAACCATTTTCTCTCAAATTATATGGTTTGGACTGTAATTTTACTTTTCTAGATCGTAACGTTTGTTTCTAGGCTAGTCATGTTTATCCCTGGTTGGGATGTGCTCAAATGGGGCCGCGCTGTTTATAGATTCACGTTGCCACCATTATTTATTTTGGACTTAGATTATAAATGCAATTACTCATTTTTATTATATTATTGTGTGGATTGTATGGTTTCAGCTTTGATTACTGCTTGTATTGTATCAACTTACACACGGTTAATGGCTAATGTAACTTTTATTATTGAAATAAAATTCAAAGAATCAACTACCGCTTTTGGGAACCCGCGTACGTCTGACATATCGAAGATCTCGAGTTCGAATCCTCATTTAAGGCTAGGGTCTGATCCCTGACATTTAGTTAGTGAAAAACAGAGGCGGCTGGGGGATTGTGATGGCCAAACAATCTTCTAGTTTGTCGTGGCCACGGAAACTTGTGAACGCTGCTACACGGGCCTTATTGATCAAAGTGTTTCGACAGGGTTACTTCAACTTCTGCTCCAGCATTTATTGAAGCATAAATGTCAAACTGATGTCCTAGCCTCCAATAGGCTTTATGTCCCAGCCTTTAATCAGTGAGTGAAGTAATGGAACTTAAACAGAAGAATGGTTGGCGGAAGGATGGGGCAAATGCCCACAAGAAGCGCCGGGAGATATGATTCTGCCGAAATAATTCACAATTAACGACACTCCTGTAGTTAATGTTTTTTTTTTCTAGATAATGATGTAGAGTTAATCTTATCTTTGATTTCATTTGCCTCGATCTATGAGATGATGCATTTTTCCAGCCACCTTTTACTTTACTGAACAAATTTAAGTAAAAATTAATTAAAAATAATTAAAATTAATTAAGTAAAATTTAAGTTAGGACCTACAAGTCGGTGAACGGGATAGAAAAGTTATATGACGGGGACGGGGGAAGTTATTGACTTGATGGGTTCAAACCCAAGTCTCTCGAAGTGGTGACGACCTTAGGCTCTGCATCCAGACCACAGCGTCCCACATCTTGACAAAGGAAAGAACCCTACATGAAAGTTAAACAGAAGACCTACCCATGTACATGTGTTCTCTGCCATGTGCAGGCTTACAGACATCCACGTAGACAGACCGTACGGTGCTTTAAAGAAAGATATATAAAAAAACAGACATTATTAAAGTTAATGGCACAAAAACAGGATAATAACGGGGGGGGGGGGGCAGTTTCGTTTAACATTATGAACAGTTTTTGTTGAACCTTTAACTTATATTCTTTCATTTTTGATATTCTGTATTTTTTTTTTTAAGTAAACATTGTAACAAACAACTATCAGTTTTTTGTTGTTGTTTTTTTTTTTTTTTGGTGTTTCATCCCTGTGAAGTCCTTAGAACTAAAGGTGCAGTGTTAAAATTTCTTCGCATTTGAGGATGGTAGCATCCCGAAACGCATCATTTCCTGGGATTCAGCAAAGGAAAAAAAGTCAAAATGTCCTAACAAGGACACGTATAAGAGAGACTCTAATGATTTAAGCATATATTTTGGTAACTAAGGAGATCTAGAGAAAACTGTTTGGGGGAATGGAAAGTGAAAACTGCACTAACAAATTTACGAACAAAAAAGCCACCGATTAAGGCATTAGAGATTCAATTGCGAAAAATCCAAAATTAGAAAGTGCAGTACCAATTAATGGCACAAGAGAGGTAATAGCTAAACAGATAAAATTAGAAAGTGCAGCAATATTTAATGGCACAGTCCTGAACAGCGAAAATTAGAAATTAAATTTCCAATTAAGGCCGCAAGAAATAAATTAAAATATTTTTTTCTCGAAAACGAAGGATGCCAACATATGCTAATGAAAAAAAAATGAACTTAGACTAAATGAATATAAAACCATCTACCTGTATTCAATGGTTACATGGACTAAATGAATATAAAACCATCTACCTGTATTCAATGAACTTAGACTAAATGAATATAAAACCATCTACCTGTATTCAATGAACTTAGACTAAATGAATATAAAACCATCTACCTGTATTCAATGAACTTAGACTAAATGAATATAAAACTATCTACCTGTATTCAATGAACTTATACTAAATGAATATAAAATCATCTACCTGTATTCAATGGTTACATGGACTAAATGAATATAAAACCATCTACCTGTATTCAATGAACTTATACTAAATGAATATAAAACCATCTACCTGTATTCAATGGTTACATGGACTAAATGAATATAAAACCATCTACCTGTATTCAATGAACTTAGACTAAATGAATATAAAACCATCTACCTGTATTCAATGAACTTAGACTAAATGAATATAAAACCATCTACCTGTATTCAATGAACTTAGACTAAATGAATATAAAACCATCTACCTGTATTCAATGGTTACATGGACTAAATGAATATAAAACCATCTACCTGTATTCAATGAACTTAGACTAAATGAATATAAAACCATCTACCTGTATTCAATGGTTACATGGACTAAATGAATATAAAACCATCTACCTGTATTCAATGAACTTAGACTAAATGAATATAAAACCATCTACCTGTATTCAATGAACTTAGACTAAATGAATATAAAACCATTTACCTGTATTCAATGAACTTAGACTAAATGAATATAAAACCATCTACCTGTATTCAATGAACTTAGACTAAATGAATATAAAACCATCTACCTGTATTCAATGAACTTAGACTAAATGAATATAAAACCATCTACCTGTATTCAATGAACTTAGACTAAATGAATATAAAACCATCTACCTGTATTCAATGAACTTAGACTAAATGAATATAAAACCATCTACCTGTATTCAATGAACTTAGACTAAATGAATATAAAACCATCTACCTGTATTCAATGAACTTATACTAAATGAATATAAAACCATCTACCTGTATTCAATGGTTACATTGTGTCCAAACTTGAAATGACTGCAAAGTACAAGAATTTCATTTCCAGCTCGTTCGTTTAAAATATACACGTTTTGACTGCGTCTGAAACAAAAAGCAACAAAATAGTGTGCTTCAATATATTATAATTATTTCATTTCAGTTTTTATTTTAATTCAATTTTATATTTTAATACTATAATAAATTCTACCATTGTTTATTTAGTTCTCAAGTTATGGGACAAGGTGGCTAAACCGGCAACGCGTTCGATGGGCGTACCGTAGGTCCCGTGTTCGAATCCTGGTGAAGTCTAGGATTTTTTTCCCCCGGATCTGGAGGGTGTCCTTGAGTCTACCCAGCTCTGATGGGTACATGACCTTAACTGTAAATGCGGATGTGCATTGTGCTGGCCTCACAATCACCTAGTATGCCGTGACCACAGGAGCTGGTGAATGCCGCTTCACTGGCTCTGAGATCAGTTTGGTCTGAGGGGCACTTATTTATTTATTTCTCAAATTCTAAAGGTGATAATCTTAAACTGCAATGGTCAAAGGAAGGGGAGAAGAGTTATTCGCACTTGACTTACGGCAACTGTACCTTTACCATTTCCCTTTTTGCCGAATCTCACCCATTTCGTCCCGAACATTGAGCCCTCTTCCCTGCTCCCAAATGACATTATGAATCTGCCTTCCCACCCATTTTTCTCACCCACATCAAAGACTAGCAATGTCGAAGATATCGTCAAGATATGTACAATATTATTATCTTTCAATTCTTACATATTACCTTTCTAATGACAATTGTAAAATAGTTTTAGAACTAATCAGCTTTTTTTCTGGTAATTCTAGGTAAAATGGTTTTTCTTGTTTCAAATAATACAAGAACCACACGCATATTAAATAATTGTATTTATGGTCAAACCCAAGAGTTAATCGCCTAAATTACTTGACAGTAAGAGGTGAGTATGTCTCTCGGGCATAGCCTAGAATTTCGTTATGTCATAGGTGACTATTTCGTTAAGTCATAGGTGATTTTTTCGTTAGGTCATAGATGAATATTTCGCTAGGTCATAAGGGACTATTTTGTTTTATAATAGATGACTATTTCCCTAGGTCATAGGTGACTATTTCGTTAGGTCATAGGTGACTATTTCGTTATGTCATAGGTGACTATTTCGTTTCGTCATAGGTCATAGGTGACAATTTCGTTAGGTCATAGGTGACTATTTCGTTAGGTCATAGGTGACTATTTCGTTTTATCATAGGTGACTATTTCCCTAGGTCATAGGTGACTATTTCGTTAGGTCATAGGTGACTATTTTGTTAGGTCATGGGTGACTATTTCGTTTTATCATAGGCGACTATTTCCCTAGGTCATATGTGACCATTTCGTTTTATTATAGGTGACTATTTCCCTAGGTCATAGGTGACAATTTCGTTATGTCATAGGTGACTATTTCGTTTGGTCATAGGTCATAGGTGACAATTTTGTTAGGTCAAATGTGACTATTTCGTTAGGTCATATGTGACTATTTCGTTTTATCATAGGTGACTATTTCCCTAGGTCATAGGTGACTATTTTGTTAGGTCATAGGTGACAATTTAGTTTTTTCATAGGTGACTATTTCCCAAGTGTAGACATTGCCTTTCCCAAAATAATTATTATATTAATGAGTTAATTGATTTGATAATTATATGAAGACATTTGCATTTTATTACATTAATTTTTTAGTATCCCTTATTAAAGTTGTATAGGTCAGTGCACCCAATATATGTTTTGAAATCTTATATAGAAAAAGATTACGTTTTTGTAAGAAAATAGTTATAATTGTGAAGGGACTTCTGCTAGAGTAGAGGCCCAAGTGACATGGAACTGATTTAATATCTCCATTGTAAATTTTTTTTATTAAAGTATATCATATGTGCCTACAATTCCTACAATTTGATTCATAGAAGAATATATATCTGTGTTTTATGCTTTAAAAATAAATAATTAAAGTAAGTGAAAGAAATATTTTTACTTCGTCATTTCAAGTTGATGAATTGTGAACAAACTCAAGTTGTGAGCTTGGCTGGATAATATTAGATTATAATAAAACTGAAGATAAATTTTTAGCCCATAGGCTACCACGCTACCATAATAATAATAAGCTATAATAATTATGGGCACTAACACCTAGCTGATAGGTGACTATTTCGTTAGGTCATAGGTGACTATTTCCCTAGGTCATAGGTGACTATTTCGTTTTGTCATAGGTGACTATTTCGTTTTGTCATAGGTGACTATTTCCCTAGGCCATAGGTGACTATTTCCCTAGGTCATAGGTGACTATTTTGTTTTGTCATAGGTGACTATTTCCCTAGGTCATAGGTGACTATTTCGTTTTGTCATAGGTGACTATTTCCCTAGGTCATAGGTGACTATTTCGTTTTGTCATAGGTGACTATTTCGTTTGGTCATAGGCTATAGGTGACTATTTCCCTAGGTCATAGGTGACTATTTTGTTTTGTCATAGGTGACAATTTCGTTAGGTCATAGGTGACTATTTCGTTTTGTCATAGGTGACTATTTCCCTAGGTCATAGGTGACTATTTCGTTTTGTCATAGGTGACTTTTTCGTTTGGTCATAGGTGACTATAGGTGACTATTTCCCTAGGTCATAGGTGACTTTTTTGTTTTGTCATAGGTGACAATTTCGTTAGGTCATAGATGACTATTTCGTTTTGTCATAGGTCATAGGTGACTATTTCGTTTTGTCATAGGTGACTATTTCCCTAGGTCGTAGGTGACTATTTTGTTTTGTCATAGGTGACAATTTCGTTAGGTCATAGGTGACTATTTCGTTTTGCCATTGTTGACTATTTCCCTAGGTCAAAGGTGACTATTTTGTTTTGCCATAGGTGAATATTTCCTTTTGTCATAGCTGTACTCACTTGACTCCGAAAGAGACGTACGTTTGACCCCAGTATGCTACTGGAAGCAGTGTCATTGCGGCTAGGTTTTTGCCAGACTTCTCCAAAATCAAGACTATTCCAAAGTCACCGTCGCCGGTCATCTCAAAGATCAAGTCCGGCCAGGCATACGCGTCCTTAACATACCTGCAGATCATAAACCAAACAGGCTCGTTTCCATATCATTTACTTTATAATACTTATAGAATTATCACTCTAAAAAGTTAAAATTAAACAATACAAAAAAACAAACACATTTAAAGCATTCCCAAAATGAAACCTGAATATATTAGTGTAGTGCCGTCCTCTTCTGTAATTTAAAAACTTTAATTTGCACGAAAATAATATCGAACATTACATGGTGCCGCCTAACTATAAATGTTAATCACTACAAATGGATCGTAATATAAAAACATGCAATTAATTAAGTCTTACTCTGACAGCTCAGCCAAACCGTACAAATGTCAGACATTACATGGTGCCGCCTAACTATAAATGTTAATCACTACAAATGGATCGTAATATAAAAACATGCAATGAACTAAGACTTATTCTGACAGTTCAGCCAAACCGTACAAATGTCAGACATTACATGGTGCCGCCTAACTATAAATGTTAATCACTACAAATGGATCGTAATATAAAAACATGCAATGAACTAAGACTTACTCTGACAGCTCAGCCAAACCGTACAAATGCATCTTCCTGGGGCTCAGGATGGCGGTCTTTGATTTCGGCACATTCAGCGTAATAGCAGTCGTCAGAGTGGTGATCTGGTGTTAGTATAAAGTCATACATTGCCAACACATAATATAATATATGTACATAAATAAGGCCCGCAATTAACAGCATCGAGAAATCGTAGTTTCCACGACACTCTTTTCTCATTCGGCGCCGAGGAATCGTAATTTCCGCAGGAACCCTTTTTTATTCGGCGGCTCACCAAATGCACTACATGTACCAAAAGATAAAAATTTTTTTCTGTTAGCAGGCCATATTCCCCAACTTTTAATCAATGGAAACATTTTGTTTCAGTTGCAGACGCAGTATATTCTGCGCTATTAAAGTTTACTAAGAAAGTAATGAATATTGATTTTGACACATAAAAAAATGTAATTTTGGATGTTTGTTAAAGTGTAACATTATGATTTTTTTTTCATATTTACAAATAAAATCTAATCTCATATATTACATACACTCCTTCTATACAGATTATTACGCGTCCTACGCTAATTCGTGGTTTGAGGCTAGTGTAAGTGAG
The DNA here is from genome assembly GCA_949126835.1 of Anisus vortex. NCBI lineage: Eukaryota > Metazoa > Mollusca > Gastropoda > Planorbidae > Anisus > Anisus vortex. The sequence goes on from OX421493.1 coordinate 45,591,258, forward strand.
ATTTAATACGGCGTAGGCGTGAAATCCGAGAGCCGCGGTAAATTGGTTGGCCTTGAATATAAGCAGTAAACATTGATTTATACAATAACAATAAATACATGTTTTTAATGATGATAATACTTCACAAAGAAACTTCATAATGCAATATTACAAAAATTACATAATTCGCTCCCTTCACTTTTTTTCTCAAATTCGGTAAGAATTTTTTGTTGTTGTTTAAAGTTATTCCCCTTTTAACCAAGAACTATGCCACTTTTTCATTGTACAGGTTTGTTTTTTTCTTGTTTTTTTTTTCTAGTGTTCCAATGATTATTGCCCTTTTATTTAAATTTGAAAAGTACTTCAGTAAATATAATGTATGAACTAAAGTACATGACTGGGGACATAATGTAAAATAATTACAAAATGAAAAGTTTATTCACCGCGTTGTCTTAGTATATTATAGTGTTGAAAATAAAACATGATTCAATATTTACACTGTCCATACCACACATCATACAATCATTATAAGGTTTCATGCAACACATCATACAGTCATTATAAAGCTTCATACAACACATCATACAATCATTATAAGGCTTCATACAACACATCATACAGTTATTATAATGCTTCATACAACACATCATACAATCATTACAAGGCTTCATATAACACATCATACAATCATTACAAGGCTTCATAAAACACATCATACAATCATTACAAGGCTTCATACAACACATCATACAATCATTACAAGGCTTCATACAACACATCATACAATCATTATAAGGCTTCATACAACATATCAAACAATCATTATAAGGCTTCATACAACATATCATACAATCATTACAAGGCTTCATACAACACATCATACAATCATTATAAGGCTTCATACAACACTTCATACAGTCATTATAAGGCTTCATACAAGACATTATACAATCATTACAAGGCTTCATACTAAACATCATACAATCATTACAAGGCTTCATACAACACATCATACAATCATTACAAGGCTTCATACAGCACACCATGCAAGCATTACAAGGCTTCATACAACACATCATACAATCATTATAAGACTTCATACAACTCATCATACAATCATTACAAGGCTTCATTCAACACATCATACAATCATTACAAGGCTTCATACAACACTTCATACATTTCACTGTGTAAGCCCATCACACCATGTGATATTGTCTAAAAACACACACACCCACATTACAATGTACAACGACACACACACTTACAGTTACATCTGAAGCCTCAGGTGTAAAGGCGTACACGTAGGCTGCAGTTCTCTTTGTCTTTTTTTGCGGGCCGCGATGTGCCACAATGAAAATGAAACGCCTGCCCACTGAGACGATCTCATTCGCAATGGTTTTTGCTAGGAAACAAACACCGTATAAAACGTAAAGCACACCGGACGGGTGAATAGATGTAAATGTTACGTACACGTTTAATTTTAATTAACATTAAAACAGGTATGTCCGTTTTTTTTATTTCTCGGCTAACCTGAGGGCTTGTGTGGCCGGGCGAAATACCCATAATTTAAATCCCTACAAATATATGCCGTGCGTCCACCTGAATAAGAAACATCGTCCTAGGTAAGTAAAATGAAGTACCCTTCGGACCTAATTGTTTATAAGGGCCGGTGGAGCAGCGTTCACCAGCGTTCACGACATACTAAGGGATTGTGTGGCCAGCACAATGCCCAGCCGCCTTTATTTTTTCTCCATCAGAGCTGGGTAAACACCGGAACACCCTAAAGTCCTTGGAACAAATCCTAGCCTTCACCAGGATTCGAACCCAGAACCTTCAGTACGACAGACGAACGGGCTACCGCTAGGCATCCTACTAACACGGGACATATTCACCCCTTAACCCTTACAGTCCCGGGCGCGTATATAGCGGAACTGAAGGCAGCATAGATAGAAGTAGGTCGGTACGGGAAGGGTTAATAGTCTAAAAGGATACTTTATTACATGTATAAAAGCATGAGAAATAAGCCACGCGTCCAAAACAATGATGGCGGAATACCAAATTGAAATATAATTTGTAATTTTGGATTTGTTAGGTAGGCCAAATTTTTGTTTGTCTCTTGTACGCTTTTAAACCAAAATATTATTTTTTTAAAGTTATAAATTAGCTAATATTTTTTTAGTCATGATTCAACAAAACTTTCCTATCTGTAAATATATAGACCTGTATGTATGTCGAAGGACACTTACTTATACACCTGTTCAAGATAGGGCAGGTACTAACGCCAGGTGCTGTCCGGAAAATCAGAGAGTTGTTGTGAAGGGCGATCACGTCCACTCTGAAGAGGTACTCGTAGTTGACCAGCATTTCTCTTACGATACTGACAGTGTAGACAGGAAGGTCCTTGCCTAGTATGGCGTCGACTTTGACCCAATCAAATGTGGAGTTTTCCACAACAGCTTGTGACATGACACTGCGTGGATAGTAGAGGGATCATTATACAAACTCACACACACACACACACACACACATAAACACACACGCTTACACAGGCATACACAGAACAACACACGCATACAATTTAGAGATGAAAATCGAACCGAAACCGAACCGGACACACCGAACTCGAGCCGTGTTGGTAGTCGAACCGAAGCGAAACCGAACTTCAAGTAGTGTGTTCGATTCCCATCCATCATACAAATACACATTGTAATGTTATTGTACCCCAGACCCCTTTCTTCTCATAATTAAGGCTATAATTAACATAAATGTGATTCTTTAACTACGACATGCAAGATAAAATAAATTGTAACCGCTCTGCCTTTCTCATACAATTTATATTAGCCTCGAATATTTCTCATGCATTGTTTATTAGCCTTGAATCTTTCTTATACATTGTATGTTATACTTGAATCTGTCTGATGCAATCACGTTCCTGTATTTATCTATATCCCCTTCTCCCCCCCCCCCCCTTTAATTTTTTTGCACTGTATTCTGAGAAAAGGGAAAAGGACAACCTTGCAATGATCTGGCGATATACACAAGTGTAATTTCTTCCACTAATAGTTTCATTCTATAACTCAAACGGGCATCGATTACAAGATTACAGTCTCGCTATAAGTTACTCAGTTCAACAATGTGAGGTATCGATACGATTATATTTAGCACATTTGGAGGCTTTACAATTCCGATCTATAACTATTATAACTCCGTTCTTTTTTACCTATCACTAGATGCACTTTTTTAAATAGTTGCATGGATATTATTACATTGGGATTCATTTTCAACTATTATGCAACTATTTCTTTTATCTATACATTAAATAAATATAAAACTGTTCATTCCTAGGCTAGTTGGCGTACGTTGATTATTCAAGATTGATTCAATTGCTGCCTTCATTGGCCTTGTGAACAAAGCTCAAGTAGAACATAAAACATGAAAAAACCATATCTGGCCCAGGTTGAATTTGTACCTAAGACGTTAAACCGACCCAACATTTGAGAACAGCATTTGCTGAAATACAATACATTCATGCAATATATACATGCATTTATATGTGTGTATATTATTACATGCAATTAGTATTATTGGTATGTCTCTAAACATTAGTTGTGTTAGCTTTCACTGCTCACTGTGCAATGAGAGTGCATGGAAATTAGTAGAGATAGCGCAAAGATTAGTATTATATATATATATATTATATTGTATTATATTATATTGTATTATATTATATTATATATACAGAAATGCCTTACTTGTAACCACCAACCGGGCCGTTGCCTATATCAGAACCCTCACTAAAAGCCTTCCACGATATTGTTATATTCATGCAGCTGGAGCTGACCAATACTGGAGGTCGTATCAGCATGGGCAGTCCTGGTGGTCAGAAGATACAAGGTAAGCTCATTTTATTGGTACACTAGAACATAAGGAATCGTTGCATAGATTCCGATTAGCATTATGTTTCAATACAAAGCTTTTAATTTATCCAATTAAACGCTAGGTGCACATCAAGTACTCATCAGGTACCCATCTAGTATTCGTCAAGTACTCATAAAGTACTCATCATGTACTCATCAAGTACTATAGACCACCCCATCCCTATTAGCGTCGTAAAAAGTCACCCCACTGGCAAGCTGGCCCGTCTCTAATTAAGTCATAAAGAGTGCATTAGTTGCACAAGAAAAGGTCACTTACTTCGCTGGCACGCTGGCCCGTACCACGACGGATGACACTGTCCACTTCTGCAATGACCGGTCGTCTTATTGCAGTCGTCATCGTCAGCACAGTGGCAGTCTAGGTTACAGTTCTCTCCAAACTTATAAATCGGACACCCTGTATTCAAATAACACAACAACAAATCAAACAAAGCCTACATAAGAGCCGGTATAACAAATAACGATGGCAGACAATGGAGATAATTCATTTCTGGAATTAAGTTAGCGGAACTATAGATACACGTGGACAATTTGTAAATGCTTTGCTAACCTTCCTCAAAAAAACTTTTTTTTTGGGGGGGGGGGGGGGGGGGGGGAGGGATTAGTTCGAAGATATACAGAGAGCTATTAGAATCTTCATTTTCTTTTATTTCTATAATTTCTATTTATTAATTTGTAAGGTAACTTTGTGATTTCCATGGAATTATTTTTCAACTAGTTGTTCGATTGAATTGACTTCAAACCAAGGAAAAGAGAAGAACTCTTTAGTCTTCTGTATTGAGGACAGTTGAAAACTTGTTAAGCAAAGAGATCGTATGGCCAAGTATTTAAATAGTTTTCTGTGTGATCATATATATTATAGATACAGTGGTGCCCTGATAACGATTCTTCGAAGGTAAGAGCAGCCCCCTCGGTCGACTCTTTGTATTTTAACTTCGAGCCAAATTTGAGTCTCGAGCGAGATTCGCGAAGGTTCTCAGATAGATGCAAGAGTCTTGTAAAGCCACCCGGGAAAAAGGGAGGGGGGTGACTTGATATACGAGCAAAGTGAGTTACGAGCTCAGTCACTGAACGAATTAAACTCAAGTCAGTCAAGGCACCAATGGTTTATCCCAAATCAGGGGTCGGCAACCTTTTTTTGATGATAGCAGGATTTCTGCTTCACCCAGCATGCCAACAGCCTAAAAGTGAACACGCGACACCGATCAAATTTATTATTTTTTCCGTTTTTGTGTGTGTCTTCCGAGCGCCGTTGAAAATGGTTCCACGTGCCAAGTCTGGGCAAGCGTTTCATAGGTTGCGGACCCCAGGTCCTAAAAATCACTTACTTTCACACTTGTTGGTGTAGCGGTTGACCGGCCCGTGTGAAGCCCTCGATAGTAGCTGCATGTCCTCGGTGCCCACCGCATCCACTCTGAATACGTACTCGGCATTGTTCTTGATACCGGACGTGACGCTGACGACATATTCCCCCCTGTCGGTGTGGCTCTTGTTGATCGGGTTCCGCCAGGCTGCCTGGTTCTTCTCCTCATATTCTTTGTAGTACAGGCTAGGGATGTAGAGGACACGGTGTTAGTTTGAGTTTGAAAAATAAAATATAATTTACTATTGACAACACAAGTTAAAAGACCAGCTGAATTATTTTTTTATGCCTTACAAGGAAACGATTTTAATATGAGTCGTGAGCATTATAATTAGGGTTGCCATCCGTCCCAATATATCGGGACCGTCACCGTTATGGACCTTCTTGTCCCGACATCCCGACAAGACCCAATTTTGTCCCGGTTATGCAAAATACTGTTACGAGTTTGGCTCAAAGTACTGAAGTAACGCCGTCTGTTAGCGCAACATGTAAATGCAGCCTCAGTTGTTTCTTTTGTTTATGTAAATAAGTTTTTGTTGACAAAGTCGTCTCACATATGGCGTTGCATGTTGCGTATCCTGTATCGACGATGCAAGTACCTTCTAGATTCTAGATCTTGCGCTATTATTCGAGAAAATACGGTATTTTTCTTTTTGACTTCATTTTGACACCCCAGGTCCCAGCTAGATATGGCAACCCTAATCATAACACTACTTAAACATGACTTTCATGAAATTAGTTCGATATTTACACTTTAAACGTGTATTATTTCTTATGGGAAAAAAATGCCAAACGGTCGAAGTGATTTTGAAATGTTTAATTTCAGGAAACAGGAATGTGACTTAAATTAAAGAATTGGAAACTTTTGAAAAAAAAAATTCATAACGCAACGTGTTTTGAATGTTAGCTCAGCTCTTATTTTCAACAAAACGATAAAACATGGGTTGAGCGACTCACACATTGCTTTACTTTGTTATTCCGTGAAAAGTCAAATCGTTATGGGCTCATGTGAAGCCGGCTGGCCTAGCGGTTAGCTCACCAGACTGTCAACTAAAAAACCAATTGACACGTCGCAGGTTCGAGCCCCGCCACCGGCAGATCCCTGTCGCCCTACAGGAGTTTTGGGACTAGATGACAGCAGTGAAACCTCTCACAGATTAATAGTCTTCTAGAGCGCACTGAGCATGCTAAAATAGCATGGATAGAAGCGCTATATAAATTACCATTACCATTACCATTACCATTACCATTACCATTACCATGGGATTACCCATTTTATCAATTCCATATCTCTTCATCAAAATTAAAAAAATTTTGATACAGAAATATTCTTTCGTAATCCCGAAATTTCAATAAATTATTTTAATACATTTTACTATGAGAATCAATAATTTCGAATCATTTTCGAGAAAAAACTCTTCCCTTGAACTTTATTATAGAAGAATGTGATATAAAAATTATAGTTAGATTTGAACTAGTTTGCTGCCTTATATATAAGTTCTCTTTCTTTCAGATCAGCATTTGGGCATGGAATGGGTTGCCTGAACAAACCAGGAAAACCAGTAACTTAACATCACTTAAAACATGAATAAAATACAAAACTAGACTCGGACCACGAACGAGAGTAGGACGCAATAATATTACTTATAGAAGGAGAGTCTGCAATATATAAGATAGAAAGGTTATAATGTTAAACATTATAATGTAGAAACGATATCTCACTTGTACTGCCCAACAGGGCCCTCCCCTATATCTACATCTTGTACGAACGCGTTCCAGCTGATGGTGAAATTGTTGCAAGTGTGGTGTACGAGTTTAGGAGGCATCGCCAATCGTGGAAGTCCTGGAACCAGAGGTGAAAAGATACATGTACACGTCTATTTCAAAATGTTGGAAATACAACGTCATTCAACGTAAGTCTGATGCCACTAATCCGTCATACAACGTAAGTCTGATGCCACTAATCCGTCATACAACGTAAGTCTGATGCCACTAATCCGTCATACAACGTAAGTCTGATGCCACTAATCCGTCATACAACGTAAGCCTGATGCCACTAATTCGTCATACAACGTAAGTCTGATGCCACTAATCCGTCATACAACGTAAGCCTGATGCCACTAATTCGTCATACAACGTAAGCCTGATGCCACTAATTCGTCATACAACGTAAGCCTGATGCCACTAATTCGTCATACAACGTAAGCCTGATGCCACTAATCCGTCATACAACGTAAGCCTGATGCCACTAATTCGTCATACAACGTAAGTTTGATGCCACTAATTCGTCATACAACGTAAGTTTGATGTCACTAATTCGTCATAGAACGTAAGTTTAATGTCACTAATTCGTCATAGAAAGTAAACTTGATGTCACTAATTCGTCATACAACGTAAGTTTGATGTCACTAATACGTCATACGAAAAACTGATGCCACATCGCCCTGCAACGTAAACACCCGATGTCATTAAATCAATATACGTCTATTGTGAATGGAGCATAAAATAACACACGTTCGGCGCTATCCACACACGTCAAATTTACCCAGTAAAACAACGAAGTCTACAGAAAGAACAACTTTTAACAAAACCAGAACATCAGGAAATAAAGCTCTTACTTCGTTGACATTTCGCTCCACCCCAGTCCTTGTCACACATATCCAGAGGACACCTTCCGGTGACGGAATCGCAGGCTGCGTTATCAAGGCAGTTACATCGGAACTCACAATATTTTCCGAACGTTAACTTACTGCAACCGGCTGAAATCGTCCAAAAAAAAAAAAAACAACAGAAACGTAACAAATGTTCAGGCTGCAGAAACTGATATTGAAGTCTGCTTCAACATTCTGAAGGACATTTATTAGATTTAAAACTGTGAACGGTGCTTCTCCGGCCATATCGAGCGATTCGCGTAAAAATGTAATACAGTTTTTTTTAAATAAAACTTTTAGCCTCCCCCCCCCCCCCACCCTCCCCTTGACAAAAATCTAGGCTTTGCCAATGCTGTTAGGTACTCTAATGTTCAATTACTCACATAACATCTAATATCGACCAGTATAGAGGCCCTTGTATTCACATATTTACATAACATCTAATATCGACCAGTATAGAGGCCCTTGTATTCAAATATTTACATTACATCTAATATCAACCAGTATAGAGGCCCTTGTATTCAAATATTTTCATTACATCTAATATCAACCAGTATAGAGGCCCTTGTATTCAAATATTTACATTACATCTAATATCAACCAGTATAGAGGCCCTTGTATTCAAATATTCACATTACATCTAATACCAACCAGTATAGAGGCCCTTTAATTCAAATATTCACATTACATCTAATATCAACCAGTATAGAGGCCCTTGTATTCAAATATTTACATTACATCTAATATCAACCAGTATAGAGGCCCTTGTATTCAAATATTTACATTACATCTAATATCAACCAGTATATAGGCCCTTGTATTCAAATATTTACATTACATCTAATATCAACCAGTATAGAGGCCCTTGTATTAAAATATTTACATTACATCTAATATCAACCAGTATATAGGCCCTTGTATTCAAATATTTACATTACATCTAATATCAACCAGTATAGAGGCCCTTGTATTCAAATATTTACATTACATCTAATATCAACCAGTATAGAGGCCCTTGTATTCAAATATTTACATTACATCTAATATCAACCAGTATATAGGCCCTTGTATTCAAATATTTACATTACATCTAATATCAACCAGTATAGAGGCCCTTGTATTAAAATATTTACATTACATCTAATATCAACCAGTATATAGGCCCTTGTATTCAAATATTTACATTACATCTAATATCAACCAGTATAGAGGCCCTTGTATTCAAATATTTACATTACATCTAATATCAACCAGTATAGAGGCCCTTGTATTCAAATATTTACATTACATCTAATATCAACCAGTGTAGAGGCCCTTGTATTCAAATATTCACATTACATCTAATATCAACCAGTATAGAGGCCCTTGTATTCAAATATTCACATTACATCTAATATCAACCAGTATAGAGGCCTTTGTATTCAAATATTCACATTACATCTAATATCAACCAGTATAGAGGCCCTTGTATTCAAATATTTACATTACATCTAATATCAACCAGTATATAGGCCCTTGTATTCAAATATTTACATTACATCTAATATCAACCAGTATAGAGGCCCTTGTATTCAAATATTTACATAACATCTAATATCAACCAGTATATAGGCCCTTGTATTCAAATATTTACATTACATCTAATATCAACCAGTATAGAGGCCCTTGTATTCAAATATTTACATTACATCTAATATCAACCAGTATATAGGCCCTTGTATTCAAATATTTACATTACATCTAATATCAACCAGTATAGAGGCCCTTGTATTCAAATATTTACATTACATCTAATATCAACCAGTATATAGGCCCTTGTATTCAAATATTTACATTACATCTAATACCAACCAGTATAAAAATCCCTGGTATTCCGATGCTTAGGCTACATTATAAATAATAGCCACTAGAATCGAAACCTATTCATATACTTATATTACAACTGATATCTGGTATTTAGATTCTTGCGCCGCAATACCTAGCCTTACTGTTAGGTCCCTTGATGTTCATATACTTACATAAAAACTGATATCTGGTATATAGATACTTGCGCCGCAATACCTATCCCTACTGCTAGGTCCCATGATGTTCAAATACTTACATAACAACTGATATCTGGTATATAGATACTTGCGCCGCAATACCTAGCCTTACTGCTAGGTCCCATGATGTTCATATACTTACATTACAACTGATATCTGGTATTTAGATTCTTGCGCCGCAATACCTAGCCTTACTGCTAGGTCCCATGATGTTCATATACTTACATTACAACTGATACAAATGATTTAGGCTTACTTGTACACTTATGGTAGATCGGAACAGATGGTAGACCAGGTTGGACGGTACTCAGGAGCTTGCCGTGCGCGGAGGCCCTAATGTCGATCCTGAACATGTGGTACGCGTCCGGCACTAGCCCCGTGGTGACGTCAACCAGGTAGTGCTGCCGTCCGTTCTGCAGGTCCGTCACATTGATTGGATTATTCCAACTTGCGGAGTTCTCCGCCTTAGTTTTTACACTAAAAAAAAACACCAATAAAGCATACACATGTAGGACAATTAATGTAGTCAACAAGACAAAATCATTTTATATTTGAAAAGGGGTAGTAGCATACTAGAATTACTCGAAGTACTTTAGAGTTTCACTAATGGCGGGTAGCTAGTTACCCGGTACCCGACCAACAAAAAAAAATTAACGGTTCGGAATTGGAAAGTAAGCGAAAAACTAACTGAAATAGTCATATTTTTTGTACAGCGGTATCTCAGGTTACGCACTCCTCCGATCACAAAATATTCATATTGTGAAATGTGTCTCTGGGGTAGCGAACAGTGTCTCGGTTTACGAACAAAGACGAGAGAGAGAGAGAGAGAACAAGGTTTAACGTTGGAGACAAACGATCGTGTACCGTACAAACGAACATCACGTAGTACTAGTTTTGCACGCGGGAGTAGGCTCGCTTTCATTGGCCTTGCTACACAGAAGTAAAATATTTCTTATCATTAGCACTGTGTTCAGTTTTTCTTTTAAATTTTTATTCCTTGTTAGCACTATCAATTATATGTTAGACCGGGGGTCGGGACATTTTTTGTCCGAGAGAGCCATGAAAAGTTATGCAGTGAGAGCCATGGACACCACATATTTTGAAAAGTTATGCAGTGAGAGCCATGGACACCACATATTTTGAAAAGTAATGCAGTGAGAGCCATGGACACCACATATTTTGAAAAGTAATGCAGTGAGAGCCATGGACACCACATATTTTGAAAAGTAATGCAGTGAGAGCCATGGACACCACATATTTTGAAAAGTTATGCAGTGAGAGCCATGGACACCACATATTTTGAAAAGTAATGCAGTGAGAGCCATGGACACCACATATTTTGAAAAGTAATGCAGTGAGAGCCATGGACACCACATATTTTGAAAAGTAATGCAGTGAGAGCCATGGACACCACATATTTTGAAAAGTAATGCAGTGAGAGCCATGGACACCACATATTTTGAAAAGTAATGCCGTGAGAGCCATACATTATGTTTAAAACTAAAAATTCACGTAAATGTGTGCATTTTGTGTAATGTCAACACTAAAAGTACAATAATTATTCAGAGATGCAATTATTTTTTTTATAATTTAGCATTTGTCTGCGAGCCAGATGCAGCCATCAAGAGCCACACCTGGCTCACAAGCCATTGGTTCCCGACCCCTGAGATAGAGGAACGGAAGGGATGCTGCTAGGAAGCACAAACGTATAACAGTTGGAGTAAAGAAAGAAAGAATTTTGAAACATGAAAATGGCGTTCACGTGTGTGACATCACTAATGCATGTCCTTTAATCTAAAGCAGCCTTTCACAAACCTTTTACACGTGACCCGTTCATTTTGTACACTGCTACCTTGAGACCAACAATACATTTGTATCGTCTGCACTAGCCTAACAATTTAATATAACAGACATGAATTCCGAAAATATATATATATATTTTTATATCGCGATATCAACTATCTCCACCATAACAAAGAACAAAGAGTTACTCAAACCATTCGATTTGCCAATAGGCGTAGCTAAGCTAAGCTGCAGAAACAAAGACATCAAACACACGTATTATTTGCATTTTGTCTGGTAAACAACTCGAGGCTAATAAGAAAATCACTTTTTTTTTCTCATCTTGAAACGTATAGTTCTCTATGATATTAATTACAATGTCTCGGGCTACGAACATATATTAATTACAATGTCTCGGGCTACGAACATTTGGTGTTACGAACCGAGTTTTTGGAACGAAAATTAAATTCGAAACCCGAGGTATCACTGTTTATAAAAAATAATTGTTCGGAATTCATGTCTGCTACATGTATATTAAATCGTAAGGTCAGTGCAGACGATAAAAATGTATTGTGAGTCTCAAGGTAGCAATGTACAAAATGAATGGGTCACGAACAGTAAAGGGTTGAGAAACGCTGGTTTAGATTAAAGGACATTCATTTAGAAAAAAAAATATCATGACGACATTTGCATATTGCATGACTGAACTACTCCTGGATCAAAAAGAGTGCATATTACATCAAGAATTACTAAAAGTGAACGGCTGCAATAAAAAAAAATTCTCTTTATGCTGAAAGGTGCATGATTGTGTGGCCAGGACAGAGATCAGATATCTTCGAGTTAAAATGGTAGCCTAAGTAGCGTGATAATGGAGAAAAAAAAGTATCTGTTGACGCTGACGCGGCTAATTATAATTAAGTGTGCCAGAAATACAAGAATATTTGTTACGCTCGGATCTCGCGACAAGTAATACGATCTCGCGACAAGTAATACGATCTCGTGACAAGTAATACGATCTCGCGACAAGTAATACGATCTCGCGACAAGTAATACGATCTCGCGACAAGTAATACGATCTCGCGACAAGCAATACGAACTCCGACATGTCAAAGGATCGTCTGCTATTGTCTAATTGAAAAATGTAATCTTACATGTACAATCCCACAGGACCTTCGCCTTCGTCGATTTTGTCGTAGAAAGGGTCCCAGCCCAAAGTAACACTGTTGCAAATCAAGTTCACTATGGATGGAGCCCTCAACATTCTTGGCAGTCCTGTAAAGAAGAATCCACACGTGTGCAAACAATATATTAACGTATATGTCATTTTCTTTCCTAAAAGCACGATATAAAAAATGAATGATATTCTCTAGGAAATACTTAAATGCGGTTAATCAATACAACTTGGAAAACTGAGATACAATACTAAAAGGATATCCAACCTCTTCGCTACCTTTTTCCATTGATTTTAATAATGGACTAACAATTAAAACCACTTCTATAATCTCATAGAGCCCGAGGTACATTTTTTATTATTATATTTTGTTCTTTTTAAAATCTTTTTTTTAACGGTTTTGTATGTCCGGTTCGAGCTGCAATAAGAATGGTCAGCGCCACGAGGGATTTTATTCTTGGTCAATGGTGATTGACAGGCTAGAACAATAGTGCATGAAGAACAGAGTAATGGGTTCTCAGGTGCCCAAGAAACTCTCCATTTTCAGGAAACCGATGCCCCAGTTCTGATAAACCCTTAAAACCCTGGTTTAAATATGTGAAAATCAAACATCTTCAAAGAAATTTGTTCCGATATCGACAATATCAACATAATATATTACTTCTCTGACAGCCTGCTCCGTCATATTCGAAAGCGCACACTCTTCTAGGGCAGTCGCCGTTCACTTTGTCACAGCTCTCGTCGTCGGCGCAGTGGCAGTCGTAATGACAGTTGAGTCCGAACTTATGAGATGGACACGCTGTGGGGGGAAAACATTGTTGACCATGAGCTTCGAAAGAGTTGATGTTTGTGGGGGGGGGGGGGGGGAGGGGGGAGGCTTATCGCATGCGTGTGTGTGGTACTTAAACAGTAAGGATACCCACGACAAACAATGTACTCCAACATATTTAATTAGTTTACTGTGTCCATCTCAGACCAATACGAGGAATATCCCGCATTAATAAACCAGGCACTATGCATTGATCTGTCCACTCTAAGAATAACTATTAGGGTTTCCAGGTTCCGGTTTTGTACCGGACAGTCTGGTATTTCAGTAGAGTGGACTTATTGACTCAATCCCCGTGGTTCCCATTGGAGAAAAGGGCCGTAAGAACGTGACGAGGTTGGTCAACAAGTTAGCGTCCGAAGGGCTTTCACTTGCTCGCATCATAAGCTCTTCCTAAGAAGAGGAACTTCCTTGACCACGCTCACTTAGGGATGGCGTATTTACGGTTTATGTAGCATTGTTTTTTTTTCAAGGTGTAGAGATCATAGCCCCACGATCAACTCTCCTCTTTTTACCCGGGCTTGACGCCGACAAGACCCCCCCCCCCCCCAAACACACACTCACCAGAGAGTGATAGATAACCAGGCGGAGTTATTTCAGTAGACTGCCCAATAAAAAATATATAGCCTATAAATAAATACCTGACAATATTACCAGTATCAAACCAAATTTTTCAATAGGGCGGGATAGCCGGAAGTGGGATTGATAGTAAGGTCCCGAGAGGTTATATAGCAACTCTAGTCCAGGGATCGGCGACCTACGGCTGGCGTGCCAGACTTGGAACGCAGAGTGAATTTCAATGGCACGCGGAATACCCCCCCCCCCCCCCCCGTCTCTTTTATACAAAAGATAGATTGGTAACGCATGATGAATTTTAGAATGTTGGCTCTAGTTTATGCAAGATCTTCAGTGAGTCTACAAACACAAAAAAAAAATAATTATTATTGTGAATTGTGAGTTAAGAAACTGGACTAGACTCACGGTCTTTGCAGTAGGGCAGTCCGGTAAAGCCCCTCTCACACAACCCTTGACACCTGCCTTCGTCACACATCACATTATTCAAACAGTTACACTGCTGTTCACAGTTCGCGCCATAACGGCCGACTTCACATGCTGCTAAAACTAGAAATAGTATTAAAAAAAAACACTCTCAGTCTGTGATACTTGGCATGTTGTCTGGGTGAGTTTGTAGCTAATCCTCGTAGCTAGTAATCTAACTAATCCCATACGATGAAATATTCCATCTTCACATTGCAATAATATGCACATTTCTATTAAAACGCGGTCTTGCAATCTTGCTAAATGTAGCACCGGGCTATAGATCTATCTGTAATTTTGTATGATTCTGTCAATTTTTTCTATCTGTCTACATTTTAGTGCAATCTTCCTTCAACAATTCGATTTAGTGCCGTAGTCATTCGATTTCTCCAGCACATATTTAATGAAATTATACTTGAAAGATATGTATACTTGAACCTCACAGTACATGTAATAAGGACATATAGATAGGTGCAGTGATAAATAGATAAACAAACAGATAGATAGATAATTATAGATAATGTATATAGATCTAATAATAAAGCCATGATTGCTTACATGTGATGGTGAAAGAAAATACACATAAGACCGC
Source organism: Anisus vortex (assembly GCA_949126835.1). Taxonomy (NCBI): domain Eukaryota; kingdom Metazoa; phylum Mollusca; class Gastropoda; family Planorbidae; genus Anisus; species Anisus vortex. The sequence continues at coordinate 45,606,640 of OX421493.1, forward strand.
AGTACGAAATATCACTGATATTGTACTTTTTGTAACCATAATTGTTCCGCCAAATTATTTACAGAAGAATAATCCAGTCACCCATAGCCAATTTTATAAATTGAACAACAATTATTTTTTTCTCAATATGAAACTAGATCTAAGCTTGCTGTAATGTGTACGATTGTTTACAATTTAACTCTGACGTCAGACATCGAAAGATTTTGTAAATTGTGATTGGATGTACAAAGTTGCGCCTAAAATATCACCAAGAAGCTGCGCAGCTCTGCTGTGGATTTTTTTTTTCAGAATAATAATAATAATAATGGTTGTTTATATTGCGCTAGAATCCATGTTATTACATAATTTAGCTTGCTCAGTGCCCTTTTGGTATAAATTGCAAAATCAGATCTATGGATATGCAAGGCACTCAGCCGTTTGCTAAAGAGAAAGGTCTTTTAACACTGTTAAAAAAGACTCATTTCTCTCAGAATCCCTCAGTTCTGCAGTGTTTTGTAAACTCTGGAGTCTTTGAAGCTGGTTCTGGGGTGAACCCGACAAGCATCCGTGAACCCGACAGGCATCTGTTGCAGTAATCATGACCAAAGGGAAATTGGAGAAACCAAGAAATCTCAGCATCCTTGGTTATGCTTATCTAGCACACCCTGGGAACAGCACAGGGTCTGACCTTATTTAAGCTCTCTCTATCAAAGCTTTAACATTTTCTACGAGATTGTTGGCCAAAATTTGGATCCATGGATTCATTAGCTTACTTTGTGCTAAACATATTTTTTTCTAATAATGTTGGGTATTAATTAATTAGGACTTCAACTAAGGAAGCTTTTGTTACCGAAGCACCCAAAGAATGAGTTGACATTAATTTCAACGAGGTATACCTCTATAAGGTTAATGTTAACGCGTATAGTAAAGTAAGTAAAAGTATCCCGTCGGACCCAATTGATCATAGGGCCAGTGAATGCAGCGTTAACCAGTTTCTATGTCCACGGCATACTAGGGGATGTGTGGCCAGCACAATGCCCGGCCGTCTTTACTTTACCCCAACTAGTGTCACGGGACCCATCAGAGCTGGGTAGACATCAGGGACACTTTCCAGTCCCGGGAAACAATCCTAGCCTTCACCAGGATTCGAACCCAGGACCTTTTTACTTTTCAGCTCGTTTTTGAAAAAAATTCTTTAACGATGGCTAGGTGTAAACTATGTTCCCAACAGATAAGCCTGACCGGTGGCAGTACCACTGGATTGCGTAGGCACCTGCATCCTGAATTAACATCGTCATCCTCTTCATATGCGTCTTAATATTATGGTCAACGGAAATTAGATTATCACTATTGAAAACTATTATCGGTTTTAATCAATTGCGGAAATCCGGTTTTAAACCGGTTTTATAGAACCGAAAACCGGTTTTGAAAACAAACCGGTTTTAACATCCCTAGTCCTAATCAAAGAAGAGTTTATATATTATTTTCCACTTGGAATCAGTCATTTGAAGTACTCAAAAAAACAACAAATTCCGAAAACAATTCGGAAACAAAAACGTATACAATTCTCATAATATACTTATCATATTTTATATACTGTAACTGGGTACCATAATGAAGAAGCAAACACTCTGTATACCTAGTAATCAGGCCTGCCTATTGTCACGAAAAATTAAGTAAATCTTACGGAATTTATGTTTACCGATTTACGAGTATGTATAAAAAAAGCGAATTTCCGTCGCCATTAAAATTAGATTCTGATATTAAAATATTTTTTTACTTACAAATATACCACCGGGTGGATGGAATGGAAATGTTGTAGCATCTTAGAATGCACAAATATTTCTAGCCTGGCCGTATATATCTTAACGAATCAATGTATTGCTGTAGAGATGTCTTGTGTTGAAACTGATCTCTTAACTGTAGACAAATATTGTTGTGTTAGTCTAATGTTTTTTTGTTTTTTTTTTAATAATTCCACATGTAAGTACATAAAACGAACATATTTTATTTTCACGTATGCGCCCGAAAAAGTACGAATCGACCAGGGCTGTTCCTATTTTTTTTTGCTAAAACTTTGGAATGCATATTGACAAATTTTTGGTTTCGGCCAAAAACGAAACCATACCCAATGTAATAAATTGATTTTCGGACGAAAACGAAGCCAATAATTAAAATTTCACTACACATTCGGCTGAAACCGAAACCGTAAGCGAAAAATAAGTAAATAGAAAATGTCATATAAAAGATATTAAAGACTGCACATTTTTTAGTAACAGTAATATTATCTAGTTTATGGGTGCTCTATGTAAGTATATTTATTAACTTTCAAAATTCAAAATGCTACGCTATCGCTGCATATATTACTCTGCTTATTGATACTTTCATTTACTTAAAACTGTTGTGAATTAATTCGTGTGAAGTAGGGAAGAAATCATTCATAATTGTGCCCCACCATTTAATTATCTTTTTATATGAAAAAATATTTTTAAACCTTGTTTGATTAGCACAAAACAATTCCTGAACAATACATTCATTGAAAACGCTTGTTTTTCAGAGGCGACTTATAATTTTTTTTTTTTTTTTCAAATTCCGAATGCTTGTGAATTTGCTATACAAGCACATACAACAGCCAAAGCAGATGTTAACGCTAGTCGATAAGGAAAAAAAAATTGAACTTCCCCACTGATGCTGAACGCTCCTTTAACAGACAAACAGAACGATAGACGTAAGGTTGCGAGATACTTGGACTTCAAAATGAGGACATAGAGAGACAAAAAGAATGACATATTTAGTTTTTCACAATCCACAATCAGTTCAGTTTTATTACATTAGCTGCCAATAATTGTATATTAGTAAAACTGACCAAACATTTTATTTAATGTCGACTGAAAAGCAACTTGGGCAATTAAAAAAACTTTGCAGCGCATTTAATGTTCTTTTAAAAAACTGTTAATTTTCTTGCCGGACTTCTGTCAACTATAGATAGATGTGTCTGGGATTTTATTCATCTTTTACAAATATTCTTTTAATGTGTGTAACATATAGATCTAACATACACTGATTTATATTTTAATTATAAAGGTCTAAATTCATGAAACTACAGCTTTTCACTTCTGCTAATCCAAAATCAACTATTTTTTACTCCCTTTATTTTAAGTTGCAATGTCTGCAATCGTCCGTCAATCGTGGTGCAAAACTTTGCTTCGATTTTTCGACCACTTCCCGTGGTCCGATCGAGCTGAAATTTGGACAGCAGATTTGGGGCGCCTAACAATACATCCTATCAAATTTTCAGATAAAACGACTTAATAATACTACACTTATGACAATATTCATTTCTTAAAAGGAAAGTATAAGAAATATTTTGATTTCGCGTTAAAAATGCCTGTGAAACTTTTTATACTTTTTCGGCGCAAAGCTAGAAAAAAACGTAATTATGCGCTACGATTATTTTTTGAACAATTTATACGGAGTAACGAAATATTTTTGAGATTTGCAACACAGATATTTTTTCTGTACGTTTCATTTGCAGTAGTCAATCAATTATTTAATTACATGATGGTAAACTTAGTTTGCAAATAAAGGGAGTATAATGAAAACTTCGTTTTTATGGTTTTCTTGTTTAAAGATTTCATCACGTTCTAAGGATCAATGGTCCCTTGTATTATTTTTTTAGTATAATCAATACAAATTTGACATTTCCAAACTTGGTCTATACCTTACTTTGCCCGGGGGCGGAGAGGAGGAACCGAAAATGGGTAAAAAATCGGATATTTAGAGCCGATAATAGGTTTTGAGAAAATAAAAAGGCAAATAATGGTTTACTAGTTAAAAACTACTTAAACTAGTTAATATTACACAAACATGTGCAGTCTTTTGAAATCATTTGTTTCGCAATTTCGTTTTTGTTTTCGGTTTCCGACGAAGTTGTAGTTAAACTTTTGCTTTCAGCTTCGGTTTCGGCCGAAATTCAATGTATAATATTCGGTATGGTTTTGTTTTCGGCCGAAACTAAAAATTTGGTATCGGTCGGTCTCTAGTTTGCATGGAATATAATGTTAATGAATTGTTTTGTGGGAATCAAACAGGGTTTAAAAATATTTTTTCAAGATAAAAAGATAAATAAATCGTGGGACACAGTTATGAATGATTTCCTCTCGAATTCCGGTTTTCGTTTAAATCCCTACTTCACACAGATTCATTCACAACAGCTTAACTAAATGAAAGTATCAATAAGAGTAATAGATGCAGCAATAACGTAGCAGTCTGAATTTTGAAAGTTAAAATAGATATCCGGCTGACCACCGAAAGTCAATATCAGTTTTGGCCGAAACCGAAAGCAAAATTGAAAACTAACCATTTGACTTCGGCCGAAACCGAAACCACACCGAAAAAGGGGTTTTGCCTATATTTGGCCCCGAATTCGAAGCCGAAACCGAAGTTCGGTCCGTCTCTACTCACCACTACAAGTACTAAAAATATTAACCAATTAAAAACCAATTAGAAAACAAATATCGATTAAAAACCAATTAAACACGTTCCACTAATTTAGATAATCAATTAAAAACCAATTAAACACGTTCCACTAATTTAGATAATCAATTAAAAACCAATTAAACACGTTCCACTAATTTAGATAATCAATTAAAAACCAATTAAACACGTTCCACTAATTTAGATAATCAATTAAAAACCAATTAAACACGTTCCACTAATTTAGATAATCAATTAAAAACCAATTAAACACGTTCCACTAATTTAGATAATCAATTAAAAACCAATTAAACACGTTCCACTAATTTAGATAATCAATTAAAAACCAATTAAACACGTTCCACTAATTTAGATAATCAATTAAAAACCAATTAAACACGTTCCACTAATTTAAGACATCTGTAATGTTGTAAGTTATAAAAATGTATTTAAACTCTTTTTACTCTCTTTCTTTTAACTCGTACTATCTGTCTGTCTGTCTGTCTGCTTGCTTGGTTGTTAGCAAAACTTTGCATCGATTTTTCGACCACTTCCCGTCGTCCAATCGAGCTGAAACTTGGGCAGCACACTTGTCCGGACTAACAATACATTCTATCAAATTTTCAGCATAATAGCCTTTGGAATAGTCACTAAAACCTTCGACCAATTAGCGAATCGAAGAAAAAAACATGGCTGCCTTTACAGGAAGAGACGAAAGTAAATAAAATTTTCGGATATGTTCGTTTTTATGAAATAAATAGAATGAAAACGACACAATATAGCTGAAACAAAGCGAGTTTTCTTTTTATGGTTTTTGCGGGCCAAAGCTAGAACAAAAAAAGGATGCGTAAAATTTAAGTGTGGAAATTCATAAGGTATATCACTTATATTTATTTTAATCTATCAAAATATAAATTAAATATAAACTTAGTATACACAGAAAGGGAGTATAATAAAAACTGTATTATTATGGGTTAGTTTATTTTTTAAAATAAAATAAGCATTAGTGTTGAAAATAAAGAAGGGAAAGACGCCATTATTAGTGTTTGGTAGTGTCATGTGACCAAGCAGCTATCGCAAAGCACACAAGTCCTTGCGAATAAAGCCAAAATGAAAAAAAAAATTGTCAAACATTTAGAACACTACGAATGTTTTGTTTAAAAAAGCAGTTCTAGATGTATCATTATAGTCTAGCTCAGTGCGAAAGTAGTATCCATATTTGCGCGTTGTCTACTCAAGTAAATTGAATTTTTTATTGACCTTGTTCTCTTGGCGATCCTTGCGCATTGCGTAATCAGTACGACTTTCAACATGGCCCTTGAGTTCTCATCGACTGCCTTTTGTTCACAAATCTACCTTTTTAAGGTAAGAGAGTTGCTCTAGGCACTCTAAACGCAGTGGAGGATCAATTGTTGGGTTGACAAATCTATCTTGTTTTACGATACGATAGAGAAAATTCTATTCGGATTGTTTTCCCCTCACTGTTCTAAATCTACCGTTGTCGGAATCCCAAGTTCTGAATGAGAAAAAGATGAGGGTTAGGCCTGGGAAATAGCAACCCCGCCCTGCAAAACAGAACAACCGCTACATAAACCAAAAGCAACGATGGAGATAAACAAAATTATTCGCCAAACTGGAGAGATGACCTAACCTAACATAATTTGTAATCTTTTACCTGCGTTAGGTCTCGAGTTGTTGTTTTTTTTTATTTTTTTTTTAAAGGAAGACTCATGTCCAATTTGCACGAATAAATGTCTGGCGTTCTTCAGCACAACAGTATCGTCTGTTGTTAGCCTGCACCTGACCCAGGGCACGCCAGTAGGACGTCTGGTAGAGAGGCAGGCTCTGTCTGTGTGCTACTCTTGTAGAGCCTCGTTCGAACCCTCGTCGCCATAAGGCGACTCGCTCTCAGCGCACAAGTCGGCGCAGACGGAAACGACGATTGAATTGTGGGAAATTGAGGGCGTGTCACCAAACCGACGACTTTATTGAGAACTTTGCAGTAAAACTTCACTTTGAATGCAGCTATGATCTTGGGTTGAGAGTAATATTGTAATATCCTGTCCAGTGGCAAGTTTTTAACCTAACCTAGTGTCTGGGCCAAACAGAGTTTTAATTTCCGAAGGAACTTTGGTATTTATTTGCGTTGTGTCGTAATAATGAAAGTGGCTCCCATCTTTATTCATTAGGAAAAGTATTTTGTCATTTGAGTGACAGGGTCAATAGAAGCCCAGTTTTCATTGTCACATGTGACATAGTCTTTGCCTTTCAGCAAGTTGCTTCCCTCGCTAGTGAACCGTAGTGAACCGTACTACCTACGGCCCGTCACCTCGTTTCGCGCCAAGGGAGTCGACGTTGTCGCAGCCAGCTTGCCTCCCTTTGCGCACATTTGCGCCGACTTTATTTTCTTAGTTCGGAGCTCCGGGGTTTCTGAATCGTCTTTTAAAATTGTTATCTTCTTCTTCTTCTTCTTCTTCTTCTTCTTCTTCTTCTTCGTAATACTGTGGAGACCCCGTAGAACCGAGGAAAAAGTCCACAATACATATAAAATAACATAGCAAACATAACATAGCAAACAACAGTTATATACAGATAAAAGAATGTCACTTTAGGTTTTTGGACCAGCACTTTAGTGACGAATTGAAAGCCGGAACTGTAGGGGCAGTGATGGAGGCCTGGTCCAGGGTGTTCCACAGCCTAATGGCTGACGGAAAAAAAAGAATGTTTGTAGACGTCGGTGCGTGCATGTGGGACATGCAGCTTGAGCTGATGGCCTCGGGTAGAGCGGGACACTTTCTGCATTCTACTTGTTTGGGTCGAAAGGTCCACGTGGTCGTTGATGATTTTATAAATCATGGACACAAAACAAAATAAGATATTCTAGTAAAAAAAAAAAATTTTTTTTTTCAAGAAATGATGAATCTATATAATACCAACCATTTTTATTGTTTCCATAATAATTCACCGGTAAAATGTAATTTTATTTTAGTCCTAAATATACGAGACTAGATTTGCCTCAACAAAAAGCAGACAAGCCTTCCGGCTCTTGTCCAGTTTCGTAACGATGTTAGGGGCGGTCAAGGGAGGAGGGCACACCAAGGTCCTGTCTGGGCGGGCGCCAGCCAGTCCATGGCGCGCCAATATGCCGTGTAACTTAGGGTACGGTTTCCGCAGCCACATGCATCATCTTTCTCCCACTGCGGAATTCCCCTCGGATAATTATCGTGGTGGCTTGACCGTAAGTGTGGACATCAGGCACCAGGGTGGGTTTGAGATGAGGTAACTGCGCTAATATTTTCCTCCCCCACCAGGGCCACAGACTTTTCCCGAATGAATGGGAGCAGGACAACCGGATTTACAGCAAGAGCTGATCCCCATGCAATAGCCCACCGATTTGTTTTTGATGCAAGCGTACAGGTGGTTTCAACCCATGGGAACGCTGCGCACATTGCTTCCCCTCCTTTTAGACTACATGAAATTAATTATCTGTGTCATCGACTTTTCGCTTTTAAAACCTATTCCGTGAAACGACGTCCCGGGTTCGAATCCAAGATAAAAGACATGTTGTTTTTTTCCTGGTCTGGATACTGTCATCTGAGATCAAGCTCTTAACATTATTGGAGAACGGGAGGATGGGAATTAAAAACGCCTGGGCATATTGCAGGCCACACGTTGTAGGGCGTAGCCACGCAAAACTGGTTAACGGCCTTCCACTACTGTACCCATGGGCTTCAAAGACTGGCGTAGTGTGTAAACCACCGATACGTTCCGGTTAAGAATACACCGGTGGACGAACGCATGGGCGACAGCCCCCGCAGCGCGTCCGGGATCCATTGCACTACCGAGAGGCCACCGGGTCTCGGTGGGGAGGTAGAAATGGACGCTGCAACCCCGTCTCGAAAACCACCCGGTGCCTGGATGTCTGTGCCTATAGTATAGGATTTGTGCTACCGGGTGATAGTGCAGGTATACGGGCGAGCCACCACGATAATGATCCTTAGGGAAACCGCAGCGAACTGTCGCTGGCCTGCGGAGACCATTCCCTTTGCACGGCACGCCACGCCTTCGGCGTGTCGTGGAGTGAATGGAGCCCGTACAGAGTTATGCTCAAACCTAAGCATTACGCCCTGGACCTAAGAGCCGAAAGGCTCGTCCGGGATTCTTTAGAGACTTTTTAATTAATTCGGTGAACGGCCTCCAGACCTGATACCTTTTACCATCTAGATCATGGGTCGGCAACGTACGTCCGGCGTGCCAGACTTTGTACCCAGATCAATTTTTTTCTATAGCATGCGGAAAAGACTCATAAAAAACTGTTGAAGTATCTTCTATTAGAAATTGAGTGCTAAAGCAGGGTGACTTTTAGGCTGTTGGCACGCTGAATGCATTAGAAACCCAATTCAACACACTATTATAAAAAAGTTGCCGACTCCTAATTTAGGATGAATGCGTCGTGTCTACCTAGAAAGTGATTAGTTTAAACAAATGCATTTTACTCTTGATTTTGTGTAAAGGTTAATCTGCATCATACAATCACGCTAGCGATGTAAAGCTACCACAATTATTGTCAATTTTATATTCAGTCACCAGTAGCGTTGCCAGGGTGGGGGAGCAGGGGGAGCCGAAGCTCCCCCTTAGACCATTTTCGAAAAAAAAGGGCCTTTTCGGGAAAAATAATTTAATAATATTAACAAGCCATGAAGCACAATTTATACTGTTTCTAATATTTTTTTTAAAATTTAAATTGCATTTCAACAATTTCATTTGTTACAATATGATTTATGAACCTTGTTAGATCTAGTTGATTTTAGTATTCTTTAATTTGATACGAAGTGTAGATCACACTCTAGTGCAGGGGCGGCAACCTTTTGCTAATGGTGTGCCAAGCTAGGATTTCTAAATCATTCATCGTGCCAGCAGCCTAAAAGTCAACCTGCTCTATTATACTTGTTTTCTTATAAGACAAGAAGGTAAGTCAAATCCGTAGCTAGACAAAGGCCAAAGGCAAAGGAAAAAGGAGATAATCGTTAAATCGTTTCATAATATAAAAAAATTATGTGATTATCATCCTGTTTAATAGCATTTATACCAAATTATATTACCAAACTTTCACATATATGATGGTAACTATTTTGTTAAGGTTATCATTTAGTTGTCAAGATACATAATATCTATTAACTGCTAATATTGATTATAATATTTTGTCCTCAGGTTAACTGAGATATTCTTTAATTTATTTAAGTCAAAAGTCAATACTAATGAATCTGTAGTTAATGTGGAATTGATACAAAGTAATCATACAAACTGGGTAGTTAATGTAATGTTCAGAAAATATTAGTCATATAATATTTAGATAACTTCAACTACTTTTTGACCGTTCAGTCATTAAAAATTTATAAGTTTTAGATCATTTAGTCTTTTACAAAATGAAAATGAAGAAACATAATATTAGAAAAATTCGAGGAAATAAAAATAGCCAATTATCTCCCTTTAATTAAAATTAAGATTCTAAATTTGATTCAATAGTGATGCCAAACAAGTGATGATTTGTAATTTAACAAATATTACTGACTAATTTTTATTGCTTTACATAAACTAGCGTTGTGGTATTCATTACAAGATTTAATTATTAGAGGTATAAAGTAGATTTACGTTAAACAGTTGTAAGTAAACATTTCCAGCATTAATTATTTGTCCATTCAACCTTAAGGAATTTATCTCTTAAACAATTTGGCACATTTTGATGCCCAATAAAAATAATATCAAACTTATTGCTTAATGCAAAGGAATTTTTGTTATTCGTTTTTATGAATTTACGCATTTTGTTTTTCAATAACCAAGAAAACGCAACTCTTGACTAATTTATTTTGTAAACAAATAAACATTTTACCTCACGCGACTAACACTTGAGTATTAATTATCGCCTACTCACTTTTGATGTTAAAAACGGATTCCTCATAACTAATATTGTATCCTTCGTATAATTCTAAAAGACTAGAACTGGCCGTCGAGGTTGAAATCAATTGTCAAACACCAGAAAAAGCATGCTTTTTATTTTGTTTATTAGTTTAAAAATAGAACCGGAAGATCACGATCACTCAAGTTCAAAAGTTCACGCCTCATTAAGACTTATCAATAATTGCTAGTAAAAATCATGAAATACTGCACTATTATACAGTGTGTGGCACAGTATATTCTTATAACACTTGATACGTACTATTTCTTAGTTCTTCTATTAATCTTGAAAAATTGCTAAAAGCGGGGCCTTTTTCCTAAAAGTTCGCTCCACCTGGCTACGCAACTGCCAGTCACCGTAAAGCTAGGCATGCTACGGAAATGTGCACAGTTTGCATTCAATGTAAATCTAAATCTGCTGGTGTAAAACGTAAAACGTGTAAATATAAAATGGAATTACCTTAGTTTTTTGCATATCCTAGTGCTGAATATGTCGTAAAGATTGGCAGCACTGTTGAGCGTGGCCGCTGACTGGATCAGCGTGGCCACCAAGTCTCAAGGAGGAATTAACACATTTATGTAAATACAAATTAAGTTTCTAAGTGCAAATTTGGGCTAGCCCTCAATTAGATAAAGGTTTCTTTTTATATTGTTAATCATAATAATAGTTTTGATTGTATTTTATAAAAATACATATTGGTGGAACTTTGTCATTCAATTCCAGGAGTAAATAATTTATAATTCCCCATTACCCCTTACACACACATTCACAAACCCATATTCTCATTGCATTCTGTGACATTACACTCATTTATTACCCCCATTGACTGGCATAAACACAAGTCTGTAATGCAGTGTAACTGTATCGTGGTATAACTGTAATTGATCACCGCAAGAAAAACAAAATTTGATGTTCATAATTACGTAGTTATTTGTAGTTTTTTTAAATATAATTATTGTTTTAAATTTAAAATAAGGGACTCATAATTGTGTGCGTTTATTCCTCGCTTTAACGACATGAGTTGATGACTCTTTGATATTTTTATACTCTACATCTGTGTTGGCACAACGCCAAGATCGTCTTGGTGATCAAAGAAAATTGGCGCGCTCAAGGGGAGTAACTTTAGCTGACATATTATTTTGCAGTTAAAACATAATTTTGGCTCAAGCGGTCTTGTACATCGTGGTATAAAAAATGTTACTTTTTTATCAACCACTACAACAGTTGATGATCATCGATATGACCACACAATACCCACACATGACGAGAACACACAACAGACGAGTACAACTAATTTAAATCATAAAACCACAACAGAAGTATATTATTATCCAGAAAACTTCTCATTGTTCCATTGTTTGTCTCTGTCCACAATATTATTACACGGATCTGTATGGTCAGTGCAAATAGACATCAGATCAATGAAGAGATTAACTGCCTTCAGAGCTAGACGCGACACTTAAATTGTCCAAGTTCTATGCTAGATCACACGCCATCCAGGCAATATATCTGCGTAAACAAATAACTAGAACTGTTCAATTATTCTCTGTATTATTGACATTAGAACAAATTGATTAGTTGGCACGGCTTAATGGAAGAGTCTATTCCTGGATTTGATGCACTGGCAAGATTCTGAGGTAGCCTACAGTCCAGGTTTTGATGTACTGGTCAGGTTCAAATGAAATACTGGTCAGGATTTTTATGCTGGCTGGTCTCGTGGTTAGTATTACGGACTGTCAACACGGCGACCCTAGCCCTGCCTATGCTATTCAACCTTTGAAGCCCCGCAAGAGGTTTGAGGAAAGGATTCAATAATCTTTTTTGTGTACATTGTTTAACTTATAAGACAAGTAATGACGATTTCCGACGGATAAATAACCCCCTAACCATGATATGGACGATTCTAAGTGGTCTGTAAGACGAATAAATATACCCTGAAACCTACTGTTTTTGATTTCTTACAAAATCAGCTTAAATCAATATGTATACATTTTATTAATTTAATATTAAGTTGTGTTTTAATGTAGTTTTAAATATTATTTATAATCTACTGGGTTAAGAAAAATTATATTTAGTTATTATGAAAATTATTGGTTTCTGGGTGTGTATAATTATTTCAAATTTATATGAAAGAGCACAAAAAAATAATGAAAAAACTTAAAAGAAACCACCAAAGACACGTTTTTTTTAAATGTTTAAATAGCAAGACGAATAAATATATTTTTTTCCTTATAAACTTGTACAACAAGAAAACCATAAAAACGAAGTTTTCATTATACTCCCTTTATTTGCAAACTAAGTTTACCATCATGTAATTAAATAATTGATTGACTACTGGAAATGAAACGTACAGAAAAATATCTGTGTCGCAAATCTAAAAAATATCTCCTTACTCAGTGTGAATTGTTATAAAAATAATCTTAGCGCATTATTTTTTTTTTCTAGCTTTGCGCCGAAAAAGTATAAAAAGTTTCACAGGCATTTTTAACGCGAAATCAAAATATTTCTTATACTTTCCTTTTAAGAAATGAATATTGTCATAAGTGTAGTATTATTAAGTCGTTTTAACTGAAAATTTGATAGGATGTATTGTTAGACGCCACAAATCTGCTGTCCAAATTTCAGCTCGATCGGACCACGGGAAGTGGTCGAAAAATCGAAGCCAATTTTTGCACCATTGACGATTGCAGACATTGCAACTTAAAATAAAGGGAGTAATAAACAGTTTTTCAAGGTTTCGATGTAAATATGCCTAGGTGACATAAATGTGACGCGACCCCACGAACCGGTACGGAAGTCGGTAAAACTGATTTTTCAATAAATGCTAAAAATGTGAAGAAAAGGGTCCTAGGTCGTTTTTTAGATTGTTATTGATTTGTAATGTTGAATGCCTTCCTTAACTTATAGCTGTGAAATTTTCAAGCTAAAATGATTTTTAGAAATTAATCAATAATTTGTTTTTATGCAGATTTTGTATAAAATCACGCAAAATGTCCTCTAAAAATTAAATTGTCTAAAAATGTAATAAATATTACCTAAAACATTTAAAAGTTTAACAGCATGTGTATTAATTCATTATGATTATGTTTATTAAATTCATGGCGATTGGTTAATATTTCTTCGTCCTGGAAATAGTTAAGTATCTGTTGCAATGCTAAATTTTAAAAAATCGGTACTGTTTTCTTTTTCATTTTTCTCCAAAAGGACTTCTCTTACCTTTACTTATGTAATTTTGAATAACTTTTGAAATAATTAATGGATTTTAAAGATGTTTTCACCAATATGTAGATAAATGAATTAGCTTTAATTTAATTTATAAAACTAAATATCCTTTTTTGCCGACTTCAGTACCATTCCGTGGGGTTGCATCACAAATGTAATGTTATTGAGTAGGTGATTTGTAAATGATGTTAAGTTGCCTGATGGTATCTTTATCGCTGATAAAGATTCCTTTGCACCTTAATAATGTTTGAAATAAAACCAATTTGTTTCAAAGAAAGCGCAATTAAACAGAGCCTGCCTCTCTACCAGACGCCGTTTTGTTGTGCCTGGGTCAGGCGGAGGCTAACATCAGACGGGTGCTCGGTAAATTTGGCAATGGTAAATTCGGAACCGGTATTTTATGCAAGGCAATTTCGGCAAAGGTAAATTCGGCAAAACTTGCAATGCAGTAAAATTGGCAACGGTAAAATTGGCAAACTTATAATATCAACTGTGTTTATTGAAACTAGTGATATGATTACCCTCTTGTCTACTAAATGAAATTCATGGCTTGAAACTAGGTTGTCTCCGTAGAATATTAAGTTAATATGGGGTCCCTTAAGTACAGTAGGCCTATTATAAAGGACGCTTGCAAAGAACCGTTTTGTATTTACTTATGTAAAAGGCTCATTCTAAACAGAAATGTTATGCATTGGTGAAGTTTAGGGCTCACGCTTCTAACTCGATTTTTAACTCTTTGGAAACTAACGTTTCCATTGTATGGAAATTAGCGTTTCCATTGTATGGAAATTAACGTTATATTGTATCCATCTCTACACGCGCTTATTCCGTTCTGACACGACCATATTAAGTCCTTACGTAATAAACTGGCGTGTTTAGATCATACGGGAAACATTGCCAACGAACAGTTACATAACTAACATTATATCCCCCCCCTTTCCACCTAGCGAAAACGAACACAGCGCCCACCCCCCTTTACGTTATCTTCTTATCTTTACCGAGGTACGAATGCATAGGGGCGGATTAAAAAGTTACTGTTTCCTAATGCCCAACAACTAGCCACGTGTTTTAGGCAGACGTGTGAAACCATTTTATGGTGGATGTTTGTTGTAAGGCAGACAAAGGCAGACTTGGGCCGTGCATCTAAAAACAAGAGTAAAAAAAGAAAATACACAATATCTACTTGTTTTAATTAAAAATGGTTGTAGGATTAGTTAGGTCTACAGTCTTGTCTACCATGAAGTAAACGGCATGAAACAGCGTAGTCTCAGTAGTTAATCACGCTTACAATGGACCCAATAAATATGTAATTTATAATATGTTTATCTGTTGTTGTTGTTGTTGTTGTTTTTTTTTTATCATTGCTTTTTCCAATTAGTTCTAATATTAAAGTGGAAAGTTTAACTAAAGACAGGTAACCCAAGAGAGCTGGGTAGACTTAGAGACACCCTCCCGACCCGGGAACCAAATCCTACCCTTCACAGAATCACAGGATTCGAACCAGAGATCTTCGGTTCGCCAGCCGTACGCTGTACTGCTCGACCACCGTGCGCCCCTCCCCCAACCTCCTTGACTGGAAACACTATACTCTATGTCAGCCGAGACCTAGGAGTTTACATAACGTTTGCTAGACTAGAAGAAATGGTCTTTAAGTGGTACTTTTGTTTCCAATTGAACATTACACAAGATGTACTGTCACGTGATGGGACCATATTGGTTTTTGGTTTTTCTTTCGCCAAACTACTGATCTAGAAGTTTTATTCTCAATATAATATGTCGAATTCAATCATTAAGAATTTTACCATGTTATACTTTTGTTTTGGTTTGGTGGAGGCAGTTAGCCTCCCTTACGCAAAATCAAGTTCCATTAAAAATTGCAAAAAATTGGTTATGAGTTATTTTTTTTTACCGTTCTTAACGGAAAAGTTTGATGACCTCATATTATCTGCCCATTCACAGTGCGCTGGATTCATATCGGATGACCCGAAGTAGCACTGTTGACCAAAAGGATTGTTTTGTTAGAGTTTCATATAAATATATCTCTAAAATAAATTTTTAAGAAACGCAATGCAGGCAACTTTTAATCATCTACCATCAAAACTGTAAATAAGAAAGAAAGGCTTTAAATAAAAAGTCTGTCTGTCTCCCCCTCCATCCCTCCCTCTCTCCCTCCCTCCATTCCCCTCCTTCCCTCCCTCCTATCTCTCTCTCTCTCACACTAATAGGTTAAAGAAATCAAAGATACAGTGGTACCTCGGGTGACGAACTAAATTAGTTCCTAGACTCAGTTTGTGACCTGAAATGTTCGTAACCCGAAACACTGAAATCATTGAAATAAAAATAATCCGTTTCTAGATGAAAATAATCTTTTTTTTTTTTAACATCATGCAGTTTTCCCGACAAAACGCAAAAAAAACGTGCACTTCACGTAGTCAGTAAAAGATAAAAAAAAGTTTAGTGTACATATGATACGTATATATATATATATATACAGGGAGAGGGAGAGATGTTAGATCATAGGTTCTCAACGGGGGCGATATCGCGATGAGAAGCTTTAGGGGGGCGCTGACATTCCCGGGGGCGATTGGGGGGCGATGAAGGGCTAGTGGGCGGTACAAACGTACCTAATATATTTTAACACCTCAGCTATTTGAATCGATTAGTTTTTGGAGGATGAAATGTGATGTAAACGCAAGAGCTGATAAATATCTAATATCCCCCAACAGTATGCCCACATATTATTATATTTAATAAGAAATAGGAATCGCAGTGACTTTTCGATGAAGTAGGGGTCAGTATTTGGCAAATATAGTGTGCGGGGGCTGGTCCTGAGGTTGGTTCACCGGACTGTCGCCGTAACATCTGCTAATATTAATAATATTTTGATCTCTTCTTTTTTTTTTTTTTTAATGATTAAATTGTTGAATATAAATAATTTATTTTCATCTGAAAAATATTTTTATACACAGAAGTCATCTATATAAGCACAACATGTGACCAAAACACAAAGTGAAATATAATTGTATACAATGGTTCTATTACAGTCTTAAACTATTATGGACATAAGCTTTCCACTACATTGGACTATATAGAGAGAAAGAAATAATAGAAAGATATTTATTTATACGGTTTCAAATTCCAAGGACATAAAAATATGTTTCTACACAAATTTTTGGGATGTATAATTGTTCTTAAAAAAAATGTTACAGAAAAATTGTAAAATAAAAATGTATAAAACCAAATCTGTATGGAAGCTGGAAAGTAACATTTTTTTTCCTGGAAGCCATTCATCAACAAACATATTTTGGCCAGTTGTATTTTCAACATTTACTTTTAAATGAAACTGACCAGTTGCAAATTAAATCTGCTGGCCACTTGGTTGAATCTAATGACGGACACAAAGGCACAAGGAGAAAAATACGTAAAACTTGTATCAGCAAAATGCTGAAATAATTTAAACTAATTTTTGTTAAACATGTAATTGGATAGTTTGACCTGTAAGTGTAACACAAGGCATAGTTTTTAACTTTTAGAGTTGACTATTTGTTGAAGTGTTTCCCCCCTACAATATGCAAGTACACAGACAGAGAGTTACAACATAAACATGACAAAATATACACTCAACTGCATGCTTTTAGTTGGCGACATCCACTGATCTATTAAAAGAATGGATTGCGCCTTCTTAATAAATTGCTCTGAGAAATGTGAAGAAATGCACTGATCTATAGAAGAAAGGAAAAACTCAAAATTTCCAATGCACTTACAAATATAAACAAAATTGTGTCTAAAACTTACTGCGCCACTGATCTATAAATAGATCGGAACTGAATTTATGTTACAGCCATTTTACACAAATATGCATATGAATTGTTACTGTCAAACTTCCCACTTCTAATTAATAATATAAAACTAACAATAATACGATCAAAAGAAAACAAATACCAAAAGATAAAAAAAGTTAATAATAAAAAAAAGTATAGAGCGATATTTCGCAGTACGGAAAAACCCGGTCCCGAACACACACAAAATTTGAACGCATTTCAAATGAACAACAGTTGGAAACTGCGCGCATTGTATAACCTTAACATACGGTGATTAGTAATAGGTATAAGTTTATTTTACAAAATAAATTAACGAATTAAGCAATATTGTTGAAAAAATAAAACTTTTTTTTAAGGACGTTTCCGATTTTTACATTCAACTTTTAACCTGATTAGTGAAACGGCTCAAAAGAATTTAGAGCAGAAACAAACATCTAAATAAATAAACAAACTCACGGTGTAAATATATATATTGATCAGTGCAGTGGAAACAAAATGTCGAAAATTTCTTCAAAAATGTCACTTCCGAGCCTAATCCAGTCTTTTTATAGATCAGTGGCCACATCAAACTTCATAGTGACAGACAAAATATACAGGTCAGGACAGTTTATGACCTTTATATGACTACAATGGGGAATACCCCATACTAATAGCAATTGCTATGGAAACAAGTCACTAGTAAGCAATAGAGGAAACTACCGTATTCTATTTATAGACATATATGACACAACTAGATACATTGTCAAAGCAGTTTGTTCACTTATCAAGGGAAGCAACTAATAAGTTAAGTTTATGACAGAACTAAACATATTAAAGCTAAACATTTGTCCATTGGGTTTATAAGTACAGTGGTACTATAAACTATATACAGACAATCTTTGGAATTAGTTTGTGTATCTACACACAATGCTGCAGAAGCAAGGGATTTAACTGTTGACAAAAAGTTGTTCCCCCTACAGCTCTTAGTCTTAGCCGGAAACCAACAAATGTAATCTATATATTTTCTTCCTTTATGAAAACAGTGAAATGAACGAAAGAAAAGGAAAAAAAAATAGATTTAGAATGCAAATATGATACAATCAATCATATTGACTATGTCAGCTGATCAGTGCAACCAATCAGGATTTAGTAACGAGGCAACAGTTTCAAGTACAATGTTTAGGCAGGGAAATACTAATAGCATCCGATGTATGCTTCAGGTAATGGATACACGTGTTGGCACGAGTCAGCGTGACACGTTGTGGTCATCTGCAACAAGTTGATCAGGACATAGAAACTGAACATGGAGTCGTCACTTGGCAAAACACAAGCTGTCCAGGTCATTCGGTTGTGGAGATTCCTAGCGGCTCACCTCTTTTTATTCAAACATCGGTATAAACTTGATCTGAAAATTTCTGCTTCAACACTCGAGACTTCATGACATCAAAATAAGACTTCATAGTTGACAGCGGAGCACTTCCGTGGCTTCCCCTTCTTAATGTTGGACCTTTATTTTCTGTACCGTAATTAGTTGACGTGTCGCTGTCATTTACAATACCGCTCTCATTAGAAGCAAATGATCTCCTGTTCAGTCTGGGACTGTCCAATGGGTCGAAGGCTAAATTTAAAGAGCCAAGCAAACCAAAGGAGGAGTGGCTTGAACCAGACGAGGATGTAGAGCTGACAGAGATGGTGGAGTGAGGACGTTTGTTGCCATTGCGTAAATAGTCAAACGATGAAACTGCTATGGAATTCCTTGTGCGAGCTCCCCTGTTGTTAAGGGCAACATTGATAGATCTATCTTGTATGTTATCTTGACTTGGTTTGATGTCCAAACATGGCTTGTTGCCGATCCCCATCGTTGCCAACTCATTGATTCTGGTTTCTCTGTTTCTAATGGCTTGCCGCCACATCAGTCTGGAAATGTCCTTGACCCACGCCTTCTTCACTTCTGTACAGGGTGCCTGGAGAACGTAGTTTTCCCCCACTGACCTACGTCTGAACCAGATTTCAAACTTGTACCCGCTGTCACCATAATCCTCTGTCATGCCAATGTCTGCAGTCTTAAAGCTTGACTTGTAAACGTACAGGTCATGCTGACCTTGTCTGCCTCGTTTTGTCTTACTGAACAGGATCAGATCTTCAAACAGAAATATCCGCCTCATTGACTTTTTACGGCCTTGGAAAACTAGAAACTCTTCCTGGCGCAACAACCGCCCCTGCTCCTGCAAATTTACATCACAATCTCTGAGTGAATCCATTGCCAACAAATCATTTCCATGACGAAGCTGGAACTTGACCATTTCCTCAGCAGCCTTCAGCTCCGGGTACTCTGGCTCAGTCTCAGAACACTCCTTTACCAACTGTTTCAGTAGCAGGGCGTACTTGCCCATTCTCTGTAAAGGCTTCAACAAGTAACTGGACAGGTCCATCTTATCTCCTAGTTCCAACTGTTTGTGCCTAAAGAAGTCTTTGCCATATTCCATCATAAGAACATCAGACTTTGGTTTGTTTTTATTGTACAAGGCATATAAATAAAACATGGTTTCATGCTGCAAAAAATATTGGCCCACTAAAAAAGGCTGGAGTTGGCAGCTCTCCAACTGTTTCAGAAAGTACTGGCTGTGAAACTGTTGAATCTTCTCCAGGTTTCCGAAAATGACCGTCCTCTTGCCACGCAACATCTGCGGGACGTCATCTCTCTGTAGCTCAGGCACATAGTGGTCAGTGATAAACTGTAGGGCTCTGACATAGTCTCTCTCTGTCTGTATCATCTCAGACATAATCAATGAAACTGTCCTTCTACTTTTGATCTCTGCTTTACTAAGTCTCAGGTCTGCCATGGGCCCAGTCGGTGTACTCCTGGCTGACCTATGCAGGTTAGTATTGACAGGTATAGGTGTCCAGTCCCTGATACTGTGTGTGGAGTCATTGCCATCACCATGGTGGTCATGTACTGGACTCATGTCCAGCTCACCATCTTCTCCTCTTCTGGCATACTAGGAAGAGATTCTGTACTGCCAGTAATTGCAAGAGATCTATAACTTCTATGTTCTCTGGAACTCACATCGTGCGTCTCATTGGTCGGGACACTTTGGACGGAGTAGGCTTCCTCCTCAATCGGAGAAGTCAACATGGGGACAGGGGCAGTGCTGGAGCGCTTCAAGACCTTCTTCTGGTGCCGCAAGGAGACCCCTTGCGCGGAAGAAGTCGGTGACGGGGTGGCCAGGCCGGACGTTGCAGGGTGGGAGACTGTCCTGGCCAGATTCAGCTTCCCTGAGACAGCGGTGGGCCCAGAACCGACCCTTGCCGGGGAAGATGAGTTGTAGAGCCTGCAGGTGGAGGGCTGGTACAGGCGAGATTTGTTCGGTGGGTCAGGGGTCGTCAGCGTGGGTGAGACTGGCAGGGTTACAGATGGAACCAGCGGCTGATTACACGATGAGGAGGATGAAGATATGGATGTCAGTGATTTGGTGGGACTCTTGCTGGAGCATGAACTGCTGGCACTACTGTAGGGACTAGCTGGGGCTGTGGAGAAGAATTCATTCTGCTGGCTGCTTAGAGAGTCAGTTTGGCTGGACAGAGCTCGTGACCTTCTGCTGGCCGCAGAATGGCTACCAGCCCAGTGGTTGAATGTCGGTGTGCTCGTTTCGTGGGGGTCCCAGGGCACCACGCCGTCGCCCCCGGAGCCACAGTCCTGGCGGGGGTACACTGGGGAGAACACGGATGAGGTTGTGGAATATCCTGACACATCAGGGTCAAGGTAGTCTCTGGGCACATCCAAGGAAATACTGCGCACAGGGGCAGTCTTGACGTCCTTGGCACATTCTTTCAGTGCCTGCTCTACCTCCAGCTGATTCCTAGCTCGCCTGAGGGTTGTCTGTCTCAGTTGAAGCAACTGGTTGATCTCCTGGCATCTGGCTTTGGCCAGGCGACACTGCTCCAACAGCTTCTCATTCTTCAGGTTCTGTGCAGCCTCCAACATGGTCGTGAAGCTGTCCTCGCCAACAGGTGGGTGCTCGGACAGGTAGATGTTCAGGCTCTCAGCAGTTTGTCCAGACCCTCGGCATTGGCACTGTGCTCCATCTTCATGCTGGCCACGTACTTCATAGCTTCCAAGGCCCACTCGTAGCTCTTGTCAAGTAGTTGATAGCATTTGGCGGTGCCTTCAATTCTCTCCCTTGCCTCCTCCAGTTGGGCAGTGAAGGTCTGCAGCTGACGCTTCAGTGTCTTGGCCAGGTCCTTGTAGCCAGTAGCCTCGGAGAAGCTGCCACATTGGGACAGCATGCTGGCTTCCTCTAGGAGGTCATGACCTTTCTCTATATAGCTAATTGCAGAGAAGTAGAATTTCTCAAAGTCTTTCTGTTGGTGACGCACAGCTCTGAGATTGTCAGCAGTGACAGAATGTCTCTGTAGGATAGTTCCACCGTCCTGAGACAACCATTCTATCACTATAACATCCTATAGTCTTATACATTACATTACACAGCACATTTACTTCACGGTCTGGTTGACTTTCGAAATATTTTGATCTCAGTTTAGCCGAAAAGTCTTTTAGGTGTCATACAAAACAGATAACACAGGCTATATTGTTAAGTGGTAATAATAAGTAGTAATCATACAAACTGGGTAGTGTTTGTAATGCTTGAAAATATACATATAAATTCTTTAGTCACATAATATTTATATAATTTTCAAATACTTTTTACAGTTTGATCATTTCAAAGTTATAAATTGTAAGCCATTTATTTTTTATAAAAGAAAGAAAAAACAAAAATATTAGATCAAATAATACGGGCTAATTATCTCCATTTAACTAAAAAAATGTTCCACATTTGATTCAATATTGCTGCCGAACAAGTTCTGTTTTGTAATATTATATATTAACAAATATTACTGATGATTAGACACAAAATTGAAACAAAATATCAAATTGCTAGCAACACACCAGGTAAAGGATTCGCATTAATATTGATTTATTTAAACCTTTTGTTAAGGCAATTTTTTGATCTATTAATTCTTACAGTTGAATATGTTTCCTTTTTAATTTTTTTTAAAGATAATTAATCACACAAAAGGTCTAGTCCGCCTAAAAAAAATGTGGAAACTATAGGTCAGATGGGTTAGGGTAAAGTGAAAGCGGCTGTGTGAATAGTGCTGGTCGCACAATCACCTAGTATGCCGTGGCAACAGAAACTGGTAAACGCTGCTTCACCGGACCTATGCAACATTTCGGCCACCCGTTCCCCACCATAAGGTGCAGTAATCAGGGCCGGCTCTAGGGTTTTTCACGCCCTACGCGAAAACAAATTCTGCGCCCTCATTAAAATGCCTTCGGTGGGATCTGTCGGGTAAGGAACTTCGGAAATGTGTTATTGTTAATAATTGTTATAACAAAGAATTTAGTTTATAACATTAAATTTGATTAATGACAGGGATATGTAAATAAATCAGTTGAATGAAAAGTAACAGTGGCTTTGCATTTAGTCTTTTATTTTGACGACTTATAGATTAATAATTAGAAATCTAAACTATTTTTAGAAAAGTTACATAACACACAGTTTTACATTAGGTATATGGGTTTATAGATTTATAATTGCATTATGTACAGTTATCTTAATAACAAACAGATAGTTTTTCTGTTATTATAACCAGGGCTATTTTTGTAAAAGAATTGTTGCCGATACTCAGTGATGGATTGCCTAACTTTTAACTACCAGTTCGCACCTCGATGCAAGCTAAATCACAACTGTAAAGATACTAAATGTCTAAAACAATTTTATTTTATAATTAACCAACTTAAATTGTTTTATTATTACTTTATTAGTATACCATATACATTTGTTATGATTTGTAAAATTTAACTAACAACTTATTCAAGTTATTCTTGATTTACTTTTAAAAAAAATTTGTTAAGTTCTCTTGTGTTTTATAGGAAAGAACCCTGTTAAAAGTTAAAATGAAATATAAATGTTGAATAAATTATTCATAATAAATTCCAAAGTTTGATCAAGTTCTCATCTGACGTATACTCCCGACTGCGTTCTTTGCTGTTGGTATCTGTGGCTGAATGTCCGCCTCTGAGCAACCATGAATCAACGTATCTTGTGGGGTCAAATTGTACGAGTGGTGGGCCAACTAATCTGATAAATAACAGTGAAGATACAGTTGTTGTCATCAATGAACTTCTTGTCGGAGTGATGATAAGATTCTTTTGCGAAAATCCTCTTTCGGCTTCACTTGAAGAAATTGGGATTGTACTGAGAGCAATTTGCAAAGGAAGTAGTTTATCCGGAATGTATTATTCGATGACATATTCACGAAATCCGCGAATCATTATTCTTTCGTTTAAATGCACTCGTTGATAAGTTTCTCATGTCTGTGTCGCCAAATGTTAAGTGAGTATCAATGTTGTCCGCCATTGCGTTGTATCGAGCACTTGAACCCAATAAGCCAACTCAGCATCCTCACTAGAAAGCAACCTTTTTTTCAATTTATTCTTGTAGTTTTGTGTAAAAAGCATTTACGTCAATTGGTGGATCACTGGTACAGTTTTTGGTGTGAAGTGAAACTCCTTTCAAAAGGTTACTATCTACAGCAGTGACTGCATTTTTATAATAAGGGCCTGAAGTAATTTCCCCTTCTCCAAAAATCTGTAAAACAGCCTTTATTTTTCGATCTGCTCTGTAGATGTCTATGTTGTGCTCTTGTAAATCCAAACTTAACTCTGACAATTCTTGGAGCGCATCGCACATCAATCTGAGGTCTAGTACAAATTCAGTAGAAGTAATCTTTCGCTGCAAACCTTCATACATGCATTGATCTTTTTTGTCTCTGGTGGAGTCAAGTTTTGCTTCTTTAAAATGTTGTACCAAAACTTCATAATCTTCCCAAGCTGCTAAAACAGAACGGAAGCTGGATGCCACCCATCGCGTGCTTAACATTCTTCCAATTTTTAACAACTCAGCCTCTAACAAACGAACATATATTTGCAATTTTTGGGTGAAGAATGATAAACTACATACAGTTTATCAATGAATGCCTTAAATCTGTTGATCCCTGAAACTTGTTTTTCGACATCACCAACGGAGAGTTCCAGTCAGTGATTTGCACAATGCTAAACCAGAACCGATGGAAACTTTTCTTTTAGCAATGTCTTGACGCCACTTTTGCTTCCGAACATCACAGCTGCTCCATCACATGCAAGAGAAACTAAGTTCCTTCGTAGAAAGTCTTCTGTTAACCCATAGAAATGAAGGCAGTGTAGTAAAGAAGCAAAACTCCATTTGAGGTTACACTTTCAAGTTCTACCAAATCCAAGAATAAATTTACTGGTGAGATCATTCCTCTGTCTACAAGACAAACACGAATATACACAATTAATGTAGATTTTTGGCTAAGCCTAGTTGATTCGTCGATGATCAATAAAACTTTGTTGTTCGACCGTACAATTTCTTGGAACAATTTTTTTCTCATTTCACAACTAATGTGATTCCCTATATTTATGCAAGCATTGGTTGAATGAAGAATACGGCCCATCTCAACTAGGTTTAGTTCTTGCAAATCTATTTCAGATTCGAAATTATGAAACGATTGGTTTTCTTTAGCTACTTTATAAGCTGTACAAAAAATCTTTTCAGTTACGATTTTCTCACGAGTTAATGCCTTTAACAATACATTCTCAATAGCTGCTGCTTCGGCTTCTGTTAGGATCTCAAGCGCAGCTTTGTGTGCCGCAGTTTCTTTATGATCGAATAATTTCTTTCTTAAAGACATAAGCTGTTGTTGTCGATTAGTACCGAAGTAAGTTATTTTATTGTCGGCCCATTCATTCGATACCTTCATTCCCATCTTTGCCTCGACTCCGAGATTGCCAACTTTTCGGCAAGGGATACAACCAAGTTTTTTTTACCAAGGATAGATAGCCTATCATATTTCACAAGGAAATAATTTCTTTGATCTAAAGTCCAGCAGGTAGGCCAGTCAATATCTGCAGGCTGCAGTTGTTCAAAAGTAACAGAGGAACCAAGAACGATATCTGACGGCTTTGGTTCCGATAGTTCCATTAGGGTTTCTTCTGTGACATGGGCTTCTGCCGTTATTTAGTAAGTCTGGTTTTCTTACTTACCGGCAAAGTCCCAGTCGGAACATCATTCAATCGCGAAAAGAAATCAGAAATTTTCTTCATTTCCAAAGTGGGCTAAGAAGTAATTATTACTTAAATTATCAATTTCTAACTATGCTCGTTTTAATTTCTTTAATTCTTAATTATTACATTCAAATTTTGAAATTGTAAAAGCATTAGGCCTACGTCTTAAAAACAAGCATGATCAGAAATGGGTTAATAACCAGTGACGTAATGCTTTTACAGAATGTAGCATGAATTAACGGCACTTTTCTGAGGTATGTGGAAGGCAGGGGCCAGGCCACGATGGGCGCCCACATAAATTTGGGAACAGGGCCCCCACGATTCTAAATACGGCCCTGCATACAATTACACTTCGGTGCGATAACAAAGATCAAAATTGTGTTTACAAAACTCACTACGGATATTGGCTGTTTGTTTTCATTATTTCCATTACGGATATTGGTTGTTTGTTTTCATTATTTCCACTACGGATATTGGTTGTTTGTTTTCATTATTTCCACTACGGATATTGGTTGTTTGTTTTCATTATTTCCACTACGGATATTGGTTGTTTGTTTTCATTATTTCCACTACGGATATTGATTGTTTGTTTTCATTATTTCCACTACGGATATTGGTTGTTTGTTTTCATTATTTCCACTGCGGATATTGGTTGTTTGTTTTCATTATTTCCACTGCGGATATTGGTTGTTTGTTTTCATTATTTCCACTACGGATATTGGTTGTTTGTTTTCATTATTTCCACTACGGATATTGGTTGTTTGATTTCATTATTTCCACTACGGATATTGGTTGTTTGTTTTCATTATTTCCACTACGGATATTGGTTGTTTGTTTTCATTATTTCCACTACGGATATTGGTTGTTTGTTTTCATTATTTTTCCAATCACGTTGGACTCGTCCTAATGAGAAAGACAGTACTCACTTGTCTATGTACTTCTGGTTGACGCTGATGGTCGCGCGCCCCTCGACCGTCATCACCAATATAACAGTCACTTCCACATGCGATTTCATGGCCACGAGTGCTGAAAGTGGAGATTAATGAACCAGCAACATATAAAGGCCCTTTGGCTGCTACAATTTTGATCATATTTATTATACACTACGACGAAATGCCATAATTCTGAATCATGATACAAAGACATAAAATCGTCAATTTTAATATAAACTAGCATTAAAACCAAAAATACACCGAAAACTGAAAATGAAAATCGTAACATTGAGACATAAAAAAAACATAAATTAAAATAAAATAACTTTGAGACATAAAGCCGTAAATTGGAAATTAAATATTGGAATACTTTAGACCTCTAGATAGCATTACTTAAAGTAGAATAAACGCCATGACAATGTTCCTAACGCTAAAAAAAAAACACCATGACTTTGTAAAACTATATTTCTGTTCATTACAATATCGTTTAGTCTTATGTGTTGTTGTTATTATTACAAAAACTTCTTGCATTTTACAAGACATCGGTGTAATCAGCACACACAGCAAATACATATTATACAACTAGCATATGACGTAATGCCTTTCGCAATTTTTTGATTGTATTCTTGTTAGTTTATAATATTATAAATAAGAAGTTAGAATCTTGACAGCAACAATTCATATGCAAGCTTCAGGCCCAAGCGACCGTAAACAATAAAAAAAAGAACAAAATCTAAATACCGAAAGAAAAGTTCACACTACAGTTTTTTTTTTAAAAGCCTATATTATTTTATTCTTTTCCATTTTTTAACAAAACACATTGTAATCATTCGTTACTACGTCATTTTGACGGGCATAACTACTAGTTATCTAATACTCGCGTATGTATCATTAATAGGCGCATCCATAATGGGAAAAAGAAGGAGAGGGAAGGCAGAAAACTCATCAATGGACTTCGACAACTCACCCTACGAAGTATTCGTTGTAGAAAAGATGATCCGGCATTAGAATCGTGTGCGACAGGTCTCCATTGTCGTCCGGATCCCAGGAACACGGAGGTCGAAGGAAGAAATACACCTGCACAGGTAGACTGCTCGTGATTCTACGCGCCACATGGCCTCTATCCTTGGCAGTATCTGGATCAATCTGTCGAAGACATTTTAGATACGTTGTTCTAATATTTGTGTTTAATAGATACGTTGTTCTAATATTTGTGTTTAATAGATACTTTGTTCTAGTATTTGTGTTTAATAGATACGTTGTTCTAATATTTGTGTTTAATAGATACGTTGTTCTAATATTTGTGTTTTAATAGATACGTTGTTCTAATATTTGTGTTTAATAGATACGTTGTTCTAATATTTGTGTTCAATAGATACGTTGTTCTAATATTTGTGTTTAATAGATACCTTGTTCTAATATTTGTGTTTAATAGATACGTTGTTCTAATATTTGTGTTTAATAGATACGTTGTTCTAATATTTGTGTTTAATAGATACGTTGTTCTAATATTTGTGTTCAATAGATACGTTGTTCTAATATTTGTGTTCAATAGATACGTTGTTCTAATATTTGTGTTTAATAGATACGTTGTTCTAATATTTGTGTTTAATAGATACGTTGTTCTAATATTTGTGTTTTAATAGATACGTTGTTCTAATATTTGTGTTTAATAGATACGTTGTTCTAATATTTGTGTTTAATAGATACGTTGTTCTAATATTTGTGTTTTAATAGATACGTTGTTCTAATATTTGTGTTTAATAGATACGTTGTTCTAATATTTGTGTTTAATAGATACGTTGTTCTAATATTTGTGTTTAATAGATACGTTGTTCTAATATTTGTGTTTAATAGATACGTTGTTCTAATATTTGTGTTTAATAGATACGTTGTTCTAATATTTGTGTTTAATAGATACGTTGTTCTAATATTTGTGTTTAATAGATACGTTGTTCTAATATTTGTGTTTAATAGATACGTTGTTCTAATATTTGTGTTTAATAGATACGTTGTTCTAATATTTGTGTTTAATAGATACGTTGTTCTAATATTTGTGTTTAATAGATACGTTGTTCTAATATTTGTGTTTAATAGATACGTTGTTCTAATATTTGTGTTTAATAGATACGTTGTTCTAATATTTGTGTTGTATAGATACGTTGTTCTAATATTTGTGTTTAATAGATACGTTGTTCTAGTATTTGTGTTTTATTGAAAAAAAACGTATGATGTTAAATCGGTATGACAATATATAATAACATAGCAGTGAGGAAGACTCGTAAAGTATGTGTGTGTGTGGGGGGGGGGGGACACACCCTGTCCTTGTCTACAACGTGCCATTCAACAGAATAACATAGGGTACGGACTCCGCATTCACATGCAGAGCACCCCTCCCCCCCAACCTTGCGGAATTTTCCGCGGACTATAGGCGCAGACATATCTGGTTTGTTGAGACGGATTGTTGCGCACACTGCTTCCTCCCCACCGAGTCTCGGTTGTCTCTCTTGACTGTGCAATGAAATCACTGACACGCAACAGGATTGGAACACTTGTTTTATTGTTGGGGGTCACCACAACATGAGGAGCTGTATTGACGGGTTGCGGCATTAAGAATCCACTGATCTAGAATACATATTCTAATTTTACTATATTTACGTGCATAACTTTTCCTGTAGTAGAATGACTGACTTTATTGAAAAAGAAAATATAAAATACGTTATAAAAAAATTCCTTTATTCTTTAAATTGTCAATTTGGAATCAATCAACATTAAATCTGGCGCCGAATGCGCTGGGCGGATACGCCAGTTAAGAGCAGTCCCAGACATCTGCCCAACTAACTTTATACTTCACTATACAGTTGAGATAAGATTCAAAGCATATTTGGCAAAGATCTACGTGGACTATTAATGTAGAAATAGCTTACAACATTTTTTTATATTTTGCGATATGTTCATTTAGTTTAATTCGTACTTCATGAGTTTGATGTTCGGATTCTGTTTGGTGACCAGCAGAGCAGAGTTTGGGTTCGGTTTGGCAGCCAATCATGTGTTTTGGGCCGTTTGACAGATCGGCACAAAAGTTAAGTGTATAAATTGGAAACGTCCTCCAAATTTTTTTCATTATATAAACAATATTGCTTAATTTGTAAATTTATTATGTTTAATAAACTTAGGCCTATTACTAATCACAGTATGTTTAGGTTCTAAACTGAGCGCCATTTCAGAATAATGTCCCTTTGAAATGCTTTCACACCGTTCATTTGCTATATTGAACGCGAGGTCTTATCGGGTTTTCCCCAATTCACACCTGCTTTTTAAAAAATGTTACACTCTCTCGCTTAACAAAACACATTTTAGAGTCTAGTTACTCGTTTCTCCGTCATTTTGAAGGTCATAACCACTAGTATATATATATATATATATAAGAGAGGTGAAAATGAACTGAACTGTGAGTATGCCCATGAGCTTGACTAGTGTATAGTTCCTGACGGCATTAAAGTCGTTCAAATACACAGTGACACCAGTGTATGGATTCAGGGCCTGCACCACCACCGCGCCGTTAACGGACATGTGTTTGCTGTTGATGGTGATGAAATCTTTGCCTAAAGCTCTCACTGGCATGGGCATGTCTGGAAGGAGAAGTTTATACAAGAGCTAAAAACACCTCAATATTTCGGAGATGTATATCTTTAAAAATTGTTATTTATCAGTTATGCTTTTTTTTAAAACTATATCTACACGTCTATGGAAACCGGTGGCGTAGCTAGGGGAGGGGGGGGGGGTCCGAATTCGAAAGTCTCCCGGGCCCCTACTTGAGGGGGGGGGCCCAAAGGAGTGTCCGAATTGTTTTTTTCTCATGCCATAATGTCGAATGTTAAAATGCAGGGGCCCCCTAAAGAGGCCAAGCCCCCAAATCCCTACCAACGGCACTGATGGAAACCTAAGGGAACACATGACTTGAAAAAAAAATTAGTTACGCACCACATTTTCTAGAACGATAGTACCAAAACGTAAGTAAAGTACCCTTCGTAGTAAAAAAAAAATATTGATCAAGCGTTTAGAGACCCATTTTAAGTTTTGTGATTCAAGACAAACTACACCAACAACAAACAAAACGTGGCCATCTCTTCTTGCCTTGACCAATGAAAGTTTCGACGTCTTCGCAGAAAGCTTCCGGTTGATCCAACTTCTCCACAGTGATGACGCCGAACGCTAGTTTCCCTACCAGGGCGACGCCTTTACATGTGTGGATGTTTCAATGTTGGGAAAGAGGAAATAAAAACTAACATGCGTTTTTTAAACATATTAACATAGAGATAATCCGCGGTGGTCAGTTTGGTGTCGTTCATCCCATGGATTTAAGGTTGTCTAATTGTCCAGTTATGTAAATAGAGAGAAAGAGAAATAGAGATTGAAAGAAATAGAGACAACGAGAAAGTCTTTTATCAGATGCACTAAATTCGAAAGGAGGTGGGAGGGATGAGGACCAACACAGAAACATGAATTAGGGTTAGATTTTAAAAGTTAGGGAGCATCTTAAAAAAAAAAAGCTGCCATAATGATTGATACTCGCTTTGTTTGTGTGTTCTTCTCGATGATGAATTTAGAGTTCACGTTTGTCACGCCCACTATGGTTTTCGAGCATTCACACGGTGACAATATTTATATCATCTATTTCAATCAGTGAGCCGGTTGAGAGAAGATCTTAAATGTCTATATAACAAAAAAGGACAACCACCCCGACTCTTACTTCTAAGGCGTTACGATGTAAAGGGGTGGATGAAGGGGGAGGGGAGCACACCAAGATCCTGTCCGCGACTAGCTACCCAGCGGCACGCCGATAGGACGTGAGCTTAAAAAAAAAAGGGGTACGGTCTCCGCAGTCACATAGACTAATAGAAAAATCTGCTATCATCACCAGCAGATTTCCCCCCCTGTATCATTAACGTGTTGGCTTGCTCATATCCCTGCACTGTCGCCCGGTAGCACAAATTCCAAACTATAAGCCCAGATATCCATGCACCGGGCTTGACGTGACGGGCTGTTTGCGCACATTGCTCCTTCCCTATCGAGTCTCGAGCCTCTCGGCAGTGCAAGGATTTTCGGAACGCACAACTGGAGATGTCTCCCCCATCATTCCCAATACGTAAGCCCACCTGTGTAATCATAATTGGAACGTATCGGTGGTTTACGCACTTTGAGCTTTGAGCTTTAGGTCACGTTTCAAAAGTGTGTTGTGTGCCCATTTACCTCTACGCTACTAAACAGATTTACGGTAGAGAGTTGTGGATTCTCAAGGAAGCGATCCAAGGCCTCTACACCCAGACTAGTGCATCCCACCTCTTGATAAAGGAAAGAGCTATTTCAATAAAAAAATTGCATATAAGTATTCTTTTTCTTCCCAAGTGGCATCCGGACTTGGAATGGGTTGCCTGAAAAAAAACAGGAAAAAATAGCAAAATTAACATCATTTAAAATACTAATCAAAATGAAATACCAGACCTGGCAATAATTTTCTGTATAGAATGGGCGTCTATAAACAGGCAAGATAAGATATGGTAAAATAAGATACACGAAAGCTAAGCAGACCTACCCATGTACACATGTTCTCTGCTATGTGCAGTCTTTCAAACGTCAACGGAGATAGACCGGACGGTGCTTTACGGGAAGAGATGAAAAAAAGAAACAAGCGAAAAAAAGTAAGCTTAATTGAAATCTCAAAAAAAAAACAAAAAAAAAACTATATTTGTAATGTAATAACATAAGACAAAAAGGCCACATTTATAAAACAACTCAGCCATGGAGATGAAAACGAATGGGAAAAGCAGTTCTGGTGGATGTTTAAAGTTATTTCCATTCAACTGTTGTTTTTTCATATAATAGCTAAACATTTCGGCGGTTTACAAACTTGGCCAGTATTTGATGCCCATGGTTACAGACGTGAACTACTGGACCAGCCGGCCCCTGTTCTTTCTGATGTATGTTTCCAGTACTTTTTGTATAAGTGCCTATGAAACATCTGAAGCTGCTACTGACTTCTCTTACTTGTCGCCGACCCTGATAGAATTGAAAGCAGTGTCGGAGGTTTCCACCGACAGGAAGCACTACCTCTACGAGTTTGATTACAGAAAGAGTAACAGCGTCCTGCCTGACTGGTCAACGGCCGAGCATCCCGACGTACTGTTCTTCGTCTTTGGCAACTTCAACAGCTCCTTCTGGGGTCTCAGCCCACCGTCCCTCGACTATCTCCTGGTGTCCGAACAGGTGATTACCAATTTCTCAAAACCGGAAATCCGACGCCTACAGGGACAGAGGCTGCCCAGTGGCCGGCTTTCAGTGTATCTGACCCACGACTTTAGCAGATCAACAAAGTTTCAACTGTCGGATCAATCGATAGACAGGAAGCTGTTGATCTCTACAATAGACTACTTCCCTTGTTTGAAAACAGTCGTAATGAAGTGGTGGTAGGATAAAGAACCGTATGGTTTTCAATTTTAGTTCATTTTGCACGTATATCAATACAATTTTAAGTTTGAAAGAATTTTTATAAAACGTTTGAAAAATGTCATTGTATATCCTACCTTTCTTTAATGCGTACATCTCGTGATTAAAACTTTGGACTTTCCTTTGCCAAAACAAGAAGAAGAATTGTGTTATGTATTGTTTTGTATTTGTTTATTCCCTTTGAAATATAGATCTACACTGCGATTCGTAAAGGTTGCTAAAACATAATATTGTGTTTGTTTTTCATGCAAAAAAGTTTTAGAAAATGTATTTGTAAACAATTTTTGCTGTATAATCTACGTGGTCTTACTTTCTTTATAATTAAGTTTAGTTTAAAATTAGTTTTGTTAAAATTTCATCTTTTTTAGTTTTATCACAGACTATGTGTTATAACATAAATACAACTATACTTTCAATTATGTCTTCCTTTTATTCACTTTATAATTTTTAATTTATTTTTTAGAACTGGTACTTTACTGTTACTTTACTGTTCTAAGTATTTGTTTTACTTATTTACTATTTACTTTATAAATGTGTAAATAGCTTTAATAAATAAACTATCACTTTCAAGTTCTTTATTAGCCATAGTGATAATGATTTTAAAAAAGATATTGTTTGGCTTTTTCCGTAATAAGCCAAATCTTAAGTGTGTATGCATGTGTGTGTTGGAATGGGTTTTGGCAATAAAAACAATAGTGATCGAGTTGCAGTGCGTTCGGCTAGAGTACCAAAGGTCCTGGATTCTAAACTTGGTGAAGGCCAAGAGGATGTATTCCTGGGTCTGGGGTGTCCCTAAGTCTAATAAGCATGTATCGGTAACTGATTACTCGGGGCAAATAAAAAAAGTCGGCTGGGTTTTATGCTGGCCACACAATTACCTAGTATGCTGGTGACAGGATATGGATTATTTAATCATACGGGATTACTTTGACTAGGAACAACAACCAATAAGAAAACATTAGAGTAAACATCAGCTCCAAGGATAGTGGTTGCAACCGGTACATTGATCCGGGACCCATGAAATTCAAAGTGGCTCATGAAGTTCAAAGTATTAAAAAAATTAAATGTATTATTTGTTTAATACCATTAGGCCCTATTCTATAATAGAATAAAATAGTCCAATTTCTGCTACAGCATATTATAATCATATGGGTTGTCCTGATAAAAGGTCTTAAATAAGCTATGTCCACAATGACATAATGATATGGCTCTAAATGACTTCAGGATTTTTACTCAAAACTCATGTGTTTAAGTTATAGTCCACTGTTAAAATGGTATTGTATTTTAGAAAGGAAACCATCAAAACGAAACAACAACAACACAAGCACATCTGGGTTTTCCCGTGATACACTTATCAAGATAAGCACGTCACTTACCTATATTGGAAACTTGAAAAAGCAATACAAAATACATAGTCCCAGTAAACGCCATAACAATAGTTCACTTTAGGGAGTATTTAAATTTATTTCTTCGCTTCAGACTCAATTTATTCCTGGTGGAATGTTTCATAAACTTTCATCTTATGTTCGCTCATCGCCTCACTGTATTTAGAATTTAAGTCTGGAGTTGGTGGCGTGGAGTTCGCCGCGACCTCTACCAGCTACGGACCAATCAGAGGCGTAGCTACTGGCAAAGATCTATACATACTGGGGCGTGCCGTACGCCATATCCTCCCACAGGTACAAATGTTTACGTTCTTTTCTTTTATGTGACATACATTTACTTTTGTTTGGTGTAATTTGTAAACAGAATTGTAAACACATTTACTAACACTAAAAGGCTACTTTTCTTAGATTTCTTAATCTTAAATGATTAGCTTTATGTAAGATTTTAGGTATAGAATTTAGAGCACTAAAACAGTTTATTTATTTTTACAATTAACAAGATTGCAAAAATGCAAACCTAAGCTATAAATTCTAAATCTATCAAACTAGTACTTTTTAATATATGTGTGTAATATAAAAGTGATTTCTAAGGAATGGTATAAAGTGTACATTAAACAATAAGATTTTGGCAGTGTGTCCTTCACTTACAGAGAATTGTTTTATGTTTTTTGTTGTTGTTGTTTTATGCATTATATCAAAAATGTTTTTTACAGTTGAAAATTTTTGCAAACCATGTATATAGAAAGATTCATACAATTATTTCTGTAACAGTTTCAAAATTTGTTTCGATGGGTTGAATGCTAAGAAGTTTGTAAATTTGAAATCCTGCTGAAAGGAACCTAAAAAGATAATGTCAAATGTTTAAATCTTCCAGGTAGCAGACGATTCAGACCACCACAGCAGCCTGATTCATGGGTCGTGACCAGGGATGCCTTACAGCGATTAAGTGACTGCATGCAGTCGCTATAGTTTGGCTTGGACAAGCTTGGGGTTCCGCTGAACGTCAGCGAAGACTGTCTCTACCTCAATGTCTTCACGCCTTCATCACGGATGCCGAACACCACACTGCTGCCCATCATGGTGTGGATACATGGCGGAGGTTTTATCATGGGCTCTGCTAGGCCATACGACGGGACAACACTGGCCAGGAAGGGCGTGGTCGTGGTAACTTTCAACTATAGGCTGGACGCTTTCGGATTTCTGAGTACCGAAGATGACACCATGCCTGGCAACTTTGGTTTGCTGGTTCAGATTTTGGCCTTGAAGTGGGTGAAAGAAAATATTGTCCGTTTCGGAGGTGATCCTAGTCACGTGACACTGTTTGGGGAGAGTGCCGGAGCTTGTAGTGTTTCAATACTAAGTATTTCTCCACTGGCTAGAGGTCTGTTTAAGAGAGTTATTACGGAGAGTGGATCAGCTTTATCGCCATGGTGCATCTCATATCCAACAACTAACATGCCTCCAAAATCTATCGCTACGTTGATAGGTTCAAAGGTTAACTGTAGTTCACAAGATTCCAATGCTTTGTTGGGTTGTCTTCAGAAAGTGAATGCTGAATCTCTGATCAATGCCAGTGTTGAGGCTCAGACGGAGCAATTAAAAGGGGTAGTCACTGAAGTTCTTCGACCTCGTGTTGGGCGCACGTTCGGCGTCCTTCCAGAATAGCCAGAAACATTGATAGCCAGAGGTCAGTTTGATCACGTGGACGCTATCAGGGGATTCAACAGTAACGAAGAGATAAATTTAAAGCTAGATTATACTTCCGGCGCAACTCGACAAGAATTCAGACAATTTATTCTAGACAAACTGTTTTCTTTTGACTTTGACGCAAAAGACTCTTATGTAAACATGCTTGAGCAGCTTTATTTGGGCAACGCTTCGGATCCTATTGAAATTCTTCGGAAAACAGCAAACGCAACTTCAGATTTAAATTTTATTCTCGCGGCTATACTGGAAACAGAACTGGCTGTTAGAGCAATGCCTGATAGGAAGCAGTATCTGTATGAATTCAACTACAGAAAAAGCATCATTACTTTACCTCCGTGGGTAACAGCTGAACATGCCGATGAACTTCCGTTTGTTTTTAATTCGTTCAGCGTTCCTTTATGGATTTCTTCTCAGCCAGCCACCGCAGACGATATGAAAGTTTCCAATGAACTAATTACCCTGTGGACAAACTTCGCCAAGACCGGTGACCCAACATCGAGCTTGACCGCTGGCCTGTCAATGTGGGCGCCGTTTTCCCCCTCGCAGAGAAACCTTCTGAAGATAAAGACGAATTCGGTGTTAGCTCCAACAGGAAGATATTTGAGACTGGATTATTACAAGAGATTACTTAAGAGCTTAGAAAACAATGCCATTGGGATAGTTGTGGGTTAATGCAGATATCTATCATCGGAATTTACATTCAGAGCAAATAGAAAGATCTTTATAATTATATGCAGCAAAAAGATCTCTATTAATTTGTACTTTACATCCAGTAGAACATATAGAACTATTAACTTAATATTTTTTACATTAATTTTTCCGTAACGCTTCGTTGTTATTTTTATTTTATGTATTACAATAATAATAATTGCGATATTGCTTTGATTTATTTGATATAAAGTTAAATGGCTGAGGCTGTCAGTTAATCTTTTTTTTTAAACATTCTTTTACCTTTAACCATTCTTACACGGTGACCCAGTGACAGGGCGTCACACTGCAATATATTAGAATAGACTCGGGTTCGGAACAAGGTAATAAACACAAATATATTGAGCCGGGTTTTAATGGCATCCTTCTATACCCAGCTCTGATAAATATCTAACATTAGTTGGAAGTAGATTCTGAGCCACACAATCCCTGTATGTGCCATACGGCTAGACATAAACTAAAAGGAGTACATTTCTTTGCGTGGACTATAGACGCTCTGGACATTAATAACCTATACACTTGTGGATAACCCCACTGATCTATAAAAAGAATTGATTGTGCCTTCTTAATAAATTGGTTTGAGCAAAGTGAAAAAAAGCACTGATCTATAGAAGAACGGAAAAACTAAAAATTTCCACTGCACTTACCGATATAAACAAAATTGTGTCTAAAACTTACTGTGCCAATGATCTATAAATAGATCGGAACAGAATCTATGTTGCTGCCACTTTACACAATATGCAAATGGATTGTTGCTGTCAAGCTTCTGAATTCTTATTAATAATATAAAACTAACAATAATACGATCAAAAGAAAACAAGTACCAAACAATAAAAAAGTTAATAATAAAAAAAAAAATAGACAGCAATATTTCGCAGTACGGAAAAACCCGGTCCCGAACACATACTAAATTTGAAAGCATTTCAAAGGTACATCATTTGGAAACTGTGCCCATTGTATAACCTTAACATACGGGGATTAGTAATAGGTCTAAGTTTATTAAAAAAAATAACGAATTAAGCAATATTGTTAAAAAAATAAAACTTTATTTTGGAGGACGTTTCCAATTTATACATTTAACTTTTAACCCGATTAGTCAAATGGCTTAGGAGAATATAGAGCAGAAACAAACATCTTAATAAATAAACTCACGGTAATTATATATATTGATCAGTGACAGTATAAACAAAATGTCGGAAATTTCCTCAAGAATGTTACTTCCGAGCCTAATCCATTCTTTTTAGAGATCAGTGGGATAACTCTATTACAAACACACGCACTCACACACACACACAAAGAGAAGAAAAAAAAACAAGAAGGTGAAATGTCTGTAAATATCGAGCGACTACTACTTCTGATTCTCCATCTTTGAACTTTAGTCTTAGGGCCTACACCAAAAGGACTACAATGTAGAAAAATATTTTAATATAACTTTTGTATCGTAGCTTTAATGATGGCTAGTCTTTACGTAAAGTGGATGAGTGGGGGTGCAATGTGATTTGCACACAGAATTAGGCAGTTTCCCTTGCAATTCACGACACCAATATTAAAGATTCAGACTATGTAGTAACTAAGTTACACTTACCAAAGAAAGGTTACATTAAAATTAAAGTAGTTTGTTAAAATAATAGCTTGTTGTTGTTTTTCTAATCTCAAAATATTTATGTGCATACTTTTGTAGGGCATAGTTTAACAGCATGGTCCCGATCTCACGGGAGCTCAACCAATCAGAGCACAAACCTTCTCTCAGGTTCCCTGTTGACTTAATCCTGTATATCCCCATAGGAGCATAGGAGCATAGGGCCGCAAACAAAAACTTCTTTTGCAAATTTTTTAAAAACTTGGAAATTTCCCTGGCCTACTTTCTTTGGGTCTAAATTCTAGCCGTGACATTTGTTAACCCACACATTCCCTTTGTCACTAACGTGCTTTCAGAATTCCCCTTAAAGGGCAAGAGATTTCTTAAAATGTTACGGAGTTTTAAAAACAATTTAATGGCTTCGTTAAAATACATTGCATTGAGATTATTAGTCATAAGTTATATTTTCGGATCGGAGATATTCGTCAGCTGCCAACCGTATGTCCAGACATCAACATCATATGGACGGGTCAGAGGTCGGGAGGAAGGTGAAGGGGCGGACAATGTAAACATATTCATGGGCGTGCCTTACGCTAAGCCACCTGTGGGTAAGTAGCCGCCATATATTTTTTTTAGTTGGCTTGAAATAAGTATGAGTGTTTCACCTTAATGAATTATAAAGAGAATGTCTAGCCATGAGCTATAGACCTTGAGGCTATACTTTGGTTTAACTGCCTCACGGAGTTTTTCTAAGTGCCAGATATCAATTTAAAGATCTTTTTGTCTTGAATACAACAATCTAGGTTTTATTGAACGGTTCCATTTGTGTGATTTTTATTTAATGTTGAAAATTTGGTAATTTAGCATGTTTTATTAAAAATTGTTACTTCCCTTGAGCTTTTTGTGTTAAATTTTGTTACGTCCCTTTGATTTGTTTATTTTTATTTATTTTTTCTTTTATCCCTATACTATAATATCAAACGCACACAATCCATGTACCACACGCTTCTCGGACCAGATTTTTCCCCATTATCGGTTAGTTTCTAAGCTTTCTAAGTATTTGTTAATGATTACTATCTGTTAGTTTCTAAACTTTCTAAGTATTTGTTAATGATTACTATCTGTTAGTTTCTAAGCTTTCTAAGTATTTGTTAATGATTACTATCGGTTAGTTTCTAAGCTTTCTAAGTATTTGATAATGAGTAGTATCGGCCAACCTGGCGATATCTTGGCACAGGAAGTAGTAATCTAGAAAAGCACATGGCACGCATGCGCAACAAGAGACAGGTGGTCTCGACAACTCGGAAGAGAGAACAATAGGATTTTGTGTCTTTTTGTGTTATTTCATATGAAACACGGAAAGAATAATAATTTTTTTTATACATTTCGTGCTATTTCGCCCCTTTTCCCATTTCGGTATCGGTTCTAAGAAATTCCTACTGAAAATTTGAGTAGCGGAGCTATTGATAATTGTGTCTTAGGAAGCCGACAGACATGTGTTTCATCATGGCTGTGTGACGTCACAAGCCTTTGGTAAACACAATGGAAATGAATTTTTTTTTCGATGAAAAAATATTTTTTTTCCATTTTCAATAGTCTGCCGATCTTCCTAAGACACTTATCAATAGATCCACGCGAAAAAATTTTCAGTTGGAATTTTTTAGAACCCTACTTTTCGTGAGGCAGCTGAACCAAAGTATTACCGATCTTGATTACATGTTTTCTTGTATACTTGATATTTCTAATCTAGTGTTTCTGTGTTTAACCTTTATCTATCGGCATTACTTGTGTAAGTTGTCAATATTAACTAGTAATGAACCTTGCAGCTCTTTTCTTAAATTTGTTTTTTTTAATTAATGCTTTCTATAGTTGGCGTGTCCCATACAAGAAATGCATATTCTAATATAGGTCTACTAAATGTTAGTTTTACTATTGTATAGATAAATTAATGTCTCTCTCAGTATTTGTAAAGTAATCCAAGTTTACTCCATATGTCTAATAAACAGTCTTTTTTTATTTGCTTCTACGCAATAAAGCATAATTTGATTAGTTTCATTTACCAAGCTATCCTTTTATTTTTTAACCAATATAAAAATTCGTTCAATATCATGCAGTGTTTTCAGGACAAATTCATATAAAATTATCAATTATCATCATTGGCTGTTTCCCCACCTGGAGCATATGCCACAAACAAGGATCGCCGTGCATCTCGGTCCTGGACAAGTCTCTCAAGCTGTCTTTAGTTTTGTCCCATCGTGCTGGCTCCATGTCATTTTTGGTCTGCCTCTTTTTCCTCGTACCTTGCGGGTTCCAGGTGATGGTCTGTCGTATGATGCTGGTTGTATAATAGTGTGTGGCCTATCCATCTCTTTTTCCTTTGGCGGATCACGTCATTGCTGACCTTGGGCTAATGTTTTTTGAGAATCCTTCAGATAGTTGAATGCCAGTATCTTTCTCATGCAGGCTGGTGTGATCTTTCATGTCTCAGCTCTTTATTTAAACTAAACATCGTAATTAAACTAACAAAAAATTAAAGTCAATGAAAAATGGAAGAAAGCATTATATAGGCAGTAATTTTGTTCTAAGATCGATTATTTTTTGGCCAAAACAGGTCCTTTGCGTCTAAAGCCGCCTCAGCCACCACAGGCCTGGTCCAATGTAAGAGATGCCATCCACAGGCCCAACGACTGCATGCAGAAACTGCGTTACGGCCTCGAAAACATCGGCCTCCGCTTGAACATGAGTGAGGACTGTCTGTTCCTGAACATATACGCCCCTGGAAATCTGAGCAGCCCGACGCCCTTGCCGGTCATGGATTCACGGGGTGGTTTCCTGGTCGGATACGCCGCTGCCTACGACGGAACCGCCCTTGCAAGGAAAGGCGTGGTTGCGGTGTCCGTCAACTACAGACTAGACGCTTTCGGTTTCCTGAGCCACGAAGATGAACACCTACCTGGCAATTTCGTCTTGCTTGATCAAATTCTTGCTCTTCGGTGGGTTCAGGAAAATATAGTCAATTTCGGCGGAGATCCCAATGAGGTTACAGTCTTTGGCGAAAGTGCCGGAGCCTGCAGTGCTTTACTGCTAACGATCTCACCGGAAGCAGCCGGACTTTTTAAAAGGGCGATTGTAGAAGATGGGTCCTCGCTGGCGCCTTGGTGCGTCAAATCCCTACCAACAGCTTGAGGCCGGCGACTATAGCTGAAAGGATTGGCACAGGGCTCAACTGCAGTGGTCAGGATTCCCAGGAGCTCCTGCCCTGTCTCCAGAGTGTTGAGGCGGAGTTGTTGCTGGAAGCCAGCGTTGGCGTATAAACGGAAGCAAAGATCACCGCGATTATAATCCCAGTAGTGAACGCAAACGTACTTCCGGGGTTTCCCCGAGCTTTGCTTACGCAGGGCCGCATAAACAATGTCGACACCATGAGAGGCTTCAACGCTGACGAAGCTGGGGCGTTAAAACCAAACTTCACATTCGGGGCGACAAGACAAGAATTTAGAACCTTTCTAGAAGAGAAACTGGCGAACTTTAATATAAAAGATAAGGATTTGATTATCCAGCAATATGAAAATATATTCATTAGAAATTTAAGCGACCCAAATGACATGCTTCAAAAAGCTTTAGAAGCCGTTTCTAATTTTTACTTTCTGTCGTCAATACTATTGGAGCTGGATTTAATTAGTAAAGCTATCCCAAACAGGAAGCATTATCTCTATGAATTCAGCTACAGGAAGAGCATAAGCAACTTGCCCAGTTGAGCAACAGCTGAACATGCCGACGAGGTGCTGTTCATTCTGAGATAAGTATCGTTTCCTTTATGGTTCAGCCGCGACCCGCCCACGCAGGATGATCTTCTTGTGGCTGAACAGATGACGACGTAGTGGTCAAATTTCGCCAAGAAAGGTGATCCTACGTCTTCGGTTCAGCCCGGGGCCACCCAGTGGCCTGCTTACACTTACAGCAGTTCTGATCCTTGTCTTCTGGGGATAAGCAAATTGTCTACTGTAATTCCCCTTGGCAGACAGGAAGCTGTGGAAATCTACAAGAGGCTTCTGCCAATATTGGAAAAAACTGTTAATGATCTTGGTATAGGCTAATTTTATTTTTTTTGGTTCAGTTTTTATACACTTTTAGCTTCTGACAACTATATGAAATTATATTACAGTGTATATGTTTTTTTGTGTAAATATGTTCAGTTAGAGGTAGGTCTTTTAACATTACATGGACTAACAAAGCTGAAAGTCTAATTATTAAAAAAACAACTATATTGTGTTTACTAATTACAATAAATGATATATTGATATAGAGCGTCTCTATGAGAGAAAGTAGGTTCCATTAATGTACTTGTTTTAAGACTTTGATATCATTTGGCGTATCCCAAGAACTTCTTTTGCTTGCGCAATCAATACATTATTTGAAAAGTTTTAACCAGTATTGTCATGATCACAAGGCTGAGGGGAGGAGTGATGCTAAAAGAAGTATCCACTTAGATAAATTATGTAAGTGTTACAAAAATTAAACTTGATTCACCTACATTTACTTGATCTAAATATTACTTAGAGAAAATTATAATTTTACATCTCCAAAAAACTAAAGTTTGTCCAGCTAAATGAGTAGAAAATTAATAATTTTTCAAGAATTATGTTTG
This sequence comes from Anisus vortex, assembly GCA_949126835.1. NCBI lineage: Eukaryota > Metazoa > Mollusca > Gastropoda > Planorbidae > Anisus > Anisus vortex. The sequence goes on from OX421493.1 coordinate 45,649,688, forward strand.
AAAATGACACAACACTAACACAGAAGATGGTTAGTCTAATTTAACAGTTGCAGAACTGGATGATTTTGCCAGAACCGAGATTTCTGTTCTAGATTTCGGTTCTGTGTGATTTTTGAGATTTTGACACATATTTTATTATATTATTTTATATAAAAATAACTCATTATTTAATTTCTTCAAATAGAAGTAAAAATGTAGATTTTCTAATATAAGTGACCTATTTATCTGCCGACATCTTAAAGTACAATGGTAAAAAGCACAACATGTCCACAATTTCATAGTTTAGTGAAGGAAGATCTTATTTTTGTAATGGTTTTTCAACATCGAGACTAATTCTTCCGGATTCTACACTGGCAGGCGCAATGAATTAAAGGTGTTAAAAGTGTTTTTATTCTCAAAATCTATCAATATTTTTAAAAAAAGGTTTTTGACTTTAACCAAAAATATTTTTTTTATACATGTTTGCGGCTGGGGTGTGTTACAAAAAAAAATTAATTTGGTTCGACGGAGATTATCCAAATATTGTTTTATTTTATTACCCTTTCGTTCTTCCTTTAACAATTTGTTGGAGATAGGCTATAAACTCATGGCTCACGGTAAATCTACATAATCATAATCGATGATAAATTTTTGTTTCCTTAGCGGTTTACTTTTAAGGGAAGACAATAACCCTTTGCACATTCATTCTCTTCTCTATTCCGAAATTGAAATCGCAATGCAACTAAAAGTGATTCACCTTTTGAAACACTTCCTGGACAAATTTAACGTCAGTAGGTCATTTAAAGAAAATTATTTTTAAAAGTGAGTTTTCATGCTACGTGAAGAAGTTCTTATATGTCATTTTTCTACTTTTATTGGTCAACTTGTTTGAATTATTGAATTCCGTTAACCCGGCGCCACGTGAAAATGAGATCACAGTACTCCATCCCCCCCCCCTCCAAATGTGCACTGTAGCATGTAAAGCCAAGCTAGAGTTAAAGAACTTTGACCCATTTCCACAGCTAAACACTTATTGATAAGTAATAATCTTAACACCTGGGTGAGGAAGTCATACAGAAAGAAAATCACACAATGAAATATATATATATATATGATTATATGCGGATATAGCTTGTTTCTAACACTAAGCCAATACACCAGCGGTTCCCAGCCTGGAGGTCGAACAGTCTACTGTTTTCGCAACTGTTTGACGAGTTGGATGCGCAGAACAATGTTCTGTTATTTTACATTGAAGTGAAATGGTTGTCGAAATGAAAAGTTTTACAATATTTTTTTTTAGCAACACGGTGAACTTAAATAAAAAAGCAATACTGGTGTTTGGAGCACTTTTTAGAGATAAAAGTGAACTGAAGATATTAAATTACTTGGATGACATCTTTGCCATCTTGAATTAGTTAAACTTATCACTGCAATGACTATATGTAACATGCCTTAGTTTGTATGAAAACCATTGATTATTCCAAATGAAACTTCAGCTTTCAATAAAATATTGGATGAAAATAAAATGTTAAATGTAGGCCTACTTATCTGCTTTCTTTTGAAAACAAGACATTTTAACCAAACAAAAAGATTTCGATGATAATTTGTATGAAAGAACACTTGCACATGCTTAATGACGAAATTTCATCGTAATTTTAAAATCTACCTGAAAGGTCATTTAACCCTTACAGTCCCGGGCGCGTATTTAGCGGAACTGAAGGCAGCATAGATAGAAGTAGGTCGGTACGGGAAGGGTTAAACTTTACAGAAGTCCATGTGCAATCAAAGTAGAAGATGTTCCTAGGACAGCAAAAGAGAAGTTCATTGAACTTATTGACAAAACCTGATTTCTCTACAATGCCAATTACAATATTCTGGATCAAGAGTTTGCAGCCATATACTATTTTCACTGAAACTGTGTAGCGCCTTCTTCTTCCATTTCCAATAAAATATCTTTGTGAAACAGGGTTTTCCAGCTTGACGGTTATCACGTCTAAATACAGAAGTAGACTTATTGTGGAAGATGAACTGCGTGGTAGAAAGATAAAGACGCAATCTCAATCTTAGCACTGACGTTTGTGTTGTAATTAGAAATATATATCTCACAATATATAATTGCATATTGTTTTTGTGCTTAATCACTATGCTTTAATTATGTTCGATTGTGAAATACATTCTGCATATCAGATATTTACATAACAATTCATAATAATAGCAAAATTTAGTTATAAAGCAGCGACGAAAATAGCTTTCTTGGGTGGGGGTCGCCACAACTTGAGAAACTGTAGTAATGGGTCAAGGCATTAAGAAGGTTGGGATCCACTGCAATACACAAATCGATCAAAACTCCCTACGTGTCTTGTTACTAGAATTAGTGAGCTCATCGTTAGAGAAAATGAACGTTGTTATTATTTTTAGAACTCTAAAATTGACAACGTCGTCACCTCAACCATGGTACCAATATAAATTAAGAGAAACTGGACAGAACTGGCACTTGTAAACTAAAATCCTTCAACGGTGAGAAAGGTAATATATAACATTGTACTTAGAACTAGTATTATTATATATATATATATATATATATATATATATATATATATATATATATATATATATATATATATATATGTGTGTGTGTGTGAGTGTTATGCTATTCTAGCTTAAATTATGTATGTATGAAACAATGAATGTGCTGCTATTTTATTCTTTGATCAATTGTGTGCGGTTATTTATATACCTTTTAGATATTATAAATCGGGATACCTGACATTAAAGTCGCCAAACTAAAGCGTATTCAAAACAGTGCCCCACCCCAGTACCTACCCCGATTGGTCATGTGTAAGTCAAGGCGCGATTCTGCGGCGATTCTCCTGCGTCAGCTCCATGTGAGAACCAGAATTGAATACAAAGTGGAGATACTTGGCACAATGCCTTCATAACAACGAGATGCCGTCTTATCTCAAGTAACTAATCAAACCCTATGTTCTGCAAAGAACACTCCGTTCTGCCGATTCCTCTCTTCTAGAGGTGCCCCGTTTCTCCCTGACGACCGTAGATCTGAACGTGAGAGCCTTCTCAATATCCGGTCCGAAAGTATTAAACCTACTTCCAATCCAACTCAAGCGAACAAGTTATATCGTCACTTTTGAACGTGAAAACACATTCCTTTCGTTAAACATTTTTAGACTTCTACTGTTTTACTTGTATAGTAGGTCGGTTAATGCTACATTTAAGCTATTTGCTTTGTCCTATGTTTGTAACGTTTTAAATTATTAATTAGCTATATATTTTAACCTAGATAATTATATCCGTGTTCTTAGTTGATCGTTGCTCAATGTTAAATGCGCTCTGAGCTTACATTACACAGAAAGGGAAAAAAATCCATTCCCTTCAATTTACTTTCTAGCAAGCAATGTTTTGTCTTATACGACCTAATTTAACTCTGTAGTGGGCAACGTTTAAATCGCCGTATATATTAACTTTTTAGCGGGCAATTATTACAGTGAATTTGAATTTTTTTTAGCCAGTTCCGAGAACTGGGCACCTGCCAATGCTAGTTGTCTTCAAATAAAAAAAAATTATCATTTTTTCCATAGGGACTAATGTCATCATTTTAGAAACCAGAATAAAACTGCGTCTATATATTATATAGATTGTAGATGCTTGAATGTGTAAAATGAATGCTCATATAGATAATATATATTGATCTTGTATGCTATTGACTCTCCTTCTTTGTGAAACATAATTGTGTCCTATGCTTGTCCGTGGTTTCGTGGTTTGAGTCTAGTCTTGCATTTAGATTAGGGTTTCCAATGCCGATTTAGTAGTTGATTTTCTCTGGTTAGTTCGCGCTACCCATTTCATGAACGAGTGCCACTCGGGAAGAAAACGAATTTATATGCAACAGCTGATCCATCAAAAGCCTAGGGCTCCTAGGTTATATGCACATCACACCCGCCTCTTTTCTCTCCATTTACTTCTACTTTAACTATGTGACTTCCAAAACCAAATTATAATAATTATCTTCTTTTTTTTTTTCATTTTAGAGCAGCTTCTATTTCAATAAAAATGGATGGGGAGACATATGATGAAGATTATGACGGAAAACTCGTAAGAATGTACGGGTATTTTGAATGTACTGACTGTGAACACCAGTGGGAGAGTGCACATGTGTACTGCAAAGAGCACACCGAGGAGGTTAAAATTATATGCTAATTGTGATAGCCTACTCATTTAAAAAACAAAATGTTTAAAAAACAACAGTACATACAGTTATGTAAATTAACATAAATGTTGTTGTTTTTTTAAATATGTTTTGTACAAGAATGTGTGGCTTTTTTTCCACAAGCCTATTGACAAGTCTTAATTAGGTGTGACCTTTTGAACTGGAATGATCGTGAACTTCCGGTGAAATTTACCTCCATTTTCGTAAACAAAAACCATGCTTTTGGTGCTGTTTGTCAATTGATTTCAACATCGAATGCCAGTTCTGGTCTTTTAGAAATATACAACGGCTACAAGATTAGTTATGAGGAATCCGTTTTTAACATCGATAATTAATACTCAAAGTGTTAGTCGCGTTAGGCTAAATGTTGCTTTTGTTTGTAAAATAAGTTAGTCAAGAGTTGCGTCCTTGGTAATTTAAAAAAAAAACACAATGCGGAGATTCATAAAAAAACAACAACACGAAAATTCTTTTGCATCAAGCAATTAGTTTTGGATTATAAATAGGTGATTCTTCAAATCTGGCATTCACAATCCATCGTTTTCTTTTGGCGCCATCTTTTGGAAATGAAATAAAATTTAATTCTCTACATATTTTTGTACAACCAGTAACGTAGCACACAGACATGTTTCGAATAAAATAATCGAATAAGACCGGAGATGTTCTTCTTTTTTACCTTTTATGCATGCATAATCGTTAAGACTTGTCAATATGGCTTTTTGCACAAGTCTACATGGTGTTTTCCCGCAAGTCTATATGGCATTTTTCCACAAGTCTATGTGGCTTTTTTCCACTAGTCTATATGACTTTTCTTAACTACTCTACATGGCTTTACTCCACTAATCTATAAAGCTTTTCTTCACAAGTCTGTGTGGTTTTTCTCGACTAATCTAAATTGCTTTTCTCTAATAATCTCATAACATCATTGACTCCATAGTCTCGAAAGACGATTAGATTTGCGCTCCTGAGATTTGGCCAGCTCTGCAGAATTGACTGTGTCTGTGGAGAATTATCCTTGAGAAACAGGCTCTTTCGCATCTCTGGCACTTGAAAGCGGGACCGTTGGAATGTTTAATCTATATGGCTTATTTCCCTATGCTATATGAGTTTGTTTCTCACTGATCTCTGTGACCTGTCTCCACTACTTTTTATATAGTTTTTTCAATTAAACTATATCTTATTATAAGCTTTTTTTCACTAGTCTATATGGTTTTCTACACTATAATCTAAGGCTATTCATCAAAAACCTATATGGCTTTCCACACTTATCTATGTGTTTATTATCCTTACTAGTCTGTTGGACTATGTGGCCTTTTATCTCGATTAATCTTTGTGTTTTTTTCCCCACTATGCGCACCCCCCCCCCCCACCACATGTATATTTTTGTAATTGCATGACATCGGGAGATAGCCTTGCAGGGACAAGACCACCTTAAGTATTAACGTACGTCTTGGATGGATCGTCCATAAATGGCGTTAGACGCCCATTTGTAAAAAGGTCGTAAAAGTGGCTACATTTTTTTTGCGAGGCAATGTGTGATATGTCTCAGCGGCAAATCAGCCATATGTTACGTTTGCAAAAGAGTCATATTTTCATATCCACCTCCCCTTATTGAACAGCGATTTTCAAAGGCACGCGGGAGACCCCCACCAAAAAAAGCAATGCAAGTATTTTCAAAATGAAATTGTGGATAAAGCTGGATACATTGTTATGCTTTCGGCACTCTGAATCTGAATGAATAAGAAATTCTATTAATAAAGCACATTGTGGCGTGCTGGTCTAAGATTCTGTCACCGAGCCTGCAATTAGCCTAGGCTATCAGTGCAGACTTAGTGGATAACTCAGCAGGTACACAGGGTGATGGGGAGGGGTGATTTAGGCAGGTTTTCTAGGTGGTATGTGGTCCCGAAGTGCAGATGATTCCTAGGTGATTCTAAGACAAATTTATATCCAGGTTTCGTTTTGGCTCGTTAATACGTAGGTTGAGTTAAACTGTTGACTAATTGACACTGTCACTGGACGTCACACAAACAGGTATTCTATCAATCGATAAGCAAGGCGTATTGTAACAACGAATATTTTATTCACGTGAAAGTCCGTATTCAATCATTGATGACATGAGCACATAATTCATACAATCCAAATACAAGTGATAAAGAGTGTACATTTAATCATAGGCTTAAACTATATGTAGCAGATAGTCCTAACAAGTACTCTACAACAGACTGTAGCACCGCGTGGTGCTGTTGGAGCTCGGGGCATCCAACCCTTGAGACTCCTTAAGCCAGACTGACCTAAAACTAACTTACATTTACATTACATGTTAAACAACAAGTTAGGTTGCAACTCCCCACGTGATTTTAATGAGGGGGGAGGGGCAAGGGTAAGATTGACCAGTAGATAGCGTATCCGATTGGTCAACATGTCTCTTCAATTCAACATTTGATTGATTGGCATGTGAAAATAAGTACCAAACGGTAGTGGGGAGGGGGTGCGGGGGGGGGGAGAAGACGCGGCGGTAGGGAAACTTCGAAGGCCCTGTGTTGTTGGTCAGAGTTTTCTCTCTTGTCCGTCGGGGTCCTGCATCAAAGATTCCAAGTTCCCTATTCTCTGACCAGGGGAAGAACCGTCATTGAGATGTGAATTTCCTGTGATCTGGTCAAAGAGACTGTGGGGTGGGGGGGGATTAGCTTGGTTGCGTCAGGTATGACCCTGGCCTTGTTCCGAGGGCATGGGGCGGGGAGGGGGGAGGAACACACACGTGCTACAACATTTATAATGTACATGAATGGGAACTAATATCAATGACTAATCGTATAACAATAAGTAATATACTGATAAGCATGCAGAACGTATACATATATGTAAATAAAATTCAATGCAAGCTAAATACTTTAATCTTAAATATTATAGGAGATAGAAAGGAAAGACACATTCTTACTCCAATCAGACATTCAATAGTGGCACATAGTGTCAGTGGTTTGTACGTACATATGAGATGATTATAGTATCTTATAGGAGCGGATTACATCTAAGACCTTTCTTAGTTGAGTGTGACGTTAATCTTCTCCCCAAAACGCCACACACATTATTATAATAATAATGACATTTGTATAGCGCTGCCAACAAACATACTGTAAGCTCAGAGCGCATTTAACATAACAATATCTCATAGTTTGTTCAATAAATTGGATCTTTAAAAAATATTAACTTATGGTTTTGTCCCCAGTTTTGTGGTTTTATTATGTACTAATTAGTTCACCACAAAACTTAATATATTATGTTAGTGATTTTTTCTAACAAATACTGTCTGGAATTTTTATTGTTTGAGCTTAATCATTATTTTCATCATTAAACATTGGAATAAAAAAGATATAATTTGAGTGTGTCTGGGTCTTATTACTACAGTAGATCTACTTTTAAAAAAACAGCTTCTTTTTATCAAGCTAATATTTAAATCAGCCACCATCTAAAATGTTTACATAGTTTTACAACTAGTATTATTTAGAAAAAAATGTCATTGCTTATTATTGATGTAAGTTTTTTATTTATTATAAGCCTATATTTTATATTTTATCGATCCACTTTCCATCACCCAGCTGAGCTGAAACTTGGCAAATAGACACGTTTCCAAAATCATATTGTAGTTACATATTTTCTCTCAAACCTAAAAACCTTGGAGGGGGGTCGTTAATACATTTTAGTGCGTAATTTAAAATCCTTATTGAACGTTTATGATTGACATAAATTTGTTAGTTATACCCCTTAGTTAAAACGTTTTGTTAGCCGGTTCCAGACGAATCGTCTGGTAGACAAACTGTCACGAAAGACGATTTGTCCGATAGACGAACTGTTGCGGTAGGCGAAATGTAAATAGACGAACAGTCGCGGTAGACGAATTGTCCGGTAGACGAACTTAAGCGGTAGACAAATTGTCTGGTAGACGAACTGTTGCGGTAGTCGCATTGTCATTGTAGACGAATTGTCGTGGTAGACGAATTGCCATGGTAGACGAATTGTCATGGTTGACGAATTATCATGGTAGACAAATTATCCTTATAGACGAATTGTCATTGTAGAAGAATTGTCATTGTAGAAGAATTGTCACGGTAGACAAATTGTTATGGTAGACGAATAGTCATAGTAGACGAATTGTCACAGTAGACGAATTGTTATAGTAGACGAATTGTCATAGTAGACGAATTGTCATAGTAGACAAATTGTCGCGGTAGACGAATTGTCATTGTAGACAAATTGTCGTGGTAGACGAATTTTAATAGTAGAAAATTGTCGCGGTAGACGAATTGTCATGGTAGACAAATTGTCGTGGTAGACAAATTGTCGCGATAGACGAAATGTAAGACGAACTGTCGCATTAGACCAAGTATCGATAGACAAACTATCGTTAGACGAGTTGTCATGGTAGACGAATTGTCATAGTAGATGAATTGTCGCGGTAGACGAATTGTCATGGTAGACGAATTGTCGTGGTAGACGAATTTTTATGGTGAGAAATCGTCGCGGTAGACGAATTGTCATGGTAGACGAATTATCATGGAAGACGAATTGTCATGGTAGACGAATTGTCGCGGTAAACGACTTGTCATGGTAGACAAAATTTCGCGATAGACGAAATGTACATAGACGAACTATCGCATTTGACCAAGTATCGGTAGACGAAGTATCGTTAGACGAGTTGTCGAGGTAGTGTAATGTCGGTAGACCCCCCCCCCCCCCACACACACACACAACTCTTAAGGAACTCACTGAACTACAGTAGTTTTCGGTTTTAAAAGGGGAAACCTACCAGAGCCTGAACAATGTCAAAACCGAAACTGAAACAGTTCGTGGAATTACAAATCAAAGGCTGACATCATTTCTTGGAATCGGGAGAGAACAAATTATAAAAGATCACTAACGTTCTTTTGTTCTAGCTTTGGCCCGCAAAAACCATAAAAAGAAAACTTGCTTTGTTTCATCTATATTGTGTCGTTTTCATTCTATTTATTTCGTAAAAACGAACATATCCGAAATTTGTATTTACTTCCGTCTCTTCCTTAGAGGCAGCCATGTTTTTTTTTCTTTGATTCGCAAATTGGTCGAAGGTATTAGTGACTATTCCAAAGGCTACGATGTTGAAAATTTAATAGAATGTATTGTTAGTCTGGACAAGTCTGCTGCCCAAGTTTCAGCTTGATTGGACGACGGGAAGTGGTCGAAAAATCGATGAAAGTTTTGCTAACAAACATCCAAGCAAGCAAGCAAGCAGATAGACAGGAAATACAAGTTAATAGAAAGGGAGCAAAAATACGTTCATATTTTTAAAAGGAAACATCTTTTCATTTCAAAATGTACGCAATAAACTTTTTTTAAAAATGTATTTACTCTATAGGCTCTATCTATAGATCTCTGATGATCCTACAGGCCTATAGTTTTTAGCCATTCTACGTCCACACAGCCATTTACACCCTTTACCAATGACCAATACTCTCTAACTAGGCTGAAGCCTAGTGGCTAATGGGGCCTCCAAATTATTAAGGGAACCTCCAGCCATCAGTGGATAAGTAAATAGTATTAATAAATTATATAACATAAACTTTGATGTAGGCTATATAAAAGACAAAGAAATAGAATTGGTTTTACTGTGGGTAGGCCTACAAGTAGCCTATATTAGGCCTAGCCAAATATGCCTGCATGTTCTATTACCTACTATTGTATATAAAAATATGTGCTTCCTTATAAGTTTATAACTTCGTTTGGCTGCATAAATATTATCCGTGGCTACAGTCTGTTCATGTTTATTCATGCCAATTTCAAACTCCCGCTCGAACACTTTATAGGCAAAGTTTTAGCTTTTCTTGAAATATTTTATAGTTTAGGCCTAAATATATTCCCCAAATATAGTGTTAATAATAGTGTTAATTATAACTTTGTAGTTAAAAACATCTCGTTTCATTTAGTGCGAGGGTCGGAAACATACGAAACGCGTGCCAAAACTTAAATTGGCAAGCAGAGCAATTTTCAATGGTTCACGGAAGACCCCTACTACGAAGACTTTTCAAGTCATTTCTACAAGTATAGAGCTGGATGACTTTTAGTCTGTTGGCACGCGCTGAGTAAATTAGAAATCCAACTTTGGCACACTATTATCAAAAGGTTGCCGACCCTTGCCTTAGTGGGCTCAAAATTTCATCATTCTTAATCTTAATTATTACTACTATATGTATACTGTCATTATTATGTCATTATTATGTAATTATTACTACTATATGTCTACTGTGATTACTTTATCTTTTTATTGTTTTAAACCCCACCCCCGACCCCGACCCCGACCCCTTACTCAACTCACAACATCACTTCCTCCTAAACCAATTATTATTATTGTTGTTGTTTTTCTTCTCTTGTTGGTTTCAGTTTCAATAAATAACAAAATGTCGTATAAAGGAAGAAGGAATTACAGACAGAGCGGGAAACTCCGAAGAATGTACGGGTTCTTTGAATGTACAGACTGTGAACACGAATGGGAGAGCTCGCATGTGTACTGCAAAGAGGGCACCTACGAGGTGAATAATTTATGTTTTTCTCTGACACCATTCCAGTGGGCAAACCACGTCCTATCGACGAGCAAAAAACGTGGAAACCACGTAAACACGTGGAAACCACGTTTTTTTCCCCGTCGATTGCACGTAGTGTGCCCGGTGGGATGAACATTTTACGCACTTTATTAAACATTTTACCCTCTTGTTTTGGTTATTTTTTTAGACCAAATAAGCCTACATTTTTTTAAGGCCAAGGCACAAGCTTAGTAGGGATCGTACATAACAAAAAACGCCATTCACCCATCAAGGAACGAGAAAAGCGGGGGCGGGTAAGGTTGAGATGTTTGAATAGTGTGATAAAACATAAATAAATGTGCCACTAAAATCTTAGATAGGCCTGGTCTATATATAGGCTATATATGGACATTTTGTAGGCCCTATACGATCAATATAAAAAGTTCTTGAATTAAATGTTATTCAATTTCATTCAATATAATAACCCTTAGGTCTACGAACAAATCCATACATAAGCTTAGGCCTATTTATTTATTAAAGTGCAGTCTTTATTATAATTATTAAATTAAAAACTGGCACACCGAGTATTCAAGTAGCCTATAACTTACTTAGCCGAGGTCTTATAATATAGTCATAATGAAAGGCAGGCGGAATATAAAGCAATAGGTCTAATACTAATTAATGAATATTTAACAACAGTGGCATAGCTAGGGGAGAGGAGGGGGAGGGGTGTCCAATATTCGAAAGTCCCTTTCAGACCCCTACTTGAGGGGGGCCCCCAAAGGAGTGTCCGAATTTTTTTTCTCATGTCATAATGTCGAATGTCAAAATGCAGGGGCATCTAAAGTGGCCAAGCCCCGCGGACCCCCAAATCCCTAGCAACGGCACTGTTTAACAAACCGCTTTGCCTAAATCAGGCTATATGGGCCGTCCATAATGAAATCGCACACCTATGGGTGGGTAAAAGTAGTATAACTTAAAATAAATAACCATTAGACAATTAATTTATTCAGGGTTCGTGCGTTCTGTGAAAGTTTGAGAAAAATGTTGTATTGTGAATTTCACGTACTAATCTAGATCAAAAATGGACATAGGCCTATATATGAATGCAGAAAATAGGTATTTTACAAATTATTTTAATGTTTTTAGGAGTCAATTTGACACAAGCCTAATAGGCCTAATACTAATATGGGGATTTATTTTTCGTAGATAGACCTATTCAATAGCCCGTTTTTCTGTTAGCTCTGTGTGGGCTAAAAATGGCTAAAATCCACAAATATAATTTTCAATTTGGATTTAGGCTACCATTATGCATACCTCAGTGCCCTCGTAAAGAATGCGGGGAGGAGAGGGGCGACACTTTTAGGGGGCGGCAAATATAGTCTAAATGTAGCACTAAACAAAGCAGTTACAGTATGCAAGGGGGCGTCGCTGAAACCCTGGGGCGCTACACAGGCTTGTGTTAGACAATGCGCCTATAATCAGTTCAGTCCCAGCATATAGACGTCTATGGGCTTGTGAATTTTTCGTTAACATAGGGAAAGGTTAGGAGATTTTACTATGATTTTATCAACCCTGATTCATGGATTAGTTTATGAACCCTGATTCATGCATTAGATTATGAACCCTGATTCATGCATTAGAGTAGACTGCTCTAACTTCGACCGATTAAATTACGAACGGCAACAAACTCGTTTTTCTTTTTGCTATAAATCGGCAACCAATCATGATTGCAATTTTATTTTTTCACCGTTGTTTCGTGTATTTTCTGCTGATTGGATGGGTACTAAACTTTTTAGCCAATAGTTTTAAGGAATACAAATAAATGTCCCCTAGTTTCCCTACCCCCCCCCCCCCCCAGCTCTATTAAATGTATCTAACTTCGACAGGGGTTGCTCTAACTTCAACCGCTTTGTTTTTCTTTTTTTTTTCTATAAAAAAATATTTTTCAAAGGCTAATTTAAAAACAGTATGTAGTTTGTCCTATTTCTTTGCTATATATATATTTTTAAGAAATAAATAACTAACGTTTTAGGCATTGTGAAGCGATACACTGTACATGCGGGCATTATCAGAAAAACTAGAAAATAGTGCGTCAGTTCAAAAAAAGACAATGGTCACAGTGTAAGTGTTTTTTTAACGGTGTCGTATGCAAAAACGGCTAAAAATAGACATGATATTTTTATACTTCTTTTCCCGCCCTTTAACCGTGAGACGATAAAAATAAAAATGTATTAACCAATCATAATCGTTATTTTTTAAGACTGTTTTTTCTGCGCCCTATAGAGAAATCGGTCGAAGTTAGAAACTGGTCGAAGTTAGAGCAGTCTACCCTAGTTTATGAACCCTGATTCATGGAATACTTTATGAACCCTGATTCATGCATTAGTTTATGAACCCTGATTCATGCTTTAGTTTATGAACCCTGATTCATGGATTACTTTATGAACCCTGATTCATGCATTACTTTATGAACCCTGATTCATGCATTAGTTTATGAACCCTGAATCATGCTTTAGTTTATGAACCCTGATTCATGCTTTAGTTTATGAACCCTGATTCATGCTTTAGTTTATGAACCCTGATTCATGCTTTAGTTTATGAACCCTGATTCATGCTTTAGTTTATGAACCCTGATTCATGCTTTAGTTTATGAACCCTGATTCATGCATTAGTTTATGAACCCTGAATCATGCTTTAGTTTATGAACCCTGATTCATGCTTTAGTTTATGAACCCTGATTCATGCTTTAGTTTATGAACCCTGATTCATGCTTTAGTTTATGAACCCTGATTCATGCTTTAGTTTATGAACCCTGATTCATGCTTTAGTTTATGAATCCTGATTCATGCATTAGTTTATGAACCCTGATTCATGCTTTAGTTTATGAACCCTGATTCATGCTTTAGTTTATGAACCCTGATTCATGCTTTAGTTTATGAACCCTGATTCATGCTTTAGTTTATGAACCCTGATTCATGCTTTAGTTTATGAACCCTGATTCATGCTTTAGTTTATGAACCCTGATTCATGCTTTAGTTTATGAACCCTGATTCATGCATTAGTTTATGAACCCTGATTCATGCATTAGTTTATGAACCCTGATTCATGCTTTAGTTTTTGAACCCTGATTCATGCTTTAATTTCCACCCCCACCCACCCCCCCCCCCCCCCCCCCGTCATGATAGGCTGCCTACGGTCAGGAGTGCCAAGAATGCAAGGTAATGTGCAAGCCGCACCGTGTAGAGAGACTCAAGTGTGCCGAGTGCAACAAAACGGTGTGCGAGTGTTAGGAGAGACACATTAACCCAGAAAGAAATCATCGCAGTGACCTATGCGGCAAGTGTAAAGCTGGCAGACCTTGCTTTTAAGGAAATCTGTCTAACACTCTACACCAGTTGGTGAACATCCTGTTTGGTGCTGTCAATTGTGCACATCTTGTTGTCTTTTATAATATTATTATTTATTTACATTTAAATTATGGTCTTTAACCTACATAACATGTTTTAAAGACATGTAGGCTTATTTGCAAATACTCACAAAATAATCCGGCCTATTCAGTCTTCAATAGTTTCCTTTTTGGTACAATTTTAGCACTTTGATCCAAGGGTGGTAAATGCTCCACAAAAGAAATTCAAGTTAAATTCAAGGATACACTACCCACATTTTTTCCACAAGCAAGGAAAATTGGCATAATTTAATAGCCTACATCTACACTAAAATCGAGTTAATATATTTTGTTTTATTGATTTATAGCATTCACATTGTCCGAATTTTTAAAAAATTTAAATAAATAATATGTTAGGGTTTTTTTTCTTTGACATTTTCTACTTCAATACTACTTGTTTATTTTGTTAGTTTGTGGCCAGTTTAAGCTATTCTAAATTGTTGTAACTTTGACTTTCCATAAAATTGTATTTGAACTAGCCCAACATTGCTTTAAACAGCTCTAATATGTCAGTGGTATGTTCATTATGTAGTAATACTTTGGAATTTATAAGCATATTATTGCTTGATAAAATATTTTAGAAAATTTAGAATTTAAATCCTAGAAAAATTTCATTATTCTAAGCTGACATCATCAATAGTTAATACATAAAACAGTGTTGTTTCTTCAATTATTTATGATGAAATTGTATTGAGTTCATATTCTGAAACCCCATTAAACCCCTCCCTTCCCTGCCCTAAATGCAATACATTCAATGCCAGTGCTTGAATCTCAACAATGTCTACTGAAATACTGTAATTTTGACCCTAGCCGTTGTTGTTTTTTGAATAAAATACTTCTGTAATTAAAACATTTAGCATCAAGTGTTTTGAAATCAGCCAACAAAAATGTAGTTTTGAACAAAATCCAGTCTTGAATATCAGAATAGTTAGTTCTGCACATGACACACATTTTAATTGTTCTTCTTAAATACCCCTATAGCTTTCTAGTTTATAACATGTTAAAGAAATATTCGTTTAAATATTGGGCTTCTTATAATTTGCACTTGTGTTGAGATTTTTATTTTTCTACTTTGCACTTATTTGTTCATCACAAAACTTACAGATTTTTTAAAAATATTTACAAACATTGATATTATTGGTGTTGTATATAATTTGTAAATTAGACCTATTAATTTATGCACTGTAGAATTTGTATTAAATTTCTCTGAAAGAACACATACTTTTGATTGTTTTCTAAATTGAAATTATTGAAACATAAGTTGTGAATGAGAGCATGCTAAAACAAAAGCAATCACACAAATGCTAATTTATAATACAATACAACAGAGATGCCAATTACAGTGTCAAGCAATATAAAGAAAAACATAAAATTTAAAGTCATGTTTCAAACAAAAATTGTGTATTCAAATATTATCATAGATTAATATTTTAAACATAATTTTCAACAATACAGATTGTTATGTGACCCGTATTTAAGTAAATATTTAAAAAGAACTAGAACAATTGAATTGAGAAAAACTTTTAGCACAAAAGTTTAAAATAATATACTAAGGAGAGACAGAGATTAAAAAGATATTTCTTGGTGTGGATACGCAAGACCAAATTCAAATAAACTCCTTTTCTTCAAGTGGCTTACAGACATGGAATGGGTTGCCTGAACAAACTGTACAAAGAAACATCATTTAAAGCCCCTATATGAAAAAAATGCAAGACTATAATAGACACAAACCACAGATAAGCACAAGGCACATTAATCTTTTTTATAGAAGTAACCTCAATAACATATGCCGTCAGTACGGTAGTTTCCCTGACAGGCTCATCTATAAATTAGATGCAAAAAATCTATAATGGATAATTTAGTGAAAAGTTGCGCAGCATTGCATAAGTCATGATGTGTACTTCAAGTACAATAATGGTGGGCATTTCTGAGAGAAAAAAAAAAAATTCAGATTTTCATTGCTTTAGCATTGCAAGAGATGATTTAATATTAAAAAATAATATTAACTTCGATAGCAGATTGCAAAAATAAATGTTAAAACTCATGCACAGCATTGTACTAAAAAAAGTCTACACAAATATATTTATATCTTAAAACAATTGTTTTTTTTTTACCCACAACTAGAAGCAGCAAAAATATGAAGTTGTTGGTGTCCTATCAACTGTATCTCCATGCAGATTTGTTACAACTTTCATTGTTGCTAACAGGTCAATCCCTGAGACACAGTCTTTCTTGTATTTAGTACACAAGAGCCGCATTTTGTGAATTTGAGTTCCCAGTTTTTTGTCAATCTCTCTATGCCAGGGGTCGGCAACCTTTTGAGTCAGAAGAGCCAAAAGTTACAACTAACACAATTTCCCAATTTTTAAAGAGCCACTCTTTTTTTTTTCAATATTATCGTAAATTTGATTAGAGTAGGACTAGCCTACATAACGGGCCTACAAAATTGATTTTTGATTTAAAATAAATAGCTTTAAATATGAAATAATATGGGCCTATTTATTCATAGAAAACATACAAATGTATCGCACAAAATATATTAAAGTATTTTAGCTAGCTCTGCTAGAATAATAAAATTAGTTATCAAATAGTTGGTCTATAACTATAATTATTGAATAATAGATAGTTACAGTAGTTACATCAATGGGAGCATTGGCATTGACTGCCTTTTGAAAGTTTGGCTAAATCTGGCTCATAACTTGTTGTTTTCAGTTTCTAGCACACCTCTAGATTTTTATTTGTTAGTTGGCTTCTTACTTTACTTTTTATTATATTTCATGCAAGAAAACGCTTGTTCGCACAAATATGTGACTCGAAGATCGTCAGTACTCCAAATGCCAACTTCTTCATCTCACTGTAGCATTCTGGAAAACTATTCCATGCGTCAAATATGAGTGCCTCAACTAGAGGCATTTCTTTTAGAGTTTAGAACTGTCCAGTTGTGCAGAGTGACGTGCATGCTTTTCTAGACCTCCAACTTACAACTTTGCTCCGAAGAAGACTGAACACTACCGCCCGCTGTGTTGCTGACTGGGTGTTTCATATAGCAGTCTAAGTAGTGACTAGCGGCTGTCAGCTTCAGCTGTCTGTCTACTCTATCCTCCCAGCCTGTTCGTGTATACTAAGGTGTGCCACATCTGTCTGTCCTCGGCCCAATTGTTTTCACCCTTTACACCAAACCCCTCTCCTTTGTCATCGAACGCCACAACCTAAAATATCATTCTTTCGCCGATGACACCCAGCTCTACAACAGTGAAGAGCCTGAAGACTTCGACAGGCTCCTTGCTTCCATCTCAATTTGTTTCCTGGACATCAAGAACTGGATGACGGAAAACAAGTTAAAGTTGAACAGTGAGAAGACTGAAGCTTTTATAGTCGTTACGAGACGGAGGGTCGTGTCCCTCACTACACCCGATATCAGCTGACCGACTCAACAGTACCTTTCTCCCCGACTGTCAAGAGCCTTGATGTCTATGTGAGCTCCACGCTGTCCATGCAGCCCCACGTCTCCTTCCTCACCAAAATCTGCTTTGTCCATCTGCATCGTATTGCCGCCATCCGTCGCTATCTTACTAAGAAAGCTTGTGTTAAGCTTGTCATCGCTCTCCTAATTTGCTGCTTGGATTATTACAATTCGCTCTTTGCTGGCCTCTTGGCCTCCACCCTTCAGAGCCTCCAACGTGTCCAGAACTGTGCTGCCCGACTGGTCCTTAAGAAGAAGAAGTCGACTCATATCACTACTCAGCTCCGATCTCTGCACTGGCTATCGCTCGGCGTCTGATGCACTAACTCTTCAGATCCCTCGTGCGAAGCTAGTGTTCGCTGGCCAAAGTGCATTCTCATATGGGACCAGTCCGCCTGGAATGCCTTCCCTCTACAGCTTCGCTAGAGCCCTAGCTTCAACACCTTCAGGAGCCGGCTGAAGACGCATTTATTCAAGTAGCAGTATTCACCTGTACATGCATACATTTTCGTCTTTTATTCGTTGTCTATACTCTGTCTGCAACTGTTGACGGCGCATAGAACTGTTCCCAACGGGAATTATTATTACTCTACCTATCACTGTTCTCTGTTAAGTGATTTTATCACGTTTTCAGTATATATGCTATATATATATATATATTTGCAGTATAATATTTTTTATGAGTGTTTAAAATAAAATAATATAATTATTAATATTTGCGCATGGAACTGGAGAGCCGCATCTTGTCATCGAAAGAGCCGCATGCGGCTCGCGAGCCGCAGGTTGCCGACCCCTGCTCTATGCAAATACTGAATAGTTCTGATCTCCTGGTCTCATATGCAATACTACACGTAGGCTACAGTACCCACTCTGACAGTGGTGTAGATGGTCTCATATGCCCTACTACACGTAGGCTACCCACTCTGACAGTGGTGTAGATGGTCTCATATGCCTTACTGCACGTAGGCTACCCACTCTGACAGTGGTGTAGATGATCTCATATGCCCTACTATACGTAGGCTACCCACTCTGACAGTGGTGTAGATGGTCTCATATGCCCTACTACACGTAGGCTACCCACTCTGACAGTGGTGTAGATGGTCTCATATGCCTTACTACACGTAGGCTACCCACTCTGACAGTGGTGTAGATGGTCTCATATGCCCTACTACACGTAGGCTACCCACTCTGACAGTGGTGTAGATGGTCTCATATGCCCTACTACACGTAGGCTACCCACTCTGACAGTGGTGTAGATGGTCTCATATGCCCTACTACACGTAGGCTACCCACTCTGACAGTGGTGTAGATGGTCTCATATGCCCTACTACACGTAGGCTACCCACTCTGACAGTGGTGTAGATGGTCTCATATGCCCTACTACACGTAGGCTACCCACTCTGACAGTGGTGTAGATGGTCTCATATGCCCTACTACACTTAGGCTACAGTACCCACTCTGACAGTGGTGTAGAAAAAATCTGCTTAATGCTCCCAGTCATTTATGAAGGTAAAGATAATATCCGCCTTTGTGTCAATTTGAAGTATATCTTTGTATCTGAATTGTCACATTGTCAGATTGCCAGCTTCACATGAAGCGGTCCTTAGGAATTTATACAGAGTCCTTTCTCTCTATGCTACCAAGCCATTTAAGACATCTTGAACAAAGATGGCGCACATTCTCTTAACACAGGAACACATCAAAAACTCACTATTGTACACTTTGACTAGCCTTCTAATATGACTTGTAAACAGTCGCTTGTGACTTTTTGGCAATAGGTTGTATACCCCTTGATGTCATAGAACTGAAAAAGCAGTTTTGGTAAACATAGTTTGGTCCCATTTGTGAGTTTTGAGTTGGTCCAAGTCCAAGATAGTTTGTTGAAATCAGAAGTTAATCCTAAACTCATGCGGTAAGGGGGATGATGCTCCCACTGACCTGACCCCTAGGGCTGGTCCATAGGTCCGTGGTGAACATTTTACTCCATGCCACATAAACAACTTAATATACAAACGCAAACAATGCTCACCTTTTTATTAGTGGTAGTGCACTTGCACGACTTGTACAGGGTTGTTTTGAATTGCATTGGGGCCAGGTTGTCCATGATGTCCACCGCGATCACTTCGTGTCAAAATAATAAGCCATATGATCCAGCATAGGAAGGCAAGGAAAGCTAGAAATGCCAACAACATTAGAAATGTTGTAAATACGATGTAGCTGCCTTTTGTTTCGGCATCGTACTTTGTGTCTGTAATAGATTAGTTATTAATGTTCGTAAATAAACTGTAGTAAGGTAAGCATGATATATGGAATAAACGAATTTTCAACAACAAAAAAAAAGGCATAATTAAGTTATAATATCAAGCGAAAGAGCTCAGTCAATAAACGAATTAAATAAAATCAATTTAGTCACGACACCAACGGTGTATCCTAAATCAGGTGTCGGAAACCTTTTGATGAACTATTCATTCTAATTCATTAACTTAATCAGTTAAATCACCTACCGGGGCAATTATTGTAAAAGACGTTTATCTGCCCTGGTGCAATTTTGGTCAGATATTCCATATCACTCAAATCAACCCCTACGACATCAATACGAAATTCGTACAAACTGTTGCTTTTGAAGATCCCAATTAATGTGTACACGTATTCCCTCTGCTGTGTGCTGCTAAAATTCATTACATTTTCCCAACGATCATGAGGTTTGTCCGAATGTAGTCTGAAAAAAAGACTAGGGATGTGGAGGACAAGGTTATATTGAGTTTGATAAAGAAAATATATAGTTTACACAAAATAAGTTAACGATCAAATAAATAAGTTTTCATGTCAAAAACGCTCAACCAGTTTAATAATATGTTGAATAATATAATACTAATACAATTATTTATACAATATATATCTATTAACGCTCGATTTATATATAGAATGTATACAGTATATTATACCTATAGATGCCAACCGGACCCTCTCCTAAGTCCTCATGGTCCGTGAACTTTTGCCAGCAAAGTGTATATTTGTTACATGAATGCTTTAGTAATCTCGGGGGATATTTTAAACTTGGTAATTCTGGAAACATAGATGAAGTTTGAAGTATTGTTTAAAAGCGCATGAAACAACATACGTTCATATTTACACATTTACCCAGTACAACAACGGAAAGCAAAAGTCTACAGAAACAGAACCACAATTTTTAACAAAACCAGAACATTGAGAAATAAAGCTCATAAACTCATCAATTACACATCATTTCATCTAAGTACCTATCATATACTCTAAGTGCATTAGTTGCACATGAAAAGGTCACTTACGCCTTTGGCAATCTCGCCCGTACCACGCTGGATGGCACCGTCCCCGAGGGCAATGCCCCGTTACTTTGTCGCAATCCTTATCGCCAAGGCAGTGACACTCGTATATACATCGCAATCCAAACTTTTTCACGGGGCATTCTGGATTCAAATAACACATAAGCAATCAAACGGCCCACATAAGAGTCGGTATGACAAAAAATGATGGCAAAAAATAAACATAATTATATCCGGGACTTAAATTAGCGGGACTATAGATACACGTGGAGAAATTTAAGCGTAACCAATGAGGAGTGGTGAAAGGTGGGCTCCCCCCTTCTAATCTTTCTCAAGAAACTCTAATAATAAATATATCAATTTTTTGACATATCTTTATTTTTCGAAGGCTCTCGGCTAGATGCAATACTTTAAAGTCACACCGGAGAAAAAAAAGGGGGGGGGGGGGTTCTGACTTGATATACGAGCTCATTCACTAAACGAATTAAACTCAGTCAAGCCACCAATGGTGTATTCTAAATCAGGGGTAGGCAACCTTTTGATTATAAGCGAGTAGGATTTCTAAGTCACCCAGCATGACAAGAGCATAAAAGTTAGCATTATTTTTATTTTTACCTATTTTGGGGGTCTTCCGGGTGACATTGAAAATTATTCCGCGTGCCACGTTTGGCACGCGTTTTGTAGGTTACAGATTCCTAATATCACCTACTTAAACATTTGTTGGTGTATCGGCTGACTAGCCCGATATCAGCGATTGGTAGTATCTTAGAGCCCTCGATGCCAAAACAGTCCACACGAAAAACGTAGTCCGCATCGGCTGTGAAGGCGTAGGATATCCTGACAATATAATAGTATTGGCCGGTATGAGATCGGTTGATCAAGTTCCTCCAGGCTGCCTGGTTTTGATATGTCTCTCGATATTCTCGGTAGTATAAACTATGGATGTAGAAGACAAGGTGATAGTTGAGTTTGATAAAGATAAGATAGTTTACTAAAGAAGTTAAAGACCAAATTGATACAACGGTTATAATCAATGTGGACAATATAATAATATCTCACTTGTACTGGGCGACTGGTCCCTCGCCAAAGTCAACACCCTGCCTAAAGGCGCTCCACTGGATGAAGAAGGTATTGCAGTATTGGTCATAAAGTCGTGGAGCTGTTTTTAATCTTGGAAGACCTGGAACCATAGATGAGAAACATATGTACACGTCTATTTCACAGTGGTCATACAGCGTCGACTCAATTTACACGTCAAATTTACGCAGTAAGAAAACCGAAATAAAAATATAAATATAGGTAAGAGACTGGTCTAGACTTACTTGATCTAAGGTAATAAGGTCTGGTAAGGAGACCATATTCATAATGGTGAGGACATTTTGTATCACCTTCTTCTTCAAAGCACCTTGCTAGGAAAAGAAATAGAATGGAAAATAGTTTTAAACTCTCACTCTGTCATACTTGGCCTGTTCTCCGACTGAGTTTTAGCTCATACCAGTAGGCTAACCAGTAAACTTATATAACGCAACAGATAGACATACATACATTTTTATAGATATATAATTATAAACAAAATAGATAATTCAGCCAGGATTACTTACTATTAGCCAATTCAAGGTCTACAATTAACATTGATACCAGGATCATTGTTTTTCTGTACCCTTTGAACAATGCCAATGCAATGGCGAAACCTATGAAATTCATAAATAGACATAATATCTGAGCAACTACGTATTATGTGTGTGTGTGTGTGTGTGTGTGTGTGTGTGTGTGTGTGTGTGTGTGTGTGTCGTGGAATGGGGGAGAAGTGGGGGAGTGAGGAGGGAGCAAAATACCATTACGTCAGATGACGTTTTTCATAAATGTGTCGTCTGTTGTACAATTGGTGCGCACATCACGTTATTGAAGCCGATACTTCACCAGATAATTGACCAATACGTTAATAATCCAATTAACAGGTAATCTTTCTCCAAGCCCAATCATTGTTCCTTGATAATTACTCTACAAGTCATAGTTTTACAGACAGATAGTTCCCCCAAAAAAAGTATAACACATAATGGCGACGCATTTTTTATTTATTTTGTTAGTGGGGTGGGGGGGGGGGGGTAAATACCTTTTATCAGTGCTATTTGAACCGTTTGTTGAACCTTTTTTGGCTCATAATCAGCTGGCTTCCTATCATGAGAAATGAAGTAGCACTGTTGAACGAATAGAATTACTTGATACAGTCTAATAGTACACAAAAAAACATATATATATATATATAAATATGCATAAAGAGAGGGATAGATATGTAGATAGATAAAAAGATGCATAGATAAAGTGTTAGATATAGATAGATTGAAAGATAGATAGATTGGTAGATAGATATAGATAGATAAATAGATAGATAGATATATTGGTAGAAAGAAAGCTTGATAGATAAATATAGATAGATAGATAATATAGATAGCTTGGTAGATATATAGATTGGTATATATATAAAGATAGATAGATAAATAGATAGATTGGTCGATAGATATAAATAAATAGATTGGTAGATAGATATAGATAGATAGAAAGCTTGGTAGATAGTTAGATAAATAATATAGATATATAGATTGATTGGTAAATAGATGTAGACAGATAGATAAATAGATAGATAGATTGGTAGATTCTATATAGATTGATAGTTAGCTAAAAAGATAGATAGATTGGTAGATGGATATAGATAGATAGAGTAAAGAGAAACAAGCCGAAGATAACACGAAGAGATTGAGGGAAGACATTATAAAACCACTCTTAAGTAGCCTTACACATCCTTACTGATTTGTAGCCAGCCGAATGAAGGTAGGCCTTCTTTTTGCCATATCCATACACGTAGGCTCCAAACATAAAGCTACTTTTAAAGATATTGGTCTCTTCTGAAACTTTATAATCACCAACGTACCAATCAGGCTTGGCAATGACATGCTCCCACGTCAGCGAACTGATAAAAAAAATACATAAGTTTATATAGTAATGAAAAGTAAAATATGCGAAGAAACTACCTCACTTGTCGTGTATGAATATTAACCCTTACAGTCCCGGGCGCGTATATAGCGGAACTGAAGGCAGCATAGATAGAAGTAGGTCGGTACAGGAAGGGTTAAGAAACAGTTGCTCCAATATTGTTTTGAGATATAGATCTAGTACCTCTTGATTTTAAGGCGATTCGGACTATCGACGGCGCTTTGGATTGCCCTCGAAGTTTGTTCGCAACCTAACGAAGTATGCACAATGGCCAGAGCAGGATTGTGATATTATAGATTTTTCAGACATATTTAGCCGTGATAGATCTGGCCGGTAAAAACAAGCTACCAGTGAATATTGAGGGCTTGAAGAATAAGTTGGTTAAGAAATAAAATAGTGGTATTGGCTGACTAGCACCGTCAAAGAATTAATAAATGCTGCTGTAAAGATCATCATATATAAGCTACTTGTCTTCATTAACAGGTATAAGTTATAAAATAGACTAGCATGCCAAATATGTGTGTGGTAGGCCTATTAAAACACCAATTAAATAATGATATCCATTGCTATGGTCGTTGACGAGAAATAATGCATCCTGTCTTTCATGTCTCAGGACTCAGGACAGACTAAACATATTTTTAAAACTTTTGTTTATCGCAAATGGCATTGCAAAGAATATTAAAAAAAAAAACAGTTCTATGTTTAGATTTACTAAAAGTATCTTTATATTTAGGTATTCTGAGAGAATATTTATTTTCAGGTATTCTGTGAGAATATTTATGTTTAGGTATTATGTATTATCTGAGAATATTTATGTTTAGGTATTATGTATTATGTAAGAATATTTAGGTTTAGGTATTCTGAGAGAATATTTTTGTTTAGGGTATTCTCAGAGAATATTTATGTTTAGGTATTGTGTTAGAGTATTTATGTTTAGGTATTCTGAGAGAATATTTATGTTTAGGTATTCTGTGAGAATATTTATGTTTAGGTATTCTGAGAGAATATTTATGTTTAGGTATTCTTTGAGAATATTTATGTTTAGGTAATATGAAAGAATAATTGACATAGGCTTATTGTTCATACTATTCAAATACAGCTCAACAATTGTTCTTTAAATTAATAGTTTTTTTTTTCTGGTTGGTGTTTTTTTAGTTTTCCGTTACCAAATTATTTTTTTTTATCTATTCACTAAATAGGGGGCGCCGAAGTTTGCCTTTTCGCGCGGGCACCGTCAAACACTGCGCCGGCCCTCTACAGCCTGTACATGAACAAAATCATCGTCTATTACTTGCCCTCTCTTTTGACGTACATCCATTTACATGAAGACTTACTGTAGTTTTATTTATCATGTGTTTTTTTTTGTAAAAAGTATTCTTTAAAAGAAAACACAGACAATGGTGTTGTTTTTACTCCTTTTCTATTAACTCGTATCGTCTGTCTGCTTGTCTGCTTGCAAGCAAAACTTTGCATCGATTTTTCGACCACTTCCCGTCGTCCAAAAGGGCTGAAACTTGGGCAGCAGACTTGTGGCGACTAACAATACATTTAGTTTTATTTTTAAGTTTTTGTTGACTGGCGTCAGACACACAGACTCACCTGTCAAGTAGCTTCTCATTAAGACTTAAAGATGTACGCCCAGGTTTTGTTATCAACATGATAACAGTCACAATCAAGGTAAGTCGTTGTGTGTTAGTGCTGAAATAAAAGGGAAACAGATTAAAGCTCCTTACACATAAAAACCCTGGCACCCTGAAAGTTAGATCATAATCAAAGATGTGATGCCATAAATTATGAAAAGAAAGATTAAACATTGAGACATAAAATGGACTATTAATTTAAAAATAAGAAAGCTGTAAACAACGAAAACTGCATTGATATTTCTAGGAAACACATCATAATAATAATGACTACTAAAACACAGTTAATTACCGATTTTATGTTGCAATTAAAAGTTTAATTTTATTTATTTTTTACCGATATGCAAACATTTTCCTATTTGGGAGTTTTAGTAGCGGGCTGTGTAGCTGAAACTTGGACAGAATGTTTGTGTTGTCCAGGTAGCCGATAACTTATAAAAAAAAAGGAAGGCAGAACGGGTGCAGACCACCATTTAATGGGCACCGATAACTCATCAACAGGACACAGATTACTCACCCTACGAAGTACTCGTTGTAGAACAGATGGTCGGGCATGAGCACAGTGTGGGACAGGTCACCCACCTCTTCCGCTTCCCATGGGCACGGTGGGCGAACGACGAATATCAACTGCACGGGGTGGCTGGTCTTGATTCTCCGCGCCCCTCGATGAGACACCACGAAATTCAGCGGCTCAATCTGTGGGAAATAGTAGCCAACATATTGTTGTTGTTGCACACAAAAAATGTTGGTATAACTTTATGGTTTTAAGATAATAACAAGAAAAACGATTGGAACACTCGTGGTGCATAGTCGCCCTCGACTTCAGCTCGAATGACTCCAGATCTTAAATGACAAAAACAAAACATAAACGCTCATTTGCCGTGATTTTCCGGGGAAAAAAGAAACGAACCAAAAAAGTTTGTTTGGAACTTATACATTCCTTTGCTAGAGTACAATAGCTATATATGAAATATGGATTTAATTTTAAACAGAAAATGTTAAATGTTGTGATTTTTTTTTTTTTTTTTTTTTTTGCGACTTTCGGATCATGGGTGTTTAGGGTTAATATGGTCAATTAAGTGCATAATATGAATCGTCCCTACTTCTGGAAATTATATAGTTTTGAAAATTAGATGCGTAATGCATTATAGATTCATATTATTGTGTAATAGATTACACATTTTATTACATTTATTACAGCCAGTAATTGATAGAAACAGACTAAGGCCCCTGTTGATTATTAAACTAACGCAAAGTGAAGTAAGTGAACTAGCCTAAGAGTATCTGAGTGGGCTAGAGAATGGGAGATAAAGAGGGGGGGGGGGGGAGGGTTAGTGTGGGCGATCAGTTGGTATATTCAGTGATAGACGGTTGACCGTAGCTGTAGATTGCCTTGAAGGAATGGTCTTGTTGTTGTATTGAGTTCAGTTGGTCTAAGTGCCAAGATAATCATAAACAATAGGGTACATGCAACATCCGCGTGGTTCTGTTTTGCGCGTCGTCATGGTCAAAACGCGTCATAGGTGCCTGCGACGTCACAGAGTCAGTCCGTTGAAGAATATCGTGCTCTGACGTTATCCACCTACCAGTATACATGCACTACTGTTTATGTTTGGCGCTCATGTACATGCACTACTGTTTATGTTTGACGCTCATGTACATGCACTACTGTTTATGTTTGACGCTCATGTACATGCACTACTGTTTATGTTTGACGCTCATGTACATGCACTACTGTTTATGTTTGACGCTCATGTACATGCACTACTGTTTATGTTTGACGCTCATGTACATGCACTACTGTTTATGTTTGACGCTCATGTACATGCACTACTGTTTATGTTTGACGATCATGTACATGCACTACTGTTTATGTTTGACGCTCATGTACATGCACTACTGTTTATGTTTGACGCTCATGTACATGCACTACTGTTTATGTTTGACGCTCATGTACATGCACTACTGTTTATGTTTGACGCTCATGTACATGCACTACTGTTTATGTTTGACGCTCATGTACATGCACTACTGTTTATGTTTGACTCTCATGTACATGCACTACTGTTTATGTTTGACGCTCATGTACATGCACTACTGTTTATGTTTGACGCTCATGTACATGCACTACTGTTTATGTTTGACTCTCATGTACATGCACTACTGTTTATGTTTGACGCTCATGTACATGCACTACTGTTTATGTTTGACGCTCATGTACATGCACTACTGTTTATGTTTGACGCTCATGTACATGCACTACTGTTTATGTTTGACGCTCATGTACATGCACTACTGTTTATGTTTGACGCTCATGTACATGCACTACTGTTATGTTTGACGCTCATGTACATGCACTACTGTTTATGTTTGACGCTCATGTACATGCACTACTGTTTATGTTTGACTTTCATGTACATACACTACTGTTTATGTTTGACGCTCATGTACATGCACTACTGTTTATGTTTGACGCTGATGTACATGCACTACTGTTTATGTTTGACTCTCATGTACATGCACTACTGTTTATGTTTGACGCTCATGTACATGCACTACTGTTTATGTTTGACGCTCATGTACATGCACTACTGTTTATGTTTGACTCTCATGTACATGCACTACTGTTTATGTTTGACTCTCATGTACATGCACTACTGTTTATGTTTGACTCTCATGTACATGCACTACTGTTTATGTTTGACTCTCATGTACATGCACTACTGTTTATGTTTGACTCTCATGTACATGCACTACTGTTTATGTTTGACTCTCATGTACATGCACTACTGTTTATGTTTGACTCTCATGTACATGCACTACTGTTTATGTTTGACTCTCATGTACATGCACTACTGTTTATGTTTGACTCTCATGTACATGCACTACTGTTTATGTTTGACTCTCATGTACATGCACTACTGTTTATGTTTGACGCTCATGTACATGCACTACTGTTTATGTTTGACTCTCATGTACATGCACTACTGTTTATGTTTGACGCTCAGGTACATGCACTACTGTTTATGTTTGACGCTCATGTACATGCACTACTGTTTATGTTTGACTCTCATGTACATACACTACTGTTTATGTTTGACTCTCATGTACATGCACTACTGTTTATGTTTGACTCTCATGTACATGCACTACTGTTTATGTTTGACGCTCATGTACATGCACTACTTTTTTTGTTTGACTCTCATGTACATGCACTACTGTTTATGTTTGACTCTCATGTACATGCACTACTGTTTATGTTTGACTCTCATGTACATACACTACTGTTTATGTTTGACGCTCATGTACATGCACTACTGTTTATGTTTGACGCTCATGTACATGCACTACTGTTTATGTTTGACTCTCATGTACATGCACTACTGTTTATGTTTGACGCTCATGTACATGCACTACTGTTTATGTTTGACGCTCATGTACATGCACTACTGTTTATGTTTGACTCTCATGTACATGCACTACTGTTTATGTTTGACTCTCATGTACATGCACTACTGTTTATGTTTGACTCTCATGTACATGCACTACTGTTTATGTTTGACTCTCATGTACATGCACTACTGTTTATGTTTGACGCTCATGTACGTGCACTACTGTTTATGTTTGACTCTCATGTACATGCACTACTGTTTATGTTTGACTCTCATGTACATGCACTACTGTTTATGTTTGACGCTCATGTACATGCACTACTGTTTATGTTTGACTCTCATGTACAGTCACTACTGTTTATGTTTGACGCTCATGTACATGCACTACTGTTTATGTTTGACTCTCATGTACATACACTACTGTTTATGTTTGACGCTCATGTACATGCACTACTGTTTATGTTTGACGCTCATGTACATGCACTACTGTTTATGTTTGACTCTCATGTACATGCACTACTGTTTATGTTTGACGCTCATGTACATGCACTACTGTTTATGTTTGACTCTCATGTACATGCACTACTGTTTATGTTTGACTCTCATGTACATGCACTACTGTTTATGTTTGACTCTCATGTACATGCACTACTGTTTATGTTTGACTCTCATGTACATGCACTACTGTTTATGTTTGACTCTCATGTACATGCACTACTGTTTATGTTTGACTCTCATGTACATGCACTACTGTTTATGTTTGACTCTCATGTACATGCACTACTGTTTATGTTTGACTCTCATGTACATGCACTACTGTTTATGTTTGACTCTCATGTACATGCACTACTGTTTATGTTTGACTCTCATGTACATGCACTACTGTTTATGTTTGACGCTCATGTACATGCACTACTGTTTATGTTTGACTCTCATGTACATGCACTACTGTTTATGTTTGACGCTCAGGTACATGCACTACTGTTTATGTTTGACGCTCATGTACATGCACTACTGTTTATGTTTGACTCTCATGTACATACACTACTGTTTATGTTTGACTCTCATGTACATGCACTACTGTTTATGTTTGACTCTCATGTACATGCACTACTGTTTATGTTTGACGCTCATGTACATGCACTACTTTTTTTGTTTGACTCTCATGTACATGCACTACTGTTTATGTTTGACTCTCATGTACATGCACTACTGTTTATGTTTGACTCTCATGTACATACACTACTGTTTATGTTTGACGCTCATGTACATGCACTACTGTTTATGTTTGACGCTCATGTACATGCACTACTGTTTATGTTTGACTCTCATGTACATGCACTACTGTTTATGTTTGACGCTCATGTACATGCACTACTGTTTATGTTTGACGCTCATGTACATGCACTACTGTTTATGTTTGACTCTCATGTACATGCACTACTGTTTATGTTTGACTCTCATGTACATGCACTACTGTTTATGTTTGACTCTCATGTACATGCACTACTGTTTATGTTTGACTCTCATGTACATGCACTACTGTTTATGTTTGACGCTCATGTACGTGCACTACTGTTTATGTTTGACTCTCATGTACATGCACTACTGTTTATGTTTGACTCTCATGTACATGCACTACTGTTTATGTTTGACGCTCATGTACATGCACTACTGTTTATGTTTGACTCTCATGTACAGTCACTACTGTTTATGTTTGACGCTCATGTACATGCACTACTGTTTATGTTTGACTCTCATGTACATGCACTACTGTTTATGTTTGACGCTCATGTACATGCACTACTGTTTATGTTTGACTCTCATGTACATACACTACTGTTTATGTTTGACTCTCATGTACAGTCACTACTGTTTATGTTTGACTCTCATGTACATGAACTACTGTTTATGTTTGACTCTCATGTACATGCACTACTGTTTATGTTTGAGTCTCATGTAAATAGTGTGAATAACGTTTTTTGTTCTAGTCAAAGTTACTCCTTCATTACTGTTTGAGCTACTGTTGAGTAAAGTTATAACCGACGGGTTCGTTATGTGACTGATACAAATAATACTGAAGAGATTGGTGATTGAAGTCAAGATAGTCATGCCAGTCATGGTACACTATCCAAACTCTATACCAGGAGTCGGCAACTTATGGAACGCGTACCAGACTTGGCACGCTGAGCGTTTTTCAATGGCACGCGGGAGACCACCAAATTGTCAATTCAGGCCTCATCGACGAGAAATCGACTGTTAGAACAGCATGACTTTGAAGCGTTTTGCATGCTGGATGAATTAGAAATCCTACTTTGGCACGCTATTATCAAAAGATTGCCCACCCCTGCTCTATACCATTGACTATTAGGTTAAGGTTTTGATCCATTTTAGAAGGCCACTATGATTTTCGAGTAAATACAGAAAGAGTTTTGTAAATTTGACTGTAGTCGAAATTGGCATGTAAAGTGTTAATTAAGGGCTAGCTGAAAGACCATTGTATTCAGGCTGGAAGATCTATAAAAGCATTATTATATTGTATAGTGTCTGTCACCTACTGTGTTTTTGACTAAATGTAAATAAATCAATATATATATATATATATATATATATATATATATATATATATATATATATATATATAAGTATGTATGTAACCAAGCATTATTCACTAACTGCAACTACGTCCAGGTGATCCTCGATTGTAACCTCCGTGAAAGCCAGGTCGTTGTTCAAATAGACAGCCACTGTGGTGAAGGCGTGCAGCGCCTGCACTACGATATGGCCGTCAACGGGCAGGGTTTCGCTGTAGACTGTGATGAACTCCGTCCCGAAAGCTGTCATCGGCATCGGCATGTCTGGAAGGAGAAATTTAGAACGCTTTGCAAAAAAAAATGACTTGGGGTTTATTGAGCTGTGAATTGTTTCAAGTTGCATTTAGACGTTTCAAGATAGGCCTATATGATTTAATACCACTGCACATTAATCTATTAACTGTATTGCCCGTTTGAGTAATAATGCATATTATTAGTATCAGCCAAACGTTCTTTTTTAGACTAATATCAATAATTAAACAAAATCAATTAGTCTGCATGTAAAATTTACCATAATTAAAATAAATTAATCACTACAATGATTCGATCAATGCTACTTTTTAAATGTGCTTTTATAGGTATCCGCAACTTTTTGATAATAGTGCGCCAAAGTAGGATTTTATACTTAATTCAGCGTGACAACGGCCTATAAGTCAACCTGCGCCCCCACCCGATATCTTGTAGATTTGAGTGTATGTTTTTTTTTGGTTTTCAGCGTCTTATAACAAATAGCTTTATGCGTGCCAGGTTCGGCACGCGTACCGAAGGTTGCCGATTCCTTTGCTATAACATCGGGAAAACGTAGAAAACGGGTTCGGAAGACACCCAGAGAACAACGCAAAGTGTTAGGAAAATAAAAAAACAAGGGCGTAGCCAAATCTTGCCTTGGCTTATGAAGTTTTCGACGTCTTCGCAAAAACTTTCCTCATCTTCCAGTATATCAACAGTGATCACACCAAACGGAAACTTTCCACTCAGAGAGATGCCTTCACGGTTTCAACGGTTTGCAATGAGAAAGAGAAGAAAAAAATGTATTAAAAAAAAAAAAAAATTTAAATTCGATGTTGTTTTATTCACAGGCATATTTTATGAATGTTTAAAAGTGTCAAAACGTAATTTGTTATTGCTAACCAATTAAATCGTTCAACCATTTTCTCTCAAATTATATGGTTTGGACTGTAATTTTACTTTTCTAGATCGTAACGTTTGTTTCTAGGCTAGTCATGTTTATCCCTGGTTGGGATGTGCTCAAATGGGGCCGCGCTGTTTATAGATTCACGTTGCCACCATTATTTTTCATAGGCCTATATATTTTGGACTTAAGATTATAAATGCAATTACTCATTTTTATTATATTATTGTGTGGATTGTATGGTTTCAGCTTTGATTACTGCTTGTATTGTATCAACTTACACACGGTTAATGGCTAATGTAACTTTTATTATTGAAATAAAATTCAAAGAATCAACTACCGCTTTTGGGAACCCGCGTACGTCTGACATATCGAAGATCTCGAGTTCGAATCCTCATTTAAGGCTAGGGTCTGATCCCTGACATTTAGTTAGTGAAAAACAGAGGCGGCTGGGGGATTGTGATGGCCAAACAATCTTCTAGTTTGTCGTGGCCACGGAAACTTGTGAACGCTGCTAGACGGGCCTTATTGATCAAAGTGTTTCGACAGGGTTACTTCAACTACTGCTCCAGCATTTATTGAATCATAAATGTCAAACTGATGTCCTAGCCTCCAATAGGCTTTATGTCCCAGCCTTTAATCAGTGAGTGAAGTAATGGAACTTAAACAGAAGAATGGTTGGCGGAAGGATGGGGCAAATGCCCACAAGAAGCGCTGGGAGATAAGATTCTGCCGAAATAATTCACAATTAACGACACTCCTGTAGTTAATGTGTTTTTTTTTCTAGATAATGATGTAGAGTTAATCTTATCTTTGATTTCATTTGCCTCGATCTATGAGATGATGTATTTTTCCAGCCACCTTTTACTTTACTATACAAATTTAAGTTAGGACCTACAAGTCGGTGAACGGGATAGACCAGTGATATGACGGGGACGGGGGAAGTTATTGACTTGATGGGTTCAAACCCAAGTCTCTCGAAATGGTGACGACCTTAGGCTCTGCATCCAGACCACAGCGTCCCACATCTTGACGAAGGAAAGAACCCTACATGAAAGTTAAACAGAAGACCTACCCATGTACATGTGTTCTCTGCCATGTGCAGGCTTACAGACATCTACGAAGACAGACCGTACGGTGCTTTAAAGAAAGAAATATAAAAAAACAGACATTATTAAAGTTAATGGCACAAAAACAGGATAATAACGGGGGGGGGGGGGGGGCAGTTTCGTTTAAAACTATGAACAGTTTTTGTTGAACCTTTAACTTATGTTCTTTCATTTTTGATATTCTGTATTTTATTTTAAGTAAACATTGAAACAAACAGCTATCATTTTTTTGTTGGTGTGTTTTTTTTGTTGGTGTTTCATCCCTGTGAAGTCCTTAGAACTAAAGGTGCAGTGTTAAAATTTCTTCGGATTTGAGGATGGAGGATGGTAGGATCCCGAAATGCATCATTTCCTGGGAATCAGCAAAGGAAAAAAAGTCAAAATGTCCTAACCTCCGCTACAAGGACACTTATAAATAAGACTCTAATGATTTAAGCATATATTTTGGTAAATAAGAAGATCTAGACCCAGGCCAGGGCCAGGTGTGGGTTAATTAACCTGGCGTAGTCAACAGAGAAAACTGTGTGGAGGAATGGAAAGTAAAAACTGCACTAACAAATTTACGAACAAAAAAGCACCGATTAAGGCATTAGAGATTCAATTGCGGAAAATCCAAAATTAGAAAGTGCATTACCAATTAATGTCACAAGAGAGGTAATAGCTAAACAGATAAAATTAGAAAGTGCAGCAATATTTAATGGCACAGTCCTGAACAGCGAAAATTAGAAATTAAATTTCCAATTAAGGCCGCAAGAAATAAATTAAAATAATTTTTTCTCGAAAACGAAGGATGCCAACATATGCTAATGAAAAAAAAATGAACTTAGACTAAATGAATATAAAACCATCTAGCTGTATTCAATGGTTACTTAGCCTAAATGAATATAAAAATATAAAACCATCTACCTGTATTCAATGAACTTAGACTAAATGAATATAAAACCATCTACCTGTATTCAATGAACTTAGACTAAATGAATATAAAACCATCTACCTGTATTCAATGAACTTAGACTAAATGAATATAAAACCATCTACCTGTATTCAATGAACTTAGACTAAATGAATATAAAACCATCTACCTGTATTCAATAGTTACATGGACTTAATGAATATAAAACCATCTACCTGTATTCAATGAACTTAGACTAAATGAATATAAAACCATCTACCTGTATTCAATGAACTTAGACTAAATGAATATAAAACCATCTACCTGTATTCAATGAACTTAGACTAAATGAATATAAAACCATCTACCTGTATTCAATGAACTTAGACTAAATGAATATAAAACCATCTACCTGTATTCAATAGTTACATGGACTTAATGAATATAAAACCATCTACCTGTATTCAATAGTTACATGGACTTAATGAATATAAAACCATCTACCTGTATTCAATGAACTTAGACTAAATGAATATAAAACCATCTACCTGTATTCAATGAACTTAGACTAAATGAATATAAAACCATCTACCTGTATTCAATGAACTTAGACTAAATGAATATAAAACCATCTACCTGTATTCAATGAACTTAGACTAAATGAATATAAAACCATCTACCTGTATTCAATAGTTACATGGACTTAATGAATATAAAACCATCTACCTGTATTCAATGAACTTAGACTAAATGAATATAAAACCATCTACCTGTATTCAATGAACTTAGACTAAATGAATATAAAACCATCTACCTGTATTCAATGAACTTAGACTAAATGAATATAAAACCATCTACCTGTATTCAATGAACTTAGACTAAATGAATATAAAACCATCTACCTGTATTCAATGGTTACATTGTGTCCCAGCTTGAAATGACTGCAAAGTACTAGAATTTCATTTCCAGCTCGTTCGTTTAAAATATACACGTTTTGACTGCGTCTGAAACAAAAAGCAACAAAATAGTGTGCTTCAATATATTATAATTATTTCATTTCAGTTTTTATTTTAATTCAATTTTATATTTTAATACTATAATAAATTCTACCATTGTTTATTTAGTTCTCAAGTTATGGGACAAGGTGGCTAAACCGGCAGCGCGTTCGATTGGCGTACCGTAGGTCCCGGGTTCGAATCCTGGTGAAGTCTAGGATTTTTTCCCCCCGGATCTGGAGGGTGTCCTTGAGTCTACCCAGCTCTGATGGGTACATGACCTTAACTGTAAATGCGGATGTGCATTGTGCTGGCCTCACAATCACCTAGTATGCCGTGACCACAGGAGCTGGTGAATGCCGCTTCACTGGCTCTGAGATCAGTTTGGTCTGAAGGGTACTAATTTATTTATTTCTCAAATTCTAAAGGTGATAATCTTAAACTGCAATGGTCAAAGGAAGGGGAGAAGAGTTATTCGCACTTGACTTACGGCAACTGTACCTTTACCATTTCCCTTTTTGCCGAATCTCAACCACTTCGTCCCGAACATTGAGCCCTCTCCCCTGCTCCCAAATGACATTATGAATCTGCCTTCCCACCCTTTTTTCTCACCCACATCAAAGACTAGCAATGTCGAAGATATCGTCAAGATATGTGCAA
This sequence comes from Anisus vortex, assembly GCA_949126835.1. Taxonomy (NCBI): domain Eukaryota; kingdom Metazoa; phylum Mollusca; class Gastropoda; family Planorbidae; genus Anisus; species Anisus vortex. Next base: position 45,686,064 of record OX421493.1, read on the forward strand.
TATTATTGTCTTTCAATTCTTACATATTACCTTTCTAATGACAATTGTAAAATAGTTTTAGAACTAATCAGCTTTTTTTCTGGTAATTCTAGGTAAAATTGTTTTTCTTGTTTCAAATAATACAAGAACCACACGCATATTAAATAATTGTATTTATGGTCAAACCCAAGAGTTAATCGCCTAAATTACTTGACAGTAAGAGGTGAGTATGTCTCTCGGGCATAGCCTAGAATTTCGTTATGTCATAGGTGACTATTTCGTTAAGTCATAGGTGATTTTTTCGTTAGGTCATAGATGAATATTTCGCTAGGTCATAAGGGACTATTTTGTTTTATAATAGATGACTATTTCCCTAGGTCATAGGTGACTATTTCGTTAGGTCATAGGTGACTATTTCGTTATGTCATAGGTGACTATTTCGTTTCGTCATAGGTCATAGGTGACAATTTCGTTAGGTCATAGGTGACTATTTCGTTAGGTCATAGGTGACTATTTCGTTTTATCATAGGTGACTATTTCCCTAGGTCATAGGTGACTATTTCGTTAGGTCATAGGTGACTATTTTGTTAGGTCATGGGTGACTATTTCGTTTTATCATAGGCGACTATTTCCCTAGGTCATATGTGACCATTTCGTTTTATTATAGGTGACTATTTCCCTAGGTCATAGGTGACAATTTCGTTAGGTCAAAGGTGACTATTTCGTTATGTCATAGGTGACTATTTCGTTTGGTCATAGGTCATAGGTGACAATTTTGTTAGGTCAAATGTGACTATTTCGTTAGGTCATATGTGACTATTTCGTTTTATCATAGGTGACTATTTCCCTAGGTCATAGGTGACTATTTTGTTAGGTCATAGGTGACAATTTAGTTTTTTCATAGGTGACTATTTCCCAAGTGTAAGAAATATTTTTACTTCGTCATTTCAAGTTTATGAATTGTGAACAAACTCAAGTTGTGAGCTTGGCTGGATAATATTAGATTATAATAAAACTGAAGATAAATGTTTAGCCCATAGGCTACCACGCTACCATAATAATAATAAGCTATTATAATTATGGGCACTAACACCTAGCTGATAGGTGACTATTTCGTTAGGTCATAGGTGACTATTTCCCTAGGTCATAGGTGACTATTTCGTTTTGTCATAGGTGACTATTTCGTTTTGTCATAGGTGACTATTTCCCTAGGCCATAGGTGACTATTTCCCTAGGTCATAGGTGACTATTTTGTTTTGTCATAGGTGACTATTTCCCAAGTGTAGACATTGCCTTTCCCAAAATAATTATTATATTAATGAGTTAATTGATTTGATAATTATATGAAGACATTTGCATTTTATTACATTAATTTTTTAGTATCCCTTATTAAAGTTGTATAGGTCAGTGCACCCAATATATGTTTTGAAATCTTATATAGAAAAAGATTACGTTTTTGTAAGAAAATAGTTATAATTGTGAAGGGACTTCTGCTAGAGTAGAGGCCCAAGTGACATGGAACTGATTTAATATCTCCATTGTAAATTTTTTTTATTAAAGTATATCATATGTGCCTACAATTCCTACAATTTGATTCATAGAAGAATATATATCTGTGTTTTATGCTTTAAAAATAAATAATTAAAGTAAGTGAAAGAAATATTTTTACTTCGTCATTTCAAGTTTATGAATTGTGAACAAACTCAAGTTGTGAGCTTGGCTGGATAATATTAGATTATAATAAAACTGAAGATAAATGTTTAGCCCATAGGCTACCACGCTACCATAATAATAATAAGCTATAATAATTATGGGCACTAACACCTAGCTGATAGGTGACTATTTCGTTAGGTCATAGGTGACTATTTCGTTTTGTCATAGGTGACTATTTCCCTAGGCCATAGGTGAATATTTCCCTAGGTCATAGGTGACTATTTTGTTTTGTCATAGGTGACTATTTCCCTAGGTCATAGGTGACTATTTCGTTTTGTCATAGGTGACTATTTCCCTAGGTCATAGGTGACTATTTCGTTTTGTCATAGGTGACTATTTCGTTTGGTCATAGGCTATAGGTGACTATTTCCCTAGGTCATAGGTGACTATTTTGTTTTGTCATAGGTGACAATTTCGTTAGGTCATAGGTGACTATTTCGTTTTGTCATAGGTGACTATTTCCCTAGGTCATAGGTGACTATTTCGTTTTGTCATAGGTGACTTTTTCGTTTGGTCATAGGTGACTATAGGTGACTATTTCCCTAGGTCATAGGTGACTTTTTTGTTTTGTCATAGGTGACAATTTTGTTAGGTCATAGATGACTATTTCGTTTTGTCATAGGTCATAGGTGACTATTTCGTTTTGTCATAGGTGACTATTTCCCTAGGTCGTAGGTGACTATTTTGTTTTGTCATAGGTGACAATTTCGTTAGGTCATAGGTGACTATTTCGTTTTGCCATTGTTGACTATTTCCCTAGGTCAAAGGTGACTATTTTGTTTTGCCATAGGTGAATATTTCCTTTTGTCATAGCTGTACTCACTTGACTCCGAAAGAGACGTACGTTTGACCCCAGTATGCTACTGGAAGCAGTGTCATTGCGGCTAGGTTTTTGCCAGACTTCTCCAAAATCAAGACTATTCCAAAGTCACCGTCGCCGGTCATCTCAAAGATCAAGTCCGGCCAGGCATACGCGTCCTTAACATACCTGCAGATCATAAACCAAACAGGCTCGTTTCCATATCATTTACTTTATAATACTTATAGAATTATCACTCTAAAAAGTTAAAATTAAACAATACAAAAAAACAAACACATTTAAAGCATTCCCAAAATGAAACCTGAATATATTAGTGTAGTGCCGTCCTCTTCTGTAATTTAAAAACTTTCATTTGCACGAAAAAAATATCGAACATTACATGGTGCCGCCTAACTATAAATGTTAATCACTACAAATGGATCGTAATATAAAAACATGCAATTAATTAAGTCTTACTCTGACAGCTCAGCCAAACCGTACAAATGTCAGACATTACATGGTGCCGCCTAACTATAAATGTTAATCACTACAAATGGATCGTAATATAAAAACATGCAATGAACTAAGACTTACTCTGACAGCTCAGCCAAACCGTACAAATGCATCTTCCTGGGGCTCAGGATGGCGGTCTTTGATTTCGGCACATTCAGCGTAATAGCAGTCGTCAGAGTGGTGATCTGGTGTCAATGGGTGTTAGTATAAAGTCATACATTGCCAACACATAATATAATATATGTACATAAATAAGGCCCGCAATTAACAGCATCGAGAAATCGTAGTTTCCACGACACGCTTTTCTCATTCGGCGCCGAGGAATCGTAATTTCCGCAGGAACCCTTTTTTTATTCGGCGGCTCACCAAATGCACTACATGTACCAAAAGATATAAATTTTTTTCTGTTAGCAGGCCATATTCCCCAACTTTTAATCAATGGAAACATTTTGTTTCAGTTGCAGACGCAGTATATTCTGCGCTATTAAAGTTTACTAAGAAAGTAATGAATATTGATTTTGACACATAAAAAAATGTAATTTTGGATGTTTGTTAAAGTGTAACATTATGATTTTTTTTTTCATATTTACAAATAAAATCTAATCTCATATTATATTACATACACTCCTTCTATACAGATTATTACGCGTCCTACGCTAATTCGTGGTTTGAGGCTAGTGTAAGTGAGATTTAATACGGCGTAGGCGTGAAATCCGAGAGCCGCGGTAAATTGGTTGGCCTTGAATATAAGCAGTAAACATTGATTTATACAATAACAATAAATACATGTTTTTAATGATGATAATACTTCACAAAGAAACTTCATAATGCAATATTACAAAAATTACATAATTCGCTCCCTTCACTTTTTTTCTCAAATTCAGTAAGAATTTTTTGTTGTTGTTTAAAGTTATTCCCCTTTTAACCAAGTACTATGCCACTTTTCATTGAACACGTTTGTTTTTTTCTTGTTTTTTTTTTCTATTGTTCCAATGATTATTGCCCTTTTATTTAAATTTGAAAAGTACTTCAGTAAATATAATGTATGAACTAAAGTACATGACTGGGAACGTAATGTAAAATAATTACAAAATGAAAAGTTTATTCACAGCGTTGTCTTAGTATATTATCGTGTTGAAAATAAAACATGATTCAATATTTACACTGTCCATACCACACATCATACAATCATTATAAGGCTTCATACAACACATCATACAGTCATTATAAGGCTTCATGCAACACATCATACAGTCATTAAAAGGCTTCATACAACACATCATAAAATAATTATAAGGCTTCATGCAACACATCATACAGTCATTATAAGGCTTCATACAACACATCATACAGTCATTATAAGGCTTCATACAACACATCATAAAATCATTATAAGGCTTCATGCAACACATCATACAGTCATTATAAGGCTTCATGCAACACATCATACATTCATTATAAGGCTTCATACAACACATCATAAAATCATTATAAGGCTTCATGCAACACATCATAAAATCATTATAAGGCTTCATGCAACACATCATAAAATCATTATAAGGCTTCATACAACACATCATAAAATGATTATAAGGCTTCATGCAACACATCATACAGTCATTATAAGGCTTCATACAACATATCATAAAATCATTATAAGGCTTCATGCAACACATCATAAAATCATTATAAGGCTTCATACAACACATCATAAAATCATTATAAGGCTTCATGCAACACATCATAAAATCATTATAAGGCTTCATACAACACATCATAAAATCATTATAAGGCTTCATGCAACACATCATACAGTCATTATAAGGCTTCATGCAACACATCATACAGCCATTATAAGGCTTCATACAACACATCATAAAATCATTATAAAGCTTCATGCAACACATCATACAGTCATTATAAGGCTTCATACAACACATCATAAAATCATTATAAGGCTTCATGCAACACATCATACAGTCATTATAAGGTTTCATACAACACATCATACAATCATTACAAGGCTTCATACAACACATCATACAATCAGTATAAGACTTCATACAACACATCATACAATCATTATAAGGCTTGATACAACACATCATACAATCATTACAAGGCTTCATACAACACTTCATACATTTCACTGTGTAAGCCCATCACACCATGTGATATTGTCTAAAAACACACACACCCACATTGCAATGTACAACGACACACACACTTACAGTTACATCTGAAGCCTCAGGTGTAAAGGCGTACACGTAGGCTGCAGTTCTCTTTGTCTTTTTTTGCGGGCCGCGATGTGCCACAATGAAAATGAAACGCCTGCCCACTGAGACGATCTCATTCGCAATGGTTTTTGCTAGGAAACAAACACCGTATAAAACGTAAAGCACACCGGACGGGTGAATAGATGTAAATGTTACGTACACGTTTAATTTTAATTAACATTAAAACAGGTATGTCCGTTTTTTTTATTTCTCGGCTAACCTGAGGGCTTGTGTGGCCGGGCGAAATACCCCTAATTTAAATCCCTACAAATATATGCCGTGCGTCCACCTGAATAAGAAACATCGTCCTAGGTAAGTAAAATGAAGTACCCTTCGGACCTAATTGTTTATAAGGGCCGGTGGAGCAGCGTTCACCAGCGTTCACGACATACTAAGGGATTGTGTGGCCAGCACAATGCCCAGCCGCCTTTATTTTTTCTCCATCAGAGCTGGGTAAACACCGGAACACCCTCAAGTCCTTGGAACAAATCCTAGCCTTCACCAGGATTCGAACCCAGAACCTTCAGTGCGACAGACGAACGGGCTACCGCTAGGCATCCTACTAACACGGGACATATTCACCCCTTAACCCTTACAGTCCCGGGCGCGTATATAGCGGAACTGAAGGCAGCATAGATAGAAGTAGGTCGGTACGGGAAGGGTTAATAGTCTAAAAGGATACTTTATTACATGTATAAAAGCATGAGAAATAAGCCACGCGTCCAAAACAATGATGGCGGAATACCAAATTGAAATATAATTTGTAATTTTGGATTTGTTAGGTAGGCCAAATTTTTGTTTGTCTCTTGTACGCTTTTAAACCAAAATATTATTTTTTTAAAGTTATAAATTAGCTAATATTTTTTTAGTCATGATTCAACAAAACATTCCTATCTGTAAATATATAGACCTGTATGTATGTCGAAGGACACTTACTTATACACCTGTTCAAGATAGGGCAGGTACTAACGCCAGGTGCTGTCCGGAAAATCAGAGAGTTGTTGTGAAGGGCGATCACGTCCACTCTGAAGAGGTACTCGTAGTTGACCAGCATTTCTCTTACGATACTGACAGTATAGACAGGAAGGTCCTTGCCTAGTATGGCGTCGACTTTGACCCAATCAAATGTGAAGTTTTCCACAACAGCTTGTGACATGACACTGCGTGGATAGTAGAGGGATCATTATACACACACACACACACACACACACACACATAAACACACACGCTTACACAGGCATACACAGAACAACACACGCATACATTTTAGAGATGAAAATCGAACCGAAACCGAACCGAACACACCGAACTCGAGCCGTGTTGGTAGTCGAACCGAAGCGAAACCGAACTTCAAGTAGTGTGTTCGATTCCCATCCATCATACAAATACACATTGTAATGTTATTGTACCCCAGACCCCTTTCTTCTCATAATTAAGGCTATAATTAACATAAATGTGATTCTTTAACTACGACATGCAAGATAAAATAAATTGTAACCGCTCTGCCTTTCTCATACAATTTATATTAGCCTCGAATATTTCTCATGCATTGTTTATTAGCCTTGAATCTTTCTTATACATTGTATGTTATACTTGAATCTGTCTGATGCAATCACGTTCCTGTATTTATCTATATCCCCTTCTCCCCCCCCCCCCCCCTTTAATTTTTTTGCACTGTATTCTGAGAAAAGGGAAAAGGACAACCTTGCAATGATCTGGCGATATACACAAGTGTAATTTCTTCCACTAATAGTTTCATTCTATAACTCAAACGGGCATCGATTACAAGATTACAGTCTCGCTATAAGTTACTCAGTTCAACAATGTGAGGTATCGATACGATTATATTTAGCACATTTGGAGGCTTTACAATTCCGATTTATAACTATTATAACTCCGTTCTTTTTTACCTATCACTAGATGCACTTTTTTAAATAGTTGCATGGATATTATTACATTGGGATTCATTTTCAACTATTATGCAACTATTTCTTTTATCTATACATTAAATAAATATAAAACTGTTCATTCCTAGGCTAGTTGGCGTACGTTGATTATTCAAGATTGATTCAATTGCTGCCTTCATTGGCCTTGTGAACAAAGCTCAAGTAGAACATAAAACATGAAAAAACCATATCTGGCCCAGGTTGAATTTGTGCCTAAGACGTTAAACCGACCCAACATTTGAGAACAGCATTTGCTGAAATACAATACATTCATGCAATATATACATGCATTTATATGTGTGTATATTATTACATGCAATTAGTATTATTGGTATGTCTATAAACATTAGTTGTGTTAGCTTTCACTGCTCACTGTGCAATGAGAGTGCATGGAAATTAGTAGAGATAGCGCAAAGATTAGTATTATATATATATATATATTATATTGTATTATATTATATTGTATTATATTATATTATATATACAGAAATGCCTTACTTGTAACCACCAACCGGGCCGTTGCCTATATCAGAACCCTCACTAAAAGCCTTCCACGATATTGTTATATTCATGCAGCTGGAGCTGACCAATACTGGAGGTCGTATCAGCATGGGCAGTCCTGGTGGTCAGAAGATACAAGGTAAGCTCATTTTATTGGTACACTAGAACATAAGGAATCGTTGCATAGATTCTGATTAGCATTATGTTTCAATACAAAGCTTTTAATTTATCCAATTAAACGCTAGGTGCACATCAAGTACTCATCAGGTACCCATCTAGTATTCGTCAAGTACTCATAAAGTACTCATCATGTACTCATCAAGTACTATAGACCACCCCATCCCTATTAGCGTCGTAAAAAGTCACCCCACTGGCAAGCTGGCCCGTCTCTAATTAAGTCATAAAGAGTGCATTAGTTGCACAAGAAAAGGTCACTTACTTCGCTGGCACGCTGGCCCGTACCACGACGGATGACACTGTCCACTTCTGCAATGACCGGTCGTCTTATTGCAGTCGTCATCGTCAGCACAGTGGCAGTCTAGGTTACAGTTCTCTCCAAACTTATAAATCGGACACCCTGTATTCAAATAACACAACAACTAATCAAACAAAGCATACATAAGAGCCGGTATAACAAATAACGATGGCAGACAATGGAGATAATTCATTTCGGGAATTAAGTTAGCGGAACTATAGATACACGTGGACAATTTGTAAATGCTTTGCTAACCTTCCTCAAAAAAACTTTTTTTTTTTTTTTTGGGGGGGGGGGGATTAGTCCCTATTAGAATCTTCATTTTCTTTTATTTCTATAATTTCTATTTATTAATTTGTAAGGTAACTTTGTGATTTCCATGGAATTATTTTTCAACTAGTTGTTCGATTGAATTGACTTCAAACCAAGGAAAAGAGAAGAACTCTTTAGTCTTCTGTATTGAGGACAGTTAAAAACTTGTTAAGCAACGAGATCGTATGGCCAAGTATTTAAATAGTTCTGTGTGATCATATATATTATAGATACAGTGGTGCCCTGATAACGATTCTTCGAAGGTAAGAGCAGCCCCCTCGGTCGACTCTTTGTATTTTAACTTCGAGCCAAATTTGAGTCTCGAGCGAGATTCGCAAAGGTTCTCAGATAGATGCAAGAGTCTTGTAAAGCCACTCGGGAAAAAGGGAGGGGGGTGACTTGATATACGAGCAAAGTGAGTTACGACCTCAGTCACTGAACGAATTAAACTCAAGTCAGTCAAGGCACAATGGTTTATCCCAAATCAGGGGTCGGCAACCTTTTTTTGATGATAGCAGGATTTCTGCTTCACCCAGCATGCCAACAGCCTAAAAGTGAACACGCGACACCGATCAAATTTATTATTTTTTCCGTTTTTGTGTGTGTCTTCCGAGCGCCGTTGAAAATGGTTCCACGTGCCAAGTCTGGGCAAGCGTTTCATAGGTTGCGGACCCCAGGTCCTAAAAATCACTTACTTTCACACTTGTTGGTGTAGCGGTTGACCGGCCCGTGTGAAGCCCTCGATAGTAGCTGCATGTCCTCGGTGCCCACCGCATCCACTCTGAATACGTACTCGGCATTGTTCTTGATACCGGACGTGACGCTGACGACATATTCCCCCCTGTCGGTGTGGCTCTTGTTGATCGGGTTCCGCCAGGCTGCCTGGTTCTTCTCCTCATATTCTTTGTAGTACAGGCTAGGGATGTAGAGGACACGGTGTTAGTTTGAGTTAGAAAAATAAAATATAATTTACTATTGACAACACAAGTTAAAAGACCAGCTGAATTATTTTTTTATGCCTTACAAGGAAACGATTTTAATATGAGTCGTGAGCATCATAATTAGGGTTGCCATCCGTCCCAATATATCGGGACCGTCACCGTTATGGACCTTCTTGTCCCGACATCCCGACAAGACCCAATTTTGTCCCGGTTATGCAAAATACTGTTACGAGTTTGGCTCAAAGTACTGAAGTAACGCCATCTGTTAGCGCAACATGTAAATGCAGCCTCAGTTGTTTCTTTTGTTTATGTAAATAAGTTTTTGTTGACAAAGTCGTCTCACATATGGCGTTGCATGTTGCGTATCCTGTATCGACGATGCAAGTACCTTCTAGATTCTAGATCTTGCGCTATTATTCGAGAAAATACGGTATTTTTCTTTTTGACTTCATTTTGACACCCCAGGTCCCAGCTAGATATGGCAACCCTAATCATAATACTACTTAAACATGACTTTCATGAAATTAGTTTGATATTTACACTTTAAACGTGTATTATTTCTTATGGGAAAAAAATGCCAAACGGTCGAAGTGATTTTGAAATGTTTAATTTCAGGAAACAGGAATGTGACTTAAATTAAAGAATTGGAAACTTTGGAAAAAAAAAAGTTCATAATGCAACGTGTTTTGAATGTTAGCTCAGCTCTTATTTTCAACAAAACGATAAAACATGGGTTGAGCGACTCACACATTGCTTTACTTTGTTGTTCCGTGAAAAGTCAAATCGTTATGGGCTCATGGGATTACCCATTTTATCAATTCCATATCTCTTCATCAAAATTAAAAAAATTTTGATACAGAAATATTCTTTCGTAATCCCGAAATTTCAATAAATTATTTTAATACATTTTACTATGAGAATCAATAATTTCGAATCATTTTCGAGAAAAAACTCTTCCCTTGAACTTTATTATAGAAGAATGTGATATACAAATTATAGTTAGATTTGAACTAGTTTGCTGCCTTATATATAAGTTCTCTTTTTTTCAGATCAGCATTTGGGCATGGAATGGGTTGCCTGAACAAACCAGGAAAACCAGTAACTTAACATCACTTAAAACATGAATAAAATACAAAACTAGACTCGGACCACGAACGAGAGTAGGACGCAATAATATTACTTATAGAAGGAGAGTCTGCAATATATAAGATAGAAAGGTTATAATGTTAAACATTATAATGTAGAAACGATATCTCACTTGTACTGCCCAACAGGGCCCTCCCCTATATCTACATCTTGCACGAACGCGTTCCAGCTGATGGTGAAATTGTTGCAAGTGTGGTGTACGAGTTTAGGAGGCATCGCCAATCGTGGAAGTCCTGGAACCAGAGGTGAAAAGATACATGTACACGTCTATTTCAAAATGTTGGAAATACAACGTCATTCAACGTAAGTCTGATGCCACTAATCCGTCGTACAACGTAAGTCTGATGCCACTAATCCGTCATACAACGTAAGTCTGATGCCACTAATCCGTCATACAACGTAAGTCTGATGCCACTAATCCGTCATACAACGTAAGTCTGATGCCACTAATCCGTCATACAACGTAAGTCTGATGCCACTAATCCGTCATACAACGTAAGTCTGATGCCACTAATTCGTCATACAACGTAAGTCTGATGCCACTAATTCGTCATACAACGTAAGTCTGATGCCACTAATCCGTCATACAACGTAAGCCTGATGCCACTAATTCATCCTACAACGTAAGTCTGATACCACTAATTCGTCATACAACGTAAGTTTGATGTCACTAATTCGTCATAGAACGTAAGTTTAATGTCACTAATTCGTCATAGAAAGTAAACTTGATGTCACTAATTCGTCATACAACGTAAGTTTTATGTCACTAATACGTCATACGAAAAACTGATGCCACATCGCCCTGCAACGTAAACACCCGATGTCATTAAATCAATATACGTCTATTGTGAATGGAGCATAAAATAACACAAGTTCGGCGCTATCTACACACGTCAAATTTACCCAGTAAAACAACGAAGTCTACAGAAAGAACAACTTTTAACAAAACCAGAACATCAGGAAATAAAGCTCTTACTTCGTTGACATTTCGCTCCACCCCAGTCCTTGTCACACATATCCAGAGGACACTTTCCGGTGACGGAATCGCAGGCTGCGTTGTCCAGACAGTTACATCGGAACTCACAATATTTGCCGAACGTTAACTTACTGCAACCGGCTGAAATCGTTAAAAAAAAAACAAAAAAAAACAGAAACGTAACAAATGTTCAGGCTGCAGAAACTGATATTGAAGTCTGCTTCAACATTCTGAAGGACATTTATTAGATTTAAATCTGTGAACGGTGCTTCTCCGGCCATATAGAGCGATTCGCGTAAAAATGTAATACCGTTTTTTTTTAAATAAAAATTTTAGCCTTCCCCCCCCCCCCTCCCCTTGACAAAAATCTAGGCTTCTTCAATGCTGCTAGGTACTCTAATGTTCAATTACTCACATAACATCTAATAACAACCAGTATAGAGGCCTTTGTATTCACATATTTACATTAGATCTAATATCAACCAGTATAGAGGCCCTTGTATTCAAATATTTACATTACATCTAATATCAACCAGTATAGAGGCCCTTGTATTCAAATATTTACATTACATCTAATATCAACCAGTATAGAGGCCCTTGTATTCAAATATTTACATTACATCTAATATCAACCAGTATAGAGGCTCTTGTATTCAAATATTTACATTACATCTAATATCAACCAGTACAGAGGCCCTTGTATTCAAATATTTACATTACATCTAATATCAACCAGTATAGAGGCCCTTGTATTCAAATATTTACATTACATCTAATATCAACCAGTATAGAGGCCCTTGTATTCAAATATTTACATTACATCTAATATCAACCAGTATAGAGGCCCTTGTATTCAAATATTTACATTGCATCTAATATCAACCAGTATAGAAGTCATAGTATTCAAATATTTACATTACATCTAATATCAACCAGTATAGAAACAATTGTATTCAAATATTTACATTACATCTAATATCAACCAGTATAGAAGTCATAGTATTCAAATATTTACATTACATCTAATACCAACTAGTATAAAAACCCTGGTATTCCGATGCTTAGGCTACATTATAAATAATAGCCACTAGAATCGAAACCGTGGAAGGCATATTCATATACTTACATAACAACTGATATCTGGTATTTAGATACTTGCGTCGCAATACCTAGCCTTACTGCTAGGTCCCATGATGTTCAAATACTTACATAACAACTGATACAAATGATTTAGGCTTACTTGTACACTTATGGTAGATTGGAATAGATGGTAGGCCAGGTTGGACGGTACTCAGGAGCTTGCCGTGCGCGGAGGCCCTAATGTCGATCCTGAACATTTGGTACGCGTCCGGCACTAGCCCCGTGGTGACGTCAACCAGGTAGTGCTGCCGTCCGTTCTGCAGGTCCGTCACATTGATTGGATTATTCCAACTTGCGGAGTTCTCCGCCTTAGTTTTTACACTAAAAAAAACAACAATAAAGCATACACAAGTAGGACAATTAATGTAGTCAACAAGACAAAAGCATTTTATATTTGAAAAGGGGTAGTAGCATACTAGAATTACTCGAAGTACTTTAGAGTTTCGCTAATGGCGGGTAGCTAGTTACCCGGTACCCGACCAAAAAAAGTAAAATTAACGGTTCGGAATTGGAAAGAAAGCCAAAATCTAGCTGAAATAGTCATATTTTTTTTGTACAGCGGTATCTCAGGTTACGCACTCCTCCAGTCACAAAATATTCATATTGTGAAATGTGTCTCGGGTAACGAACAGTGTCTCGGTTTACGAACAAAGACGAGAGAGAGAGAGAGAGAGAGAACAAGGTTTAACGTTGGAGACAAACGATCGTGTACTGTACAAACGAAGATCACGTAGTACTAGTTTTGCACGCGGGAGTAGGCTCGCTTTCATTGGCCTTGCTACACAGAAGTAAAATATTTCTAATCATTAGCACTGTGTTCAGTTTTTCTCTTAAATTTTTATTCCTTGTTAGCACTATCAATTATAAGTTAGAGCAGGGGTCGGGAAATTTTTTGTCTGAGAGAGCCATGGACACCACATTTTTTGAAAAGTAATGCCGTGAGAGCCATGCATTATGTTTAAAACTAAAAATTCACGTAAATGTGTGCATTTTGTGTAATGTCAACACTAAAAGTACAATAATTATTCAGAGATGCAATTATTTTTTTATAATTGAGCATTTGTCTGCGAGCCAGATGCAGCCATCAATAGAGCCACACCTGGCTCGCGAGCCATTGGTTCCCGACCCCTGAGTTAGAGGAACAGCTAGGAAACACAAACGCATAACAGTTGGAGTGAAGAAAGAAAGAATTTTGAAACATGAAAATGGCGTTCACGTGTGTGACATCACTAATGCATGTCCTCTAAAGCAGCCTTTAATTAACCTTTTACACGTGACCCGTTCATTTTGTGCACTGCTACCTTGAGACCAACAATACATTTGTATCGTCTGCACTAGCCTAACAATTTAATATAACAGACATGAATTCCGAAAATATATATATATTTTCTTTTTATATCGCGATATCAACTATCTCCACCATAACAAAGAACAAAGAGTGACTCAAACCAATTTGCCAATAGGCGTAGCTAAGCTAAGCTGCAGAAACAAAGACATCAAATATATTAACATGTATTAACAACTTTCATTTTATAACACCTTTTATTAAATTATAATTGTTTTCATGAACTATGTTACTTTGTCTATACTGAATTTCTATGTTGGTATTCTCTTTCCTTGATACCTTAAAATGAATCTATTATTATTAATTTTATTATTTCGGTAACTTTTACTATTATTTACTGATGTTAGAATATTCTAATTATGTTTTTGATTATGCCTTTATGGAACTGATGTACTTTGTGGCAAAAAATAAACATTGTTCATATTGTTCATATTGTTCAATACACGTATTATTTGCATTTTGTCTGGTAAACAACTCGAGGCTAATAAGAAAATCACTTATTTTTTCTCATCTTGAAACGTATAGTTCTCTATGATATTAATTACAATGTCTCGGGCTACGAACATATTATATTAATTACAATGTCTCGGGTTAAGAACATTTGGTGTTACGAACCGAGTTTTTGGAACGAAAATTAAGTTCGAAACCCGAGGTATCACTGTTTATAAAAAATAATTGTTCGGAATTCATGTCTGCTACATGTATATTAAATCGTAAGGTCAGTGCAGACGATAAAAATGTTTGTGAATCTCAAGGTAGCAATGTACAAAATGAATGGGTCACGAACAGTAAAGGGTTGAGAAACGCTGGTTTAGATTAAAGGACATTCATTTAGAAAAAAAAATATCATGACGACATTTGCTTATTGCATGAATGAACTACTCCTGGATCAAAAAGAGTGCATATTACATCAAGAATTACCAAAAGTGAACGGCTGCAATAAAAAAAAATTCTCTTTATGCTGAAAGGTGCATGATTGTGTGGCCAGGACAGAGATCAGATATCTTCGAGTTAAAATGGTAGCCTAAGTAGCGTGATAATGGAGAAAAAACAGTATCTGTTGACGCTGACGCGGCTAATTATAAAATCTATAAAGTGTGCCAGAAATACAAGAATATTTGTTACGCTCGGATCTCGCGACAAGTAATACGATCTCGCGACAAGTAATACGATCTCGTGACAAGTAATACGATCTCGCGACAAGTAATACGATCTCGCGACAAGTAATACGATCTCGCGACAAGTAATACGATCTCGAGACAAGTAATACGATCTCGCGACAAGTAATACGATCTCGCGACAAGTAATACGATCTCGCGACAAGTAATACGATCTCGCGACAAGTAATACGATCTCGCGACAAGTAATACGATCTCGCGACAAGTAATACGATCTCGCGACAAGCAATACGAACTCCGACATGTCAAAGGATCGTCTGCTATTGTCTAATTGAAAAATGTAATCTTACATGTACAATCCCACAGGACCTTCGCCTTCGTCGATTTTGTCGTAGAAAGGGTCCCAGCCCAAAGTAACACTGTTGCAAATCAAGTTCACTATGGATGGAGCCCTCAACATTCTTGGCAGTCCTGTAAAGAAGAATCCACACGTGTGCAAACAATATATGAACGTATATGTCATTTTCTTTCCTAAAAGCACGATATAAAAAATGAATGATATTCTGTAGGAAATACTTAAATGCGGTTAATCAATACAACTTGGAAAACTGAGATACAATACTAAAAGGATATCCAACCTCTTCGCTACCTTTTTCCATTGATTTTAATAATGGACTAACAATTAAAACCACTTCTATAATCTCATAGAGCCCGAGGTACATTTTTTATTATTATATTTTGTTCTTTTTAAAATCTTTTTTTTAACGGTTTTGTATGTCCGGTTCGAGCTGCAATAAGAATGGTCAGCGCCACGAGGGATTTTATTCTTGGTCAATGGTGATTGACAGGTTAGAACAATAGTGCATGAAGAACAGAGTAATGGGTTCTCAGGTGCCCAAGAAACTCTCCATTTTCAGGAAACCGATGCCCCAGTTCTGATAAACCCTTAAAACCCTGGTTTAAATATGTGAAAATCAAACATCTTCAAAGAAATTTGTTCCGATATCGACAATATCAACATAATATATTACTTCTCTGACAGCCTGCTCCGTCATATTCGAAAGCG
This sequence comes from Anisus vortex, assembly GCA_949126835.1. Classification (NCBI taxonomy): domain Eukaryota; kingdom Metazoa; phylum Mollusca; class Gastropoda; family Planorbidae; genus Anisus; species Anisus vortex. The sequence continues at coordinate 45,702,310 of OX421493.1, forward strand.
CACACTCTTCTAGGGCAGTCGCCGTTCACTTTGTCACAGCTCTCGTCGTCGGCGCAGTGGCAGTCGTAATGACAGTTGAGTCCGAACTTATGAGATGGACACGCTGTGGGGGGAAAAGATTGTTGACCATGAGCTTCGAAAGAGTTGATGTTTGTGGGGGGGGGGGGGGGGGGAGGGGGGAGGCTTATCGCATGCGTGTGTGTGGTACTTAAACAGTAAGGATACCCACGACAAACAATGTACTCCAACATATTTAATTAGTTTACTGTGTCCATCTCAGACCAATACGAGGAATATCCCGCATTAATAAACCAGGCACTATGCATTGATCTGTCCACTCTAAGAATAACTATTAGGGTTTCCAGGTTCCGGTTTTGTACCGGACAGTCTGGTATTTCAGTAGAGTGGACTTATTGACTCAATCCCCGTGGTTCCCATTGGAGAAAAGGGCCGTAAGAACGTGACGAGGTTGGTCAACAAGTTAGCGTCCGAAGGGCTTTCACTTGCTCGCATCATAAGCTCTTCCTAAGAAGAGGAACTTCCTTGACCACGCTCACTTAGGGATGGCGTATTTACGGTTTATGTAGCATTGTTTTTTTTTCAAGGTGTAGAGATCATAGCCCCACGATCAACTCTCCTCTTTTTACCCGGGCTTGACGCCGACAAGACCCCCCCCCCCCCCCCAAACACACACTCACCAGAGAGTGATAGATAACCAGGCGGAGTTATTTCAGTAGACTGCGCAATATAAAATATATAGCCTATAAATAAATTACCTGACAATATTACCAGTATCAAACCAAATTTTTCAATAGGGCGGGATAGCCGGAAGTGGGATTGATAGTAAGGTCCCGAGAGGTTATATAGCAACTCTAGTCCAGGGATCGGCGACCTACGGCTGGCGTGCCAGACTTGGAACGCAGAGTGAATTTCAATGGCACGCGGAATACCCCCCCCCCCCCCCCCCCGTCTCTTTTATACAAAAGATAGATTGGTAACGCATGATGAATTTTAGAATGTTGGCTCTAGTTTATGCAAGATCTTCAGTGAGGAGTCTACAACCACAAAAAAAAAATAATAATTGTGAATTGTGAGTTAAGAAACTGGACTAGACTCACGGTCTTTGCAGTAGGGCAGTCCGGTAAAGCCCCTCTCACACAACCCTTGACACCTGCCTTCGTCACACATCACATTATTCAAACAGTTACACTGCTGTTCACAGTTCGCGCCATAACGGCCGACTTCACATGCTGCTAAAACTAGAAATAGTATTAAAAAAAAACACTCTCAGTCTGTGATACTTGGCATGTTGTGAGGGTGAGTTTGTAGCTAATCCTCGTAGCTAGTAACCTAACTAATCCCATATGATGAAATATTCCAGCTTCACATTGCAATAATATGCATATTTCTATCAAAACGCGGTCTTGCAATCTTGCTAAATGTAGCACCGGGCTATAGATCTATCTGTAATTTTGTATGATTCTGTAAATTTTTTCTGTCTACATTTTAGTGCAATCTTCCTTCAACAATTCGATTTAGTGCCGTAGTCATTCGATTTCTCCAGCACATATTTAATGGAATTATACTTGAAAGATATGTATACTTGAACCTCACAGTACATGTTATATAAGCGCTATTCTATTAGTCAGATTTCATGTATTCTGTCTTTATATTTTACACATAGAGTCATAGATAAATAGTCGGCTAGATAAATAGATAGTTTGTTAGATAGATCGATAGATCGATAAAGTAGATTATGCAGCAAGGATGACTCACATAGATAGATAGATAGATAGATAGATTGATAGATGGATAGATAGATAGATAGATAGATAGATAGATAGATTGATAGATAGATAGATAGATAGATAGATAGATAGATAGATAGATAGATAGATAGATAGATAGATAGATAGATAGATAGATAGATAGATAATCAACAGAGTGGAGTAATGATAGTGATATAGATAGACAAATAGACTGAAAAGACATATAGATAGGCGCAGTGATAAATAGATAAACAAACAGGTAGAAAGATAATTAGATAGATTGATAGATAGATAATTATAGATAATATCTAATAATAAAGCCATGATTGCTTACATGTGATTGGCAAAGAAAATACACATAAGACCGTAGTACGAAATATCACTGATATTGTAGTTTTTGTACACATAATTGTTCTGACAAATTATTTACAGAAGATTAATCCAGTTATGCATAGTCATAAGTATAAATTTAACAACAATTCTTTTTTCTCAATATTAAACTTAGCTAGCTGAAATTTTTACGATTGTTTACAATTTTACGCTGACGTCAGTTATCTAATGATTTCGTAAACTGTGATTGGATGTACAAAGTTGTGCCTAAAATATCACCAAGAAGCTGCGCAGCTGTGCACATAGCGGTATTTTTTTTTCAGAATAGTAATAATAATAATGGTTGTTTATATTGCGCTAGTTTCCATGTTATTAAATAATTTAGCATGCTCAGTGCCCCTCTTGGTATAAATTACAGCATCAGATGTATGAATAAGCAAGGCAAGAGAAAGGTCTTTTAACACTGTTAAAAAAGACTACTTTGTCGCAGAATCTCTCAGTTCTGCAGTGTTTTGTAAACTCTGGAGTCTTTGAAGCTGGTTCTGGCGTGAACCCGACATGCATCTGTTGCAGTAATCATGACCAAAGGGAAATTGGAGAAACCAAGAAATCTCAGCTTACTTGGTTATGTTTATCTAGCATACCCTGGGAACAGCACAGGGTCTGACCTTATTTACGCTCTCTCTATCAAAGCTTTAACATTTTCTACGAGTTTGTTAGCCAAAGTTTGGATCCATGTAATCATCAGCTTACTTTGTGCTGAATAATTTTTTCTAATATTGTCGGGTATTAATTAATTAGGACTTCAACTAAGAAAGCTTGTATTAACGAAGCACCAAATGTAGGCCATGCCGTCAAGCCAAAGGATGAGTTGACATTAATTTCAACGAGGTAAGGTTAATGTTAACGTGTAAAGTAGAGTAAGTAAAAGTATCCCGTCGGACCAAATTGATCATAGGGCCGGTAAAGCAGCGTTCACCAGTTTCTATGGCCACGGCCTACTAGGTGATGTGTGGCCAGCAGCACAATGCCCGACCGTCTTTACTTTACCCCAACTAGTGTCAAGGTACCCATCAGAGCTGGGCAGACTCAGGGACACCCTTCAGTCCCGGGAAAAAATCCTAGCCTTCACCAGGATTGTAACCCAGGACCTTCGGTACGCCAGCCGAAGCGCGTGTAAAACCATTGTGTTATTTCTGCTACTACCTGCCGTTCTAGCGCTGTGAAGACATCCCTTGTGTTAATTCTGCTACTACCTGCCGTTCTATCGCTGTGAAGACATCCCTTGTGTTATTTCTGCTACTACCTGCCGTTCTAGCGCTGTGAAGACATCCCTTGTGTTATTTCTGCTACTACCTGCCGTTCTAGCGCTGTGAAGACATCCCTTGTGTTATTTCTGCTATTACCTGCCGTTCTAGCGCTGTGAAGACATCCCTTGTGTTATTTCTGCTACAACCTGCCGTTCTATGGCTGTGAAGACATCCCTTGTGATATTTCTGCTACTACCTGCCGTTCTAGCGCTGTGAAGACATCCCTTGTGTTATTTCTGCTACTACCTGCCGTTCTATGGCTGTGAAGACTTTACATCAAACCTCAAGGGGCGAAACAAGCAAAGAGTTTAGAAGAAATCAAGGGAAATAATGAGGATATCATTCCATGGATTAATATAATTTCACTAGTTGTATCCCTTTTAACTGTAATAAATATAATAAACAGAGCTATTCTGTTTTTCACTATGCTGTTGCATATTATTAATTATGATTGATATTATTTACAAATAATAAATGAATTGATACATTTTAAATATGTTATCTACATATATTCGTATAGTTATTTCAATTTATTTTTTATTCTAGTTTTGTTTTGTATCTTTCTCTTTAATTATCCTGATACGTATAAGCTTCCAATACTATTCCTGGGAATGAATGTATTCATGCCGGCACCCTGTGTTCTCATCAATAATGTAGAACAGGGGTCGGCAACCTTTTGCTAATAGCGTGCCAAAGTTGGATTTCTAATTAATTCAGTGTGCCAACAATCTAAATGTCATCCTGCCCTAGCACTTAATTTTTTCTAGAAGATACTTGAATAGCCTTATTTTAGTCATCCGCGTGGCATTGAAAAAAAGCTCTGCGTGCCAAGTATGTCACGCATGCCATAGGTTGCCGACCTCTGATGTAGAATACCATAGATAGCTTACAGCCCAAATCTCTGTGGTTTAGATTTTGATGTCCCACTCGGGAGTGAAGCAGACATAATTGACCAAAACTAACAGAAAGTCTTTAAAAATATGAAATTATTATTTATTGGTTTTTAATGTAAGTGTAATACAGTTAAAACTGCACAGCTTCTCATAGCCGAATCACTGTATTGCGAATAAGAAATAAGAAAGATATTTCATTTAGTTAAAGGAATTATTATTTTAAATTTTTTCAAAATGTTAAACTGTGAGACATTCTATTTTGGTCCCTTCCACTGTTCATTTCATGTTAATTTTTTTTTGTGTTATCTTCGGGAAATTGGATTTTAATACAGTTCAAAACTAAGGTCAATATTTGTTATCTAGGCAGCGGTCTATGCGCAACATTAAAAAAAAAAGAAAACAGCTTCAAGTGCTTGACATCAGCTATGACATAAACTATACATGGAAATCCAGAGATTGTACATTAACTTTTAAAATATATATTGAAACGTTCTCTTGAACCGAAAATGCAACAAAACGATAATAAATCTGAATTTCTCGTTACTGGAGTTGATCCGCTGAGATAATCAGATATTTTTTAGAAAATGAAATGAATAATAAAAATAAAACTATAACGCTAAAAGACGTAGATAGTATAAATGACGTTGTATCTGTTAAAAGGGAATCCCCCGCCATGTCATAATCTTTCTAGAACTAGGTCAGAAGCTATTTATAACTCTCCGTACGGACCAATCGTAGATTGTCATATTATGTTATCTTGAGTGTATTCGTACTGTGCGATATGTCACTGTATATGGGTTCACTGTTAGGCCTATATATATTTATTTATTTACAGCTTGAGGTATTTCCAAAGTCACTAATAGACATGCAGTTCAATAAACCTAATACGACGTTATCCATTAAACTAAGCTAAGCACAGTTCTTAAAACTCTATTACTTTAATCAAAACGAACATTTTCTCTCAACTATTATTCTATTTATATATTCATGGCAGCCATTATATGAATATCACCTATTATATAATTTCCAACTATTATATTGATCAAATCACAAATATTATATAAGCGTATTCCTTACAAAAATATTAATTTCTAAATATTACGTTAATCACCGAAAACCGGTTTTCAAACTTAAAACCGATTTTCGATTTAATTGAAAGTTCAGGGGGAAATCTTTCAAAAATGGTTTCCAATTTGTTTGTTTCTTTTTTCTCATAGAAATACTTTAAAATTAGCTCAGTGATACAATTGTCAATTAGATCTAACCATAGACTATAATATACATGGACCGCTTGCTTTAGTTTTTTATGCTATAATCTTCTTTTTTTTTTGCAATGCCCGATTCTAAATGAAGTGATTGTTAGACAAGTTCCGTTTTATTAAATCGCATTTTTTTTCGACTTTAAATGAATACTAATCCTATTATCATTGACTATAATAAGATGGACCGCCTGCTCTAATTTTAGAGATTATATTCTTTTTCCGTGCGCACACAACACTGATCTATAAATGTTTCCGCTCTGTACAACTTTCGATTTTAATTTTTCATTTAGAAAATCATAGGGATTAAATAAAACGGAAGTTGTATTTCAATAACTTTATTTCCGGTATTGCAATTACGTTATTTAGCATCGGGAATTCCGAACATCAGTGTTTCAAGTCATCATATAGCAGAAATACTAAAGCAAGCGGTCCATGTATATTATAGTCTATGATCTAACTTTGCTTAGAGGTTAAATAAGCAGACAGAATAACAATCTATGTTCGCATAGATCAGACCATAGAATATAGGCCTAATAAGATGGACCGCTTGCTCTATTTTTAGCGCTTATATCAACTTTTTTCCGTGCGCAACCAAAAAGGCTGTCTTAAATTACTTCTACCGTCCTCGTTGTTTCTTGAATGTTTCCGCATTATACAACTTTCGATTTTAATTCTAATTTTTCATTGAGAAAATCAAAGCGTTTTCAATAAAACGGAAGTGCAAAGGAAACAACGAATCGGAAATTCCGAAAATCAGTGTTTCGAGTCATCATATAGCAGAAATACTAAAGCAAGCGGTCCATGTATATTATAGTCTACGATCAGACATTAACAGATAAATGCATTAAACTATAAATAGAAACGAACAAACAGATAGATTAAGTAAAAAGTTGAATTTATTGAATTAAAAAGCAACAAATTAATATATAGAGCGAGAGAATTTATTTTTTTAAATAGTAAAAAAGGTTTGGACCTAAAAAGCTTTCCTAAAATGTTTTCAGTAAGTAAAATCTAATAATTATATTTTAGACGCACGCGGAAGGCGAGTGTTCGATTCTCTTCTACAGGGATAGTCCTTCCAGGGGCAGCTCCAGGCAATATAGATATTTGTAAAAAAAAAAAAAGACTTGCCTATTTTTTAACCTTATTAAACAATTTATTTCAAATTACTTTCGAAAATGATTTCAGTAAACAATAATTATATTTTCTTAAATTATTAGATTTATTGCATTCTGTTCATTGTAGTTTATTTAATATTTATCTGTGGCTTATAAAGGCCTTCACCGGACCTATGGATCAATTTGGTCCGATGGGATACTTTACTATAAAGGCCTATAATTTACGCCGGGTAATTTAGCTTGATTTGTATATATGTTTTTTTAAATATAATTATTTCATTTAAAGTACAATTTACGGGTAATCATATTTCAAAATCTTTATCATAATTCTAATACATAATTATTTACATGGTACACATATTTAAAATTAAAACATTTCAAGTAAACAAAATAAATAATTAATTATACAAACGTTCTACTACAAACGTAATTACGAATCCAGTTGATCAAACGCTCATTAAAGCGTTGCCGTTTACAACTTTGCTAAGTTGCTAATAACATTTGATGAGGCATGTAAATAGATGACAAAATTCAAAAAGGAAACATTCAAATCATCTCTGTATTAGGAACATAGATATTTAAATAGATAATCTTGATTAAAAAATGACATTTCATCAAATTTGCAACAAATCTTTCTTTCTTTCTACAAATACAATGGACTGATTCAATTTTTTCTCTTCAATCTATTTAGAGTTTTTTTTAACCACCCCTGTTGCCGCCTGTGAGAAGGATGGTCTGGTTAGGTTCTACCTTGTAGTCAGACATTGTTTTGCCGGCTTCAAGATTTTTACCTGCATAGATAAGTCTTTGCTGGCTGGGTGGGATAGCCCCAGGTATCCTTTTCTCGATGTCTTTTATTAATTCATCAACCAAGGTTGAATTCTTGACTTGAAATTTGTAAGTTTTGCTGTTGGAGTAGTTTTTCACATCCACCGTAAATGGCCTGTCTTGGACAGGATTGTGTAGGCTAATGTGAACAGGGCGATATTGTGGTGTGTGCTGGGCTGTCTGATGATGCGTGAAACTGTTTGCTCCAGGTCTATCACGACTTAAATCACCATTGGCGTTGCTAATAATGTTAGTGTTGACAGGGGCGACGCCAGGCCTTTCTGTCATGGATGGTACATGTGGACCTCGAGCCCAATCACCATTGGCGTTGCCAATAATGTTGGTGCCGACAGGGGCGACGCCAGGTCTTTCAGTCATGGATGGTACATGTGGACCTCGAGCCCAATCACCATTGGCGTTGCCAATAATGTTGGTGCCGACAGGGGCGGCGCCAGGTCTTTCAGTCATGGATGGTATTGTTGGATCTCGACTAAAGTCATCATTGGCGTTACTAACAATGTTAGTGCCTACATAGGCGTCACCGGGTCTTTCAGTCATGGATGATTCTGGCGGTCCTCGACCAAAATCATCATTGGCGTTATTGACAATGTTAGAGTTAACAGGGTCGTCACCGGATCTTTCTGTCATGGAGGGCACCTCTGGTTCTTCATGAGATTCTCCATTGTCGTCGCCGACATTGCTAGACTCGGAGTCTGCACTATTTTCGAAATCGGCCATTGTCTTGCGTAGTCCTGCGAATTGAGAAAATATTTCAAACTATTATACCCTAAGCAATAAAAGACATATATATTCTTAAAAATCTATATATTTAAGTTGATCATATTGTTTATGTCTAACGATTTCACACATATGGCGCATTTCGAATTGTCCTTCTTCTACATATTACTGTCAGGCCCGAGGAAAAAGTCCATAATTTGCTTATTGAATGAGTAAATGATGAGCTGATGGTGTTTTATGGTTATGTAAAAAAATAAAAAATTAATCTTTATATTATAATTAAAAATGTTAACAATTTATTTAATACCCAAGGAGCTATAATCTAAGGGAGATAACTTATTGGAAAGATATCGTTGTGAAAAGAAGTTTAAAACTATACGGAAATAAAACAAAACATTTAAAAATCTTAAGCACTCTTTTTTTATTTCGTGATTTACTTTAATTTTACTCTGAACTATTCAGCATTTCTTGATTTCTTATCTTACAACATGACACATCCCTGCTTTTAGTCTATTCCTGCATTTCTATTAGTGTTTTTAATGATGTTAAGTTACTGGTTTTCCTGGTTTGTTCAGGCAACCCATTCCATGCCCGGGTGTTACTCGGGAAGATAGAGTACTTATATTCATTTGTTATCGCATAAAGGGATATGGAAAGTATTATTGTCTTTGTTTTGTATTTCTAAATTAGAGTTTAATGCCTTGTGTATTATTACAACTTTACTCTTTGCCCTTCTGTCCTCCAGTGTTTCTAGGTTTAGTGGTTGAACTATCGGTGTTGCTCGTGTCAGTTGTGAATATTCGTTAGTAATGAACCTTGTAACTCTTTCCTGAATTTATTCAAATGTTTTCTTTAGTTGATGGATAAAAGATTAAATTATTTCGTAGTGTATACAAATGTTCGTAAAATTGTAAAATGAAAAATAAAAACCCATTTAGTTTAATAGATAAAAAATTAAAGAAAACAAAATCACACAAAATACATGATTTACATCAAAAAAAGGTAAATTAAGGTGTTTACATAAATACATCTTTTATATCTAATTACTTATTCAATTATTTATTTCTACACATTTATAATAACAATACCAATAATAATAATTAATAATAATACCAAGTCTTAAACTTGTTTTAAAAAAAACGATAGAACAAAAACTCAAAGCATACCTTTTTTTGTATGACAAATCACGATTTATGTTGTATTTTAATGCAAAGCAAATGACAATAACCAGTTTAGTTGACAACTTAATTTGGCTTATGAACCCACAATGCGCCCGAAGCGGATTATATCGCGAATTATTTAGCCCATTATCTTGAAGTCGCGGGTTATTTCACTTTTCCACGTTGAAATCGGGCATTCCCACAAGAGACGATTTGTATGCGTTTTGTTTTTTCTCGTTAAACGTAATACCGTTAGCCAAATATAGTGATGACAGTTATACAAATACCAAATAAATGTGAAGAGAGAAAACGAGGGGGGTGGGCGGGCGGAGGTAAACGATAGTGCAATATTTAATTTCCTTCATATGTAGGCTATAAATTGTCAATAAAATGTCAATAATTATTTACAAGTCCCAATAAGGAAATGCTAACTATTTTCTTCATGTAAAATGTGTATGTTTACCCCCCCCCCCTTTTTTTTCCAAACATAATAAAGCACTAAAACATCAAATATTGAATATAAAGTTTTCAGGGATTGATTTTTTTCTACAAGTTAACACGAATTCAATATTTTTAATTATATGTATATAGAGTTCGAGAGAATGTTTGTTTGTCTTTTACAAAAAAATAAGCCATTTAAATTTAAAATGTCTATATTTCTAAAGAATGTTGTGTTACTTTCAACTTATAGCACAACCTTAACAAGACCCACCAGTGTCCACAACAGGGGTACTTGCAAACAGTGGGCGAACCCAAGATTGTTCTTTACCAGGCGGTGGGCTGATATTTCGCGTGACAAACATTTTGTGCGAATTTAATGCGGATTAAAAAAACAACACTTTTTTATCACAAAGCTCAGAAGTGGAAGGAGGTAGTTAAACAGTCATATTGCTGTAGCACAAAATTGCTTTTGTAGAAGAGACTTGAATAGACTTTTAAGTAGTTTTAAGGCCTCTTTCGCGTGCCATTGAAAATTAAATTCCTCGGCGTGCCATATTTGGCACCCGTTCCGTAGGTTGCCGACCCCTGGACTAGGCCACCACGTTTGAGAATCACCTCGCGTAGAAATTGCAATTGCAAAACGACTTCGAACCAAAGTCTAATTTATTGGGTGTTTGTCACGTGATCATGCGATATTTCTATTCTAGTGCGTTAGGTGAAAAACATTACTGGATTTGCACGCTAAGCTCCCGTCATAGCTGATGTCACGTTAATGTTAAAAGCAGTGCGTATGTGCCAATATAATGATAACAAATATTGCTGTTATTTTTTTAACAGCTCTTGAAATCAAGGACGGATCGAAACCTGAGTGGCCCTAAGCTCTAAAAAAGAAACGTCCTGTTTCCCCACACCTTTATATAAGTAAATCTTGTAAGTTTACAGACGTTCCTTCTAGATAGAAGATTATTACTAGGCCCCAAACTCCTGCTGGGCGTCAGGGATCGGTCGGCGGCAGGGGTAGAACCCGCGACGTCTCGGTTGTCAGTCCGGTGAACTAACCGCAGGACCAGCCGGCGTAAAATAAACTATATAATGACTCATAAACCATAAAATAAATTTAATTTGACAGAAAATTATGTTCTTGTTGTTTATTTTCAAATTTTCTATTTGAAAATCTTTCTACTCCGTTTTAAAATTGAAATTTTTTTTTTCATCAATTTGTTTGTATTATAATGTGAGTTCCTTCCGGTGGATCCGTGATTCAGCTGCACCTTTTGCATTAGGCTATCAGCACCATATGGTCAATGGATTAAAGTAGATAATTTTAGGTATGGGAAATTTCCCGTGGTGCCCTCCCATCCCATGATGCCTAGGCACGTGCTTATTTTTGCTTAAAGTTGAACACAGCCCTGATTGAATGCAATTATCCGAACATTAAGAAATGAAAACGAAAAATGACAAGATGGAATGAATTATATTTTACTTTTAGTAAATGAAAGCAATAACAAACGTATGATTGGAAAAAAACAAACATTTTCAATAGTTTAAAATTTTTTAATTTTTTGTATTTTTTTTTTAGTATTTTTTTTGTATTTGTATTTTTAATTTTGATTACATCAGCGTCTATTTTTTTTTTAAGTTGGGTAGTCAAATGTTTACAAATAGAGTTGCAAATAAACAAAGAAAAATACTTTAAATAACAGGGCAAACATGACAAATTTGATTTAATTTTAAACGTAACTGTAAATTATCCTTGTCTCACATATCAAGATTACTATATAGTCTTACTATGTTTGTTACAAAAAAATATTCTTTTAACCGATTAAAAATAAAAACTACGATCTTCATTGCATGTCATTGATTAAATAAAAAAAATAGTAGCATAATTAATTTATCATTATTGTTCATGGGGTAAAAATGGGTGACATTTGAAATAATTGAAAAAATTGTGAACGCAAATATTGACTTTTTATCATTCCAACAATATACATAAAAATACAGCCAAGAATTAAGTAACAAGTAGTCGGTCAGTGACGCACAGTGGCCGAGCGGCAGCGCGTTAGTTTGGCGTACCTAAGGTTATGGGTTCGAATCCTGGAGGGTGTCCATGAGTTTTCTCAGCTTCGATGGATACCTGACTTTAGTTGGGGTAAAGTAAAGGCGGCTGGGCATTGTGCTGGCCACACAATCTCCTAGCATGCCGTGGCCACAGAAACTAGTGAACGCCGCTTCACTGGCCCAATGGATCAATTTGGACCGAATGGATACTTTACTCATTTATGCTTGGTTAATTAGTCGACAATGGGTAGAAAAGACTTATTCAACGTTTATTCTCTCACAGTTTGTCAAGTTATTAATAAATCATTAACAGGTACTACGATTACGTTATTAAAGAGTATAATAATGATTTAGGTCAACTCGTGTAGATTCTATAATTAGCACACAGTTGTAAATATAGATGTGTAGAAATTGGTTTATAGATTAGGTTTCTCTTGAGTTTTTTTTTGTGCAAACTTTTATAGTAACTCATGCGTATCATATGTGGAAGCCTCCTTTCTTCATTGCTACAAGAAAACACAAAATGTCGATAGAAAAGTTAACAAATTAAAGACGTGAATCTGTTTACAGAAAACCCACAAAATTCGTCATACACTATCATTATATAAAACTAGGTCAGATACTATTTATAACTCTACACGTGAAACATGTGTTAATAATGATAAGTAATTTTTGTCTATTCATATCTCCACACAGATCATCACTTCATAAGTAATAATTATGCTAAGTAAATTGTTGTTTTTGTAAGCAAAAAGGTATTCCACAAAGCACAAATATATGCCAAACATTAGTATACGAAAGCGTGAATTTGCTTGTAGAGTTATATTCTTGTATGCAAATTATTCTATCATTCAACAGTTATTTTTCTCTCAAGTTTTATTTAAATCTCAACTTTTATTTAAATCTCTTTTTTTTTGCATCTCAGTTTGATGCTGAAAAAACAAGTTCATTTAATGTAAGCATTAACACATAAGCACAGAATTTGTGTTAAATGGAGAGAATTACCATGAAGTTTAGTTCTACAACGAAAAAAACATTAGCTAATATGGGTAGCTGGTTGGTTCTGCTTTAGTAACAAGAATACAAGTATAGGCTTAGCGTAGTTTCATTTATTAAGTTATTCAGATCAATTACTACACGATAGTGACACCTACAAAAGATTATAAAACAAGATAACAAATTTTCATACTTTATACAAATTTAATTTTATTTGATTTCGCTAACAAAATTTCTGCTTGGAAAATAGAATTTTTAAAATAGTAATTTCAAACGTGGAATGTTCAGACAAGTAATACAAACTCAAAACTTAGACGAATGTATGCCTAAGAAAACATACCTTTTGAAATTACAAGAAAACAATCAATATATTTTGGAAAAAAATATATTGTATCTAAACATCAATAAAAACATTTTTGAAACAATAGAAAAAATATTTAATGATAAAGGATGACAAAATCAATTTAACAGATGTATGCACGTAAAAAAAAAAAGTAAGGTAAACTGGAGGAGCTACTCCTCAAAGTACGAAATTTGGAATAACTTCATACTGAAGTGACGTTAAGCAGGGGAACAAAATAGACAAATCTTAACCCACTAAATCTTTATTTAACAGTTTTGTTAAGAATAAGAACCGGGTAAAGATTCAAAAACACGCGACGATATAAATCTTTCCCTACACGAGTTACAAATTAATGACACCGAAAAAAAAGCATCTAAAAAGAAAAGCCGCCCAAATAAAAAATACAACACACATTTAAGTGGTCATTACTTCAAAGTTAATGTTTAATATTTTTTATAAATGCTTATAATGGAATTAGGATACTGAATACATTATTTACTATTCAAATCAACGGTTAACTCAAATTGGATTTTAAAAACTCTTCCTTCGGTGTCTAAAAACATGTACTGAACATTGACTTCTAATTCAAGGATTTCATAATATAATATTTAAAAATCAAATATGGAAAAGTAAATACTGAGTTTTATTCAATTAAAGAGATTTTGTTTTCTGTATGAAATTTATTTCTATGCATTTTATTTTATACAGATCGTATAATATCATTTTAAAGTGGAGCTTCAACCACAATGTTCATTACTGTTGTGTGGTGAACCTGTAGCCACCCCTGAGACGACCAACCAGGTTTAATGTTGCATGTCTCTGTATGTTATAGTCAGACAACCTTTTGTCCTCGAGTAAATTCTTGCTGGCGTAGACAAGTCTCTGTAGCTCTTTCGGTACTTGGAGTTGGCTTTGAATCACGTCCATCAACTGACCCACCGTGTAAGTGGACATGACGTCAAATGTGTACGTCTTTGTGTCCGAGAAGTTGTAGACGAAAATTTGAAACTTGTTAGTATCATCCTGGGTGTTGGCCCGGCCCCTGTTCGGGTCTGCTGGGACTCGAACGTAGTCGCCATGTTCGTTAGTATCAATGTTCGGGTTAGCTCCTGGTACTCTGGCGAAGTCGCCATACTCGTTTGTTCCAATGACGTTACTGCCAGGACGAAGTGATGGGTCGTTACTCATTTTGGTATCTCTGCATGAGAATAAATAAAGTTAGGCGTCTGGAATTAGCAATGAGTAAAAATTAAAGTAAGTAAAGAACATTGATCATAGGAACGTTGAAGCAGCGTTCACCAGTTTCTGTGGCCACGGCATCTAGGGCATGCCTAGCCGTATTTGCTTTATCCCGACTAGGGTCAGATACCCGTCAGAGTTGGGTGGACTCAGGGACCAGGTTTCGAACCCTGAACCTTCGGTATGACAGCCGAACGCGCTGCCACTCGTGCACCATAGCAATGTGTAATAACAACAATATAAATGAAAGTGTAATATATTTTTTTTTCTTCGTAACTATACATCATTGGTTAGATCTAGTATTGTGAGGGTGAATAATAAACAATTATGTACTTAAAAATAATAAAATAATTGTTATATTTATACAACAAATATGCCAAAAGACAATGTAAGCTCAGAGCGCATTTAACATTGATCAACAAAAACATACATAGACCCATTTTTGTATGCATGAACATGGATATAAATATCTAGGCTAAATAAGTATAAGTGAATAGTTTGTCTTGTATATTATATGTATATTTCTTTGGTATTGTTCATTCTATCAAAAACTAATAATAATGGTATTTGGAGTTCCATTTTCAATTTATTTAGTTTTACATCATTTTAATAAGAAATATGTTTCAACCAATCACTGCGTTAAAAAAAACTGTTCTCAGGTAGTTAAACCTCTTATTTGAATTGCATTAATCATTATTTTCTTAGTAATGTCCATTTCTTATATATGTGGTGCATATATTAAACACACGGTAGACAACACTTTGTAACTAGACTAAAATGAATAAACTAAATTATATAAATGTGGACATTTAAAAATTAAAAATTTAAAAAAAAGAATGTTGTTTTTATATGAAAATAAACATTGTTGAAAATTTACAAAATTATTTGTTGGCAGTTGCATTTTTTTTATAGCCAAACGATTAATAGTATTTCTTATTTACCTAAAAACTATTACCACCTTTTTATTTCGCTAATTAATACACATAAAATCAATAAATGTAAGTCTTCAATTTTTTTATTACTATTAAAGTTTTTAGCTAATTAGATCTAGTAATATTCACATAAGAAATAACTAGGCTACTTGTCTACATTTATATAACTTTAAATAAATGTCTTTTAAAATTTCACAACTTACTTTTTATTTAAGACAAATATTTAAAAAAAAAAAAAACAATATTCGAGTAGTTTTACTGCAAAGTAAATTCCAGCAAGACCGTGAAAACAAATTTTATTTCACGTTGAAGCCTCAGCGAATTATATAGCCTGCATCTTGAAACCGAATGTAGTTTCCCGCCTCCACGTCAAAAGGGAAAGTCCCGGATGTGACGAATTAATTTTACACGTCACACGGACACTGAAACCTTAAGTGTTTTGGTGACGGTTACTAACAAAATAGAAGGAGTAGTGAGGGGCGGGAAGTGGGGGGGGGGGGGGAGAGAGAAGGGGTCAACTAATTGCATACTTTTATTTTTTACTAAATATACTTAAAAACACGTAATTTTTTTTTGTGGGACACGCTGGCCTAGAGGCAGCGCGCTCGACAAACGTAGGCACCGAAGGTCCCTGGTTCGAATCGTGTTGGGGGCTAGGATTTTTTGTACGAATTGTTCCTGCGTCTGGGGGGTGTCTCTGAGTCAAATATCACTCTCATGGGTCGATACTACGTAACCTCATAGCGGTGACTCTGTGTAACGGAGCACAGATCCGAAAAGTTCCACCTAGGAACGTCGTGTAGCTGGACTGGTGAGGCCCGCATGCGGGATTCCCGGGTGAAAAGGCAATGCACGATAGGACTCTGCTCCGGCTAATAACGTAGGTCCCCGGCTCTTCATAGCTGGGGAGTGTCTCCTAGCCTCCGCAGTAGAAGGTTATGGTCCAGCGCGATGGAGCTAGTTTCCAATACTGCAGCATTGCAGCCAGCTGTCCTCTGATGGCTAGCTCAGACTTTAGGAGAAAGTCGTGCTAAACGTACCTCAGCGACATTGAGGACAAACACCAGCAAACGGTTGACTTGACCCTTTACTCTGGGTCTTGCAGGTAGTGCGGCAGAGGCATTGCCGATCGTTTGTTTTGCTACGTCACTTTAGCCCCCCTGGGCGATCGCTCCCCCTGGAGCAGACAAAAACATGGCTTGTACAACCGAAACGAATACCCCGAGTCTGGGTATTACTCAGTTGAGCTGCCCCGGTCACTTGCCAACTCGCGTTGGGGCATTGACCGATAAGTCCGCGACCAACGTGAACTGTCAGTTTCCAGTCTCCATCTCGGATGGAGGAGAACCACGCGGTTCTGAAGTCTCAGGAAGTGGGACCGCTCATATGAGGGTAGAGGTATTAGCTTGTGACCCTTCTAGGGCAGGACTGCCATTGCAGGGGCCCAAGGTGTGCACTATCTCTGTCCGTACGGGAAAAGCAAAGCCTGGGAATGGTGAAAACCCGGGCGCTGTTGTAGCTAAGCAGCAGTCGAAAGTCACCCTCTGCCAAGCGGAGCACAGATCCGACAAGCCCCACCTAGGAGCTTCGTGTAGCCGGACTGGAGAGGCCCGTTCCCAGGATAAGCAGAAAAGCAGCTGCCATTTGCCAGCCAGGACATGTAGCCGCTCTAGACGGGAGCATTCCTGGAAGACTGGAGGTCAAAGCGGCCTACGTAATGGCAGTAAAACCAGGGCTGGTGGTACCCTGTGTCCCGGTGTACATGACATACATCCGGGGAATCCCACCTTGGGTGGTCAGGTCAGTCACAATAAGACCGCGTTCTGCCAATCCCCGACGGTGACTCCCGCGACTAGTGATACGGCGCACAGATCCAACAAGCCCTTAGGGGTTTCGTGTTCCCGGTTTAGGGGTGCTCGTGCGCGGGTATCCCGAGCTGAGAGGCGTAACACGATAGGACTCTGCTCCCAGCGAAAGCGGAGGAAGCCCGACGGTAGACGTGACCTAGGCAAAGGCTCGCACCAGAAGAGCGCCCAGCTCCGGGTGATGCACCTGAACGTGTTCGGCCTGATCCCCAAGTCTCTAGAGATCCTAAAACTCTTGCATGAGTATGATATTGACGTGGCAATGTTCCAGGAGTGCAAAATTGGTAAGAAGAGGGTGGCATCCTTTTCGGGATATACGATCTTCCGATGCACCTGCTGCTTGGGAGGCAGTGGAGGGCTGGCAACCCTTGTCCGAAGTTCACTACAAGCTCGAGTGGTGAACCGCAGAACGGGCAGTTGCAAGACCGATATCCTAACCCTGGAGGTGTTGAAGAATGGAAAGGCTTATACCCTGACCAACGTCTACAACCCTCCGAAGAAGGATTTGGACCTCACCGTGGAGGCACATCTTTCTCGCACTTGTATTGGCGGTGATTTCAATGCGGCATCACCGGCCTGGGGCTATGCTGTCGCCAACAACTCAGGACGACTGGTGGAGGAGCTATGCAACAGCACGACGCTTATCCGATTACAGGGTACCGATACCCCAGCTACCTTTTTCCACACGGGAAATGGTAGTGAATCGAGGCCGGATCTCACGCTCGTGAGTGCTGATCTGGCTGCTAGCACCTCTATGGAAGTCTTGGGCGATGTTGGGAGTGATCATTTGCCCGTGTTGGTCACTATCAATATAGGAAAAGCAAGCAGCGAACCTTCCGGGCCCAGGAAGTGGATCTACTCGAAGGCACGATGGGACGAGTACAGAGTGCGCACCGATCGCGCTCTTGAAGAAGTGCTTATCGAGACTGGGCCTATCGACTCAGTGTATGGTACGATGGTCAAAGCCATACTAGGGGTTGCCAGAAAGACGATACCAAGGTCACATGAGAAGCGCAAGTTCAGACCGTTTTGGACAAAAGCCCTAGGAGAGTTGGTCCGCAAAAGGAGGGCTGCTCGCAAGCTCGCGAGCAGGCGGAAGACGGCCGAGAGCCGTCGAGAGTACAACCGTTTAACGGCGGAAGTAAAAGGGGCTATCGCGGAGGCAAAGTTGTCGAAATGGACTGATACATGTGCTGGATTGGACCTTGCGGATAGCCGGCAGGCATGGAACCTAATCAACCACCTTGAGCGAGCTGAGGTAGCTAGCAGAGCACCAGCTTCGTTGGCAAGAGCAGGGGCAGGCCCCATGGTATCGGATACCAAGCGGGCTGAGATGCTCAACCGTCACTTCGTAAGTGTCGGAAAACTGGGTGGAAGAACGAGTGTGTCTGCTGGGCTTGATAAAGTCCGGAAGGCAAACGAACGCCACATGACGGGAGAGGGTGAGGCTAGCACATTCACGGTGCCCTTTACTCGGCAAGAACTGGAGTATGTTTTGAGACGGTGCAAAGCGAAGAAGGCCCCTGGGCTGGATGGGATCAGCAACGAGCTGATCACTCACCTTGGGGCTGGTGGCAAGGGCAAACTCTTGGAGCTCGTAAATCGAACATGGTCTGAAGGTGTCCTACCGAAACAGTGGAGAGAGGCCTTGGTGGTACCCATCTTGAAGAGGAGTAAAGACCCGGGTCAGGCCGAAAGCTACTGACCGATTTCCCTAACATCGTGTGTAGGGAAGGTAGCTGAGAGATTAATCAATAGGAGGCTTGTGAGGTTCCTAGAGGATAATGGACTGGTTACCCCCACTCAAGCAGGCTTCCGTAGCGGAAGAAGCTCGATGGATCAGGTGACGCTCTTGGTCCAGAAAATGGCTGACGGGTTTCAGCGGAAAGAGTCTACACTAGCAGTGTTCCTGGATTTTAAACAGGCCTATGACAAGGTCTGGCGGCCGGGGTTGTTGTTGAAGCTACAGAGGCTAGGAATAGCCTCTAACATGTACAATTGGATCAAAGGGTTTCTATCCCGAAGAACAGTTGCAACTCGTTACGGGAAAGCGGTTTCTCGGAAGCGCGTCCTGGAGCAAGGATTGCCCCAGGGCTCAGCACTGTCCTGTACATTGTTCCTGGCTTTTATCAACGACCTGCCGAACTATCTGGGATGCTCGTCGCTGCTTTTCGCAGACGATCTTGTGGTCTGGTCGACCGGGAGGGAAGCGCGTGCTCTCGAGCGGGCCCTCCAGCAGGATTTGAACGCAGTAGCCTGTTACGCCAAGCTATGGGGTATGGAAGTAAACTGCCTAAAAACAGTTTACTCGCTCTTTACCCTCGGAATCGATATCCTCAAAGATCCGATCGAGCTGAACATTGACGGCCGCGCCCTGGCATGCGACCAGAAGCCGGTCTATCTCGGAGTGACACTGGACCGAAAGCTAACGATGTATGACCATGTGAGGTTAGTCCAAGAGAAAGCATCTTCTAAGCTGAACATTGTCAAGAGACTGGCCAGTACTGGCTGGGGTGCGAAGGCGAGTGTGTTGAGAAATCTTTACCTAGGAGCGGTAAGATCTCAGATCGATTACAGCCTCCCGGTGCAAATCTATGCGTCTGATACTGCTTTGAAGACGTTGGACTCTGTACAAAATCAAGCCCTCAGACTAATATGTGGAACGTTCCGAACCGCCCCGACATCGGCTGTTGAAATCATGGCAAACGTGCCGCCTCTGAATGGGAGAAGGAAAAGGGCCGTTATTACTGCTTACGAGCGGTATAAGCGGTTGGAGGAAAGTTCCCCCCTCAGGATGCTCGTGGATTCCTGGGTGGGAAGAGCTCGGATCTCAATGCAGTCCTTCATGCACCACGCACTGAAGCTCAGCGCAGAGATTGGACTCCCGGTCGACCGCATGCCCATGCGGACGGGAGTGGAACCTCCTCCTCACCTATCTTTCAACCTACCAGAGATACGGGCGAACCTGATGGAAGCAGTCGGACCCAGCGCTTGCCTGACTGAGAGGCGCGCAGCTGCTCTAAGGACGGTACGGGCATACTCGGGATTCGTTGAGGCATACACTGATGGGAGCGCGATCAGTGGTACCGAAGCGCGTTCTGGGTATGGTGCTCTTGTGTCGTACCCGAAGGCAGAAGAAAAACGGGCTGAGCTAAGTGGGCCGTGTGGAGCAATCTGCATCTTTGATGCGGAGATGGAAGCCATCAGAATTGCCGTTGAGGCAATAGGGAAAACGTTCGAAGAAACACCATCTGCTCGTGATGATGTGGTTATCTTCACTGATGCACTTTCAGTTCTCCAAGCCATCGACGGCTTGGGGAGTTGGCCCGAACTGCTTGTCCGACTATTAGCTGCTATTTCCGATCTGATCCTCAGGTACGAGGTGAAGGTCATCTTGCAGTGGATTCCAGGTCATGCAGGAGTCCCTGGCAATGAGATAGTGGATGCCTTGGCCAAGAAGGGATCCCTGACACCCACTCCGGAGGGTCCGTCCACCTTCGCGAGTGCCCGCAGATCAATACGTGAGTGGGAGACAAGACAATGGAACAAGAGTTGGGACGAGTCTGACAAGGGTCGAGGTGTGTGGCAGCAACTAAAACGGCCAAATCGAGCTGATCCGTGGTGGAAGCTCCGCAGGAGAGAACAGGCTACGATAGCCCAGTTCCGTACAGGGCACTGCCCTATTGGTGCCTATTTCGGACGATTTAGGCCCAATTTCGATTCGCGGTGCCGACATTGCTTTGAAGCAGAAGAGACGGTCGAGCATTTGCTTTTAGACTGCCCTGCCTTGCAGGAGGAAAGAGTAGATGGGAATGGTCAACAGTTTGCACCATCCCTTTATGGGAACCTGGCTGTGCTACGTAGTACAAGTGTGTTTGTCCTCCGAATCCTAAGAGATTAGTCTCGATTCGATCACTCCGGTGAGTGAGGTTTAAAGTCTGGCAACAGTTGGCCACACAATTCCTTAGAATGCCGTGCGTGACCACGGAAACTTGTGAACGATGCTTCATGTGTCCTAGACTCTATATATCGAATTTGTCTGACGAGATAGATTTTAAAAACAAAAGAAAATTCATTCTATAATCTTTACAAGAAACTATTTTCAAATCATTCAATTTTTCTCTGAGTCACGTTTTGTTAGAGGGGTGTTGGGAGGGAAAAATAACAGAAAAAAAACCATGAGGTAGATCTAGATGAACTGCTAAGTGTTACGAGCTGTTATTTTGTGAGTTTATATTTACATGACACTTTCACAGAAATAATGATTTGAACTCCAAGGCTTGTGTAGCCACACATCATATTTAAATATGGGTATAATAAAATAAAAGTGACATTGCTGACTACACGTTCCGCTCTACAACATGATACTCTAATAATAATTATGTTTCTTATACAGCGCATATTCCGTTGATGACAGTTCTATGCGCTGAGGACAGTTACAGAGTACAAACAACGAAGAACAGACGAATATGTACATTTGTACAGGTGAACACTGCTACTGGAATAGGTGCGTCTTCAGCCGGCTCCTGAAGGTGTCGAAGCTAGGTCTCTGGCGAAGCTGTAGTTGGAGGGGATTCCAGACGGACGGGCCTTCGTATGAGAATATCCGTTAGTCATTCAGGCACTTGTAACAGAGAGAAGCCACCTTGTAGGAGATCCGGTAGTTGGTGGGTAGTCAGTGCTGAGATCGGAGCAGAGGAGTGATATGAGTAGACTTCTTCTTCTTGAGGACTAGTCGGACAGCACAGTTCTGGTCACGTTGGAAACACTCTCTATTCTATACATCTATGTCTCACGACCTCAATTTAAAAATGATTCTATCTTACAGCTTTCTTCCTCAGCACTAACATGAACACAGGCACACTGACACCAGTAGAGATGGAGGTGTATCTTGTACTAATCAAAGGGCGACAATGTTCTGAGTGATACGTGGTCGAAGCGGATTTCGTTATATAATAGAAAGATAGATATATAGACGGTAGCCGAGCGGCAGCGCGTTCGACTGGCAATCGAAAGGTCCTGGGTTCGAATCCTGGTGGAGGCTAGGATTTTTTCCCAGGATTTTAAGGTTGTCCCAGAGTCTAACCAGCTCTGGTGGGTACCTGACCTTAGTTAGGGTAAAGTAAAGGCGGCAATGAATAGTGCTGGCCACATACTCACCTAGTATGCCGTGGCTACGGAAACTGGTGAACGCTGCTTCACCGGCCCTGGATCAATTCGGTCTGACGGGATACTTTACTTTACTTTTAGATGGATGATACATAGATAGACAGACAGACAGACAGGTAGACAGGTATATAGATAGATAGATAGATAGTGTCTGAGGCCGGTGGGGTAAGTTATCTAAAGTTATCTGGGCCACCCTATATGCGGCCCTCTTGGACTCTGGGGTAGCAACTGCGACTAATATAGACCAAAGTCTACTGCTACATAGTTACTTGAAATTTAAACTAATCACGTGATCAGCTCATGAAATATTTCAATTTTATGTAAGATTTCTGGTTTTCCATTCTTATGATGACAATATATTGCTGATGTCAGACAGGTTGTTTATATAACCTAGTGTGTGTGTATTGTATGTGGACCAATACTTTGAATTGGAGTATCAAACTTAAATTTTTATCTGTATTTGAACGCAATATTCTCGACATAGGAAATGAAACTGAAAGTGGACAAAATGGTATGGATTGATTTTTACTTTTAGACTAGCAATAACTGCTATGTGTTGAAAAATATTTACAACAGAAGAGTTCTAAATATATTAATTTCAATTATATTAGGCTTTAAATAGAACAAGAGTGCTACTTCTTTTGCGTTCCATTTCGCTTTCCTTTACTGTGTCAGACTGGCAGTCCTGTTGCTCTGACAAACCGGGCTGTTGTCTGTAGGAATGGCTTTTGTGCCCCAAAGCTTTTCCTCCATGGCGGCACCCTGAGGCCAGGCCTGGTTACGGGCCTCTCTGTGGAGTGGACACCATTGCAGGACGTGCTCTACATTCTGGAGTCCAGTTCCACAGGGTTAATCAGGGGTGTTACTTATGCCGATTCTGTGCTGGTAGTCTAATAGCCTGTTGTGTCCTGTCCTTAGTCGGGGTATAATTGTCTGCTTATATCTGGTAAAATGTGGCCACTGTTGGGGAGCTGAAACAACGAATGTGATTGTTAATCTCTGATTAATACCTAGATTAGCACTAACTTATGTGTATGTCTCGTTCCCACTTTTATCAAGACACAAGAGACACAAAATAAAAATGTACCGTAGTTTCGTAGCTTTTTTTCGATTTTAACACATGACATTAGTAAACATAATTAAGTAGGCCCGGGGGTCGGCAACCTTTCGATAACAATGTGCTAAAGTATGATTTCTAATTTATTCAGCGTGCCAAGAGCGTAAAAGTTATCCTGCGGTAGCACTAAATTTTTTGTACAAGAAACTTGAATAGACTTTTAAGGTCTTTTCCACTAGCCAATGGAAAATCCCTCGACGTGCCAAGTCTGGCACGCGTGCCGTAGGTTGCCGATGCCAATGAAAATCCCTCGACGTGCGAAGTCTGGCATGCGTGCCGTAGGTTGCCGATCCCTGGTAGGCTATGATTATGGCTATTTTCGGTGAGGCAGGGTGAAGCATTTCCAATGATTGAAAACGACTATAAATTTAATATTTTTTTTTTTATAATCCTTCATTTCAGCTGTATATCTTTTATTATTGTTTAAGCGGTCTAAGTTGTTTAGAAAAGAGTACACCAAGTATGTATATGTATATTATATGTAAGCTACATTAAAGACTCAATAACTGGCACTTTGAATAGATTATCAATAGAATAATAAAAGACTATAACAAGATGGGCCGCTTGCTTGAATAATTCTGCTATTTGATATCTCAAATGACTTCTTTTCGGAATTCCCGATTTACTTTTGTATTGTACACTTCCGTTTTATTTAATCGCTATGATTTTCTCAACGGAAAATTCAAATTAAAATCGATAGTTGTATACAGCGGAAACCATTAGGCAGCTGTAGGAGTCATTTAAGACAGCTTTAATGGCTGCGCACGGAAAAAAGAACATATAAGCTCTAAAAATAGAACAAGCAGTCTATCTTATTTCGTATAATTTATTAGTTTCATTTCTGCACATGTAAATTCTATATTTATCACAAAGCTGTAAACAGCTTTAGAATTAAGCGTTTATAAATAACTTTTCATTCTTCCTTAACTTGGCGGTTGTTGATCTTTTATACAATTTTCTAAAAGAGATTTATTGCCAACCATGCCATTCTCTTGAAAACACTCTATGCTGGACGATACAGTCTTTTAATATTTCTTGTGACTTCTGAGAGTCACGGTGCTGCTGAAGTGATCACATGTGAGGAAAATATTATGAACCAAAAAAAAAATATTAATGTTAACAGGAAACCTCATTACGTAATCAAGGGGACAAGCATTACCTTGAATTAAGTCACATGCTATGTATAACTCGGCGCGCGCCAAACATAGGTAAAATAAAAAAATAATTCTAAATGGACCTAGAGATCTATATAGAATATAAAATTATGTAGAATTGCAAATTATATATTTGTATAAAAAGAAAATTGTAACATCCACATTATTATACTTTTAAATGTTCTTTTAGATGTTCTATGTATTTATTTGAACGTTAATGTAAGGCCATTATATAAAATTGTTATTTGATTTTCCGTGTATATGTTTGGACTATATGGTTGGATATTGTGGCATCTATTGTGCCATCTATTCTGCCATATATTGTGCCATCTATTGTGCCATCTATTCTGCCATGTATTGTGCCATCTATTGTGCCATCTATTCTGCCATATATTGTGCCATCTATTGTGCCATCTAGTGTGCCATCTATTGTGCCATCTATTCTGCCATATATTGTGCCATCTATTGTGCCATCTGTTGTGCCATCTATTGTGCCATCTAGTGTGCCATCTAGTGTGCCTTCTCGTGTGCCATCTATTGTGCCATCTATTCTGCCATATATTGTGCCATCTATTGTGCCATCTGTTGTGCCATCTGTTGTGCCATCTATTGAGCCATCTAGTGTGCAATCTAGTGTGCCATCTATAGTGCCATCTAGTGTGCCATCTGTTGTGCCATCTATTGAGCCATCTAGTGTGCAATCTAGTGTGCCTTCTATTGTGCCATCTGTTGTGCCATCTATTGTGCCATCTAGTGTGCCATCTAGTGTGCCATCTATTGTGCCATCTGTTGTGTTATCTATTGTGCCATCTAGTGTGCCATCTAGTGTGCCGTCTGGTCTGCCATCTTTTGGGCCATCTAATGTGCCATCTATTGTGCCATTATTGTTATTTTTTAAACTTAAAATTAATGCAGCCTACGTTTAGCCCCAGACAAATATTTTTTTAGAAAATTTGATCTCACTTTTACCTTTCAGCTATAAGTAATGCAAAGAAGTATACTTTTTGAATAGTTTGTGGACCAATTCTTCACCAAATCAGTGTTGGAAGCGGCTAAACCCCCACCGCCTTTTATTTTACCTGTACTGTTAACACCCTTTCACTATTTGCTCCCCCCCCCCCCAATCAATTTACAAATACCCCCTTTCATTCCCCCATTTCTCTTTTCTCCCCCCCCCCCTCCGCACCCTCACTCCCCAAATCTTGAAATCTTGGTTACGCCATTGAGTATTGATTATCGTAGACATTTAAAAATAAGGTATAGTGTATTTTCCAACAGCTTTTTTAAAGGTCGCTGAACTGCATGTCTATATCGGTCGCTGTCAGTCAGAACCAGCTTTGTATGATAGAAGAGGGTTAATCTGTGAAGTAAACCTTTATAAACATCAGCACGAAACAATCGCCACAATATCAACATTCCATAACTAGGCTCGATGCTAAAAAAAGATACGTTATTCAATGGGCCGTATTGCTGATGAGAGTTAACACCCTTGCCCCTTTTACAATTCAATCTTTTATGACTGACTTGTAATTTACAAGTCAGTCATAAAAGATTGACTTGTATAAGGGGCAATCGTAATCCTGTTAATATATTTATATAGCCCAGATTCTTTTGTAAGTATATTGCGTTATTAGAGGTGTTCCCCTTTTCGTGCGGATGTACTTATTATTATTATTAAACGGCTAGCTGCTTTATACATGTAACCTTAACCCTAACAATACTTTTATTTCAATTATTATTTTAACCCCTTAACCACGGCGCATTATTATTTTAGTCTCAACCATTTTTTTTTATCTTAAATTTTTCTTCTAAGATCCAACATCGAAAACCGGGTTCCGGCAAATTCAATCGGTTCAGAAAACTTTAGTTCACAAGTTTACAATATAAACCCATATTTCTAATCTCACATTTTTCTAATAAGATCCAGTATCAAAAACCTTGTTCCGGCAAATTTAACCGGTTCTGAAAACTTTAGTTCACAAGTTTACAATAACCTCATTTGTTCTTTTGTGTTGCTGGTAAGTATAGAGTAGATTTAGTTGTTCATTACATCTAGCAATTGCTACGTTTAAAAGTGACATACAATCAAATACAAGGAATAAAATGTGCATTTAAAAAAAAACTTTTAATTTGTTTTGTATTTGCTATAACAAAAAAGTAAATGTAAAAAAAGTCTTATAAATAAGAAATGTACAAACAATAAATACCATAAAAGCAACTAACTACGAAAATCAAAAGACTCTTAGCCAAAGTGAAGCCGACTATTGTAAATAATATATTTCAATTACTATCGTTGTGGTGGGACCGGGGGGGGGGGAGGGTAAAGATGTAAGCCCTGCGAGGCGTAACACAAACGTGTAGTAAATTTCTAGTAATAATAATAATAATAATAATATTTGTATAGCGCTGCCAACAAACATAATGTAAGCTCAGAGCGCGTTTAACATACAACTAAGAATACGGATATTACCCTAGGCCAGGTAACAGAGCTAAATTGATAGTATAGTTAAATGTAAAATTAATCCGAAAAAAACGTAGAGTAAATATATTAGGGGGCAATTAAAAAAAAAGGGAATTGTTTTTATCTGTGACATAATGAGGGTTACTTTCAAAACTTAACATGAACTATGTATTGCTAATTAGTTGTAAGACTCATATATACATATACAAAACAATGAAGTATTTATTTAAAAAAAAACATCAAAAAAGTATTAAAGATAAAAAAAGATGCATTTTCATATACAGTGAGCCCTCTTTTATCGCGATAAAGGCCAATATGTTCCGAGACCGGCTGAGATAGCTGAAAATCCGTGAAGTATTTATTGAACGTGTATTCGGACATTTAAAACCCTCCCTTTACGCACTGTTAACAAACCACCCTTTACAGTAATGTACAGATATCTTGTGGAATATTTTGTGGAATTAACGAAATATTTTGGGTCTTCATATATCGCGACTATTTTCGAAATTTCCTGAAAATCCGCAATATATATTTTCTTATATAATATAATTCGGGAATGTCGAACCGCGAAATAGCGAGGGTTCAATGTATTTTGCATATATAATAAATCCATTCAAAGTGTGAATTTCGTCTAAAAAAATCTAGATTCAAATTAAATGTTCATAGCGTTTCTCTCCACAGTTGAATCGGCTACTCTAGCCACCTCTGACTTGGGCAATCAGATCTATTGATGCGTGCTTGTATACCTTAACATCACGCAAAGATTGCTTTTCTTCTAACTGTAAGTTTTTGCCGTCGTAGACAAGTTTCTGTTGCTTTTTTGCAACGTCCAGTTGCTTTTCAATCATGTCCATTAACTGACCCACTGTGGTTGTTGACATAACTTCAAGCGGGTATTTTCTCGCCTTGGCGGTGTAATTGATAAAAATCTCAAATTTGTCAGTATCATCCTTGCGATTGTTCACTCCTTGTGGGACTTTAGCCCAGTCTCCATGTTCGTTTGTACCAATATTGGGATTCACTGTCTGGTGTTGTTCCCTTGGAACCCTGACAGCGTCGCCATTATCGTTGGTCACAATGCCATGATTGTCAGGACGAAGGGATTGGGTGTTCTGGAAATTACTCATTGTTTTGAAGTGGAGACCTAGAATTTGATTAAAAAAATATCGCGATCATATTAACAACGAGCAATAAACAACACAATTATTGGTGTAAGAACATATTTGTATAAATCAAGTTAATGGATTATATTATTATTGACTTTGAGCTAACCGCGTAAAAAAAAAAATATTTTGAATTTTAATTTTTTTCACATTTACTTGAAACTAACTGGCTAGTCGACCGATAGCCAGTCAATTTTAAAAAGTTAATTTAATACCAAATTGTGTTAAACACATCTTTCTTCGATAATTTAATCATCTTATTGGATTTAAATCAATCATTATTAATTTATTTTTTTATCATCAACCTAATACAAACAAACAAAAGTGATGAAGTAAAATGTAAAATGACAATCTAACAATTCTATTGCATTTGTTATCTTTAATGAGCTTTTCTATAATTAAGATCAAATGATTTTAAATTTAAAGATATACATTTAAAAAATAAAGATTAGTTAGCCTTTTTTTCTGACGTATTTAGTTAGTATTTATATTAAAAGATGTGGAATAAGTATACGAATTGATCAGTGTTTTTATTGACAGGTTACAGACGGTCCCCCTATCCGTGGTTTTAGTCCAGTCCTGCATTGCTATTAGTGTTTTAAACGATGTTAAGCTATTGGTTTTCCTGGTTTGTTCAAGCAACCCATTCCATGCCCAGATATCACATGGGGAAAAAAGTACTTCTATGAATTAATCGATTATTGGGCCGGTTAATATAACAACAAACTCTTAACGTACTCGTAACGCACTGTATGTAACATTTGATTTAAAAAAATTATTGTCATTATTATAATGTAATAATTTAGACTCAATGTGTTAGTACATCTATGCTTATTTTGTTTTGATAAATTTAAAATAAATAGAAGCAGTTAATGGATTGAATTACCACAATGAAACACTATACACTTAAATAAAAAATAAATATGGCCTTATAAATGTTCCTATGTAGTTAAAGTCCTAGATAGGATATCTTTTAATTAGCATTTAACTGTACATTGTTCAATCCATTTGAGTTTTTGTTTTAGAAATGTGAAATCGCACTATCAACAATAGAATATTATATAAATACAATCTAAATTCCCCGGCGTTGTGCAGGGAAAAAATTACATTAAATATAATTATTATTTACTGAAAACATTTAGGAAAGTTATTTAAAATAAATATTGTAATCGGTGACGTTAAATTGACCAATGGAGATCGGAATCCACACACACAGTTTACTTTATATATAAATATATAAATTAAAGTGTTTACTTTGACATTAAATCTATATATTTATACATCTGTTCTACAATCTCTGTACATTCCATCCATACGTTGGGCCATTATTTTTAAGCAGGCTATTATATTCATTAATGCACTAAATTTCAAAGACTTTTTAGCCACACAAGAAATTGAGCCACACAAGAAATTGAGCCACACAAGAAAATGAGCCACACAAGAAAATGAGCCACACAAGAAAATGAGCCACACAAGAAATTGAGCCACACAAGAAATTGAGCCACACAAGAAATTGAGCCACACAAGAAATTGAGCCACACAAGAAATTGAGCCCTAAGTATTTCGATCGGTTAACGCAGTCTCACCACGAACTTATAAAAAATATAAAACAATGACGCTGGAGATATTATGTCCGAAGACTTACTTGTGTTCTGAACACCAAAAATTTCAAACACTTCAGCAGGTCAGTCAATCTCCTTGTCTGATTGAGACTCCAGTGGCAATGTACGTAAACCGCTACAACCGTAATGTATTTAAATGTTTTCAAAAGTGAAATTGAAATTTCAATACAAATACTAAAAATATATCAATTCATGTAATGTTTTGAAATGAAGTCATTTCTATATTTATAACTGTCATAAGAAATTATATTTAGAAATAAATAGTTAAGAGTCTACACTGTTTTTGAATTTTGTTCTCTAAACCCATTGGTATGGTCGAGAAATCGCCCTTCACCTTTTCATTCTGCACCCATTAAAAAATTTAGTATTCCTCATCCCTCAATATGCCATATTTTGATATGGGATATGGGTGAGAGTGTCATGTGTTTATATTCTTGTATGCAGCTAAACCAACATTTGCGTGTTGAAAAAAAAAGACACAAGAGATTTGGAAAACTTATTAGACATAAATAACTGCCGTAATATTTACAATCGTATACTAAGTATATTGTAAAAACAATAGGTCTATTTTATCCTAACTAAAATTTTGTCACAATTTTCTTTTTAATATAGGCGGGAAATAAAAGAAATGGCAGGGAGTACCAAAACACTATTAGAGAGGAGGAAGGGATAAGGCATATAGAGAGTAGGATAGAGAGAGAGAAAGAGGGACATAATAGAAAGATTTAAAGATATACTAGATCAGATCAATTATAAGACACGGGAAACTTGGGAGACATGGGAGACATGGGAGACATGGGAGACATGGGAGACATGGGAGACATGGGAGACATGGGAGACATGGGAGACATGGGAGACATGGGAGACATGGGAGACATGGGAGACATGGGAGACATGGGAATTTTGGGAGACATTGGAGTTTAATTGTTATATAGAGAAAGATTCCAAGCTACATTCTTACAACACATTGTCTCGTAGACGTTTAACTAGTTTACGTTGCTGGAAATTATTTGAACATGCATGCTTACATTTGAACATGCATGCTTACATTTGAACATGCATGCTTACATTTGAACATGCATGCTTACATTTGAACATGCATGCTTACATTTGAACATGCATGCTTACATTTGAACATGCATGCTTACATTTGAACATGCATGCTTACATTTGAACATGCATGCTTACATTTGTACATGCATGCTTACATTTGTACATGCATGCTTACATTTGAACATGCACGCTTACATTTGAACATGCACGCTTACATTTGAACATGCACGCTTACATTTGAACATGCATGCTTACATTTGAACATGCATGCTTACATTTGAACATGCACGCTTACATTTGAACATGCACGCTTACATTTGAACATTCATGCTTACATTTGAACATGCACGCTTACATTTGAACATGCATGCTTACATTTGAACATGCATGCTTACATTTGAACGCATGCTTACATTTGAACATGCATGCTTACATTTGAACATGCATGCTTACATTTGAACATGCATGCTTACATTTGAACATGCATGCTTACATTTGAACATGCATGCTTACATTTGAACATGCATGCTTACATTTGAACATGCATGCTTACATTTGAACATGCATGCTTACATTTGAACATGCATGCTTACATTTGAACATGCATGCTTACATTTGAACATGCATGCTTACATTTGAACATGCATGCTTACATTTGAACATGCATGCTTACATTTGAACATGCATGCTTACATTTGAACATGCATGCTTACATTTGAACATGCATGCTTACATTTGAACATGCATGCTTACATTTGAACATGCATGCTTACATTTGAACATGCATGCTTACATTTGAACATGCATGCTTACATTTGAACATGCATGCTTACATTTGAACATGCATGCTTACATTTGAACATGCATGCTTACATTTGAACATGCATGCTTACATTTGAACATGCATGCTTACATTTGAACATGCATGCTTACATTTGAACATGCATGCTTACATTTGAACATGCATGCTTACATTTGAACATGCATGCTTACATTTGAACATGCATGCTTACATTTGTATTTGTTATTTTTTTTTAGTACTTATTCTCGTTTTATGGTGTCAATAAATTTAGTTTTGAAATAAATTGAGCTACTTATACTCTGCAAATGGCATAATGTTCTGATCATACAATAATTCTATAAAGTGAATTAGGTCTAAGGATCCTGGAATTTCCTGCTTACCTCACACCATTACTGACGTCAGGTGAATGTTTATATAGTGCGCAATAGACCAATACAATAATAACAATTATTGAACTTCATTTTAAAAACTTGTTTTTTTTAAATTCTATATTTAGAACAGAAGAAAGGGAAATGAAAGTGATCAAAGCGTTATTTATTGAATATCCCATTTAGAAAAAAAAACAACTATTGATTGAACAGTATTAAAGAAAGAGATTAAATATATTTTTATTTTGATTACCTCAGTTTCTAAATAGACAAAAAGCGAGTAGTTAAATATCTGTAAAAAAAAAAAACTTGCAAATAAGGAGAGAAAAAATTCGTGCTAAAGGAAAACTAAAGCAGAATGAATATGATTAAAACCAGTAACTTAACATTATTTAAAACACTAATCAAAATACAAGACTAAAGACTAAAACCATAGTTGAGCGTAGAACGCAATAATCTTCTTTATCGAAGAAAAGTCTGTAACATTTCTTATTTCTTATAAGTTTACAGACGTTCCTTCTAGATAGAAGATTATTACGTCCACTAGGCCCAAAACTCCTGCAGGGCGACAGGGATCCGTCGGTGGCAGGGATAGAACCCGCGCCTGTCCGTTGGTTTTCGGTTGACAGTTCGGTGAACTAACTGCTGGACCAGCCGGCTTCACATATACGATACGATAAGCATCTAGCTAGAAACGTAACGTAGAACTATAATATATAATGTCTCAGATAATTGGTTACCAATAATATCACAGTCTTTGTTACAACGTTTTCTTTCTATGAGACACAGACGCAGCAGTAGTTGCATTGCTTCAAGATATTCTCCCACATAAAATAGCATTTCCCGACGGTCATTGGCAGGAGTGGGGTTGGGCGGGGGTGGGGTGGGTGGGGTTCATTTTAATGATAGAATCCAGCAAGGACTGCAAAAGATATTTTATTTAAAATATTCAAAACATAAAGAAAACAAGAAGTAACAATTTTAATCTTGACACGTTCCATTTTAGTTTGAAGGGTGAAAGATGTGTAGAAAAAGAGGTAGATCTATACTATAGTGGGACTGTTTAGGTTTATGTTGTATTGACTTGTTGACTTGTTGGGCTCATAGCGGTCACAACGGAATAAATAAACAATCCTGCACTCTTTATAACTGTAAAATAATGCTCCGACGATAGTCTACATTTAAATTGTTTCATTTAAAAAGTTATAACTCAGCAAACAACGTACATCAATAAAACAGTCTAGACTCTAGACTAGTCTAGAGCAGCGGCTCCTGAGACCATCCAAAAATTTTCATTAACCTATTATTTCGATTGTCTTACGAACCGAGACACTGTTCATCTATTTGTCTCTTCGCGGGTCCGTCCACGTGCAGATACATCCACATATGAGTACCCAGACTGATAACCCCATCGCCTACTCCTCGTACATGTACGAGTACGTGTTACATGTGTGTGTAACATGGTTGCACGATGTACTTATGCCTACCAGTCACACGTGTGTAGAGAGTCGCTGTGTTAAAAGCTTCTTCTCTGTCAAAATCAGCCACTGCGTTGAAAGCAGCGGTATTGGCGCTAAAACAAAACTTCATTAATATATTGGAGTTTAGTGTACATATACTGAATACTGTTTGGTCTGGAATTCAACGTTTGGTACTGAATGAGTCACCAAAAGTCATCGGAACTCACTGAATGATTCATCGGCAAATATTAGCAACGAAGACGTTGCTACAAGAACTACTTAAAGTAATTAAACGCGTCATAAGTTGTTTTAATTCTGTAAACTGTGCATTGAGTTGGATGCGACGAACAATGCTCTTTTATTTCCCACTTAAGTGAGATGGTTGTCGAGAAAAAAAACAGTTTTAAAACGTGATTTTGAGCGTCGCGATATATTCAAAAGTTGTTTTAAATCAGAAAGGAAGACCGCATATTGTTTTTGAGATTAATCACTAGGCTTTTAAAGTAACGGCGGCTGAGCATTGTGCTTGCCACACAATCCCCTAGTAGGCCGTGGCCACAAACACTGTTTAACGATACTTCATTGGCCGTATGGATCAATTTGGTCCGACGGGATATTCTACGACTTTTTAAAAACGTACATTATGTTCAACTTGTAGCAAGAAAAATACATCCCTCATATCAGATATATTTAGTTTACCATTCAAAACAGTAGAAATTATTGTTATTCTGTAGCGACTAAAAAAAAACGTTATGGTTGGGGGTCGCCATAACCTGAAAAGCTGTATTAAAGGGAACCACTGGTCTAGAGCCTAGCCAAAACATGTCCTATCGGTCCCAAAATCAAAGGTCGTCTAACCTTTTATCAATACCTTCCCAAAGCCGTATCAATCTAACTCATCATATTTTATTGCGTCGTACGTGACTCCTATATTTTCTAGTTTTACTATAAATTAGACTATGTGTGTGTTCAGCCAATCATATTAGTTCATTTAAATACACGTGACCTTATTGGTTCTTATTATACTTTTGCGTATAACTTGACATCGTATGACATGCGGGCGACCCGGGTTCGATGTTCCAGTTAGTCTATAGCTTTTTTCTACAATTATTTTTTTTTATTTCAATTAATCTAACTTTTAAAAAAAAATGTTGTGAATCTACGACCGACACCGGGACATTTAGATTTTCGTTAAATAAAACACTTACATATTTTTACCCGATTACAATTTATTTATTTTAAATTAAGTTCTTTAAAGTCTTCAGTGAAAAAAAAAATTTATTAGATTTATAGCTTTCTGCTCATTGCAGTTTATATTTTTTTTTATATTTAACTTACACAGGCCTGTTTTATTTAGCAATTTAGCTTGTTTAATATAATTCATACATTATTAAGGCATGGCGTTAATACAATAATTAATTATTTTGAACCCAAACAACAAAAAGTATTCTATCAAACAGGTGTACAAGAACTTTGATTAGTTTATCCCTAGTATATCGTTCTGCGCTTGTAGGCTCTATATTTAGGACACAGTTCTAAACATAGATTTAGAAGTAAGCATTAAAGATATCTTTTTCATTCTCCCTCAACGCGGTTGCTGTTGTTATTTTTATTCACACTTTATAAAGACATGTTACAAATCATGCCATTCTCTTGCACCAAAACACACCTGTTTGCTGGACGTCATATGTGGATGTCGCCATTGGCTACTGACAGTCAATGTGCTGCTGAGGTAATCTCTTCAGTGGGGAAATATCATGCAAATAACAACAGAAATATTCAAAGAAGACGGCTATTAATAACGTAAATCTGTTATCAGGAAACCCCCTAAGGCCTACATAAAAAATAATCATTAATTTTCTGGAATTAGGTCAAATGCTATTTATAACTTACCATGAAGGCTTATTATAATGTCTAATTTTGGGTGTATTCTTTTCTCGACATCCCCATACTTTCGTTGAAAATTTAATATAAAATCCATGTATTCCCCTACAATTTTAAGCGCTCTAGTCCAATCAAGGTAAGCGCAACATACAATTTATTTATAATTTTACAGACTGTAACATGAATTAACGGCACTTTTCTCAGGTATGTGAAAGGCAGGGGCGAGGCCACGAGTGGCCCCCA
The DNA here is from genome assembly GCA_949126835.1 of Anisus vortex. NCBI lineage: Eukaryota > Metazoa > Mollusca > Gastropoda > Planorbidae > Anisus > Anisus vortex. The sequence goes on from OX421493.1 coordinate 45,738,088, forward strand.
CATAAATTTAGGAACAAGGACCCCACAATCCTAAATACGGCCATGCTAGTATCAATTCTAGACTATTTAAAAATTGAGCTATTCCCGAAAAACATTACGTATCCCAAAGGTCGTCAACCTTTGATAATAGCGTGCCAAAGTAGGACTTTTAATTCATTCAACGTGCCTAAACGTCATCCTGGCGTAGCAATACATTTATTGTAGAAAAGACTTGAATAAATTTTGAGAGCCTCTTCCGCGTGCCGTTGAAAATCCATCGGCGTGCCAAGTCTGGTTCGCGTGCCGTAGGTTGCCGATGCCTGTGTGTAGCCAATGTTAGTGTGTGGGTGTGTTGTATGTTTATATTCGTGTATGCCTTCTGTGTGCTAAATTACATATTAAGAAAAAAAATTACCATAATATCAACATCAGAAAGCTATCCTATTAGCTAAGCATATTGGTTGTCTTTTTATTGTTTATTTAAACCTAACAATTATTTTGTTTTCCGACAACTAGATCTAATTGAATTTCACCTATTATTTTAATCTCAATTATTATTTTAATTACAACTTTTTGAATTGAATATTGCAATTCCGGCCTATCAATAGCAAAGATTAAATAAGGCCTTGTGGTTGTTAACGTTGGTGAATTCACAACTTTGTTCTGAAGTTATAAAGGGAAGGAATGAAGTAAGATTTTGGACATAACACTTTTGACACTATAAGTAGTTTGACGTGTTTTTATAGTGCCATTGTTTTTTTTCTATAAAGATTTATTTCGACTTTTTTTTATATATCTTGTGAATAAGATAGTTGAACTCTTTTTTTTTTGGAAGTAAGTTACAGTGTTGTTTATGTACAACTATAACCTTTGAATGAATATATTAAATCTTCTGTATAGGAAAAAGCAGTTAATAATAATAATTAATAATTGGTCATTTATATAGCGCCTCACTCCATGCTAATAAAATCATGCTCAGCGCGCTCATACAAACGAATATGTGACCAAATGTCTCGTGAGAGTAATGGATATATAATTTCAAATATTGAAGGATAAATTTAATAAATTCAGTGCAAACGTAAATAAAAAGTGAGGATTTTATTTCGCATTATCTTTTTTATTTTTGCAGTTTTCACTTTAGAAAATTACCATTATGCATAAGCGTATCCAAATGGGGTGAGCCAGGAGGGAAATCGCCCTGCCCCCTTTTTTCTCCAGCCTTTTACAGATATCCCACTTTAAAAAAAAAAAGGATTATTTGAGAATATTTTAAAATATTTTTGCTGGATACAATTTTTATTCAGACAATTACAATTTAACATTTGAAATATTTTTTTAGTAATATCATTGTAATATTCAGTTTTAGGTGCTGATAATTAGAAAAAAAAAGGAAAAATTTTGTACATAATTATATTAAGATTGAAATTGTTCACGATTTTCATAATTAGCCAGCTCTTGGCCCCCTTCCCTTACATTGTAATAGTTGATCCCTACCTTGCTTAATACTGGCTACGCCACTGATTATATGTCAGGTCTAACTATATTTCTGTACAATAATCTCAGTGGAGAATATTTGCTAGTTCAGTGACAGGCATTCAAGTTCGAGGTAACTTTAATTTATTCATTATTTAAATCAATGACGACAAACGAAACGTACAGATAAATACAAGAGAAATAAATAAAGTCCATAATATACGTTTTTAAAACTTTTTTAATTTGAAAATCATAAAAGAAAAAGTGATTTAAAACTTTTTCTAAGTGCTTTAAAGGTGTTTTAAAAGTGCTCAAATATGCTGAAAATAATTTAAAATAGCTTTAAGAAAGGAATTGTATAACAAGGAATTTATATACTAGGTAAACCCTAAGAAATTAAACATTAATAACAGACGATTGCAGTGTTAATAAAAAACCAACTGTTTAAAAGAATTAAAAACAATCATCAATAAATGTATTAAGACGAAATTAATATATAAATTAACATAATCCGAAACAAAGTTGAGTAAATTTTTGTTCAAAATAAAGAAAACAACAAAAGTTTAGAGACTTATTGACTATAACATAAAGAAGATTGTTATTACAAAAACTTCACAGGGACAAAAATTGGTAGTTAGTTAGTTCCCCTGTGAACATTCCTATGTATAAATGAAGCAATGAAAATATTGAAAAGAAAATGATAACTAAATGGAAAACACTGTAGTGTGATTTGTTTATTCAGAGCGAAAGTTTAGTTTCAAACTAAATATTCACACCATTTCTGTTGAATCGGTTACTCTAGCCACCCCTGACTCTGAGAACCAAGTTTATTGTCGCCAATTTCTGTATGTCGTAATCAGACAGACGTCTGTGGTTCTCTAATTGTTTGCCAGCGTAGAGAAGTCTCTGTTGGTCTTTTGCTATGTACAGCTTCTGTTGGACCATGTCCATTAACTGATCCACCGTGTATGACGCCATGACGTCGAATGTGTACGTTTTATTGTCTGTGTCCTTAACGAATATTTGAAAGGTTTGATTAGTACCATGCGGGTCTCGAACAAAGTCTCCATTGTCGTTGATAACAATGTTCGGATTCGGGCGTGGTCCGTTTGGGACTCTAACAAAATCTCCATTGTTGTTGGTGACAATGCTGTAATTGCCTTGATTGGACATTTTGAACGTTGTTTGTGCCTAGGAATAGATAAAATATAAAATAATATTGCATACAAATGAGCATTAGAACACAAAACTATTGTTGCATGGACACATCTTCATAGAAATAGTTTATTGATTCTACGTGAGCATGAACTTTGACCTTTCTGCGTCACTTGAAATATATCGATTTTCGTAGGTATTTCTTTTTTTTTTTTTATGGCAAATTTTTTTTTGTTATTGTTTTTCATTACAAGTTATGTTTAACAATATATTTTAAGACATTGATTTGTAGGCAGCATCTGTTTACATGTAGTTAAATCCTGTTATTCGATCATTAGGTAATCATTAATTTGTTCACCATTGATCTTTAACTAAAAAATCAATTATTATTTATGGAGGTAAAATTGCAACATTTAAACAGCCACATTCTATTAGGAAGCCGAAAAGAAGCAAGGGAACTCTGCTTTTAGCTTCCCTAGTCAAGTTGAAATTGGGTAGTTTCAATTTGAAAAGACTGATGTAATAAAGATTAAGTGGTTTACAATAAAATTCTGACGTGTTGGGTATTCCCAGTAAAAGATTTGGTCTTCTAAATTACGGTAAAACTTCAAATCAATTGACTTCTTTCTTCGGTGGGTCGTCTTTAAAGTAAACTAAAAATTCACTAGGTCTATAGGCATATTAATATTTATACTAAATTATTGTAATTTTTATAAAGTAACAATATAAGCATTTACTTTTTTTTATTTATGGTCATTATATTTCAACATTTTATTAAATGTATTATGGAAAATTAAAAACAAAATTTGATCATTTAAAGAATGAACTTTTGACATCGATTATTTGTTTGAATTACTAAAAGCTTTAATATATATGACGAAAAGCCCTATAAATATCCACAAAAAGTAGGAACTTGAATTGGTGCCCTACCAAAAAAAAACGTTTACTGAACTTGGGCCGATTTATTTAAGTTAAATTTTAAGATATAAAATCGCCAAATCTAAACTAATCCTAATTTATAAATGTATATATACATAAATGTTTAGTTAGCCGATTCAAACCTCGCCCACTAATTCAATGAAATGTCTAAGAGATATCTAGGACATTTTATCCACGTCGTGTATCCCGTGATTAAAATGTCTACTGCGACCTTAAATCTATATTTATACATCTATTTCACAGATCGTGTCTCACAAATGTCTTGACATAATTTCAGGGACAGTATTAGAGGCCCTCGAGATTTTGTTGTGTTAGTTTGTTTTTTTAAATTGCTGGCAATTTATATAAGTATTTATTTTTTTCACTATTTAGAATTATTATGAGCAATACAATAATTTAAGCCCTTGGTATTTCGCTCGCTTTTTCGCTGTCACAAAAATGGCTATTGCCAAAACCATAACAGAATATAAAACATTGATTCTGTAGATATAAAGAAAGCAAAATAAAAATGTCCAAATACTTACAATGTTCTGAATAAAAACTTCAAACACTTGTAGAGCTCAAGAAATTCTTAATCTTTGTGTCAGATTGCGACCCCGAAAGGTTGTAAGCTATTCAACAACTGCAGACTTGCTTATATTTGATTTTAAAGTGAAATTGGAATTCCAAAGGGAATACTAAAATATATTTATAAATATATATATATATATATATATATATATATATAAGATGCTTACTCATGGACACGTAAGATCAGGCATAATATACAGAAATGAAGTAATTTCTATTTTTAAAACTTTCATAGAGAAATAATTTATTTATAGACAAGTTTCCACCGTTTTTCATTTCTTTGGAGATTTTATTTTTAGATCAAATCTAAAGTTTCCACTGTTTTTCATTTTTCTAAGAGTAGATTTTATTTTTAGATCAAATCTAAAGTTTCCACTTTTTTTCATTATTCTAAGAGTAGATTTTATTTTTAGACCAAATGTAAAGTTTCCACTGATTTTCATTTTTCTAAGAGTAGATTTTATTTTTAGATCAAATCTAAAGTTTCCACTTTTTTTCATTATTCTAAGAGTAGATTTTATTTTTAGACCAAATGTAAAGTTTCCACTGTTTTTCATTTTTCTAAGAGTAGATTTTATTTTTAGACCAAATGTAAAGTTTCCACTGTTTTTCATTTTTCTTGGAGAAAATTTACTTAGCTCTGTTTAACTATTGGTTGGCCAAGAATTTAACCCCACTTCCTCTCCAATCTACATTCAATTACTTTTCTATCAAGACATATTTGTAGCAAACATTGACATACGCACTAAAAATTAACCCCATTTAAACATAATATAATGATGTGTACTACACGGGGTTAAAGTTGAACAGTTTTTACGATAATCTATCATTTTTGTTATGTTATTGTTAACAGAGATTATGTGTTGTTGTTTTTTAAATTGCGTAGTTGGCGTGTCAAAGTAGCCCCCGCCCACCCCCCTCTCTCATTCCAGTTCGGCCTCTACCACCATAAATTCAACCTCTACCACGATTAATTCAACCTCTACCACGATTAATTCAACTTCTACCACGATTAATTCAACCTCTACTACGATTTATTCAACCTCTACCACGATTAATTCAACTTCTACCACGATTAATTCAACCTCTACCACGATTAATTCATTTCTACCACGATTGATTCAACCTCTACCACAATTAATTCAACCTCTACCACGATTAATTCAACTTCTACCACGATTGATTCAACCTCTACCACGATTAATTCAACCTCTACCACGATTAATTCAACCTCTACCACGATTAATTCAACCTCTACCACGATTAATTCATTTCTACCACGATTGATTCAACCTCTACCACAATTAATTCAACCTCTACCACGATTAATTCAACTTCTACCACGATTGATTCAACCTCTACCACGATTAATTCAACCTCTACCACGATTAATTCAACCTCTACCACGATTAATTCAACTTCTACCACGATTAATTCAACTTCTACCACGATTGATTCAACCTCTACCACGATTAATTCAACCTCTACCACGATTGATTCAACCTCTACCACGATTGATTCAACCTCTACCACGATTAATTCAACCTCTACCACGATTAATTCAACTTCTACCACGATTGATTCAACCTCTACCACGATTAATTCAACTTCTACCACGATTGATTCAACCTCTACCACGATTAATTCAACCTCTACCACGATTAATTCAACCTCTACTACGATTTATTCAACCTCTACCACGATTAATTCAACTTCTACCACGATTAATTCAACCTCTACCACGATTAATTCATTTCTACCACGATTGATTCAACCTCTACCACAATTAATTCAACCTCTACCACGATTAATTCAACTTCTACCACGATTGATTCAACCTCTACCACGATTAATTCAACCTCTACCACGATTAATTCAACCTCTACCACGATTGATTCAACCTCTACCACGATTAATTCAACCTCTACCACGATTAATTCAACTTCTACCACGATTAATTCAACCTCTACCACGATTAATTCAACTTCTACCACGATTGATTCAACCTCTACCACGATTAATTCAACCTCTACCACGATTAATTCAACTTCTATCACGATTGATTTAACCTCTACCACATAAAATTCAACCTCTATCACGATTAATTCAACTTCTACCACGATTAATTCAACCTCTGCCACGATTAATTCAACCTCTGCCACGATTAATTCAACCTCTATCACGATTAATTCGATCCCTCATTGTTCTGTACTTAGCATAAGATTGGGAGTTGTTCAGAGTTCCAGATACTCAAGTATCTGATTCTGTTTATTGTTAATTAATTTAGTACTTTGTATATTACAGTGATTTTTTATTATATTGATACGTCTAGTGATGTGCTGGGTGGTTTATCATACCACACATATTATTATCATTATGGTATGTAGCATTTAGTAATGTCAAATATCAATACCTACCTAATCAATGCGATATGGCAGCCTCAATCATAAGGCCACCTGCACAGTTCACTTTTAACAACAACATTTAAGGAAGGGGTTCAAAACCACGGCTGAGGTAATACAGGTCTGATTAATCTTTTGAAACTACTATTTTGGATGGAGATATGTGTAATGCACCTGAAGTTCTCAAAGGGACAGTCAGCATTGGCTGCAGGATAGCCACCAAGCTACGCTTCGGTGATAACATAAGATGGACTTGTGAGGAATCATGAAGAGAGCTATACAACCCAGCTGAGCGCTTTTGATAAGACTTCTTCATGTTAGGGCCATGTTACAAGATAACCAGGACTTGCATAAAAGGAGGAATACGGAAAAGTGGACACTGGTCGGTACCATGAAAAAGGCAGAGAAGAGTAAGGAATGAAGGACACTGGTTTTCAGGTAATATGTTGTATCCCAGCGGTCTAAAGGACTTAAAAACATAATATGTTTATGTTGGAAGTTGCTGGTTTAGTTATACATTTTACATACATTATACAGTACAAATATATTCATACAATATACAGTACAAGTAAGTACAAGCAAACAAGTGTTGTTGTTTTTTTCAAAACTTTAATTTTTATTGATTAGTATAAAGCATATCAGATACGCTTGAGCATTCAAAGCAGAATTAATTACATAAATCACATTTTTTAACAACTTACAAATATATTGGAAAACAAAGACTAAATTGATTTTAACACATTTTAATTTACTAACAATTTATTAATAAAAGAAAAATAAAGCTGCCTTCTTATATTACAATCGTAACTTATAACTGAAATCTTGTATTTGATGAGATAAACCCATACTCATACAAATTAAGTAAACTTCCTTTCTTCATTCAAAAGCTACCATTTTATTAATAATCATTGGTTACTGAAACCTACAGTCTAGTTTAAATATAAAAGTACCAAAATTATATAAAATTAAACGTATACAGCAGCTGTCATTAAAATATAAACGAAAAAAAAATCAAATCATTTGATTAAACATACAGATGATTTTGTGTTTTGTTAACAAAAGAAAATACTGCTAATACATTCACTGTCTTTCAGTCATAGGTCAGTGTGGAATTTGTTTTAAAAATAACATGACACAGAAATGTTATAAAGTTAGACGAAATGTCTTATTCTGCTGTTTGCTTTTCAAAGCTGCAAACAAATGTGTTTTGTTGATTCACATTTTGAAATGTTGTTGATTCACATTATGAAATGTTTGATAACATTTTTGGTTTAACCAACCATAGATTCATTTAGTTTTAAAATTCACTTAGTTAGTGGGGTTATCGATGAAACTGCTGACATAGACTGAATGTTGACTGAATGAAGAGTCAAGACTCTATGTTGAATGAATGTGGGTCCCTCTTCTAACCACCTCTCAATCTACCGGTCAGAAGAACTGCTGAATGGGCTTGTATATCATAATGGGACAGCTTCATACCGTCCTCTAAATTTTTCCCAGCGAAGACCAGTCTCTGTTGAGCCTTGGCGACCCCAAGCTTGGCCTCAATCTGGCCTTTCAGTAGCTCCACGGTGTCATTGGCACTGACTTCAAACGCGTGGTTTTTGCTGTCGATGAAACTATTGACAAAAATTTGAAAACGTTGCGGACACACTGGCTGGATTGGCGCCTGTGGCCTGTAAGCAGGCCCACCTGTAGCAGGGTGCTGTTGGTGGGACCAGCTATGAGTTGTATTAGCTGGGACGTTGGAACTGTTTGGTCCTGGTGGAACTCTACCAAAATCACCATGGGCGTTACTGCTGATGTTAGTGTTGACAGGGCTGTAGCCTGGTCTTCCATTCATGGATGAGCCTGGAGGTACTCGAACAAAATCACCATAGGCGTTGTCAGCTATGTTTGTGCTGACAGGGGTGTCTCCAGGTCTTGCTGACATGGATGATCCTGTTGGAGCACGAGCGAAATCTCCATGGGCGTTGCCAACAACGCTAGACTCAGAGGCTGAGTTATTTCCAAACGTGTTCATTGTGTTGTGTAAACCTAAGAAAAGACAAAATTATTATTTTATCATTAAAAAGAAATTTGACAATCAAAGACATAACTAAACAGACTAAACTAGTTGAAAATAATCATATTTACATGTTAAATTTTTTTAATAGTTTTGTGTCGTATCCGTGAATTAAATGGATGTAAAAGTTATAATGCTTGTTTTAAATTCTATCACTTTGCTAAAGATAAGTATGCTAATCGAGCTTTATGTTAGCAACATTTTTAAAGACCTTGATTAAAAAATATATTTTAGCATTAAATTCTAGCTATTTTTTCATAGAGGTTAATATATTATTAATAAAAAAAACTACAAATAATAACTAGGTCTATCGAGTTAGTTGTAGGTTTCATAATTCACACTGTGGATCAATTTATAACTAGACTCTAGGTCTTAGGCCTATTATGTCAATAACAAAAAAGGTAAATGACTACTTAGCTAGAATGTGTATGTTAAATATGTTTTTTAAATGGGTAGGCTTACGTTAAATGTGTATGTTAAGTGCATTTTGAGCTTTTTTGAGTTAGCTTTATAGAAAAGATCATTTTAAAAAAGGTTTTCTTATTGCTAGACCTTTGTTTTGATGGTAACCATATAATATAATTTTTTATATAAAGTCTATTCCACACGAATTATCAACTGATTATTTTTTTTTCACACAAGAAACGAAGGTATACAACTCTTGGATGTAATATTCAGTTAATTATTTTGTTGTTGTTTATATTAATGTAATGAGTATATTAGACAAATTAGGCTACTTTAAAATATTCAAAAGCCTTGTTGTTTTTTGTTCTACTTTTTTGTTGTTGCACATTTGGGGTAAAAGTATTTTATTATCAAATTTAAATATGTATGGACCTTAGACTCTATTTCTATTTTGTTCTCTTCTAATTCTTTAAAAAAACTTTTTTTGCTTGCTTAAACAAATATTTTGTGGCTTAAAAAACGGATATTATTATGAAGTCACAAATTACATTAATTGTAGTAACTTATCAACTTTTCATCAACTAATAGTCTAACTAGATCTAGACTAGTGTTCAAATTATTAGATGCATGTTTTGTTTTGTTTTTGTAAATTAAATTTGCGAACTTTAAAGAATAAATGTAAAAAAATCATTAAAAATTCACAACTTACTTTTTTTTAATCTTTAAATAGTTTTTACTGCAAAAATAAATTCCAGTGATCCAATTGGGATGAAAAATATTACTGCGGTGAACTTCTAAATGATCCCGCAGTCAATTATATAGCCATCATCACGAAACCGAAGGTACTTTCCCTGCTCACGTTAGAACGGAATTTTCCAGAAGTGACGATTTTAGATTTTTTTTAACACTGAAACCGAAACCGGTCAAACAAAAAGATGGGCAAGAAAGTTGCTGCGAAAAAAAAAATACAAAGAGCAACTTGTTTTATACTCTTACACACAAAAAACAACAACAACACAACAACAAGTGTACATTAGAACTTTTAATTGATAAAACGGGATTTAGTATTTTAATTAATAAATCAGTTTTAAATTTCAAAAAGAATAGTTTAATTTTGCGTACGATTTGTCATTTGGTCAACATGGGCATGGGATCATTACCTTTTACAGGAGACAATAACAATACAAATAAGTTGCTTTTTTTTTTTCTCACAGTTGTTTGTTTTTGTAATCAAGGCTATTACAAGTATAGGGCTATATTTTAGCTCACTGCGAATAGTTAAATTTCTTTAAGTATCACCCCAAGCGGCTTGGGCCAAGCCCCTTTTTTTAGTTTATTTTTTTTTAATTTTTTTATTTTTTTTTTAAAGCGTTTTTTTTCTATCTGATCTGACTTTTAGACATTTTTTGTATTACGTGTCTCGGGAAACTCCGATACACGTCATGGATGCTTCGAGATTCTTGAAACCGAAAGCATTTTTTTTTTCTGGCGCGCTTCGCAGGTGGTGATAAGAAACACGAGACGAGTGTTAAGGCGATGGCTTGTGGAATAGTTATTAATAGAAGTTAAGGCTTCGAAGCCAGAACCTTCTGTACCCATTACTATCGCGCTGCGCAAGGTCAGATAAAGAGTGCCCCGTGCATGCAGAGTTATTTTCATATGACTATATTTAGACATGATGTCATTCAGGGGTGCAAAGTTTAATTAATGTACTATTATATTTCGTTACAATAAAAAAAAATATATAATATCTGAAAATTGTAATGCGTTTTCAGCACAAACTTAGATTATTTCAATAAAGTTAAACTTAAGTTATGATATTTAGATCTGATACTATAGGTGTTGCATGCAAGTAATTTAATTGATATGTGAGATAGGCTTAGGCTACTATACGATGCTAACCAAAGGCGTAGCCAAGGAAGCGTGTCTATATAGGTCGGGGGTTCTCCCCCATTTCTTTCCAAGACCAAGGAACTTTTAAAAAAAATCGTTTGACTTATTTTATTTTTATTATTTGTAAAAAGGTAACCCTATTTTAAAGTTTTAAACTATTGGTAATATTCAAAAAATAGTTTTTCAAAAGTTGAGCGTGACATTGTGCACGAGTTCAGAATTAGACTTATCCCATACTCCCTCCCCAATAAGTAAAGTAGCATAATTTAAGTATATGGGTATTCTTTATAATTCCCAACATGGTTAACGCGTACTCATTGTAAGGTTTCTTGTGTACTCTTTGCAATACACGGGCCTATAAGATGATATAATTTGTATCGTCACTACCAACTTTCCTTGGCGTGGAACAAGAATCAGCATCTTTGACTTCATCTTTGAGACAAAGATATGACTACTGGCAGGATCAACCTGATAGCTATCATTTTGTTTATCTACCTCAACCTAGAGACGTTCTGATGATTAGACTAACCACGTGGGCAAGATTCGCCGCTCTGAGCAGAAAGTATTCGGTGATCTCACCGGCTTTCTTAAATGAGGCATGCCAGGAGAACAAGGCTCGATCACCTAATGCGCACTGTTAGACGCCCATCTTGAGGAACATTGTATTTCGTTTTGCCAACCATTTTGAGGGCTGGGTTTCTATGAGGCCAACGATTGAGATTACCCGTGTCACACGGACCTCTATCTAACGTACAAGTGCTTCAAGCAATACACTTTAAACACTACCAGGCCTATTCGGTCTCCGAAGGCTGGAGGACAGGCGCACCGAACCATTAAGACAAACTAGACACGATCGTGAATCGAAGCCGTCGTAATAGAGCTCTGAGCTGCAGTGAAATCATCGTTCATGCCCTGAGAGCCTCGCTACCCCAAAGAGGCTGAATACCATACTATCCGTTTAGCAACACTAACACACAATTTTATTTTTATCATTGAAAATGCAACTTTTTAACACTATAAAAGGCCCCTTTATGTTTTTCGGAAAATGCGTTCCGCCTGCCCCCCCCCCACACGTAAGGAGTACGGTAGCCATCATAAATATAATGTAAATACAATATATATATATATATATATATATATATATATATATAAACATCATTATTTGACACATAGACACATTTTGTTTTCATGTAAAAAAAAAACAACACAAAATACTTTTAATACAAACATTGTCATTTATTCTTAGGTCATTTTGGAATTAATTTTTCAATTAACATAACAAATAGAAAACATAAAGTTTTTCTTTGTGTTCGTTGCTTTGAAGCTGCATAGCAATTTAAATGTTCTTTGTTAATTCACTATCTAATATGTTCTTGGTTTGAATCATAACTTCACGAGGTGTTAACATTGTATATTTTTTCGTCATATTCTTGCCACCAAGATTACTGTGACCCATTCTAGCCACCTTTCAAACTACCAGTCAAAAGCACCATTGATTGTGCACATATGTCATAATGGGACATCTTCTTGTCGTCATCTAAAGGTTTTTCCTTATTGATCAGCTTGGTCTGAATCATTTTCTTGTTTCTTCACGGTATTCGTGGCCCTTGACCTCAAGTGTATGTCTTCTCCCGTCGGTAAGGCATGGCGCGAAAATCTCAAGGAGTTCTCGACCATCTGGCTGGATTGGTCTTCGTCGACTGTAAGGCCTTCCAGTAGTACGCTGTTGTTGGCGGGACCAATCTTGTGATGTCGTTCCAGCGAAGTGTGAGCTATTTGTTCGTGATGGAACCCTGCTGCTCGCAGGGGCGTAACCAGATCTTTGAGTCCTCAAAAATCCTGTGAGAACTTCATCATAGGCGTTACTGCTGTTGTTATAACCGACAGGTTCGTCGCTGGCTCTTGCTTTCATGGATGACCCTTGTGGAGATCGAGTAAAATCACCACCGTCGTTATAAGCAATATAATAAGCGACAGGGGCGTCGCTGGCTCTTGCTTTCATGGATGACCCTTGTGGAGATCGAGTAAAATCACCACCGTCGTTATTAGCAATATCAAAAGCGACAGGGGTGTCGCTGGCTCTTGCTGTCATGGATGACCCTTGTAAGGATCGAGTAAAATCACCACCGGCGTTATTAGCAATAGTTGTGGTCTCAGTGGCATGACTGGATAATCCTGTCGTGGATGGGCCATCTGTGGCTGATGTCTGGGCGCCGCTAGACTCAACGGCTGCACTGTTACCGGATTCACTCATTCTCTTGTGTATTCTAGGAAAAGATAAATTATATCAGCACATTAAAGTGAAATCAACCATAAACATACATTTTAAAGCTAATAATATTTCCTTTTTACTTCCTTTATTTTAAGTTGCAATTTCTGTCTGTCTTTCTGTCTGTCTGCAATCATGCGTCGTGGGAGCAAAACTTTGCTTCGATTTTTCGACCACTTTCCGTGGTTCGATCACGCTGAAATTTGGACAGCAGATTTGGGGCGCCTAACAATACATCCTATCAAATTTTCAGTTAAAACGACTTAATATTACTACACTTATGACAATATTCATTTCTTAAAAGGAAAGAATAAGAAATATTTTAATTTCGCGTTAAAAATGCCTGTGCAACTTTTTATAGTTTTTCGGCGCAAAGCTAGAAAAAAAAAATTATGCACTACGATTATTTTTAGAACAATTCATTATACTTCCTTTATTTTAAGTTGCAATTTCTGTCTGTCTGCAATCATGCGTTCTGGGAGCAAAACTTTGCTTCAATTTTTCGACCACTTCCCGTGGTCCGATCGAGCTGAAATTTGGACAGCAGATTTGGGGCGCCTAACAATACATCCTTTCAAATTTTCAGTTACAACGACTTAATAATACTACACTTATGACAATATTCATTTCTTAAAAGGAAAGTATAAGAAATATATTGATTTCGCGTTAAAAATGCCTGTGCAACTTTTTATACTTTTTCGGCGCAAAGCTAGAAAAAAAAAATTATGCGCTAAGATTATTTTTAGAATAATTCATACTGAGTAAGGAGATATTTTTGAGATTTGCGACACAGATATTTTTCTGTACGTTTCATTTCCAGTAGTCAATCAATTATTTAATTACATGATGGTCAACTTAGTTTGCAAATAAAGGGAGTATAATGAAAAATTCGTTTTTATGGTTTTCTTGTTTACAAGTTTAATAAGTTTAGTCCTTGACTGTTGGTTATTTTTACATTAGTTTCCTATTATAGCTTATATTAGTATTAATAATTTTATATTTGCATAAAATTAAAATTATATTTAGGTTAATTTTACAATGTTATCTATGGCAAAAGCTCAAACTCAATAAATAGTGGTTTACCATAAAATGTGATAATTTTGTGAAAAAAAATTTTTTTTAATCTTTTAAAATTAAAAAAACAGGAAAATTTACAACTTCTTTTACGCTGTCAAATATTTTTTCAACAAACGGTATGCAAATAGTTTACACTGCAAAATTACTTCTAGTCGTCAGTTTTGGATGCAAAATATTATTGTATGAAATAAACCCATCATGCGGCGACTTATATCGGCCGTAGGCCGTAGCCTTCAGATCGAAATCGAAGGGACTTCCCCGTCACGCTACGTCAGAACGGAAAAATCCCGAATGTGACGTATTTTAATTCTAAAAATAGATACTGACACTGAAACCAGACTATATTTTTGTTGCGTAAAAAAAAAAGGATGAAGCTTGGTAAAATGTGTAGGTGGAGCGGGGGGGGGGGGGGAGTACCTCTTTTTCTAGAGTATTCTAACCAAGTCAGTGAAGCGTTTAGACACTTGAAGCTGAAAGGTGATGTCATCGTCAGTGTTGGTGGTCCTACATTTCATAGCCCAGCTTTTGGTGCGCTTTCATTCTCGCGATCAGAACTAAGTTAATATTATTTGTTTATAAGACGATGAATTTACAACTTAAATGTGAATATATTATTGGACGCTGACATCATTTTCTATTATAGTTTAATATTATTTACCCATGCTTTAATTTTCTTGTTATGTCTTAACTATGCCTTTATTGTAGGCCTACTATGTGATAAACTAAAATATTGTTCATATTGTTCAGTGCCGGTAATAATAAAATTAGTCTTTGTATGTAATATTTTTTTTAATATAAAAAGATATATAGAATTGGCTGAAACTGTACGAGGCACGTTGGCCGAGCTACAAGAGAGAGTCCCTGAGTCTATCTAGCTCTTACGGGTATCTGCCATTAGTAGATGCGAAGTAAACGCGGCTGATAATAGCGCTGACCACACAATCTCCATTGTAGCCCTTAATTGGTGACCGCTGCCTCACCGGCACTATGGATCAGATGGTCCGATGGAATTACTGCTTACTATCCCGGTACTAGGTGAAACCGGTACGAGGTGAAACCGGTACTAGGTGAAACCGGTACCAGGTGAAACCGGTACCAGGTGAAACCGGTACCAGGTGAAACCGGTACCAGGTGAAACCGGTACTAGGTGAAACCGGTACTAGGTGAAACCGGTACTAGGTGAAACCGGTACTAGGTGAAACCGGTACTAGGTAAAACCGGTACTAGGTGAAACTGCACCCATTCAGAATACGCCCTCAATGTGCACTATCTCCCCCTACCAGTTTACATTATTGGCCTCCCCTTGCCCCCACCGCTACCTCACACAACCCAAGTGGTGTAACATTTCTTATTGATACGGCCATGTCATAAGATCTTCATTGCTTGTGTATGCCACTTTCTATAAAAAAAAAAAACAACAACTTAATGACGTATAAGAGATAGTAGTGGAGAATTACCGAGAGGAGGACACTCGTCTGATTCAATTAGGAAAGAAAGAAAGACCCTGGTTTGCAGATAATCTGTGGTGGCCTTACAAACGTTCCAAAGTATGACAGTGGTACAAAAACAAGTTGTTGTTTTACATAGATTGCAAGAGGTAGTAAGTGGTCATTGTCTGCTTAAGTCCACGGAGAAGTGGGGGAGGGGAGAGAAAATATTGAAATTATTATAATTAATCATCTTTGAGTAAGAGCTTTCTTTAAACTCGGTTTAAAGAAACTTGAATGAAATGAATTTATACTAAACTTATTACCAAGGCCTATCAATTTATAACCTCTCTGTGCTTATAAAATCAACTAGTTAGCCGAAACACAAGAAATGAAACATTTATTGAACTTCAACTACTGATAAAAGCAGTCTAAGATTACACCGTGGTTTATGCTGGTTAAACTATAGGTACATACGAGTACAACTATAATATTCAAGCAAACAAGTGTTATTGTTATAAAAACTGAATTTGATTTTTTATTGATCAAGTTTCATTGATTTCAACTTTTAGAGATATATCTACACTTGCGCAACAAAGCAGAATTAAATTAATGACATTTGTACAAACAACTTTTAAGGAACAAATAAGCTTACTTGAAACTCATTTAGCACCAATTTATAAAACGTTAATAGGAAAATGTCCTTTCTTAATGTAACAGCGTGTTAAATGGTCACATTCGTTGAAAGGCTGCCTTTTTTTTTAAAACATTTTATGCAAGAATAAACAAGTATGATTTAAACACACATTATTGTATATAGATTTAAAAAAAATTACAAACACCATCATAATTATTTGTATACAATATATATTTATATATATATACATAAATTAATAAACATCATGACCTCAAAACACAAACAATTTTGTTTTAATGTAACTTAATACAAACATTGTATTTTATTCTTTAATGGTTGTTTTGGAATTGATTTTTAAAATAACAAGGAACTGAAAAAACCAGCTCTAGAAACGAGTGTAGTTTTATTTGAGGTGCTTTTAAGCTGCATAGAAATTTAAATATGGTTTTGTTAAGTCACATTGTGAAATGTTTGATAAAATCTGGGTTTGAATGATAACTTCACATGGTTTTAAAAAAATATTTTTTTTTTTTTTTTTTTTGCTTTGGATGAAGTGTTAACAATGACAAATATATTTTTAGGTGACAAAATGTAGCCGTTATAGTCTAGTCACCAAGGTAACTGTGGACTGTTCTAGCCACCTCTCACTCTAGCATTCATTTGCACTGTTGATTGTGCATGTATATCATAACAGGACAATTTCTTGTTGTCCTCTAAAGGTTTGCCTTGATAGTCCAGTCTCTGTTGAGACTTGGCGATTCCTATCTTGGCCTCAATCAAGCCCTTCAGTTTCTCAACGGTATCTGTGGCCCTAACCTCAAATGTATAGTTTTTGCTGTCAGCAAAGCTTTGGACAAAAATCTGAAATGGTTTTTGACCATCTGGCTGGATTGGTCCCGGTGGTCTGTAAGCAGGCCCTCCTGTAGTAGGGTGTTGTTGGTGGGACCAATCATTTGTTGTCATTGCTGGGAAATTTGAGCTGCTCGGTCCAAGTGGAACTCGACCAAAATCACCATGGGCGTTACTGCTGATGTTAGTGTTGACAGGGGCGTAACTGGGTCTTACTGACATGGATGGGCCTTGTGGGGCTCGACCAAAATCACCATGGGCGTTGCTGTTGATGTTAGTGTTGACAGGAGCGTAGCCAGGCCTTTCTGTCATGGATGATCCAGGTGGAGCTCGACCAAAATCACTATGGGCGTTACTGATGATGTTAGGGGTCGTATGGGCGTAACCGGGTCTCTCTGTCATGGATGATCCTGGTGGAACTCGCCCAAAATCACCATAGACGTTACTGCTTATGTTGAAGTTAACGTGGGCGTCACCGGGTCTTTCTGACATGGATTGTGGCTCTCGACTAAAATCGCCATAGGCGTTACCACCGATGTGTGTGGTCTCAGAGGCATAACCGGATATTCCTGTCATGGATGAATCTGCTGTGGCTGATGCCGGAGCAAAATCACCATTGGCAGTGCCGCTAGACTCTGAGGCTGCGCTGCTACCGAAACCACTCATTTTCTTGTGTATTCCTAGAAATAGATTCATGATATCATAACATTAAAGTTTGATAATTAAAACTATAACTAAACTTGTTTAAAGATAATAATAGGCTATTTCAATTTTTTTTCTACAGGTTTAATTAATTTACATCTTGACTATTGTAAGATCGTGTATGTGAAATATATCTTTTGCATTACAATTTTTTTATCAGTTAAAGTGCAATTTAGTGTATTGATGTCCCTGTGAGAGATATGTGCTTATCAGAGTCATTTTTGTAAAGGCTAATGCATGTGTATTGTGAATTGCTATAAGCTTTTTAAAATGGACAAAAAGTATAAAATATTTTTAGAGTCTACACACATATAGCGTAAGCTTATTTATATTCCGCGCCTTATACGAAGGTAGATACCTCTCGATAAGAGAATTGAAGTAAAAGTTGAAACAATTATATCTTCCGTGTTATTAGGTAAATTACTTTGATATGAATTAGTAAATGTTGTTTTGTTTTTTTGTTGTTGTTGTACATTTATGTTAAAAGTTGTTTCCTTATTTTGAACTAAATATTTTATAGGATATGTCTTGATAGGCCTAGTATAATTTATTTATTCGAGTTTAAATAAATATTTTCGTATTAAAAATATTGTAAGACGATATAAATCATACATTAAATTATTAGTTTTTAAAACATTAATATCAGTTATTTTTTATGCTTTAGTTAACTCATCAAATAAATATGATATAAAATGATATAATTTAGTATTTAAAAAAATGTGACAATTTAAAAAAAAAATAAGATGAATCGAAAATTGACAACTTACTTTTCTTTATGTTAATTTTTTTTCAACAAACAGTATTCAAGTAGTTTTCACTTGCAAAATTAGTTAAAGTCTTCCGTTTTGGGTAAAAAATATTTGTGCATTGAACCCATCATGCAACGGCTTATATAGGCCATAGCCTTAATATCGAAACGATAAGGGACTTCCCCCTGACGTCAAAACGGAAAAATTCCGAACGTGACGAAATTCAATTATGAAAAAACACTGAAACCATACACTATTTTTGTCGTATTAAAAGTGAAGTTTGGTAAAAATGAGTAGGAGGGGGTACCTCCTTTTCGATAATCTTCTATCCACGTCACCGAAGCGTCTAGATTCTTGAAACCAATCGGTGATGACTTCATCATTTTTGGTGGGCCTACATTTCATAGTCCGGCTTTGGCGCGCTGTCATTCACGTGCTAGGCACAGTGTCAATATTATTTGTTTTTATGGCCATGACTGAACGACTAAATATGACTATTTTATTTAAAGCTGACATCATTTTACGGCCGGTCACAATAAAGTTAGTTATGGCACGTAATAAATTAGTGTTGTTGTTTTTTTTAAATAGAAATATAGTTTAGGGATTAAACTCAGGGCCCTCGAGAGAAAAAAAATGTGCCGGTACGAGATCTTTTCTGGGCCCCTCTCCCCCCCCCCCCCCAAACACACTTTTTTTTCTAACACTTGCCATATCTAGATGATTTATTTGTACATATTACATACGCTTGAAGAAACAGGATTTTTTTTTAAAGTTCTTTGGATCATTTTGTGAAACTGTCATAAATTTCACCATTTACCATCAGAGTGTAGGCCCTACTCATTTCAATCACTGCCTTACATGTCTATTACAAAAATACATTAATAAAGTAGCCTACATAGTTCTTAGTTTAAATTGTTGTAGATCAAATTGTTCCTCCGCTTCAGTATTAATCAGAATTTATCTTGCAAATATTACAAAGATGTGTAAAATTGGAAAAGTGACTCTCACTGATGATTGAAGAGTAATTTGGTTGAAATAACTACTAGAGAAGTATTGGAGGTTTTAAAGTCAATTGTCAATTAATTTGTCATACTTCATTTTAATATGGATTAATTTGAATGTGAAAATTGAGAGGGTAAATTGAAAGTATGAGACACATGTTAAGGTAAGCTACTTGTAGTTGTCACAGATACTTGATTTAATAATTTAAGACATATCTATGACAGGTGAAATAAATGGCAATATTTTATCAAGTCAAGTAAAATGTTCAATGCGCTTTAAATTGTATTTATATAAAGTGTAAACGATTAATAACTTCACAACTTTTCAATGCGGTAGGCTTACTATAACAAAAAAAGTTCATAAATATACATCTTAATCGCATTTTATGCATGTCTGTCGAATCATTAATTATTTACAAATAGGCCTATACCAAAATCATTCATCTTTTGAATGCTTACTGTTTCGTAAAATGAAATAGTCAACAGAAAAAAAAAATTGCGTGTCTTTTTATTGGCAAAACTACGAATTACATTGTCAAAGTTTATTTGTCTTGCAATGCCGGACTCAATACTGAGCCTAGCCAAAATGTTCAGGCGATCCTGACTCATATTGGACCTAAGGTAATTTTTTATGAGCTTACGTTTACTGAAGCTCCTGGCTGCTAATGCTACTGTAGCTGGTGCTGTAAGGAGCATCTTCAGACTGACACTTATGTTAGGAAAAATATATTCTAATTTGGAATTTGCCAAAGCATTTAACAGTTCCAATGCACCCAACTGTTCTTTACCAAAATTTGCATAGTGAACCATTGTTAGGTAAATTATTTTCTGAAGAAAGTCTTCACAACTTATGTCATTATAATACTTTTCTGCTAACTTAGCAGCTTTATTATTCAAGTTTTTTTCTGACATATTTTGGTAGTTCCAAAGAAAGCTGAATGTGTCAGAAATATCTTTGACTGAATTGAACCATGGCCCCTTAAGATAAAGATTGCATTACACATTACATACACTCCTTCTATGCAGATTATCTTATACATCTTTTACATTACAGACGCTCCTTTTATAAAGAAGATTATTGCGTCCTACGCTCATGGGTGGTCCAAGTCTAGTCTTGCATCTTTATTAATGTTTTAAATGATAATAAGTTATGGTTTTCCTGGTTTGTTCAGTAAACTCATTCCATGCTCGAATGCCACTCAGGAAGAAAGAGTACTTATATGCATTTGTTCTCGCATAAGGGATAAGGAAAGTGTTTTTATCTGAGCATTGCAACAGGTTGTTATTGGGTTGTATTTCTAAATTAGAGTTTAATGCCTTAATAGGTATTATTACTACTTTACTCTTTGCCCTTCTGTCCTCTAGTGTTTATAGGTTTAATAATAATATCCCGTTGATGACAGTTCTACGCGCAACAGAGTACAGACAACGAACAACAGACGAAAATGTGCATATGTACACGCGAATACTGCTACTGGAATAGGTGAGTCTTCAGTCGGCTCCTGAAGGTGTCAAAGCAAGGGCTCTGACGAAGCTGTAATGGGAGGTGACTCCAGGCGGACAGTCCCGCGTAGGAGAATGCTTGTTGGCCAGCGGACACTAGCCTTGCACAAGTGATCCGAAGAGTCAGCGCGTCAGAAGCCGAGCAAAGTGGACGGGATTGGGTGTAGAGCTCAAGACATGAGTGATTTAACTATTGGTGTTACTAATCTCTTGGAGAATTATAGTATTTAGACCTCTTGTCTTTCTATATAGTTTTTAGTAAGTTCTTTCGATGCTTTTGTAGCAACCATTTGACTCTTTTTTACTTATATTGTTGTATATACGTGCTACATTGATTCTTTGAATTGTGGTCATTAAATTAAATTTATTGATGTGTCAACTACCCGTCATCTTGATTATTTCTTTTACATGAATCTTGAATGAAATGAAGCTATACTAAATCCTATGACTATCAAGTTAGAACTCTTAGGCGCTTGAAAGACAAACTATTTAACCAATTTGCAAGACATAAAATTTGAATTAAACCTCAACTAGTTATAAGAACAGACTAAGGTTATAAAATAGTTGATGCTGGTTAAACTATACAATCGAGTACAAGTACATACAAGTACAAGCAAACAAGTGTTACTATTTTTAAAAATATTTTTTATTGAGCGAATTTCATCGATTGAATTTTTTTTTATACACTTGCGCAATCAAGCATAAGTAATAAAATAAATAAATTCCTTTTAAAACAACTTTTTAAACAAGAATAAATAAGTGAAACAAAGAAGTCATATGTAATGTGATAAAATCCTACAAAATAAACAAGACAATTTGTCAAAGCTGGTAACCGGTCACATTCGCTCAAAAGCTGCCTTTATTAAAACCATTTCATGTAACAATATACATTTATGATTTAAACACACACGTATGAATAAAGATGTACAAAAAGTCTTAAAATGTACAGTAAATATAAATAAACAATACATATATAAACATCATTACTTAAAACATACAAACAATTTTTTTCATGTAACAAAAAATACTTTCATTACAAACATTGTCTTTTATTCTTTTGAAGGTCAGTCTGGAAATATTTTTAAAATAACATAACAAGGAACTGATTAAAAAGGTCTAAGATTTTAGTTTTCTTTGAGTTGCTTTAAAGATACATAGAAATGTTAATGTTATTTTGTTATTTTACAATCTGAAATGTTTGATAACATCTTGGTTTGAATCATAATTTCACATGGTTTTTTGTTTTTATTTTTAAAAAAAACATTTTTTTTAGCTAGGCATGAAGTGTTAACATTGATTTCTTTTTTATTTATAAAATGTATAAATGTAAATGTAGTCTAGCCATCGGAAGAAATAAGACCTATTCTAGCCACCTTTCAATCTACCAAGCAGCTTCACTGTTGATTGTGCACATATGTCATAATCGGATAGCTTCTTGTCATCCTCTAAATTGTAGCGAGAATAAACCAGTCTCTGTTGAAACTTGGCGACCCCAATCTTGGCCTCAATCATGCCCTTCAGTTTCTCAACGGTATCCGTGGCCCTGACCTCAAATGTATAGTTTTCGTTGTCAGTAAAGCTTTTAACAAAAATCTGAAAGGGTTTTGAACCATCTGGCTGGAATGGTCCCGATTGTCTGTAAGCAGGCCCTCCTGTAGTAGGGTGTTGTTGGTGGGACCAATCATTTGTTGTCATTGCTGGGACATAGTTTGAGCTGTTTGGTCCTGATGGAACTCGACCAAAATCACCACGGGCATTTGTGCTGATGTTAGGGTTCGCAGGGGCGTAACCGGGTCTCTCTGTCATGGATGATCCAGTTGGAACTCGCCCGAAATCACCATAGGCGTTACTGCTTATGTTGGAGTTAACGGGGGCGTCACCGGGTCTTTCTGACATGGATGGGCCTTGTGGCTTTCGACTAAAATCGCCATAGGCGTTACCACCGATGTGTGTGGTCTCAGAGGCATAACCGGATATTCCTGTCATGGTTGAATCTCCTGTGGCTGATGCCTGAGTAAAATCACCATTGGCGGCGCCACTAGACTCTGAGGCTGCACTGCTACCGAAATCACTCATTTTCTTGTGTATTCCTAGAAATAGATACATGATATTACTACATTAAAGTTTAATAGTAAAAATATAACTAAACATGTTACAAGCTAATAATAGACTATTTCCTATTTTTACAGGTTTAATTAATTTACACCTTGACTGTTGGTATGTCGTGTGTGTGAAATATATCTTTCGCATTAAAAATGTTATATCAGTTAAAGTGCAATTTAGTGTATTGATGTCTCTGTGAGAGAGATGTGCTTATCTGATTCATTTTTGTAAAGGCTAGGGCATGTGTTTTGTGAATTGCTATAAGCTTTTTAAAACGCACAAAAAGTATAAATAATTTTTAGAGTTTAAACACATCCAGCGTATTTATACTTAATACGAAGGTTGAAAACTCTCGGTAAGTGAATTGAAATTGACATAATTATATCTTCCGTATAATATACTTTCATTGAATTAGTAAATGTTGTTGTTTTTTTGTGTGTGTTTTTTTGTTGTTGTTGTACATATAGTTTAAAAGTTATTTTATCTTATCTTATACATTACAGACGCTCCTTCTATAAAAAAGAAAAAAGTTGTTTCCTAATGTTGAACTAAAAATTATAGGATATGTCTTGATATGCCTATCATAATTTATTTATTTAGTTTTTACAAATATTTTCGTATTAAAAATATTTTAAGACGATTAAAAAACAATAAGGCCCCTTTTTAAAATCATACATTAAAGTTTTAGTTTTCAAAACATTTTTATCAGTAAATTTGTGTGCTTTAGTTAGATCTAACTCATCAATTATGCTATAAAAAAACATAAAAAGGTATAATTTTGTAAACATAAAAATAGACAATTAAAAAAAAAAAATAATTCAAATAAATGGAAAATTGACAACTTACTTTTCTTTGTGTGATTTTTTTTTTCAACAATCAGTATTTAAGTAGTTTCCACTTTAAGTAAAAGTCTTCCGTTTTGAGTACAAACTATTAAACTATTATTGCATTTAACCCGTCATGCATCGACTTATATAGGCCATAGCCATCATTTCGAAACCAAATGGGACTTCCCCTTGACGTCAAAACGGAAAAATCCCGAACGTGACGAGATTGGATTATGAAAATACACTGAAACCAGACTATATTTTTTGTCGTGTTAAAAGTGAAGTTTGGTTAAAAGGGGTGGGAGGGGGTATCTCCTTTTCGAGAATCTTCTATCCACGTCACCGAAGCGTCTATATTCTTGAAACCAATCGATGATGACTTCATCATTTTTGGTGGGTCCATTTTTATAACCCAGCTTTGGCGCTCTTTCAGTCACGTAGTTTTTATGACGATGACTTAACGACTTAATATGACTATTTTATTTTTAGGCTGACATCATTTTACGGCCGGTCAAAAAAAAAAAGAAAAATCTGGCACGTGATAAATTTGTGAGTTTTTTTTTTTAAAAGAGATATAGTTTAGGGTAAAACTGTACGTGGCGCGCTGGCCGAGCTACAATTGGCATACCGAAGGTCATGGGCTTGAATCGTACTGAAGTTTAGGATTTGTTCCCGGGTCTGGAGAGAGTCCCTGAGTCTACCCAGCTCTGATGATTATCTCTCATTAGTAGGAGCAAAGCGGCTGTGCATTGGGCTGACCACACCATCCCCGTAGTATGCCGTAGGCCTATTTGGTGACAGCTTCTTCACCGGCCCAATGGATCAGATGGACCGAGAGGATTACTACTTACTACTACTATGGTAAAACTGTGCGCCCATTCAGAAAACTGTCTGCAATTGTTCCTCCCCTTAACGTACACTAACCCCCCCCCCCACTCCGAGTTTACATCATTGTGTTCCCCTTGACCCCACCCTATACCTTACACGAGGGATCGGCAACCTGTTGATAATAAAGTGCCGAAGTAGGATTTCTTATTATTTCAGCGTGCCAAAAGAACGAAGGTCCTGGGCTCGAATCCTGGTGAAGTTTATGATTCGTTACCGGGTTTGGAGAGAGTCCTTGAGTCTACCCAGCTCTGAAGTTTATCTGTCATTAGTAGGAGCAAAGTAAAGGCGGCTGGACACTGTGCTGGCCAAACTATTTCCCTAAATGATGAACTCTGCTTCACAGGTTCAGATGGATCAGATGGTCTGACGGGATTATTACTTACTACTTACTACTAGGATGAAACTACGCCGATTCAGAATACGCCAGCTATTGTCCCTCCCCTTACGTGGACTCTTTCCTCCTCCCAATATATACATTACTAGTCTCCACTTGCCCACTTCACCCTAACCCAAACCCTAGCTTACACAACCCCTTTCCTCGTTTTGATAAGACTTCTCCTTGATAAGGTCATTCGAAAGATCTTCATGGCTTGCGTATGCCACTTTTTATAACAAAATGTAAAGAGATATACAGTAAAAGAACTAGTAGCCAAGAACACTCGTCCCATTACATGATGAAAGAATGGGAAATGAATGACCTTGATTTTCAGATCATCTGTGGTTGTGTTTCAACTTACCAACGTATGACAATGCTACAAATATAGTTCTTTTAAAATAGAGATTTATTTCACCGGGTGGTGAATGGTCACTGATGCTTGAGTCCACCGAGAGGGGAGGGGGGAAATTACCTTTAAATTATTTTAGTTAATCATCCATGGGTAACTTACCTCGTTTTATTATTTGCAGTAAAGTCTGGACTCAATCCTGTTGACTCTTTGTTAAATTCGTGAATCTCCTGATGACCCATTTTATGGGATCAATAGAATCTCTTGGAGGTTTAGAGTACTTTAGACTTCGTGTCTTTCTATTTAGTTTTTTAAGTAAGTTCTTTCGATGTTTTTGTAGCAACCAGTAGACTTTCTTTATTTATAAATTGTTGTAGACAATATACGTATAAGTGCTACATTGATTCTTTGAATTGTGACTATTATATTTCATTTATTGCTGTTTAAACTACTTGTCATCTTGGTAAATTCTTATACTTACTTGATGATTGAATGAAATGAAGTTATGCCCATCAAGTTAGAACCCGTAGGTGCTTCAAAGATAAATTAGATAGCCAAATTGCCATAAATGAAAGATGAATTAAAACTCAACTAGTCCAGAGAAAAGACTAGTTATTCGATTGTTGGAGCTGGTTGAATTATCCATACGAGTACAAGTAAGCCTATATACAAGCAGACTTGTGTTACTGTTATAAAAACGGAATATTTATTGATCAAATTTCATTGATTTTAACTATTTAATATACATTTGCGCAATCAAGGCAGAATTAATAAAATATATTATTACATTCTTTCTAACACAGCTTTTCAAACAAGAACAAATCATTGAAACAAAGAAGGCATATAATGTAATAAAATACAACATAATTAACAAGTGAATTGTTTTAAGCTCGAAAGCTGCCTTTATTAAGACCATTTCATTAATAATAATAATAATAATAATATTTGTATAGCGCTGCCAACAAACATAATGTAAGCTCAGAGCGCGTTTAACATACAACTAAGAATACGGATATTAGCCTACCCTAGGCCAGGTGACAGCTAAATTGATGATTAAAAAAGACAAAACAAATAAATGTATTATTAACCGACCCAACCCATAAATAAGACAGTAAGTTTCTAAAGCATGTTAAATGTTATCTAAGGTAAATATTGAAATAATGAGTTTTTAAGTTCTGTTTGAAAGTAACAGTAGAGCTTGTTCGCCTCAGATGAATGGGAAGTTGATTCCACACTGAGAAGGCTCTAAGGCCAACGGTCGTCAGAGAGAAACGGAACTCTTCCAGAAGCGATGAGTTTGCAGAACGAAGTGTTCTTTGCGGGACATAAGGTGCGATTAGTGCCTTGAGATAGGACGGAAACTTGTTGTTAAAAATGCACAAATACTCAATTCTGGCTTTCACGGGGAGCCAGTGGAGCGAGCGTAAAAGGGCAGTTCCCGAGTCTCTTTTAGACCTGCACATAACCAAACGCGCAGTACTGTTCTGTATTCGCTGTAGCCTGGCGATTTTGTCCTCGGGCAGGCCGGCTAGCAGGGCGTTACAATGGTCGATACGCGAAAGTATCAGAGCGACTGCCAGTGTCTTTGCAGAATCATTGGACAAATAGGGTCGTATTTGGCCGAGTCTACGCAACTGTAGATATAGACTATTCAATAATAAACATGATTTAAAGACACATTCTTGTATAAAGATATACAAATAGGCTTAAAATGTCCATCCTAAATATAAATATACCATATAGATATATATAAACATCATTATTTAAAACATACAAACAATTTTGTTTTCATGTAACAAAAAATACTTTCAATACAAGCATTATCTTTTATTCATTAAAGGTTAGTTAGGAATTATTTTTAAATTAATATAGCAAGGAACTGACTAAACCAGCTCTATGAAACGATTGAGTTACTTTATAGCTGCACAAATTTCAAGGTTTTCTGTTATTTGACAATCTGAAATGTTTGATAACATTTTGGTTTGAATCATAACTTCACATGGTTTATAAAACCAATTTTAAAGAAAATACTTTTTTCTTGTTCTTTGCTATGGATGAATTGTTAACGTTGACATTTTTATTTTATTTTATAAATTCTAGACTTCATTGTCTAGCCACCCTGGGAAATGTGTCCCTCCTCTAGAAACCTCTCAATCTTCCAGTCATAAGCACCGTTGAGTGTGCAGGTATATCATATTGGTACAACATAATAGGGGAGAGTGAGGATGATTGGGCATAGTGGATATATGGGCCACCTCCTCTACACCCCAAACTAGACATCCAGTGCAGTTACGCACATAATAAAAAAACTCACTAATGTTGTTTCCTCTACACAAGAGCTGTTTTCCCGCACTTTCAATGAAAACTAACTTTTTTACAAGCATTTTTTGTTTTCGAGCCGCTAAAGCCAGTTTTTCACACCCATTCTTCTTATTCTAAGTACCACAATTTGAATACTAGTCTTTGGTAAGTACAAGTTTATGTTAACTTATTCTTCATAGGAAGTTTTGAAACTAGTTTTATAATAATATAGCTTAAAGCTTTTAATTTAGGTCACTTTTTATACAACTGCTCCCTGTGGGGATGATTGGACCAGCAGTGGCTCACTTATCCCCACTGCTGCCACTTTAATGTTAATTTGTCTAAAAGTTTCAAATAAAAAAAAAAAACTATTAAATTCTGCATTCAAACATAGAAAGGCCAATGATCCTTTTTAATATATTTTTTCAGCTATTTATTATATTAATTATTATAGAATATAGGCCATATAGTAGGCCATATATAGACTTTTTTAGTCATGACATGTAGGGAAATTGTATTGATATTTTGATATAGCCTTAAGTATGCCTTATACATTATGTTTTATATATTTTTATATTTTAGGTGCATCATGCCTCGGTTTTATAAACGTAAAAGAATAGCACATGGGACAACTTTGCCAGAGGAAATTAAAAAGGCAGTAGAGGCAGTGGCTAATGGAATGAAGGTGAGGGAGGCAGCCAGACAGTACAGTATACCAAGGAGCACACTACAGCACAACATAAAAAAGGCAAAGTCTGGAGCTGAACTACGACCTAACTATCAAAATAGACAAATATTCTCACCAGCAGATAAGCTATTTTGGCAGAATATCTCGATACTTGTGCGAAAATGTTTTATGGCTTGACTACCCAAAACAGGAGAAACTTAGCTTATGAGATGGATGTTGCTTTCAAAATTTCACACCCGTCCCAGTGGGACTAGAACAAAAACAGCAGGCACAGAGTGGATGGGTTTTATGAGACGAAATTATCGCTTAAGTAGACGACAACCAGAAGATACATCATAATATTCAAGAGTAAAAGCATTCTATGGACATACAGTGGTGATATGTTTTACCCTGCTTGAGAAAACTTATCGTGAACTAAAGATAACATGAGCACATATATTTAATCTGGACGAAAAAGGCATTACTACAGTCCACAAGGTACCAAAAGTAGTAGGACCCTGTGTTATTAAGCAAATGGGACAAATCACATCAAGAGAAAGGGGTGAGCTGGTGACTATGTGTTATGTTATTTCAGCAGTTGGACAAAGCTTGCCACCAGTATTTGTGTTTCCACGTAAGAATCTGAAAGCCCTTATGCTGAATGGTGCACCAGAAGGATGGTTAGGTCTTGCTCATCCATCAAACAACTTCCCGATAAATCTGACTTTAGACAACCATGAAAGCCATCTATCATTCAATGCTCTAGAATTGGCAAAGAAAAATAGTATTTACATCATCACTCTTCCACCTCATGTAATTAAAATGTATTATTGGACTTTTTAAAAAAATATTACTCAAACGGCCCAGTTATACCCACCAGATGGCCCAGTTATACCCACCAGTGGACCATATATCAACACTTTGATATAACTCACTAAAACATTAATAACTTTTTTTCTGTTCATATTACTGCTGTGCATTCATGATGTTTTTTTCAACTAAATAAACATACTTTCATATAAAACTAACCTTTTCGTGATATCTTTTTTAGATTTTGTAATATATATCAATTTTTATGAAATGAGCATTTTCTCGGCCCAATCATCCTCACTCTCCTCTCAGTCTACCAGTCAGATGGACAGTTGATTCTGCACGTATGTCATAATGGGACAGCTTCATGCCATCCTCTAAATTTTTCCCAGCATAAACTAGTCTCTGTTGAGACTTGGCGACCCCAAGTTTAGCCTCAATCATGCCCTTCAGTTTCTCAACGGTATCCGTGGCCCTGACCTCAAATGTATAGTTTTTGCTATCAGTGAAGCTGTTAACGAAAATCTGAAAGGGTTTTTGACCCTCTGGCTTGAATGGTCCCGGTGGCCTGTAAGCAGGCCCTCCTGTAGTAGAGTGTTTTTGGTTAGACCAATCATTTGTTGTCATTGCTCGGACATAGTTTGAGCTGTTTGGTCCCGGTGGTCTGTAAGCAGGCCCTCCTATAGTAGGTTGTTTTTGGTGGGCCCACTCATCTAGTGTCATTGCTCGGATATAGTTTGAGCTTTTTTTGGTCCAAGTGGAACTGGACCGAAAACAGCATGGGCGTTACTGCTGATGTTAGGGTTCGCAGGGGCGTTGTCAGGTCTTTCCGTCATAGATGAGCCTGGTGGTACTCGAACAAAATCACCATAGGCGTTGTCAGCTATGTTTGTGCTGACTGGGGCGTCTCCGGGTCTCGCTGACATTGATTGGTGCTGCTTGAGCTCTAGAAAAATCTCTCTGGGGTTGGTAACAATGCTTGACTCAGATGTTGCGTTTTTCCCGAAATTGTTTATTTTTGATGTGTAGACCTAAGAATAGAAAATAATTATTTTATCATTAAAAAATTTTGACAATTAAAGTAAAAGATCTAACTTTTTAACATAGCCAAAAAGTAAACAACATATTTTTATTGAAAGAATTAAAACAAATTTTGAATTAAATAACTAGAATCTAAATATTCATTGATTATTATTGTTATTTTTTTTCTGGTAGCTCTAGATCTAGTTGTTTTTTATATGATAATGTTCACAGCAAAATAATTAGATCTAGCTTACTATAATTTCCGGTAGACTAAATATATATCACACCGTTAATTTAATAATCGCTACAAGTCTCTTAATAACAAATTAGCGAAACGGCCTATGAAATGTTAACGTGTATTGTAAATTTATTTTGTGTTCACTTTATAGACAAAAACTTTTTTAAAACTTTTATTGATAGACTATCAATATTTTAAAATAATTTTGAGAAATAGTGCATCATACGTATTTACATTCACTGAGCTATTTATAGCTTAGTGATTACATTCATAAAAAGAAGGTAGATACACCTTGGCAAGTGAACGTTGACAAAAATAGATCTTCCGTGTTAATGTTTTTTTCCTTTTTTTTTTGTGTGTGTGTTGTAGCCTACATTTAGCCTAGGTTAATTTCTTTTTCAAATTTTGAATTAGAAATTATAGGATATGTCTTGATTGACCAAGTATTTCTTTGTATTTTGTATTTCCGTATTCTTAGGCCTACAAAATATTTAAGACAATAAAAAAAAAACACTAGGCCCCTATTTAAAATCAAACATTAAATTATTAGTTTATAAAACATTTGTATCAGTTAATTTTTTTGTTAGTTCACTATAGGCCTACGTAAAATATGCATTAAAATGTTATTATTTTGTGAAAATAAAAATTTGACAATTTAAAACATAAAAAAAAATAGGCCTACATGGGAAATTCAAAACTTACTTTTCGTCGTGTGATATTTTTCAACAAACAGTATTCATGTAGTTTTTACTGTAGTAGTTCTAGTCGTCCGTTTTTGTGTGCAAAATATTATTGCATGAAACCCGTCATGCCGCGACTATTAGGCCTACCTAAAGTTGCCATATGGCAAAAAAAAAGCATGTATTTCCTTATTTTATATATTTACTTACACATGAATTTTAAGAGTGATTACCCTTGTCCTTTGTGCTATTTTTAACTGGTAGATTAGTTAAGATTAGTGACGTTTTCTTTTTGCGAGTAAACTTACAGTTTAATTAGGTCAGCACTTTCAGCACTTTTTAGACAGTCACTGTTGAAAACAAAGCTTTCTGCAAAATTTAGTAATTTAACGTACAATGAGTGTATTTTTTTAAAATCAAATACTGATTGTTTCTAGTATAAAAAAAATATGACTGTTATAATTATTGTTTAATTAAACTCATAGTATATTATATTATGCCTTTATTTGGTTTTCGTGATCCTAGTTCAGGGGTCGGCAACCTGCGGCTCGCGAGCCGCATGCGGCTCTTTCGATGTCAAGGTGCGGCTCTCCAGTTCCATGTGCAAATATTAATAATTGTATTATTTTATTTTCAAAACTTAACAAAATATTATCATAGTGCAAAAATAATATATACAACAATATTCAACAAACAGTATTCATGTAGTTTTTAATGTAGTAGTTCTAGTCGACCGTTTTTGTGTGCAAAATATTATTGCATGAAACCCGTCATGCCGCGACTATTAGGCCTACATAAAGTTGCCATATGGAACAAAATTGACTATATATATATATATATATATATATATATATATATATATATATATATATATATATATATATATATATATATAATATATATATACTGCAAACAGGATAAAAACACTCAACAGAGAACATTGAGAATAGGTGGAGTAGAGAGTTACAGGATAGACATACAGCTGAAAGCCGCTACTACCACCCAGCCAGTAACCCAGCAGACGATAGTGTTCAGTTTTCAGTCAGTTTCCCATGCAGCACGGTTGCGTGTGTGTATTTAATCGCCTGCGAGAATCAACAAGTTCTCATTGTTTCGGCTCCGCCGCCAGAATGACATCTGGTAAAAAGAAGAGACTAACTACCGAAGAAGAAAATCGAGAATTTAATAAGGATTGGACGGAGTCGTCGGAGTCGTTTGCGTTCACATGCAACACAAATGGCCTTCCGACTGTATCACTTTCAAGAAAAACTTGCACACAAATTTGGAGAGACAAGGTCCAAAAGAAGAACTGCTAGGATTGCTGCCGCTCTCAGGACAAACTCGCGGAGAAGATATAGTAAATGCTGTGCAAAATGCCTGGAAGACTATGAAATCGATAAAATAAAATCGTTTCCATACAACTGATGGAGCCAGAAGTATGAAAGGAATAAATAAAAGGGTAACAACGATTTTTCGGCAAAAAAAAAAATCCACGAAATTTTCACGTTTCACTGCATAAAATTTTAATCATCAAGAGACGCTTAGTGCACAAACATTTCCAGCCGAAATAGTTGAGGTCATGAACTTGGTAAATTAAGATCATTACCAGCATTTTGGCAAAATGACTCTACCAGTTTAAGGAATTTCTTGAAGAAATAGAAAGCCAGTATTCTGACCTACTTCTGCACAATAAAGTTCGATGGCTTTCCAAGGGTAATATATTGAAACGTTTTGCTTCTTACTTGAGTGAAATAAAAACATTCTTCAATGAAAAAGGTATTGTCCATCCCGAATTGAAATTGAAGGACGACAAATGGCTGCAAAAATTCAACTTCATGGTGGATATCACAAAGAAACTAAATGAGCTAAATGTAAGGAAAAGGAAACATATGCCTTGCAGAAGTGGTTTGTTTCGATAATAAATTACCGTACTTCTTTTTGACGAAGACATGGAGAGCGGTAAATTACTTCATTTCGAAAATCTGAAGCAATATCGCCATGAAACCAATGCAACTATTTACACGAATTACTTCAGCA
The DNA here is from genome assembly GCA_949126835.1 of Anisus vortex. Classification (NCBI taxonomy): domain Eukaryota; kingdom Metazoa; phylum Mollusca; class Gastropoda; family Planorbidae; genus Anisus; species Anisus vortex. The sequence continues at coordinate 45,771,482 of OX421493.1, forward strand.
TTGCTATAAACAAAATGAAGGATGGATTCGCTGAGAGATTTGAGCAATTCAAAACAAACGCAACTACTCTGGCGTTCATGGTAAATCCTCTCAACACAAATACAAATGAGATCAACATTGAGCCATTTAGAATTGATGCTGGTTCGCTTCAAATTAAATTGTAGATTTGAAAACCAAACACTAGTGGAATGGCAAGTTCACAGAACTCAAGAGCAGGTTAGAAGAGTTGGAGGTCAAGAAAAGCATGCACGTCACGCTGCACAACTGAACAGCTCTAAAAGAAATGCCGCGAGTTGAGGCACTCATATTTGCCGCATGGAATAGTCGTCCAGAATGCAAAAGTGCTGACGATCTTCGGGTCAACATATGCGTGCGAGCAAGCGTTCTCTTGCATGAATACAATAAAAATTAAAGTCAGAAGCCAACTAGCAAATAAAAATCTAGAGGCAAGATATTGAAAACAACAAGCTGTGAGGCAGATTTAAGTATGTTCCCTTCTGTGGAAGTTGCATCATGGCTACGCTCGATCTGGCTATTTTATGTAATTTATACAATTCAAATTCGTAGCTGCTCTTATAGTAATGTTCAGTCACTGATGATTTGATTGATCTACAGGAACTCTCCAATGAGCATTGTTTGCAGGGAGCAGGTGCCATAGATTCAACCTTGACTAAGAAGTTGGGTAACATGTCGTCAGGGACATTTGCGTGACATAGTATCAACTGGAAAATCACCGCCACCCTGTATCTAAGGGTAATGTTTGAAATGATCAGTATCATACAAGTGTGTTGAATGGGCCAAGTATCCAGACTTTTGATGGCCTTTAGGACTGAGATTGCATTAGTGAAGATTGCGATATTAGCTTCCGCCCACGACTCATTCTCAAACATTGTCAGAACAAAATATTTTTTAAAAATATCATGTGAGAAACAACTATGCATCTCAGCTATCATAAGTCAAACAGTTTTAAACAGTTCCACCTAATTGTTCCACCTAATTGTAGTTTTTAACATACGCATTTGTGGTTTTATCTTTTAAAAATTAAAAAAAAAATTTCTTAGATTCATACTTTTTAAATAAATAATCCTTCTGTTCTAACCAATATTTGTTCTTTTATAAGCATCATTTGTGTGTGTTTATGCTTATTTTTAAGATACTTTTATGTCTATTGTAATGCATTTATTGCAATTATTATTGTCAATAATTATTTTAAAAAATCATTCACTTAGAATTTTTATTGTTTTTGTCTTACTTGTAGACAAAGTTTTTACCATATAGACGCATTGATGCCATATGACAATATACCATCAAAATAATCCTCTTATTTTAAAAAAAAAAAGTTTTTTTTTTTTCAAAATTATTATATATTAGATTTATATGTTATCCCCACTATACGATTTTTTTATATATAAAAACCTAAAATGGCGTTATAGACGAAAGGCCATAGCCTTCATATCGAAACGGAAGGGACTTCGATCCCGACACGACATGTCATAACGGAAATATCCTGAATGTGATGAAAATCGATTCTAAAAATAAATACCGACACTGAAACCAGACTATTTTTGTCATGTTAAAAAATTAAGTTTGGTAAAAAGGGGGAGGGAAGTGCCTCCTTTGGAGAATCTTATAAACACGTCACCGAAGCGTCTAGATTCTTGAAACCAATTGGTGATGACTTCATCATTTTTGGTGGGCCTACATTTCATAGCTCGGCACATACGCGCTTTTTTTCACGTGATAGGCACAGTGTTAATTTATTTGTTTATATGGCAATGACTTAACGACTTAATATGAGTATGTTATTTAAAGCTGACATCATTTTACGGCTAGTCACACTAAAGTTAGTTATGGCACGTGATAAACTAGTGTTTTGTTTTAAAATAGAAATATAGTTTAGGGTGCAACTGTTTAAAGCACGCTGGCCGAGCTACATCTGGCGTACCGAAGGTCCTGGGCTCGAATCCTGCTAAAGTTTAGGATTTGTTTCCTGGATTGGAGAGAGTCCCCGAGTCTACCCAGCTCTGATGGTTATTTGTTATTAGTAGGGGAAAAGTTAAGGTGGCTGTGCATTGGGCTGATCTCAAAAGCCCCGTAGTATGCCGTAATTGTTGACCACTTCTTCACCGGCCCTATGGATCAGATGGACGGACAGAATTACTACATACTACTAGTAGTGTAAGACTGTTCGCGCATTCAGAATACCCCTGCGATTTTTCCTCCCCTTAATTACACTGATCTCCATGGCTTGCGTATGTCAACCTATTTGAAAAAAAAAGTATAGGTATACAGTAACATAGATAGTAGTGGAGAATTAATGTGAGGAGGACACTCGTCTGATTCCATGAGTAAAGAATGAGTAATGAAAGACCCTGGTTTTCAGATCACCTGTGTCTGTGTTACAACTTTCCAATTAAAACAATTTTAATCTCCATCCTGTTGACTCTTTGTTACTGGACTCCATCCTGTTGACTCTTTGTTACTGGACTCCATCCTGTTGACTCTTTGTTACATTCGTGAATCTTCCGATGACCCATAGAATCTCTTATCTTATATATTACAGACGCTCATTCTTTGAAAACGATTATTGAGTCCTACACCCATTCGTGATCCAAGTCTAGTCTTGCATTTTTATTAATGTTTAAAATCGATGTTAAGTTACTGGTTTTCCTGGTTTGTTCAGGCAACCCATTCCATCCCGAATGCTACTTGGGAAGAAATAGTAGCCTACTTATATACATTTGTTCTCGAATAAGGGATAAGGAAAGTGTTTTTGTCCTTATTATGTTTGTCTGAGGATTGCAACAGGCTGTTATTGGGTTGCATTTCTAAATTATACTTTAATGCCTTATGTATCATTATTACTTAACTCTTTGCCCTTCTGTTCTCCAGTGTTTCTATGTTTAGTGATTTGACTAATGGTGTTACTAATCTCTTATAGGATTAGAATAGTTTAGACCTCGTGTCTTTCACTTCTAGTTTTAAAAGTTATTTCGATGCTTTTGTAGTAACCATGTTACTCTTTTTACTTATATATATTGTTGTATAAATGTTCATTAAGTGCTACTTTAATTCTTTGAATGTATATATTGTTGTATAAATGTTCATTAAGTGCTACTTTAATTCTTTGAATTGTGGTCATTAAATTAAATGTATTGCTGTTTACACTTCTTGTCCTCTTGGTAATTTTTTTTATACATGATGCTTGAATGAATTGAAGCTATACTAAATCGTATGCCTAATAAGTTACAACTTTTAGGCGCTTAAAAGACAAACTAAAAATGCAAAATGGCCAGAAATAAAAGATGAATTAAACCTCAACCAGTCATAAAAACTTACTAAGATTATATGATATTTGATGCTGGTTATACTATACATACGAGTACAAGTACATAAAAGCAAACAAGTGTTGCTATTATAAAAACTGAATTTTTATTGATCAAATTTCATTGATTAAAAAAAAGGTAAATACAATTGTGCAATCAAAGCATAAGAAATAAAATAAATAGGCTACATTCCTTCTAACAAAACTTATTTAACCAAGAACATATACTTGAAACAAGGAAGGCATATGATGTGAACAAATTCTACATAATTAACAAGTAATTTTTATAAAGCAGGTAACCGGTCAAATTCTCTCTAAAGCTGCCTTTATTAAAACCATTTCATGCAATAATAAACAGGATTTAAACACACATTCCTATATAAAAATATAAAAATAGGCTTAAAATATACAGTAGCCATCATAAATATCAATATACATCATATAAATAAACATCAGTATTTAAAAAAAAAATATATTTTATTTTCATATAACAGCAAAAATACTTTCAATACAAACATTGTCTTTCATTCTTAGGTCAGTTTGGAATTGATTTTAATTTAACATAACAAGGAACTGATTAAACAGTTCTATGATTGTAGTTTTTTTCTTTGTGTTCGTTGATTCAAAGCTGCATAGAAATGTTAATGTTTTTTTTTGTAATTTTACGAAACATCTTGATTTGAATCATAACTTCACATGCTTTTTAAAACCAATGTAAAAAAATATTATTTTTTTGCAATGTATGAAGTGTTAACATTGAATGTTTTATTTATATTTTATAAAATCGAGACGTTATAGTTTAGCCATCGGGGGGGGGGGGGGGGGAAATGGCCTATTCTAGCCTCCTCTCAGTCGTCCAGTCAGCTGCACTGTTGATTCTGCACGTATGTCATAATGGGACAGCTTCATGCCATCCTCTAAATTTTTCCCAGCATAAACCAGTCTCTGTTGAGACTTGGCGACCCCAATCTTGGCCTCAATCATACCCTTCAGTTTCTCAACGGTATCCGTGGCCCTGGCCTCAAATGTATAGTTTTTGCTATCACTGAAGCTGTTAACGAAAATCTGGAAGGGTTTTTGACCATCTGGCTGGAATGGTCCCGGTGGTCTGTAAGCAGGTCCTCCTGTAGCAGGGTGTTGTTGGTGGGACCAATCATGTGTTGTCATTGCTGGGACGTTGGAACTGTTTGGTCCAGGTGGAAAGCGGCCAAAATCTCCTTGGGCGTTACTGCTGATGTTAGGGTTGACAGGGGCGTAGCCAGGTCTTCCAGTCATAGATGAGCCTGGTGGTACTCGAACGAAATCACCATTGGGGTTTTCAGCTATGTTTGTGCCTACTGGGGCGTCTCCAGGTCTCGCTGACATGGATGGTCCTGGTGGAGCTCTAGAAAAATCACCTTGGGCGTTGCCAACAATACTAGATTCAGAGGGTGCGTAGTTCCAAGGATTCATTTCTGAATTGTAGACCTAAGAATAGAAAATATTATTTTATCATAAAGAAATTTTTAATAAAGACTTAACTTTTTAAAACAGACAAAAATTAAGCAACATATATTTATTTCAACAATTATAACAAATTTTGAATTGAATAACTCAATATTCAGTTGTATGTTTGTTGTTGTTGTTTTTGTTTGTTTGCTGGTTTGTTTTTTTCTTTATGATAATGTTCACAGCAAAATAATTATCTTTCTCTAATTACCGGTAGACGAAATATATATCACACCGTTCATTTAATAATCGCTACAGGTCTCTTAATAACAAAAAAGCGAAACGGTCTATGAAATGTTAACGTGTAAGTAAAGTTATTTTGTGTTCCCTTTATAGACAAAAACTAAAAAAAAAAAAAATTTTATTGATGTCAATATTTATAACTAATTTAAAGTAATCGCGCATCAAACATATTTACATTCACTGAGCTATATATTATAGCTTATTGATTTCATTCATAAAAGGAAGGTAGATAACTCTTGGCCGGTGAAAAGAAGTAATCGTTGACAAAAATATTTTCTTCCGTGTTTATATTAAGTAAATTACTTTTGATGTCAAACTGTTCATGTTTTTTTTTCCTTTTGTTTTTATTTATTGTTGTACATTTAGCCTAGGTTAACCCTTACAGTCCCGGACGCGTATATAGCGGAACTGAAGTTTTAAAAAGTTTTTGTGTTTTTTTTTCAATAAAAAAATTATAGGATATGTTTTGATTGGCCTAGTTTATTTGTGTAGGCCCTCTATTTTACAGATTTTCGTAGGCTATACAAAATATTTTAAGACAATAAATAAAAAAACAACATTTAAAATCAAACTTAAAATTATTACTTTATAAAACATTATTATCAATTAATGTGTTTTAGTTCTCTATACGTTAAATATGATATAGCCTAAAATGTTTATAATTTTGTAAAAAAAAAAAATTGACAATTTAAGAAAGACAATCAAAATAAATGGAAAACTGAAAACTTACTTTTCGTTATGTGAAATTTTTTTCAACAAACAGTCTTCAAGTGGTTTTTACTGCAAAATTAGTTAAAGTCGTCAGTTTTGGGTACAAAATATTTGTGCATTGGACTCGTCATGCAGCGACTTATATAGGCCATAGCCTTCATATCGAAACCGAAGGGACTTCCCCGTCACGTCATGTCAAAACGGAAAAACCCGGACTGTGGCGAAATTTAATTCTAAAAATACATACCAACACTGAAACCAGACTATATTATTGTTGTGTACATTTTGGTAAAAAGGGATGGGGGCTGGGAGGAGGGGAAGCTTATTTTCGAGAATCTTCTATCCACGTCACCGAAGCGTCTAGATTCTTGAAACCAATCGGTGATGACTTCATCATTTTTGGTGGGTCCACATTTCATAGTCCGTCTTTGGCGCGCTCTCATTCACGTGCTAGGCACTGTGTTAATATTATTTGTTTTTATGACGACGACTTAACGACTAAATATGACTATTTTATTTGAAGCTGACATCATTTTACGGTCACAATAAAGTTAGTTATGGCACGTGTTATTTTGTTGCATTAAAGAAAAAAAAACTTCTGACCATTTTACCACACTTTCAGCAGAAAAAGATTAAGGGCAGTACTACAACGGCAGTAGTTGAGTTGCTAGATGTCCGGTTTTTAGCCGGGCAGTCCGGTATTTCAGTGGACTGTTCGGCATAAAGTAGGCTAGAACAAGATACCTAGTTTTTCCATGGGCGGAATACCCGTGAGCTAGAGAATGGGAAAGTGTTCGGTATTTTCTGATAAGGTAACTCACAAAACAGTGAAAAGGGGAAAAGGCTCCACTTCCATTAAAGACCTACCTACTTTTTATAACTGAGATTTTTTTTTTATTTTGGGCGGAGGGGGGAAGCAGTAACTTAAGTAGGGTAAATGATGTGAGAGGGGGGTCGAATCTAAAGGGGCGCCCATAAATGACACCACAGAACTTTTGGACAAATTTTACCTATCCCTTCCCACTAAGTTCCCACCCCCACTCCCCATCGCCACAAGTCGTCACACCCCTCTACAATTTGACTTCACAAAGTTCTGCATACGCCTACGCCAAACACCATATTTCAAATGCCGTAATTAGAATGCTGCAAATCACTTCTTTTGTCATTGTCATATAACCCCCTCCCTCCCTCCCTTAAGTGCTGGACGTCATATATGAACAGCTACTATGTCCTAAAATCATGAACAATAGGAAACAAAATATTGGATATTGAAGAGTTTAGTACAAAACTGAGTCGGTGGTCTGGAGTTGCCTGCAATCGCTTTCCCTTAGTAAAGTAAAATATCCGTCGGGCCAAATCGATCTTAGGGCCGGTGAAGCAGCGTTCGCCAGTTTCGGTGGCTTCGGCATACTAAGGGGTGTGTGGCCAGCACAATGCCCAGCCGCCTTAACTTTATCCCAACTAAAGTCAGTTGGGTAGATTCAGGGACACCCACGAGTCCCGGAAAAAAAAATCCTTGCCTTCACCAGGATTCGAACCCAGGACCTTCAGTACGCCAGCCGAACGCGCTGCCGCTTTGGTCACAGCCACTATCTTGCACTATTTTCCAATCAGTTTTTACTACGCTACCTGCATAAGGTTACTCTTTTAATAGATTAAAAACAGGTGCAACTTTGGATAATTATAAAACGAGGCCTACTGACAACGTAGATAGTCTAAGTAATCAATTTTGAATGAATAGTGCAATTTTTAAATGCTTTGTTAAGCAAGAACCTTAAACTATTTTTGGACCCAACACGTCACATCGGTAAATTCCGTAAAATGACGATTACCGATAGGCCTTTGGCGGGGAAAATAAACAACAACACAGCAATAAATTTATTTCGATATTATTATTTCTATATTTTTTTATATTGTAGCATTGTTTACAGTTGTCTTTTTTTATGTGTTAAGTTCAAATGATTATGAACTTTCAATTATTAAGAATTCTAAAAATAGAAATGATTATAATTGTGCAATGTTTCTGCACCCTTAGGGCGTCTGCATAACCAGCGAATTCAAAAACCGAATTTATAAGCTATGAGGTTATTTCGAAGTATTTTTACAAGTTCTTGTAATCGATAAATGTGATCAAAATGTTGATTAGAAGTGTTTATGAATATAATAAACCAAAACTATATTCAAACTGTCGGTTTGATAAGACTGCAGCTATTGCTGTTTTTTTTAGCCGCCACACAATTAGGCTTAGCAGAATAACGTGTATGTTAAAACTGTTCTAACATTGCTTCGTTGTGTCTGTAGGCCTGTAGGGTGAATGGCCAGTGAAGGAAACCTCAGTGATATCGTTTTAAGACAGACATACAGAGAAAGAAACCTCAATGATATCGTTTTAAGACAGACATACAGAGAAGGAAACCTCAATGATATCGTTTTAAGACAGACATACAGAGAAGGAAACCTCAATGATATCGTTTTAAGACAGACATACAGAGAAGGAAACCTCAATGACATCGTTTTAAGACAGACATACAGAGAGACAGATAAAATGCCGAAAGGATAAGGTAGACTGATTAATAGACAGAAGAGAGAATGGTAGATTGATAGGTGGATAGATAGACAGATAGATAGATAGATAGATAGATAGATGGATAGATAGATAGATAGATAGATGGATAGATAGATAGATAGATAGATAGATAGATAGACAGACAGATAGATAGATAGATAGATAGATAGACAGACAGATAGATAGATAGATAGATAGATAGATAGATAGATAGATAGATAGATAGATAGATAGATAGATGGATAGATAGATAGATAGATAGATAGATAGGTAGGTAGATAGATAGATAGATAGATAGGTAGATAGATAGATAGATAGATAGATAGATAGATAGATAGATAGGTAGATAGATAGATAGATAGATAGATAGATAGATAGATAGATAGGTAGATAGATAGATAGATAGATAGACAGACAGATAGATAGATAGATAGATAGATAGATAGATAGATAGATAGATAGATAGATAGATAGACAGATAGACAGATAGATAGATAGATAGATAGATAGATAGATGGTTAAATAGAAGGTTAGGTAGATACATAGATAGATTGATAGAAACAGAGCTAGGCAGACAGATTTTTAATATGATAGACAAACAGACAGGCAGAGAGACGGTCAGATAGTTAAACAAATAGACAGATAAATAGATAGATGGAACAGTAGAAAAATAAATAGTTCATTTATTTACTATTCATTTATTTCAAGCATCAGAATTACTCTTTCTGTATAACTAATCCTAATATTGCACCATACACAGGCAATATTATATTCGTTTCCTGGAATCGATGGAACGACGTCAGAATACTTGTTAATGTCAGGGCGTGACGTATGCTTTTCTTCTACTGGAATTCCCGATACAAGTAATAGCTTGAAATTTTAGTGATAGATTAAAATGTGTCACAAGTAAACACATGGCATTTTTCGCTTACAATAGTTATAAATAACCTTAGTGATACTATACGATGTACATTACAAATGTTGACAATTTTTAGCTTCTCATGTCAACAATGTTCAGCCAACGTTTCACTCCCACCCACCCCTCACCCGGTCGTGTCACACAAATGTTAAGGCAATTTTATATGCCACCCCTTCCCTCCACCCCTGATGGGGCCGCCCAATAAAGCCGTTGCCCGATTTTTTGGCTAAATGCTAACCCCCTTTTCCTCATCCTAACTCGTCATAAATCTTCTCAGAGCTCTGCACCCTAGCCTCCCCCATCTCCCCCCTCCCTCCAAACAAAAAAAAAACCAGCATAAAAACATCATATAATTGAAAATTCACATATTTAATATCACTTTGTCGTTACTGTCGTATAAGTATTACAATAAACATTACAATTACTGTCGCTCTGTAAGACACATTTTTGAAGTGGAAATTTCATTTAAAGAAACACTTTTTTTTTGGAGGTAGTAATATTGTTTAAAGACTTACACCTCATCCTTGTCACAAATCATCACAAATGTTTGACACACCTCCTTCCCTCAGGTGCTAAACTGACCAAAAATATCTAGGCTATATTTAAAGCCTAATGTATTGTTTTAGAGTTTTATTACTTCCATGGCAACATTTCATTTATTATTATCCACTTTACATGTAGGGCTATAGTTTGCCTGTTTCTTGTTGAACTAATTTACATGTAAAGTTTGAATGTTCCTTGTGGAACTAAAATATATGTATAGATTGAATGTTCCTTGTGGAACTAATTTATACGTATAGTTTGAATGTTCTTTTTGGAACTAATTTATACGCATAGCTTGAATGTTCCTTGTGAAACTAATTTTCATGTATAGTTTGAATGTTCCTTGTGGAACTAATTTACGTATTGTGTGAATGTTCCTTGTATAACTAAATTACATTAAAGTTTGACTGCTCCGTTTGGAACCAATTCACATTTATAGTTAGACTATCCTTGTCGAAAAAGTTTCCAATTATAGTTTAACAGTTTCTTGTGATATTTCTGAGATTATAGTTTTGGTACTGAATTCAAAACATAAATAACAACTAATTTGTACATAATCTATTTAAGAGTAATAAATGCATAGGCATAAAGGTCCAGATATGCCATAAAAAGTGTAGGAATACGTTTAAAAACAAAATTTTTTAATTTCATCAAATGCAGGTAGGTATTATGAAGAAATTAAATTAACTGCGAATAGATTAAATGTGTGAAAAATACAACAGAATACAAAGAACAGCAATCAACAAATAATTAATTGAAAACAGGGTTGACTTTTTTCAATGTTTTTATTAACAATAGCAAAATGTCATAAAATTTTATTTATAAAGGCCTATTCATAGTTTAATAAAAAGACTAAAAAATAATTGCTAAGCATACGGCCTGCGGTGTGCGAAGACAATAATTATTTATGTTGACTTTCTTAAAAATGGGCGTTAACCCTTTTAAGGCCAGTAATTGTTCAAATTAGAATGTGAAGAATACATTAAAAGTACCAATGAGCTAGAAAGGGTTAAGTAAGTGATTAACCCTTTCATACCAAGTTGATCTATAAGGAAAGTGAAGCAGCGTTCACAAGTTTCTGTGGCCACGTTATTCGAGGGGGGATGTGTGGCCACCACAATGCTCAGCCCGCCTTACTTAACCCCAACTGACGCCAGGTGCCCATCAGAGAGTGGATAGACTCGGGAACAAATCCTAGCCTTCACCTGGATTCGAACACTCGACCTTTAATATGAAAGGGTTTCTGACTGACAATTTACTTGAACAACGATGGTAGGGGGCCTACATGTTTAACACAACATCAAACTTTTCTTTCAATTATGTTGAAACCTTTTCAAAAGAACAAAATCCTAAAAATGCCTGAACAAACCAGGAAAAACAGTAATTTCTTAACATCATTTAAAGCACTAATAAAAATGCAAGACTAGTCTCGGAACACGTATAAGCGTAGGAGGCAATAAACTTCTTTATAGAAGGAGCTTTGGTAATATAAGATAAGATAAGATACAGTTCTGTGGGAATTCTTTTCCATTTTTTATTGGCTTTCCATGTATAAGTAGATATTCGAAAAAGGCTTTTTTTCTAACCTTTGAAAATTAAACTCTCATTGACAATGTTAAACTAGAGTTAACTACTAAATCACTATTTAAAAACTTGAACTTTATTTAGACTATTTTGCACTAATTCTAGGAAAATATATTCGATCAAAAAATAAAATATCAACAAAACATTTTTACCTTATTCCAGCTCATCCAGTCTAAAGTTTTAAAAAAGTGGATACAATAGAATCATTTGTATAAATGAAAATTTCTTCCTTTCTTGAGTAAATTAACCACCATGCACACGCGCGGTTAGATGGATTGTCTGGTCAGGCTCTACTTTGTAAAATGCCATTGTCTTACCGGCCTGAAGGGTTTTACCTGCATATACAAGTCTTTGCTGTCTGGCTGGGATTTTGCTAGGTGTTCCATTATCGATGTCTTTCATTAACTCATCAGTCATGTTTGAATTCTTGACTTGAAATTTGTAAGTTTTGCTGTTGTAGCAATCTTTCAAGCCCACTGTAAATGGCCTGTCTTGGGCAGGATTCTGTGTACTGGTGTGAAAAGGGCTATATGTGGCTGCATGTTGAGCAGTTTTTTGTGAAGATACGAATCGAGCAGGATGTTGAGAATTGACCCGAATGGAGCCAAGTAAAGCTGCACGTGGAACAGCTTTTTGAGACATTGGTGAGACAGGGCTGTTCGGAGCTTTCTTTTCAACAGCATGCTTGCGCATTGAACGGTGCTCAAAGGCAGGGTCGTCTGGGCATTCGCGTAGAACAGCTTTCTGGTGGATTTCAGGCTGTTCAGAGACAAAGCTGTTCTGGACTTTATTTTCAACAGCATGCTTGTACTTTGGATGCTGTTCGGGGGCAGAGCCGTCTGGAGCCTCGTGTTGAAGAGCTCGCTGTGACATGACTAGGGCCATGCGTTGCTGTGAGATATCATGTTGGATCGGATCTCTGATCTCTTCACTGCTGGCTGAGGCAGTCTCAGAATTATCCGTCATGTACTCGTCCGACTCCTCATCTGTCGAAGAACTATCTCCGTTAAAGCTAGTCGAATGTGTATGAGCACCTATAGACACACTGTTGATGTTTTCATCGTTCAACTGCACTTCCACCTCGTCACACTCGCTACCAACCTCTACGATGTTCGCATCCACTTCTGACGACTCACTTATGGTTCCGGTAGAATAGCCACTGTCCTGTCGAGAGCTCCGTCCACTTGGAATATCGGTAACTTGGGAGGTCATTTTAGAAAAAAACAAACAAAAAAAAAAAACGTTTTTCTTATCTAAGGTTGTAAAAATGAAAACAACCTGCTTATGTAACTCTGATAGCTTATCTCTTCTCTCGACAGTGGGACGAGCATAAAATTTCAATTATTTTATTACGTGGAAAGATTCTGGGAAATCCCAATGGAACACGTGGACATCCTTCCACAAGTTTTTTCCTGAAAGATGTACGTGTGTCTTGGAACTCCCCCCCCCCCCCCCCCCCCCGCCCAGTATGCTCAAGTAGATAACTAGACTGTAATGGTGACTGTATTTCTAATTATACATCAATGATCTAAGTAGTATACTGATTGGAGTTGGGGGGGGGGGGGGAAGGGGGGGCGATCGCCATAATTAACTGAAAACAATAGTTCCCATTCTGTGATATGAGGACGACCACTGGATGGAGGGGGGGGGGGGGGGAGGAGGGTTGGATACACTAACGATAAACAGGTAGTGGCGGTAAGTGAAGGAAATTGACCAAAATTGAATGTTCGGATTGAAAGTGAATACTTGTAATAAGTCTATGACGTCTTTAAGGGACGGTCCATAGGGAGGGAAAGGAGATTGCCTTTTAACATTTTGACAAAGCCAGGTGAGGGGTGGAAGGGTTGGGTTCATGAGAAGTGTGTGTGTGTTTATAAAACTACAATGTAACTGAAATTGTTAACATTGGTAATGAACATCGTATATTATTATCATCACTGATATTATTTATAGGCTACCTATTGTGAGCAAAGAATGCGCTTTGTTTACTTGTGATTTTTTTTACATATTTATCACTATATTTAATGCTATTACGTGTATCGGGAATTCCAATAGACGAAAAAACGTACTTCACGTCCTGGCATAAACAACATTCTTACTTCAACCCCTCGATTCCAGGAAACTGTTCCATCCCTTGTATAAAATAAATACATGGGAAATATTGCATATGTATGGCGCAATCGATGATATTATAGAGAAAAGTTTTTTAGTTGCTTGAAATGAATAAATATTTTTAAAAATGAGCAATCTATTAATCTATATTTCTATCTATGTATCTCATCTATCTGTCTGTTTGTCTATCAATTTCCCAATCTAGCTATCTATTTATCTATAAGTCTATCTAATATGTCTGTCTATCTATTATCATCTTACTCTGTATCTTGTTCGGTTGATTCTGTTACATATTATTTGTGAAAAGGGAACCTATAACAAAAGCTTTTAAGTTTTAATTGTTAATAGGTTTTATGAAATTCAGTTCAAAATAATGATAAAATATTGTATAAATCCATAAAAACCACTTTTTTTTGCAATAGATTTAGTTTTTCATTGTAACTCTGTTGACCTTGACCTACTTAAACTTTTGGCTTAAGCGACGAACTGTAATGCAATAGATTTAGTTTTTCATTGTAACCCTGATGACCCTTGACCCACTTAACTTCTGGCTTAATCCACGAACTGTCAGAACTTCTGTAGTCAGCAGAGTGAAAAATAAACAAGTATTTCTAAGTAATGCATTGACCCGCCAGTATTATAGGCATAAGTAAAAAGAATTAAAATAAGTAACAAACCGCAGATAAAAACAATAAGGAGTAAATTGCGTCAGTGGTAGAGAATGGAGTAAATAATGTTCTCCTTTATCTAGAATGTTCCTTTTCATATCATTGTAAGCAGGTGTTACGGAATTAGAGGGTACAAGAGGGTACTGTGTGCAGAAATCATTGTTTTAAATTGAAGTGCAATGTGACGTAAATTTTATTTCAATTAAAAAAAAAAGCCAACTGATTTTTGTCAGTTAATTTTTTTGTTCATACGATTTCTTAGGTTGTTGTTTTTTTGGCACTTATTCAAACCTTTGCCTTCTCTGACCCACACCCCTCCCTCCCAGGTATAAAGCCACGTGCTCCCCCCCCCCCTCACACCTTCTGCAATGTTAGAAAAAAATGTTTTATTAACAGTTTTTTGATAAATATGTTCTAAATTCGCGCAAAAATTTGGTAAAAGTTTGTTACGCAAAAGTTCGGCGCCCTCCCCTGGGAAAATCTCTGGCTCGCCCCTGCTCCCTTCCCACTCTTTATGCTACTAAATAGGCTAATTGACTTTATGGAATTGTCAATGTATGATTAATGTTTAAAAATAATTGTATACATAAGCATATTCTTCTTATAAGAAAACAAAACTGAAAGTTGCTAAGGTCCAATCGAAAAAAACATCTAACTATAGCCTAAATACTTTAGGCCTATTTATTAATTACAAACTGTAAGCAGCTTATATAGGTCAGTTATCGAGCTTTTCTGAGAGCTGAGCTTAGCCACCTGTAGAGATACGTGTCCACTGACATCACACGTTGAGCCTCTCCATCGAGCCTGGATGCATATTATAGTTTGAAAATGAAATCGCAATAACCCGCAGGACAACTTGTCGGCTGCTCCACTGAAGGTCTACGAGCACGCAATTTTTATTAATAGAAATAGGAAGGGTGAAGATAAATGGTTCAATTTAATGGTGTTTACACTCTAGACTATATTTTATTTTCCCTATTTGTAGCTTTCACTTTCAGAACGATTTTTTTTTATTTCGCTCATGTAGCCAATGAAACTGATATAATTATATTACAGTTAAATAATAAAATCTTATTTATAGAAGGAGCGTCTGTAATGTATAGTACAAAAAGATAAGATTACCAGAAATATTGTTTGAATACAATTGCTTAAATAATTTTTAATGGCTTAAAAAAGGAAATTAATATGTTTTATTGAATTTTGATCAAGGTTTAGCTTTCTGTATGGTATTCTGTTTGATATGCATGTAATTATTAGCTGCATTTTGATGTCATCGCTATTCAATGATGCTTACGTTTTTGAAGGAGTTCCACAATGTCTTTATTGCTATAGACTAGCAGCACTCCTCCACTGAGAGACTTGAGACAAAAGAGTCCTTTAAAAAGAGCCTAAAGACCTTTCTAGTGGCTGTGTGCCTTACACACCAATACAACTGTCACTTATTCCAAGAGCACACTGAGCATGCTAAATTTACTTGTGTAAGTAAACATAATTATTATTGTTCAGCTATCAGTGTTTCCCCATGTATCTCAAAAGGCTTACAAACCACTGAACTACATAGAGTTAAATGAAATACTTGGGAGAAACTAGACACAGGATAACTGTCACAATCTCTGGACCTTTATTTGTATCACTAAAAGTGCCATGTTTACTGCATGGGCATTTACAGTATGAAAGGGTCAAATAATAAGGCTCATCATTTGCAACACAGGGTGGTCTATTGGCAGATGGCTTGTGGTTCCTATTACAAGAAGTCTCAAGACTTTTATTCAAACACCTGGATTTTTAAAACAGTTTTGGTTCTTACCCCTGAGTCTACCCAGCAGTGATGACTAACCTGTTTGAAATTGTCAGAGGAAAGAAAATGTGGTTGGGCAATGTGTTTCCTTTCACGGCCAAAAGAATAAACTGTTTAAATCTTTGTTTTAATATTAAACTAATGGGAACTAGTGAAAAAGGGAGAGGGGGGAGCGGGCGGGGGAGACTAAATCTTGTACCTTTACTATGCTTTGATTCTATGACATTATGGCCTGGCATACTGAGCTCTGGAAGTTTCATATTGGACTGCATTTCTCAAAGTCCCTGGTTTAATATCCCGCTTGTTTGCTGTTTAGTCCATTAAACTGTAAAGGTGTCTGACACTTTACATCGCAGTTCAGGAAATGGAAAGGAGGAAAGTGGGGAGGGGGGGGGGGAAGAGTAAACATGATGTGTCATTGTGTTTCCCCACACAATCTCTTGCGCGCAACTAAAGTGGGCCCAGGAAACATTATTTAACAATAAGACGTAACTTCAGCCACCTCTCTATTCTCAACTCAAAGGGTTGGCATTCTTAACCATTACATTCAACAAGGGCAACAAAAGAATAGAAAAAAACAAAACAACAAAAGGCGGAATAGAACTTTATCCATTAGTTTCCACATTAATTTAATGATGAATGATTTTTTTTATAATAGAATAGTTCACCAGTCAGTGTTATGAAGAACATGAATGCACAGAAAAACAAATTCAAACCACTGGAGGATTGCTTACACTTACATACATGTAATGGCCAGGTAATGAGACTACAACTATAACTAAATATTGCATTCAGCACAGTATGTCTGCACAGACTCAACATCAACACATGTTTAAAAATCAAAGCATCTCATCCACAATATGATATCAATGGGTGAAACAAAAAAAAAAAGAGTTTTTATTGCAATAAAGTGAAATGATGATAAGTCACCTCCCCTTTTAGTCAGGATATTCTATTGCAATAAATTGAAATGATAATAAGTCACCTCCCCTTTTAGTCAGGATATTATATTGCAATAAAGTGAAATGATGATAAATTACCTCCCCTTTCAGTCAGGATTGTTTCCCCTAAAGAGAAGCGGGTGATGAACAGGTAATCATTTACACCTGTGGCCCTGTGGCCTCTACAGGCAAAGGGATTGTATGGATGCCAGGAATGGATTATAACAATTTACTTTTTAACAAAATTCTCCATGTGTGTATTAAAGATACTTTTTTTTTATTGCTACAGAAAAATTTTATTCTTTTTTAAACAATTTAAAAAAATATTTTTTTAACAGTTATTTCCCCATTAACTTTAAGGTGGATGAAAATGTTATGCCAAACTTTCTATAAATATCTGCTGTTGTGAACAAGTATTCTCAAGTACAATCTCTAAGTAAAAAAAAATAAAAATAATAATAATTAAAAAAAACAGGTTTTAAAAAGAAACATTTTGATAGACTTGATATAGATCAATGGCCACTTTCTTCTCTCCCTTGTTTGAGGCTTTTTTAAGTCTACAGTAACCTCAACCACCCCCCAATTCTTCACAGCTCATAACTTAAAAACACATCCATCTGCAAAAGGTTTAAATTTCACCCTACATAATGATAATTATATTTGCTGAGCTTTGCCTGCAATATCAATGAAGTGGCTTGTCCACTGTGTACTCAAAACCAGAAGTATATTGGTGCCATGGGTTTTGGGGGATGGGGGGAGGGGGGGTCTGTTATATCCCCTTTATTTCTAAGGTTTCTTTCTTGCAGAGGCCGTGTGTGACAATCCCTGGCACACCCTCCCTCCCTCCCACTGAGCCTGGAGGTAGGACTACGCATCATCATAGATACAATATTTTCAGCAGAAACCATCATCCCCATCGATGATGCCATGGTTAATGTATGTGGAATACATACAAGCACTTATATATATATATGCAAACAAAATAAATAATGCACATTTTAAAATGAAAATAAAGAAATGTAGAGCACTAAAGATGTGAAGATTGTGAATGTCAGCAAACTGAGCCTCCCGCTGGAAGACAAATGAACTCAATGTGAGTAAAACTAAAAGAAAACAATTTTCTGCATTTCCACTATCAGCACAAAATAAAATATACAAAAAATAAACATTAAAGCGTTGCAAAGAAATTCTCCACATCACAGTGATGGGGGGAGGGGAATACTATTAAATATTATTCATTCACTGAGGTTACTACCTACCTTCTGAAAGCAGGCTTATTAAATCTTACTGTTAGTTTTAGCTGTTGGACATAAAATGATAACAAATTATTCATTCACTGATACTAACTTCTGTCTATCTGTGAAGGCAGAATCATATATCAAGTAGTGCCCACCCAGAGTTTAGCTACTGGGAAGAAATGCTAGAGTCAGGAGTTCATTTAATTAATATTAAACATGTGGACTAACTGCCCCTTTTCCTTTATTTGTCGTTTTCAAACTAGTCAAATTATCAAGTAACAAATATACATAATTAAATTGGACAATCGTGTTTTTACATATTGAAAAAAAAAAAAGAGTCCAACAGCAGCTTTAAAGGTTTCACAAATATGTTTCATCTAAATTGGATTTTACAGCATCTCTCAACCATTATAAATAAAACATTATGTACACAGTTATTGGTGTAACAGCTAAATACATAGATCCAAGTAAAATTCTAAATATAGAAACAATCCAAGTATCCCCTTGCAGACCAATTTGATCCATAGGGGCATGTGAAACAACATTTCTGAGGCCATGTCATACAAAAGAATGTGTGGCCAGCACAATGCCCAGTTGCCTTTTACTCCTCCTTCAACTATTATCAGATATTACAAGAAGGAAAGTATTTCCCTTATAAACCAATCATAGAAAGAAATAAAAATAATATATAAACAAATTCTTTTTAAAAATTCTTTTGAAATGAGAATAATAAGACTTAAAAACTCATAATTTCATAAAAGATTGAATTTTAAAAAAAATTACATATCTATAAAACATCACATCGCATATCATCATTACTTACAAAATTAATATTTACCAAATTAACACACTATTTCAAAGCTCGCCATCAATATCACTCATTTAAATGCAAAGAAAAAAAACAACAGCAACTAAATACAAACAATAATGAAACATTTCTCTGTGGATCCACATGCTGAATCCATTCACTTAAACACAACAAACATTTCAAGTGTCAGATAAATTCTAAATGATCATCAGCATAGAAACAATTCAATTCAACTAAAAGAAAGTACTTCTAAATATCATTACCTCCCCTGGTTTCTGGGCCAACCAAAAAAACAAAAGTTAAGATTTTGTGAAGATGTTAAATGTACATGTTGAGAAAAAAAAAATAACATAGCTGACACAAAGAATAATGTATACAGTCTGTGTTTCTCGAATGACTAGCAGTTGATTCCTAATCCCCACAAGGAAGCATCCAATTTGCTATTTTTAATTTTAGAGTGTTTTGCCATTGAATGTTTCTAGATTTTCTTATGGTTCCTTTCTTTTTTTATGTAAAGAAAAATATTTTGTAATAGTGATGACTGTTTTTTTTAAGTGTTATATTGTCAAGTTGTTTTTTTATAAATTTAACATAAACTAAGATTCATTAGCTGCAGAGTTTTAGCGATAAATAAATCTTTTGTTGATTGTTTTCACCTTACAAGTTCCCAAGTCTGATGAAACATTCATTGACCAACTGATCAAATGGGAATTAAAAACGTCCCTTTGCCGATGTTGCAGGCATACAAGGATGATGAAGAACAATTCACACTTTTCTCTGGCTACAGACCTATGCCCCGGGCAGCTTTTTTTTTTTACTTTTCTGAAGTGACGCCAAAGACACCTTTACCTTCTCAAAGCAAGGTCAAGGTCACCAAGCAATCTCAATTCCATTTTCTCTCCTAGAAAAACGTCAGGTACCCACCAGACCTGGGTTATCTCACCCTTCCCGGAAAGAAAAAAACAACATCCTGGATTGGACCCCCGAGACCTTTGTGGTATATGAAAAGTTAAAAACTAAAACCATCAATAATACTAGACCATAGTCAATATCATTGGTATCAATATGGTATCAGCATACATCAACATTCAATACAAAATACCAGAATAATTTCACAGTAATACTTTTTTTTAAAAATAAAAATGTTTTGATGTTACACTTCTTTAACAATTCAATATTTTGCAACACAATTTTTTGGGTGGAGCGGCCTTGAAATTGCACTAATGTCTAGAGGCAAAATTTAAACCTTTTCAGTGTTAGAAAATAAAATTTAAAGATTTTATTTTTGTTGGTTCATTGGATTTATATTATTAAATCTACTAATTCTTTCCAAAACATATAGGTAATAATTTGATGAACACTAGTGAGAAAAAAAAATGCATCAATAAAAAAAAAATCAAGGAATAGCCCCTAATAGGTGCATTGTATATACAGCTAATTAAATATATATATATAATCTATTTCTTATTCAAAAAGAAAGTATACCTTGCCCTCCCTATTTCAACAAGGAAGATAAAACTACTTGTCCCCAAAGAGTGAATTGGTCATCTTTAACACACTATTAACAAATGGGTTTTAGTGTTTCAGCGCATGAAATTAGGGAACACACACAATAAAGGACATGATTTGACGTGCCAATGAGATTGAAGTATATTACAAAGTACAACAGCAACAGACTGTCTTGTGGGGCAAAAGGTGCCGGATAAAAGACCCAATACACAAATTATTACGCCAAATGTTCCCCAATCTCGGCTTATCTCGCCTTGTTGTTCTCCGCCAGATCCAGCGTCTGCCACGCGTCCTCGTCCTTGTCTTCAGCCCACACCTCGTTGTCCCAGCCATCGCCAGCACCGCTCGACGCCACGCCACTGCCGTCGTCCAGGTCCAGAAGGTTGCCCACCAAGGGCTGCTTCTGCCTGGAGGAAGACTCTGGGTATCCAGCGTTCCAGCCCGCGCTCTCCCAGTCATCAGCGGGCTTCTGAGATTTCTTCTTGTTCTTGTTGGCGGAGGAAGAGCTGGATTTGGCTGATGTCTTCACGGAATCATTGCTTCTCCAAGTGTCCCAATCGTCGTCGTTCTTTTTCTCCTCGACTTTCTTTTTGCTCTTTACCTTGCCCGCCGAGGAAGACCCTGCTGACTTGTCCTCGTTCAGCCAGGCCTCCAGGTCATCCTCGTTGCCAGCTGTCCAGTCAGTATTCTGCTTGTTGGACTTCTTGGACGACCAGTCAGGGTCTTGCCCCCAATCTCCCCAGGATTCATCCTCGTCTCCCAGGAGGTGACTTTTTGAAGAATCTCTGGAGGGAAACAAAGAATATGATAATAATAAATATGTAACACAATAAAAACACTAAACAATAGTCAATGTTTGCTACCAACTAAAAGAATTACTAAAATGTGTTATATAAAATGTGTCAATAGACAGATTTTAAAAAGCAAACAGTCAATTAATATATACTTATTTATATTCTTTCAATGACATGTTTAAATAAACAATGAAAGAAGAAAACATCCTTATGCTAGACACAAAAGGGAACATACTCTCCACTGCCGTAGGATGATCTGCTAAGTAGCGAGGACTTCTCCCCAGGACTCGTGTCTGCCGACGTCAATGTTGTCTTCGGTTCGCCCCATAGAGACTGCAAGTCCTTCCAGCCTTTAGTGCCAGCAGCAGACAACTGTAGAAATAAATACACCCTGGCAATTCATTCAAATATATATAGATATTGATAAACCAACAGTTGGTCAAATATACAAAACCAATAACAAAAAGATGAAATATTCAATCATATACAAACATAAATAAAGTTCATTATAAGTAGCAATAGAGTTGTTGTTTTTTTTTAAATAATTCTAATGAAAGTAATGGTATCCCAGATAGAACATGAAATTCTGTACAAACAAAGAGGCCCTGTTCAAACTATGTCAGAATCCACATTGTAGTGTCTTTAAAAGCTAATATTATCTGGGGCAGCCTGTACTGAATGCTGGGTCGTGACACAAAAAAAGAAAATTAACAGGTCACAAATTCTAGGTCAGATTGTGTTTTGCACCAGTGATAGACCTGCATGAGAGTATATTTAAACCTTATGGGGACAGTTTGTGCTATCTGAACTTGATTATAACTACAACCTAGCATCAGAATAAATATGATTGTATTACATGACAACTTTGTGGAAGTTCTTATGTCATATATATTGCTTAAAGCCTAGCCAATGTGCTACAAAGTTAGTGTGTCCTGAAGTAGTAGTATTAAAGTAACTCCTGAAGTAGTAGTATTAAAGTAACTCCTGAAGTAGTAGTATTAAAGTAACTCCTGAAGTAGTAGTATTAAAGTAACTCCTGAAGTAGTAGTATTAAAGTAACTCCTGAAGTAGTAGTATTAAAGTAACTCCTGAAGTAGTAGTATTAAAATAACTCCTGAAGTAGTAGTATTAAAATAACTCCTGAAGTAGTAGTATTAAAATAACTCCTGAAGTAGTAGTATTAAAGTAACTCCTGAAGTAGTAGTATTAAAGTAACTCCTGAAGTAGTCGTATTAAAGTAACTCCTGAAGTAGTAGTATTAAAATAACTCCTGAAGTAGTAGTATTAAAATAACTCCTGAAGTAGTAGTATTAAAGTAACTCCTGAAGTAGTAGTATTAAAATAACTCCTGAAGAAGTAGTATTAAAATAACTCCTGAAGTAGTAGTATTAAAATAACTCCTGAAGTAGTAGTATTAAAGTAACTCCTGAAGTAGTAGTATTAAAATAACTCCTGAAGTAGTAGTATTAAAGTAACTCCTGAAGTAGTAGTATTAAAGTAACTCCTGAAGTAGTAGTATTAAAGTAACTCCTGAAGTAGTAGTATTAAAATAACTCCTGAAGTAGTAGTATTAAAATAACTCCTGAAGTAGTAGTATTAAAATAACTCCTGAAGTAGTAGTATTAAAATAACTCCTGAAGTAGTAGTATTAAAGTAACTTGGTCAAAAGAACTAAAAGTTTAGGAAAAGCTGATCCACAGTCTTGTCTTATTATGACTGTTTATGGTGAACTGTATGTCAGGAATCTCCTCTCATTCATTGATCCTATCTAATTCATTTCTAACTAAACATCATACTTAAATACCAAGTATCCTTTATTCTGGTAAAATAAAATTTATTTAAGACAATTCTTTTAAGTATATGGAAAACGACTAAGAAAAAAAAAAGGACAGTTGTAGTTTTACTGTAGTGAGAATAAAAAGAGGACAATTGTTATTTTGACTATATTGGGAATAGCAAGAGGACATTTATATTTTATTATATTGGAGATAACAGGGGAGCTAGTTATTATTTTTACTGTATTGGGACAAGAGGGCAGTTGTTATTTTTTTAATGTATTGGGAATAACAAGAGGGCTATACTCAATTCCAGGAGAGGACAACTTTTAAAAAAAAATGTTGAATGAATGTATAAAGTTCTTCTCAAAAAGAAAGGAGTTAGTTACCTTGGATGCTAAGCCACTCATTGATGTTCCAACTTCATTTAACAATTGACCTTCCTTCACCTGAGAACAAATTGAAATCAAGTCATATTATTAGAACATGTCAGGTTTCATGTTGGGAAAAAAAAAAAACATAATTTTTATATAATATTTACAACTTGACATTCTTGGGAAGTGTATGTTGTTAAGAGAAGGGCTTATGTATCAATTGTTCCGACTATTAGGTTTTTAAACGGGAGAGACAAGCAGGAGGAGAGCGTACTAAACAGTCATGTGATCGTAATCCCATATTGCCTGACCAGATCATCAACAGCCAATGGAATGAGACAAAGAGACGTTGAATCTTGATCCTCATATTAGAAAGAAAAAAATAGAAAAG
Source organism: Anisus vortex (assembly GCA_949126835.1). NCBI lineage: Eukaryota > Metazoa > Mollusca > Gastropoda > Planorbidae > Anisus > Anisus vortex. The sequence goes on from OX421493.1 coordinate 45,795,269, forward strand.
ATATTTAATGGCAGCTGACACCAAGAGGAAATGGAAATGTCCCAGCATGCAAACTGAGAAGCAAGTCAGTGGGTAACATGTGGCGGAGAAGGGAAACAGGAGAAGATAACTTTTTTGATTTTTCAAAAAAACAATGGAAGAATTGGTTGGATGAGAAGAAATCTATTTCTTCAGACACTGTCTCAAAAGAAAAGGACATATTTTAATCAACAGAATTTCAATAAGTAATATCTATGTACATGTAATATAATTTCAAGAAGCAATATTTTCATTGCTAGTATTTCAATAAGTAATATTTTCATGAATAGAATTTTAAAGAAGTAATATTTTTATGATTAGAATTTTAAAGAAGTAATATTTTTATGATTAGAATTTTAAAGAAGTAATATTTAACATGAATAGAATTATTAAAAAGTATTATTTTTATGATTAGAATTTAAAACAAGTAATAAAATAATTTTTAGAAGTCATAATTACATGATAAAAAGGTTAAAGAATTACTATTTTCATGAGTTGAATTTTAAAGAAATAATATGTGCATGAACATAATTTTAAAGAAGTAATATGTTCATGAATAGAATTTCAAGCGGTAATATTTTAAAGAACAGAATTTAAAAAGTAACATTTCAGTAGTTTTTATAACATGGAACTAATGCCAGGCAAATTTCAATAACATTAGCAGCTAATTTCTTGAATGTTGCAGAATTCGAAAGACATGATAAGGCAAGTTGGGGGGGTTGGGGGGGTTAATGCTTCTTGTGTGCATCATGGGTAAGCTCTTCCTGCACAGTCTGATATTTTCTCTATTGTATGTGTTATTAGCTGACTTAGTTTTTAGAATACATATGGCTCAGAAATTATTAAATCTTAAGTCTCATTCTTTATTTCTTCCATGCATCACTTGCAGTAATCGTTTTATTGATTATTAAAACTTTTTACTATTGTATCTACTTAGGGTCCACAGTGTACTTTTTTTTTTGTTTACTGGTGAAGCAGTTCATCCACTAGATTTCAGAGAATGGCGCTGGCAAATATACTCTGCAGGTGGATAGACCCAGGAGAGGCCATGGGGAACCCAGAGAGAAAAACTCTAGAAGGCTCCAGAGACTGCTGTAGAGCAGGTGCAACACTACACTACAATAGACTACCCCTGACTCAGAATCTCTCTTATTCTTTATCACTCCCAGTAGAGCATAAGGAATAAGCCTACAGCCAACCTATCCTGGGTGAACCAACTCATTAACTCAGTATGTAAGTAAAGTAAGAATTTAACATAAATATTTTGTATCAATGATTTGAATGTTCTTGCAGGAAGATAACCAACCATGCATTCAAGTTCAATCAATATTTGTTTAATATAATGATATCAAAGCAAACATGCATCATAAAGCGCTGTAAAATTTTGAAAAAAAAAAAGACAACAAATGGTACAACATTCATAAACCCACAACAAAAAAACAACAACAACAAGGAAATAGGCTACAACATCAATAATGAAATAAAATTACGAGAAATACATCAATAAACAAAGCACCTCTATCTCCATCTTTTAAAACTCTGTTCAATGTTATTTGTTGGTGTAGGCCTTCCATGCTAAACAACTCTTCTCCACACACACACACAAACACACACACACACTGAGTAGCTTCCAGTGGTACTCACCTTCTCAGCTGTGGGCTTTATGACACTCTCACTAACAGTGGCACCTAGCTCCTTGGTTTTCTTGGCAGTGGTGCTGGCCAACTGAGCGGCCTAAACAGAATGGGGGGGGGGGGGGGGGAGCGGGTGACACAAATTGTTAAATTATAACACATTTATATACAAATATACACTACACAAAACAGTAACAGTATAAAACTAACCCAGAGGGAAATACCAACTGCATGCTAATAAAACAATACATGGGGGGTCACATAGATAATTAGGGTTGCCAGATACTTTTTTGAAACAAAATAAAACTGATATTTTCATATACCTTCCCCTCCAAGGTAACCCCCCCCCCCTCCCCTGGTACAAATGTGGTATTTCGTTATACATGACTAGTATTTTTTTTATTTTTCTATTCCTGGACAGACTACTCAAGTACAGAACTATTCGGGTATAGCCTTATTAGATAATAATAAGACAACACATGTAAATGCTTTTGTGCAAAGAATGTTAACTATTACATGACTTTGTGCACCAATGCTAGAAGTGTAATTAACATTGATTGCCTCATTGCATCAAAGCTATTGAATAGCCTAAGCTTCTATTTAGTAAAATGTCTTTGCAAGCGCCTGACATATCTAGTTCACTCTTTGCAGCCGTTGACCTATTTAGTAGTTTTTTTTTTTGTTGGTGTTGACCAATCATTTCAGTGCTAATTAAGGTAGTTTGACCCTAAATTGGAAGAAGCTCGCCTGAATGTCGTATTGCATAACTCTTTTGGTGGTTGTGGTTTTTTTTTTTTAAATAGTAGCAAATTTAATTTAATATTCATTGATGGGAGCAGGGGGGAGAGGGGCACTAAATCGCCGAGGGGGGGTCCGTGACTGCAGCCTCCTTCCCTTGATCTGCTACTGGAGTGAGCACCATCGGTGCAGCCAGTGCTTTACATTTATGTTAAAAACTACACGGCGCGTTTTCATCAACGCCTTAACACTAACACCGCTTAAACTTACGGGCCCCTTGTCCCACAGTTATAACACGGGACTTGTGTTTATATTTTCAGTTCTATAATGAAATGTGCGTTTGGTCAAACATTGATGTTATTGCAGTGAACTATATTTGTATTATATGATACACTAATGTTGTTTTTTTCTCTCAATGTAACACACAAAAAAACAATCGTTAAAAAAATATGATTCGTAAACTATTTGCGAGTTTGTGTGTGTGTGTGTTTGATCAGCATGACAGGCGATCCATTGGGGACACCATTAAGGGAACTGGGGCGCGACGACTATCCAAGCTTGCTAAGCTGAACTTTTCTGATCACGATGATGAAATAACGGGGCGTTTATGAATTAGCAAACAGTTCACCCCCTTCCCCCCCACCCACCCGACTCCCAGCTAGTGTACCTTACTACAAATATGTCCCCTTTGGGGACGCATCCAACAACAACGACCCCCCACACCCCCCAAGGACCAGCCAACAACACCCTCTACACCTAATTGGGCTAATTGGCGCCCTCGTAAACGTGTCCACACCTTCTGCCTGGGTTAACAGACATGGATAATTGATAAAACCCTAGTTTACGAACAGAATGTCGCAGAATTATTAGCCTTGTTGTTTTATACAACAGATACATAAAATGACATTCTGGCAGTAAATTATTGTGGTGTTAACCCACCTCCCGTCTCTCCCCCTCCCACAACTTCATCCTCCACCACTCTCCCTACAAATCTCTCAACAAATCATATACCACCTCTGCCTCCCACCGCTCTCCCTCCACTTCTCTCTCTCCCACCCCTCTGCCGCCCATGCCCTCTCACCTCTGCCTCCATCTCTCACTCCCTCCCACCTCTCACTCAGGGTTTACAGATGTGTGGGTATCAAAAAGAGGACATGGAGGGGGGGAGGAACAAAGGAGGACATTGTGTTTTACTTGAATTCGTAGGATTAAAACCACAATCAGTAAAATTGTATTACAATGGCGACCAATAATAGTATTCTATTGGTAAACCGACCAATAAACAGTATTGTTAAAAATTAAATATAAATTCAATGTAGGCTGAAAAGCACCATGCAATTTGGGCAACTTTGAAAAATAAACTTTATAGCTCATACAGGAGTCAAGAAACTTCAAAAGAAAAACTGTTCGATCTTTTTTTTCTTTGCACAAATGATAATTTGTATATTAATTGTACTCTATGCATGTTAACATTATCTTTTAAACTGTAGGCCTACAAAAGCCGGACATTTTAAAAGTTTTGAGCTTTGCCTGCCGAGCGGAGGACATTAGGCTAATAAGGAGGACATGTCCTACTTTTGCCGGACGTCTTGCAACCCTACTCTCACCACTCTCCTTGCAATTCTCATCCCCCCCCCCCATCTCTACCGCCCACTCTCTACATCTCCACCGTCTGCTACACATTCACGGGTTTAGAAATGACGCAGTCTTACATTATCTTACTCTCCTATTTTACCAAACCCATCCTTCATTACTTCCAGTGGGGATGAGAGGGGAAGGCCTATCGCGTGCGTCACACCATCTGGTGGTCACTGCAACTGGTCATTCAGCAGCCCCCTATTAAGGATCTACAAGCTCTCCAAGATGGACTTAGGCTTCGCTGTTTAGCTTATTCTACTTAATTAATTTTCATGGTCAACTATTGAACCAAGTCCGTGCAACTGTCACCACTCGTCCAATAACGCAAAGATGCTGATTTCTCAAAACCCTAAAATTTTAGTTTTTACACATTTATTTATTGATTTGCTCGAACCCGCTACCGGAGATTCAAGTCCCTCGGTCCAGATTTGTGCCCGGCCTGGTGTTTACGGAAGTGTGAAGCAATAAACTATCTCCAAGACGGCAGAAGAGGTTTGAAACCCACGCGGAAGTGCAAACAGGTGTTGGTGTGGTCTTTACAGAAAAGTCCTCGTAACGGCGGCCATGTTTCACTGTATAAATAGTCCACGGAGGCTATTTCAGAAAACGGAAAGCGAAAATCCGTTAGCATTATTTTAGCGTGAAGTGGACTATCGGGCTAGCATTTCGCTACACAAGCTCTTCGCATGAAAACAAATAGGATACAAATAATCCTCCTCCCCCCCCCCCCCCCCCCCCCCCCCATCACGGCCAAAATAATGTTCCAAAAATTGAACATCCCCCTATCGCTCCAATCTCCCAAGTCGCGTATCAATTCGCGTCTAGATTTTAATGGACTGTCCTGGAGATCATCTAGAGGGGGTTTGTCCATGCAGACATAACGCGCGCTTACGGGAACATGGGCCGGGTTGGAGGGAGGGGGGGGGGGGTGAAGCTGCTAGAGAAATCGGAATGTCGTATTAAGGGGAAAAGGGTGTGTTGGGGAGGGGGGTGGCCTGGACACTTCCCACAAATCAATATCACGAGCGAGATGATACAGCGTTCAGCAGATGATATAGTTCTGGAGGACGTGACCTGGTCTTAAATTATGCCCAAATGTGTGTGTGTGGGGGGGGGGGGGGGGGGGATAGCTTGAAGTATCCAGCTGGCACATAGGAAATGAGAATAAACGACTTCCAAAAAAAAAAAAAAACGGACATATATTTTCAGCAATTCTACAATCCAACTTCTGACAAAATATCAAACACCCCCCTCCCTCCCCCCTTACATGCCACACGTACATAAAAACAAACTACCCGTCCCACACGACAAATATGACTTTAAATATCTTTCCCCTTCCCCACACATATAGTCACTATTAGAAATCCTTATTATGCATTTTACTTGCATTTTTGCTTTTCGGGCAAAACTTTCGCCCCCAAAATATTGTCTGCATATAGATATATATTCCTATGAATAAACAGGATAAACTGACTTTCGGAGGTTCGTGGGGTGGTTGAAAATATGATAGACAACAAGACTATGTGCCACTTTTCAACTCTATGTGACGACGCGAAGTGGGTCAATTAGCCTCACGAAGATTTATATGCCACAAAGACACACAAAAACGAAAGTGAAATCAATATTAAGGGAATTTGAAAACTCTAAATTAACGCCGCCCACAAACTAAAAAAACGAAGATTAATAGAAACACTATGCTTAGCATACTCAAAGTCTTCCAGAAAACATACATAGCGATCACCAATCACTATAACATTTAACGAATGTTATCATTGACAAACTAGGCCACTAATAGCTTAATAAGCAAAGAATGAGATTCGAAAACAAACAAAAACCAACTAGATTGTAACATACACTGAGTGCACACGATAGTCCAAAATGTTCCCACCACGCAGGACCAAAACTACAGAGTCGCCAAGTATACCATCTCGTCGGATCCATAAACCGTTGGAGCAGCGTTTACACCAATTTCCATGGCCACGGCATACTATGAGATTATGTGGCCAGCATAAAGCCAAGCCGCCTTTCCTTTACCCCAACCAACTTCAGGTACCGATCAGAGTTTAAAAGACTCGAAGACACCAGGATTCGAACCTAGGACCTTCGGTACGCCAGTCGAACGCTCTGCCCATTCGTCCCCCCGTGCCCTACATTATCGCTAAGGTAAGCTGATGTTTAAAAAAAAAAAGATCCCAGCAGAAACCGTGCACCAGGCGGAACCGAACGTAATGAGTCTAATTGACGGTGACCTAAATTACACGCAGTGAGCCAGTGCGACACATCAATCTCTCTACCCCCCCGGTTCATTTCTCAAACACTCCTTGGCCCCGGGGGAATCGAATCAATTACCTTCTTTATTGGCTGCTGTGGATCAAACCTTTTGTCTTTAAAATCCACCGTTTCATCCAGCCATCCGTGAACGTTAATTTGTGTATGCGTGTTTGTGTGTGGGGGGGGGGGGAGGAGGAGGCGTGTACGATGACCAAACCACTTTACCCCATTTTCATCTTACTGGTTCTCAAACTGATTTTCTTTTAATCGTATCAGTTGAACGCTGGTGTCATGAGGACGAAATAGAATGCATCAAATGGATGGGATGGAGAGGGAGAATTTGCGGTTCATGGCGACCGTGACATACAAGGGGTTATTGTGGTCAGCACATCAGCCCTGGGGCGATTTGACGTAGTCATGTGTTGTTATTTTATTCAATACTAGAACTCTACAAATGGACGTATTTCCAAAAACTGAAACGTGATTTGCACTCCATACATTTAAAAGTAGCCATTAAACACATTGCTATTAGGACCACTGAATCAGAAGTAATTGTACCAAAGGTCACTGTTGTGTACCATCATGCAACGTTGGTCCATTTATAGTCAATGTAAAAACAGGGGCGACGGCAGGATTTTTTTTTAGGGAGGATGGAAAGGATGGGACTTTTTGCGTGACAAACATTTACCAAATTTTCCCACGAAATTAGTAAACTTTATAGAACAAGAACTAATTGTTCGTAAGCCGCAAACACATTTACTTAAATAAAATGTCAGAGGAGCGTAGCCCTCCATCCAACCCCCCCTCTCCCCGTGACTTCGCCCCTGGTTTGAGAGGCGATGATGAATTGGTCTAAGCAGACGCATATTTTAAATAAAATCTTTAAAATAAACAACGTTAGGAGTAAATAAGCCAATTTCGTCTAATTTTGTGTACACTTTTATTTTATTTGTACAGCTGTGTACACAACCTAACCATAACTTCTAGAAAAGCGGAAACTGTGAATGGCTGACCCTGACCAGACAGATCCTGGATACATCCGGGCTACATCAGCGCTTTTTTTGTTCTATATCCCCCCCCCCCCCCCCCACATACACCCAGATGTCCGTCAGGCCACAACACAACAACAAAATATATTCCTGACCTGACCTTGCCTGTGTAGAGCTCTGTCCAGTTCTAGCCAGGGAAATCAATACTGGCCAAACACACACACACACACAGAAATAGCGCCTATTTAGAGGGGCCGGGCTGGAAGCGAAAGGTGGGACGTAAACTCAAGGAAGTGGTGCAACGGTCTGAATGGCATTGAACAGGCCAGTCGGGGGGGGGGGGGGGGGGGGCACGGCGGCCGAGCGGAAGCGCGTTAGTCTGGCGTACCGAAGGCCATGGGTTCGAATCCTGGTGCATAGTGCTGGCCACACAACCCCCTAGTATGCCGTGGTCACAGAAACTGGTGAACGCTTCTTCACCGGCCCTATGGATCAATTTGGTCCGACGGGATACTTTACTTTTTTTTTAAACAGGCCAGTCACAAACCAAACGTTCGCCCAGTAGGGTATAGCCTTTAAGTAATTTTTAATGTAATTTAACTGGCTTTCAGCAAACTTTACATCAACTTTTCCAAAACTATTAAAAAAAGAATTTAAAAAATTCGCAAACTAAACTGGAATTGGTATGTGTGAATAGTCTTTGTGTTAAACAGTGGTACGTTTTTAATGAGTACAAAAAGTAAATTTTATTGGTGGATTTTGATTTCATTACTCATAGAATGCGAGATAAATGCATATAAGTGCTCTCTTTCTTCCCGAGTTGCACCCGGGCATTGGATTGGGTTACCTGAACAAATCAGGAAAACCAGTAACTTAAATTCATCTAAAGCACTAATCAAAATGAAAGACTAGACTCGGACCACGGATGAGCGTACGACGCAATAATTTTCTTTATAGATGGAACGTCTGTAATATATAGGACATGTCAGAATTCGCAAACTTTCCCAACCCGTATGAACCCTCTCCTTCACTAATTACGGTGTAATCAATAAATGCACACACACACTCACACACAGAGGTATTTATCTTTTATGTGTTGAAATTATTCTGCGCGTCATTGCACATAAAATTACGTCTTCACGAGCCAAATCAATAGTCTAACATTATACAAACGCGCATGCATTAAGAGAAACATACAAGGTAATTTTTTTTCTTTCTACATAACAGTAGAGATGCACATAAAATGATGGCCACAGAAGACAGTTTTGTTTTCTGTCAATTTAGTGGGTTATTATTCCTGGGACATATGATGTGTTGGAAAGGGGCGCTACATATTACATAATTCTGTGTGTGTGTATGCATATAGCTCACGGTGTCCGAGCGGCAGCGCGTTATGCGTATAGTTCCCCCGTGGAAGCACTTACAAATCTAAGCAGATTTCACCAGCTTTATTTATTTATTTATTTATTGGCCACGGCATATAATCTCCCTGGACCAAGCGAGTATAAACACAACTTCACTCACGCGTTATGCATCTACCTTGCACATAAAACGTTTCGACAAAAAAAAAATATATAAAAAATGCCACCTCCAACCTAATAGTGATGAGTACAACTTACATAGTTTGCGAACATGCATCATCCACCAAACTGTAGCCAATTCAATGGACACACACACGGAATCTGACAACAGTGTCCGATGCATAAGTGTTTGAACAGACCAAAACGTTTATGTCGAGTGAACAGATCTCGGTGAGACGACAGTCCCCCGCCAAACTCCCTTATAAACTACAACGGCGTGCCAGTCTCTCTTAAAAAAGAAAACTATATAGATCATAGGTTCTCAACGGGTGCGTTATCGCCCCCCGGGGGGGGGGGCGGTGGGATGCTTAAGGGGGGCGCTGACATTCCCGGGGGCGGTGAGGGGCAAGTGGGCGGTACATTTTAACACCTCAGCTATTTGAATCGATTACGTTTTGGATGAAATAGGATGTAAACGCAAGTGCTGCTAAATATCCCCCAACAGTAGGCATACATAATATTATAAACTAATAAGAAATAGGAATGGCAATGACTTTTCGATGAAGTATGGGGTCATTATGTGGCAAATAAGGTAAGCGGCCGTCTAGACCTATGGTTGGTTCATCGGACTCTCACCTTAACATCTGCTAATATATTAATATTTTGAACTCAGTTTTACCGAGTTGTTCTGTAATGTGTTTCAATCTTTTGAGAAATTTTGTCTTGCTGATATTAAGAGGTATATATACGTAGTAATCATACAAACTGAGTAGTTATTGTAATGCTTTAAAAAATACATATCAATTATTTAGTCATAATATAATATTTATAAAAATAATCAAATACTTTCTACAGTTTGATCATTTCAAAGTTATAATTGTAAGCCAGTTATTTAAAAAAAAAAAAAAAAATATTAGCTCAAATGAAACGGGTTAATTATCTCCCTTTTATTAACACATGTTTCCACATTTGATCCAATAATGATGCCGAACAAGTTAACAAGTTCTCTTTTGTAATGTAACAAATATTACTAATTATTATTATTTCTTTATATACATTCAAAAATATGGTATTCATAACAAGATTTAATTATTAGAGAATTAAAATAATTTATGTTAAAAATGTTGTAAATAACATATCCTGCATTGATTGTTTTGTTAAGGCGTTTATATTTTAAACATTAATATTTACAGAAATTACATAATATTTAATAAGTATCCTATATTTCTGAATTAATAATATAAACAAATTTGTTTTAGAATTCATTATATTTATGTTTAATTAAAGAAGATGAGAGCGGTCAAGTGTAGATAACCTCTTTGTATGCTTAAAACAGCTTTGATGTGCGATAAGATATGTTCACAGGCGTAAGTTGAACCAAAAGCTGAAAGTAAATGAGCGAATGCCAAGCAGTTGAGAATAGCAGATGACGATATAGATCTACTTTTTTGTTTGCCAATTTTATCATTTTCTTGTTATGTCTTTGACTATGCCTTTATTGTTCTTATGTACTTTGTGGCAAAATAAATATTTTTCATTGACGAGTACTACAAGCGATGGCTACTGCACTCAGAGGTGTGTTGGTTGGAAAACGACTGTTTAAACATAATGTATGAGACTTGGATTCGCTGCTCGAGTTTTTGAAAAGCAAATGCGATTCTATGGGAGATAATCAATCAGTTTATCTAGGTCTGTGAGTTTTGTATTGCATTCTTATCACCCTCTTTTGTGGAAAGTGGATTTTATACTATTACCATTAGGTAAGTGGGCGCTAAAATTAAGTTTGGGGGGGGGGGGGGGAAAGGGCAGTGAGCGGGAAAAATATAAAAGAAGGGGTGAGCCGAAAAAGGTTGAGAACCTATGATATAGATAGTCTAGTTCAGTGAACCGTGACACGTAAGCACAACGAACAAAAACGTGTGGAATGTGACCTAAACAAAGGTCTATACATACAGGATACCATTCTAGAGAACGCGGTTCGCCTCTGTGTACTGATGAATTGTGACAGCAACTTAATATTACATAGATATATATACAATTATCTAGCAAGCGCAAAGAGTTTAGATAGGATAGCTAGGAGAAAGGCAAAATACAAGTAAGTAAAGAAGGTACCCTTCGTATTAAACTGATCATAGGAATGGAGAAGCGGCGTTCACCAGTTTCTGTGGCCACGGCATACTAGGGTATGTGTGACCAGATCAACGCTCAGCCGCCTTTACTTTACCCCAACTAGTGTAAGGTACCCATCAGAGCTGGGTAGACTCAGGGACGCCCATCAGAGCTGGGTAGACTCAGGGACGCCCTTCAGAGCTGGGTAGACTCAGGGACGCCCTTCAGAGCTGGGTAGACTCAGGGACGCCCTTCAGAGCTGGGTAGACTCAGGGACGCCCTTCAGAGCTGGGTAGACTCAGGGACGCCCTTTAGAGCTGGGTAGACTCAGAGACGCCCTTCAGAGCTGGGTAGACTCAGGGACGCCCTTCAGAGCTGGGTAGACTCAGGGACGCCTTTAGAGCTGGGTAGACTCAGGGACGCCCTTCAGAGCTGGGTAGACTCAGGGACGCCCTTCAGAGCTGGGTAGACTCAGGGACGCCCTTCAGAGCTGGGTAGACTCAGGGACGCCATTCAGAGCTGGGTAGACTCAGGGACGCCCTTCAGAGCTGGGTAGACTCAGGGACGCCCTTCAGAGCTGGGTAGACTCAGGGACGCTCTTCAGAGCTGGGTAGACTCAGGGACGCCCTTCATAGCTGGGTAGACTCAGGGACGCCCTTCAGAGCTGGGTAGACTCAGGGTCCAAAAGTGTACAATCCTTTCCACTTCACGCCCGACACAATCAAAAAAAAAATAGCTCTGAAATGCCAAAATAATATCGGCGAGACGTCATGTCACGTCAAAAGCATGAAGAAATCAAGTAACATTTTTTTTTAAATTCCTATTTGTCGTCTTGATTCCCCCAAAGGTGTGGTTGACACTATCATTAGACGGTGTGTGTGTGTGTCGCCTGACCGTAGAGGACATTTGGGGAAACATCGTTGCATTGATCTATAATCTAAAAACATGTCATTGGGCTAAAACAGCAATTGGCTAAAAACCACGATGCATTGTGCTTCAACAGCGCATTAGAAAACTCACAAGATAATGCGACACAGAGGATGCATTACACGGAATAGTATTTTCTCCTTTCGCTAATCTCGGAAATAAATTATAGGCATTCCGGAATTAGACGGAACAGTAACATGAGCGCGAAATGTTTACTGACATATATCTAGACAGTGATTCTCAAACAAAAATACTAGTCAGATACACTGAGTGCCCTATTGCCTTACATCAGCAGTCAGAAATAGATTTAAAGATGTGTAAGCCATCTCTCGTTTCGAATTCCAATACACAGTAGCGCACACGCTTATCACACGGAGCCCCCCTCCCTCCCAGTGTAGTAGTACACAACAAATGAAACTAGGTCACGTGTGTAACCCAGTAGTGTGACGGTGACACCTTTATACAATGACTACGAAGTAAGTGTGTGAGTGTGGGTGTATGTGTGAGTGGGCATTCAAGAATGCCGCTACCACAAACGTGTTGGCATCTGTCGCCTACAAAGTCTCATCCACCACACACTCACTCGAATTAGTTTAATTCCGTCAACTTCTTTAATGTCCGCGAATGGCGTCGGTGTACCACACAATTAATTCAGGGGCGTTCGACTGGCGTTCCGAAGGCTCTGAGTTCGAATAAATGGTGAAGACTGGGATTAGTTCCCGGGACTAGAGGGTGTCGTCCCTGAGTCTACCCAGCGCTGATGGGTACCTGACTTTAGTTGGGGTAAAGCAAAGTCGTCTGGCCAGTGTAGGCCTACTGGCCACACAATCCCCAAGTATGCCGTGGCCACAGAAATTGGTGACTGCAGCTTCACTTGCCCTGTGATCGATTTGGTCCGAAGACTACTTAACTTTACAATTCAAACAATATTGCCCCCCCCCCCCCCCCAAAAAAAAAAAAAAAAAAAAAAAAAAAAAAAAAAAAAAAAAAAAAAAAAAAAAACAGAACGAGGCATTGAGTTCACAAACAATATCCAACGTGGGGGCTGTCGCCCAGTCGCATTGATTCAGCCAGATACAACCTACAAGGGCTGAGTAAATTCAAGTTATACATTGCAGACCCTGCGGGATATGCCAGGGAAAAAAAGGAATGAATTTCAATGAATGCCTTCAACAAATTGTACAAGACGATAATGGGAAGAACGAAGGAGTGACTGTGAAATGCGTACGTCTTGGTTTGCGATAACGGGAATGAACAGATAAACACCGGTGGCGGAAATACACAGACACAGAAACACGAACAGACTCATACAAATAGTCTAATCATTCTGTTTTATAAAACACTCCAGTGATTAACATGACGGCTTGTTTACACAAACAACATGCTCCCCACGGTTTCTGTAAAGCAGTGGCGGTGACTGTTGGCCTTGAAATTGTGTTTGTGTGTGTGTGGGAGGGGATGGAAGACGCAGTAAGTACACCTATAAAATCGCATAAGTATATCGAAATATATAATATAGGTTAAGGGGGGGGGGGGGGGGGAGGCGAGGTCGGTACATCAGTTTCCCAAATAGCAATAAAGGAACTGTTCCTAATTGTACAACTTTGCAATGTTTAAACGCTATTCACCTGAAACTTGTAATTTAATTACGGTAACCCAGAACATGATGGCCCAGCCTCTCGACTAGCGTACCGGAGGTCCCGGGTTCGAACCCTGGAGCTTGGAGGGTGTCCCTGAGTCTAACCCGGCTATGACGGCTACCTGGCACCGGTTGTGCCCAAGTAAAGGCGGCTGGGCATTGCGCTGGCCACGCCATCCCCTAGTTTGCCAAGAAACTGGTAAATGGTGTTACTTTTTTTTCTCGTACACGAAGAAACGCATTCACTGAACTAGTCAGCATCATCGATGAACAATAAACAATCAATACAGCAAGTAACAGTTGTGGAGGAAGAAGAGCTAGTGGGTGGTAGGGTCTTTATGGGAGGACCTTTATAGCCACTCAAACGGCGGCCGACAGAGGAAAGTGACAGATCAGATTATGGCTTGGGGTGAGTAAGACCAGGGGTCGGCAACCTTTTAATAATAGTGTGCCAAAGTAGAATTTCTAATTCATTTAGCGTGTCAAAAGCTCCAAATTCACCCTGCGCCACTAAACAATTGATTGTAGAAAAGACTTAACTTGCTTTTTTTTTTTAGGGGGAGGTGTGTTTCTGCGTGCCATTGAAAATCGCCCCAAGTCGTGCCAAGTCTGGCAAGCGTTCCGTAGGTAGCCAACGCCTGGGTTAGACAATCAACAATGCTCTAACAATCCACCTACGGAAAGTGAAAAGGGGGCTACGGGCAAGGCGAAGGAATTGAATTTGTAATCTATTTGGAATAATAACCGATGAAATTGAAACCCTTCCCCCCCCCCCCTCTTCCCCTCCAACCTCCAGCACGTGTGCGTGCCATCTGTAATCTAATATCAAACTAACACACAGATAATTTAGAGATACTTTACACGCAATAAGAAATCAGAGCTCAGTGTTCTCCTATATTTCTTAAGCTGAAACAATTAATCCTAACGGACAAACGAAATGAAGCTTGACACATTAAAACTAGGGATGTTAAAACCGTTTTTTTTTCCAAAACCGGTTTTCGGTTACATAAAACCGGTTTTAAACCGGATTTCGGTTCCCCCCCCCCCACACACACACACGATGTCATATTATGTCACGGGCTGGAAAAGCCAAATGTGCGTAGTTTTGTAGGTATATTTGAAAAATACTTTGTAGAAAATTCAAGGGGTAGATTTGTGTGAATACATTATGATTTTGTACTCTTTACCATACAATTCTTTAGAACTAAAAAAAATCTGGTCTAATTTATTAAAACCGATAATAGCTTTCAATTTTTCAATAGTGGTATTCAAAGTAGGCCTACCTATTATTGTTGACCATAATATTAAGAAGCATTTGAAGAGGCATATATGGTAACTTGTAAAATAATGTATTGAAAGGTTTCACGTAGCACAAATCAAAAGAATGTGTATTTAATAGTGCCGTTAATAATAAAGCACAGACGCGGGTGTCTAGCCAAATTGTTCAGGGTCACAGGGAAGGGCTAGTTTGCGCCTTTCCATTGCTTACATCAAAGAGCAGCGCACATCTAAAGATGAACCGACAAGTAAAAAGTTTCATGTTTTTTGTAACTGTAAGTTAACTATTGGTTTGATGTTGTTTTTATCGCAAGCCATAGTTGGTATTTGGAAACACAAGAAACTCAATATTTAAGACTAAATAGTGTTAGCAAGGCATTTCAGGAATTGTTTCGTGCGAATCCAACATTATTTATTTAAAATATTTCCATTAAAACCAACGAAAGAAAAAAGGGTCTTCTACTTGAAGTAATGATTACCTTCCAACTTCCAACCAACAAACCGAAATCCGGATTTGAAAATCAAAACCGGTTTTCACTTTCAAAACCGCAATCCGGTATTCCGGTTTTCGTTTAACATCCCTAATTAAAACTCAACTGCCATACAGTGATACATAATAATGTATGTTAAAAAAGTTATTTTACCCAACATTCATTTTTCTTTAGCTAACAATGTCAGAAATAAAACAGCAACATTGAGAAAGTACCAAAAAAAAAATTAAATATATTACACATTGTCGTGAGTAAACTTTGAAAGGCACACTTTTCTATACATTTCAAGAGTAAGTTTGAAGAAAATCTTTTAGTTCCATTTTTGAATTATGGAAATATAATCACGACGATTTCAATTGATTGATAGGCTAGAGATATATAGTCGCTAAATATATAACTTCGTTTGTCTTTGACTGACCTGGGTGAAACTTGAGGTTCTCTGATTTTGTAACAGGCGAAATCTAAGATTGTCTAGCTTTGTACTGATTGAAATCCGTTAATTCTTAATGTTTAATCCATTGACATTTTCCACGTGTGTAACGAATGTTTATCCGCCCATTGTTTCGGTTGGCAGTATAGAGTGCGTCTTGCAGATTAGATGACTTCTTAACACGCATTGTAACTTTAAAATCTCATTGAATACAGACATCATTCTTCGGAATAGAAAGAAAACAAACATCCCCAGTAATTCATCATTGACGGTATTGATGCTCAATGACTCGGACTTCACAGACTCGATTCTAAAAGAAGACACTTTGAACAACAACAACAAAGTATTACGTCGTGTCAAATGCAAGACTCGATCTCCACAACCTCAACTCCCCTGGTCCCCCCCCCCCTCTTTGTTGCTGATTACATTATTGTGTGGAGGTGAACTAATTACTACTTTTTAATTGCTTTGGTGCACCGCATACTACATGTACAGAGGGGGGAAACACCCGAACACACAAATCTACACTAGCAAACACACACACACACACACACAGCTGTGCAATGTTAAATGTGTTTTTGTTGTTTTTTAAACCTGAGTTTTTAGCTTAAGAAACAACAGGAGACATGGGTAAAGATATCAAAGTCTAGGTTTGATACTTGATGAAATGTGTAATCAATGTGGATGTATCGTTTGTTTCTATGGCGGGGAGTAGGGAAGGAAACGTTCAAGATTTATTCAAGTCAACGGTGACACCGTGGAAGTAACAAAATAAATATAAAGTAATCAAGTCGGACCAAACTGATCCATAGGCCGGTGAGACAGTGTTCACCAGTTACTGTGGCCAAGACATACAGAGGCCAGTACAATGCCCAGTCGGTTTTACTTTACCCTAACTAAAGTCAGGTTATCCACTAGAGCTAGGTAGACTCAGGGTCACCAGGATTCGAGTCCAGGACCTTCGGTACGCCATCCAGACGCGATGCAAGGGTGTCAGTAGGTGATCATTGTTGTGCAGGGTGCCCTGTTGCGCACACAGTGATATATACAAAAAAAAAAGATGCCTATGATGCCGTAAGTCAGGAGTCGGCAACCTATGGAACGCGTGCCAAGACGCATAGCGATTTTCAATGGCACGCGAGAGACCCCCAAAAGGCAATTCAAGTCTCTACTACAAGATACTATGTGCTAGAGCAAGATGACTTTTAAGCCTTTGGCACGCTGAATGAATTAGAAATCCTACTTCGGCACACTATTATTGAAAGGTTGCCGACCCCTCGCCGCAGGTTACCACAGCGAGATCGTGTATGTTACAGATGCTCCTTCTATACAGAAGATTATTGCATTAGAAGCACTCATCCACAAGGTTTAGGAGCAATGGGGAGAGGGGCATACCACTCTCCCCAATGTTCAAGTGCGAGACATGTGTGCCACAGACGATCCTATTTTCTGTGGACGCATTAATACACCCCCACTACATCCCAAACCCCGTGCCCGGGATTTCAAACTTTAGTACTAGTGTATCAAGAAACAAAAAGTGTTCTAAGTCCTTTCACAGAAATGAACTCAACACTGGTCATCTAGCTCAGAGCTTCCGTGTCCAGCGATGCGACCGAATCCAAATAATACGCAGTTATGAAGTAAAATCTACAGTGAGTCCGTTTCTTAAATCGATGGCAATGCCACAGTCAGATATAAAAACAAACAAACAAATGAACACAAAATTGAAACAAAACAATAACAACAACACGAAAACAGCAGCACTAGATAACATGCGACCCAGTATACCTAAAAAAAAGGAAGGTGGAGGGGGGGGGGGGGGGCAAGTGGGATGGGTGGATAGCTACACATTTTGGAGGGTGGTACTTGGAAGAGAAAGAGTAGCCTTTAAGTTTTATCTCATTGGAGTCAAGACTTTGTTTCATTGCGCACTTAGTAATCTACACGGGAGATTGGGGCTACATGGAAACATTTCGGGGGATTGGGGGAGGGGGGGGGGGGGGGAGAAGGAATGGTGGGGACCATGGGATATTTCATTCTATTCTTTTTTTGCCTTCACATCGTCTATTTATATTTTTTTTTAAAGTCAAGTATCCCGTCGGACCAAATTGATTCACAAAGTCGGTGAAGCAGCGTTCACCAGTTTCTGTGGCCACGGCATATTAGGGGGATTGTGTCGCTAGCACAATGCCCAGCCGCCTTTACTATACCCCAATTAAAGTCAGGTACCCATCAGATCTGGGTAGACTCAGGGACAACCTCCAGACCCGGGAAAAAATCCCAGCCTTCATCAGGATTCGAACCCAGGACCTTCGGTGCGCCAGCCGAACGCGCATCCATATCTGTCCGTCTCTCTATCTATCGTTCTATCATCAATCTATCTTCTCTATCTATCTGTCCACCCGTCTATCGCATTTGCAATGGTAATATATATATGTCGGACAATATACGTCTTTTATTGACACATTCAATATTTAGTTCGCTGTCCAGATGATTTTATTGTTATTTTGTCTTTTTCTTGACACACAATCCGCTCATATATCATTCTCTCTCTCTCGCTCTCTTTCTTTCTGTAAAACATTAACTTGCGCGTGAGTAGTTTCTCCCTGGCGTGTATAATATGGGGTAGGAGGTGGTTGAACCTCAAACGTCATCACTATAAATAGAACACACCGAAAAAAGAACCCCCACATGTTTTCCCTAATCAATGACTACACGCACAGTTTAAAATATATTTAAAAAAAACAAAGAGTGTTATACCCCCCTCCCCCTTGCCGCCTTTACATTTTCCCCGGACCGCCCTCCTTTTAAAATTACAGGTCAGAATACAAAATTTATTTTTATACAATATGTTACAACGAAATAGGGGGGCGGGGGGGTCATTTGAAACAATGAAGATTTTAAACTGAACTTGAGGTAATTTATGAACACATTTGGAACAGACAGAATAGTAAGTAGGCCTACATTTAGTAAGTAAATTAGTAAAGTATCCCGTCGGACCAAATATTGATCATAAGGCTAAGGCCAGTGAAGCAGCGTTCATCAGTTTCTGTGGCCACAGCATACTAAAGGATGTGTGGCCAGCACAATGCCCGGCCGTCAACTAATGTCGGGTAGGCACCCATCAGAGCTGGGTAAACCCAGGGACACCCTCGAGTCCCGGACAAAAAAAAAAAAAAAATTCTAGCCTTCACCAGGGCTCGAACCCAGTACCTTCGGTACGCCAGCCAAACGCGCTGCCACTGTGCCCACATAAAGTACATTTAGGATCAAATCCCTGCCCTGTTGATCCCTTTTACTGTGTTAGCCAAACGCCATAAATTATGGTCTATAGTTCCAAAACGACAACTACACAAAAAAAAAACAAAAAACGACAGTACCAAAAGCTGTCACAGTGACAATTAATTACACGACTGACAACAGAAACCACAAACAAACAAAAAAGGTGCAGCAAATGACAGTATGGCGACATAGGATATGTGCCAGTGGAGATAAACTAATGGCGACCGTGGCTCAATATCCTGCTATTACTGCCCCACCTCCGCCCTAAGTGAGGGGGGGGGGTACAGCGACCACATGAGGGAGAAACACATGCAGCAAAAGGAGACGTGAACAATGTCTGGTAATGATAATACCAAACTACTACTACCAAAAGAGATAATTAGCCCTTCCCGTACCGACCTACTTCTATCTATGCTGCCTTCAGTTCCGCTATATACGCGCCCGGGACTGTAAGGGTTAGAATGTCTGATAAATGTGATAATACCACGATAATACCGAACTACTACTGCCAAAAGAGATAATTAGAATGTCTGATAAATGTGATAATTTCGTATTGCCGCCATCCGTCGTTATCTCACCAAGGAAGCTTGTGTTAAGCTCATCATCTCTCTCCTCTTTTCCCGCGCAGCCCGACTAGTTCTCAAGAAGAAGAAGTCAAATAATATCAATCCTCTGCTCCGATCTCTGCACTGGCTACCCATCAACAACCGGATCTCATATAAGCTGGCTTCTCTATATTATAAGTGCCTGAATAACTGTGCCCCGGATTATCTTCGCTCTTGTATGGAGCTCTACACCCAGTCCCGCCCACTTCGTTCGGCTTCTGACGCGCTTACTCTGCGGTACCCTCGTGTGAGGTTAGTGTCCGCTGGCGAACGTTCATTTTCCTACGCAGGACCGTCCGCTTGGAATCACCTCCCACTACAGCTTCACCAGAGTCCTAGCTATGACACCTTCAGGAGCCGGCTGAAGACTCACCTATTTCGTCAGCAGAATTAGCGTATTACTACATATTTCGTTGTCTGTCTGTATTCTGTAACTGTCGTCTGCGCATAGAACTGTCACCAACAGGATATGCGCTATATAAGCACCGTTATTATTATTATTATTATAATACCACGATAATACCGAACTACTACTGCCAAAAGAGATAATTAGAATGTCTGATAAATGTGATAATACCACGATAATACCGAACTACTACTGCTAAAAGAGATAATTAGAATGTCTGATAAATGTGATAATACCACGATAATACCGAACTACTACTGCCAAAAGAGATAATTAGAATGTCTGATAAATGTGATAATACGATAATACCACGATAATACCGAACTACTACTGCCAAAAGAGATAATGAGAATGATGAATGTGATAATACCACGATAATACCGAACTACTACTGCCAAAAGAGATAATTAGAATGTCTGATAAATGTGATAATACTACCACCAAGAGAGAAAAGTGACTATGTCTGAAACTTGTATTTATACTATTACTATTACCAAGAGATAAAAATTATGTGTTTCTTTATTGCTGTCGTTACGCGTGACAATAGATGCGGAAAAAGTAAAGGCGGCTGGGCATCGTTCTGTCGACACGAGCCCCCTTGCAAGCAATTGCAATTGGTAAAAACGCCGCTTCACTGGCCAGCATGGTTTAGTAAATCGTATTTTTTTTTATACTAAACATAATTCTTGGCAACTAGGCTACATATAATTAACACACCAAACAAAACCACAACAAACACACATACAAACAATAACCAAAACAAAATAGACTGTAGGCCTAAGATTTCAGCGAACACCGACCCTTCTTAAACAAAGCATGTCAACACGACCATGCAAACAGTAAACAATCATGTACGTGTTGACATCACAAATACATGTTCATATAGATAGGCTACACACAATACGTCACGAACACATGCATAGTGCACAGAACAATAATAGCGTCTCGGTCCCCTCGTGCACATTACGTAACTACTCGCATGTTCAATTTTATCCCCCCCCCCCCTTTCCAATACTTGAATAACAAGTATATCGACCTGCTATGAGTCATCGCTATCATCTTCGACCCGGCCAATGACCTAAAACATGTATGACCGACCATCTTACAAGTTTAAAGTATAACACACTATTACACTACATTTTAGCCTCCTTCGGATGTCCACACACACCAAAAATCCACCACCCGTAGCCTTACCCGTACCCGTTACCAACAGCCAACGTTAAACCTACTGCTCACTTTCTCTTGAGAGTTCAAATTCAAACACGACAGACTAAGACTAGACAACTGTGAGTGCGAATAGCTAATGTGTCCAACACACAGCTAAGCCAACGAAAAACTTTAAACAAAATGAAAAAAAATAAATATAAACAACAACTTACGGTGTGTGGTACCTTCAGTTTTTTTTTTTACGGGAAAATCCTATCCATTAATTAGTCATTGAACGTGGAGCACTCGATTTACTACTACTGTTCGTCGCAGTCTCGTCAGCTGTGATAATCCACTCTCCTTTTTTTTGTTGTTTCTCTTAGTAAGTTATAAAAATAAGGAAATAGGACAAATACAAAAAAAACTACACCACGCGATAAGAAAATAGCAGTAGCGAGAAGCACCACCGCAACGCCGAGAAAGCACGAGAGGGGAGGGAAGTGGGGGGGGGGGCGGAGGGCAAATCCAGTACGCTCACGTGACTCAGAGTAGCCAATGACACGAAGGCGTCTGGTCCGTCAGCGTGACCCCCCGCGATTCAAGAGTCCGACGATCGCTGAAAGGACTGACCTGAAACGCGGGCCATCCGACGCGCGCGCAGGCACGCACAACACACACGCACCACATTCAATAACTTGTCAACAAAATTCCAAATTAGCGACAAAGAGCAACAATGACCTCTCCCCCCCCCCCCCACCCTTCCCATTCCCCTCCCTTTTTTTTTTAAACAGACAATTTCAGAAATTTAACCGCCAATGATAGAATTTAATAGCGAATTAGGACTGGGTTAGTATGAGATCTAGCTGTGTGGATGTGTGGATGTGACTTGAGTTGTTAGCATTAGCTGTGTGGGTGAGACTTAAAGTTGGCATTAGCTGTGTGGTTGTGGCTTCACTTGGCATTAGCTGTGTGGATGTGACTTCGAGTTGGCATTAGCTGTGTGGATGTGACTTCGAGTTGGCATTAGCTGTGTGGATGTGACTAGACTTGGCATTTAGCTGAGTAGATGTGATCATCGTCTCTATAAGAAACAAGGTGACCTCTTCAACATGAAAAAAAAACTCGCCCAAACGAACGGAATGTCTGGGTTCACAAGTCCCCTTCACACACCCCCAACCCCTCCCTTCCTTCCCCGCCTCCCACATTCATCCATTTTGTGTGTGTATTGTATTATTTTCTTCAGTTCTTTGTTCCCCCCAGCAATGCATGCGGACAGGTCGCGCTGCTGTTCCCGAACACGAGGGCGTCGTCGGTAATAGGCGGCGGTAAAGGGGGGGGGGGGGGGTGCAGAGGAACGCTGGTCGTGTGGGGAGGGGGGGGGGCGAAGAGTTTGCGCATACGACGAGAAATGTGTGACTGTATGGGAAGGGGGGTTTTCGAGCATGAATGTGAGTGTGTGTGTGTGTGAATGACGGTGGCCTAGCTAGGTAGCAGAGAAACGGAATGCCGAGTTATGAGAACGGAATCATCAACACGGCTGCAGGGTGAGAGATAACAAACAACAACAAAACAAAAATACGCCATAAAACACGTTATGGCTAAAGCTAAAGGCACGGAACCTTTCATTACAACTAGAATCATAAAGTTTTGAATAACACAACTTGTAGGCCCTACGTTCGGAATGTTACACAATCATTACGACTGTGAACATTCACAACATATTTATTAATAGCCTAAGTAAATATTCTCTAAATTAAGTAAATTATTCTCTAAATCAACAAACTACGCCAGTTTTTAGTTTTTTTCTACTCTTTCTTTCTGGAACCATGTAAAAAAAAAAAAATAAACAAAAATAAAATGAGGTTGTCGCGTTCTGTGAGCTTAGTCTGGCATGCTCGTATCCGGTTCTAGGGAAATGTAGGGCGTCTCGCGGGGGGAGGGGGGGGTAAAACCCAACGGCATCGCGTCCACAAACAACGTAATCGTACATACACACACTCACGCATATATCAACCTACAAATCAGGTTTTCTGGACATTCTTTAGTATTCAATTATAGATTATTTGAAAAAAAAAAAGCTATTTGCATCAATTTTTGTTAAAAAGAAGGAAAACATAAGAGTTTTTTTCTCAGATGTATCCCAATGACCTACATCGTGTAACACTGCAATTACCACAGAATAGATATAGAACAGAATGCGCAATCGCATATTTTTCTGTTTCCGGAAGTAATACCGACGCCATACTGTTTAAATGCAGCGGTCCTGGTTACACTATATATTGATGCGTATTTACAATGTCTTTTTCTTCAATTCTACAAGTTCGAAAGCCCAAAGCTAATGTTTCAGGCAAAGGTTACAAAAACTGTTGTGTAATCAACTGCAACAATGACGCGAAAACGATTGATTATCGTACCGAGCTACGCCTAGGCCTAGGCTATCTTTTCAAATATCAGTACCGGGGGTAATATAACTTTACATAATATAGGCCTAATCCTATAATGTTGAAAAG
This sequence comes from Anisus vortex, assembly GCA_949126835.1. Lineage (NCBI taxonomy): Eukaryota > Metazoa > Mollusca > Gastropoda > Planorbidae > Anisus > Anisus vortex. Next base: position 45,818,900 of record OX421493.1, read on the forward strand.
AAAATGGGTAATTAAGTCAAATTTATATAAAAGTAAGCCCATTATGAAATATAATATAGGCCCTATATATAGGCTATTGTATATATTTATGGTACGCCTAGATATCCTTTCATAGTTTACTATAGTAGCGTCTCTAGCGACCGCTGCCTTGCGTCGAAAAAAAATGGCGGAATCGAGCTTCACTTTTAGTGACTGCGCATATAGGGATTGCGCATTCTGTTCTATACCTATTCTGTGGCAATTACCAAGAGGGGAATCTTAGAAGGAAGATTTAACTTTCACTTTTTATTTCACACAAAACTACTTTACATCAACATTCCACGCCTTCCTGTCACGTGACTTGGAAAATGAAATCCAATTGGTAGGCGAAAGCGGTGGGGACTGTGAGGAGGGGGAAGGAGATGGGCTAAGATAAAAGTTGTAGTTGTTGTTTTTAATACGTCATCCATTCCACTTGCTTAGAATTCTTTTTCTTCTTTTTTCTTTTCCGAGGATAAAGAAATATATCTGTAGGGAGATTTCGTGGGTGTGTGCGTGTGAGCACGTGCTAATTTTTTTTTTAAGTTCTTTTTTGTTTTGCATCACGTGAAGGGGTGAAAGCGAGGTCAAAGGTCAAAGCACCACGCATCACACCCATCTCTAAAACGGAGGATGCTTTATTTGTTTTTAATTCATTTTTTTGTGCTGAGTTCTGGAAAGGAAATCCAAATATTGGCACGTGACGGAGGGAATCACTTTCCTTGATACGGAACGTACGTTGTCCAGTGTATGGGGAAATAATGTGTGTGTGTGAGGGGCAGTGGTGGTGGGGTTTTGATCCCACTGGACATTATACAAGTGTAGGACATAATATATAGGTCTATAATGTATAGCCTACCCGTAATGATAACATAGAGAGAAGAGAGAGAGAGATAGAGAGGGGGGGGAGAGTGAAAGAATTAAGTACGGAATAAGAAGAGAGAGAGAGACCGAGTGAGAAACGAGGGTGAGAGTACAGGGAGATAAAGAGAAAGTAAGTGATAGAGAAAGAGATGATGGTGATTGGGGGAAAGGGAGGGGGGGGAGAGAAAGATTGAAGCAATAGAAAGAGACAACGAAATAACCAATCGATGAAATAAGGTCTTTCTATCTGATGATTACATGTAGGCCAACAATTAATGTTGTAGAATATCACCAGAAGGAGAGAGAGAACGAAGGAAGGAAAGAGAGAAAGAGGAGTGGGTGGGTGAGAGAGAGAGAGAGAGAGAGAGAGAGTTGTGTTGGTGTGAGAGAGACTTAGGCATGCGAGACATTTTATAAGGGCGAATATGCCAAAGATGTCCCAGACAAGGAGCCGGCTAACTACCGAAAGTTTAAATGAAACCAAATAGCAGAGTATTACGAAGCCGGAACGGCCTCCAGATTATTAGAACCTTGTTGATTTGAATATTATATATATATTATTTATTTATTAGTCCAGGATAGTATTGATGGTGAAGACCTATCAATCGGATTCTACTCCATACGAATGCAACAGTCTACTTCCTTGCAGTTGGCTCAGTTGTAAAATAAATAGTGTAGATTCTTAGTGGAATAAGAAAGTTCTTGACTATAGTTATGATGTAATAGTTCCACAATGGAAATAATAATAACAGTCAAATCCGTGGTGAATTCATAACATAAATCTTTATTATAATAAGGTAAGAATAGCCATGATGAACACAGTTCCAAATATAAGTATAAAAATAATGTAGATAATAGCGACTAAGTTCCAAGTTAAACTGAATGACTATATAATAGAGAAAAATAAGTACTTTAATAACATGTTCTACTCCTTACAAAATATTAGACCCTCGACTCTCGACTGAAGTCCAACCTCGTGCGGGCTCTTTTATAGCATAAGGTAGAGCCAATCGTAACTAGGGGAAAAACTTCCACTCCCAAAAACACAGACACAAGTCTGGTTAGAAAGTCGTTTAATTAATGGAACAACAGAGTCAGTTTCTCTTTGTTCGAAACTGGCGGATAGGGCGAGGTCAGGGTTTAGCGTGAAAACATTAATCTTACTTAATTACATACATTGATTAAACTTCCCACAATATAACAATCATGCCAGAACTCAGGGTGCCCTTAGACCTTAGCAAAATAGACATTAAGGCGCTATTGGAGACGTTTCCAATTAAAGTATCTATGCAAGTGGGTGAGCGTATATGTGTTTTCTTCAGGGAGAAATGGGGGGGGGGGGGGGGAAGACAATTGTAGTTACTGATTACAATTCAGTGTCACGACTCGTGGATGGCAGGCCAAGTAACTTAACCACCCTAGTGGAGGAGTTGTAAATGATAGCGGAAATGGAGGGAAGGGGGTTAATTATCTCGGCTGACACTCCTTCTCTAGAGAAGCGACACGAGGTCAAGTGTCAAATTACACTCAGCTAGAACGTTGACATCTATGTCTAACGGTTGAATCCTACGGCGTTACATATAATACACTAATATAACACCTCACATCTGTATTAATACGTCGTTTCGTAACACACGCCCCTCCTACGAAATAAGGAAATTACATACAGTTTAAGTGGGGAATTTCCTGTATAATTAAAAAAAAAAAAAATAGATGTACATATTATTATGCTTGTTCAATGTTATGTAAAGTACAAAAAGTCATTTAGAAAAAGGCATCAATAATAGTGAGTTAAATAGTTCAGGCAATTATGTAATATTTGAGAATAAAATTCAAGTGTTATAGAGGCAAAAATTGATAAACATATAATATATATACATGTTCATTGCATTAATTAAAAAGCATTCAATTTTCATGATAAATGTTCACGAGAAGTTAAAATGATAAAGATGTCAAAATTTAAGGAATAAAGAAAAATCAGTAGGTAATGTCCCTATCAATCAGCATCATCCGGTACTATTTTACATACGAGATAAAGTGTCTGCCACAACGTTATCTTTGCCTTTAATGTGGGCCAGATTTAAGTTGTAAGATTGGAGGAACAAACTCCAACGGATGAGTCTTTGATTTTGTTTTACCCTGGAAAGGAACACAAGGGGGTTATGGTCAGTTAAAATATCAACAGGATACGGTGATCCGTTTAGATAGAAATCAAAGTGTTTAAGTGCCAGATTTAGCCCCAACAGCTCCTTCTCAATTGTGCTATAATTTCTTTCGTGTGGGTTAAATTTCTGAGAGTAATAGCAAAGAGGGTGTTCAAGGGAATCATCCCCCTCCTGAGATATTACTGCCCCCATGCCTGTATCACATGCGTCTACAGCTATCTTAAATGGTTTATTGTAGTTTGGTGTTATCAGCACAGGTGACCTTGAAAGCAGATCTTTTAGTTTATTAAAAGCCTGATTACAATCACCAGTCCATCTGAACTTAACATTTTTCTTTAAGAGATCAGTAAGAGGACACGCGATGGTGGAGAAATTCTTACAGAATTTCCTGTAATATCCCGCCATACCCAGGAAACTACGGAGTTGTTTGCGTGTTTCGGGGATGGGGAACTCACGAATAGCCGTGACCTTGGCACCTACAGGTTTAACCGTACCATTTCCCACTATGTGGCCTAGGTATTCTATGGTTGCATGGCAAAATTGGCTCTTAGCCAGGTTAACAGTGAGATTAGCCTGTTGCAACTTTTGGAATAACAACCTTAATTGCTTTAGATGAGATTCAAAGTTGTCGCTATACACTACAATGTCGTCAAGGTACGCGTGACAATGTGGTATGTCTCGTATAATAGAGTTAATCAGGCGCTGAAAACTTGCCGGGGCATTCACCATGCCAAAGGGCATGACCTTGAACTTATAAAGTCCATCTGGAGTCGTAAATGAAGATACCTCCTGAGCTCTATCCGTCAGTGGGATCTGAAAATAAGCCGTCAACAAGTCGATCTTCGTCACAAAACTAGCGTCGCTAACCTGGTCAATCAAGTCGTCTATCCTCGGGATAGGATAGGAGTCAGTCTTGGTCACAGCATTTACCCTCCTATAGTCTACACAGAAACGTAAGGATCCGTCAGGTTTTGGTACCAGGACACAAGGGGATGACCAGTCACTATTGCTAGGGGTGATTATGTCGTTCTCGAGCATGTAGTCGACCTCTTTGCGGATGTGCTCCAACTGGATCGGATTTACTCTGTATGGATGTTGTTTAATAGGCGTTACATTTTCATCTATAATAACATCATGCCTGATTAAGTGAGTTTTCCTTGGAATATCATTAAAAAGGTCAATGTTCTCAAAAATCAAACCTTTGATAGAGGACTTTTCACAATTTGGTAGGTGTGCCAATTTGTTATCCAGGTCCTTAAGGGATTCTGAATTGTGTAATTTACTCTCGGCCAGCTTACGTTCAACTTTGGGCAACTCGATCTCAACCTTTGAGACAGTGTTTACTGGCGCAATGGGGCTCTGCACTAGTCTGGGGATATAAGGCTTTAACATATTAATATGGCACACCCTCTGTGATTTCCTCCTATCAGGGGTTTTCACAATATAATTTAATTCACTAAGTTTGGCTACCACTTCATACGGTCCGGTGTACTTGGCACTCATGGGTTGACCAATCATGGGTGTCAGCATCAGTACTTGGTCGCCAGGGTTGAAGCTTCGGGTTTTTGCCTTGGTATCATAGTAAGCCTTCATCTTGCTTTGTGCCTGTAAAAGATTAAGCTTTACAAGGGTTAATGCATTATATAACCGAGTCTTAAAGTTCTCCACATAGGTGAGTAGACCAGTTTCTTCAGTTGATGACAACCAGGTTTCTTTGAGCAATTTCAAGGGTCCGCGAACTGCATGACCGAATACCAGCTCAAAAGGGCTAAATCCGAGGGATTCTTGGACAGCCTCTCTGGTTGCAAAGAGTACGAAGGGAATTCCACGATCCCAATCTTCTCCATGTTCAAAGCAGTATGTTCGAAGCATGTTCTTGAGAGTTTGGTGATAGCGTTCTAAAGCTCCTTGGCTTTGTGGATGATACGCACTCGACATAGCATGGCGGATGCCTAACCGCTGTAGAACTTGGCGAAACAACTTCGAAGTAAAATTGGAGCCTTGATCGGATTGTACGGTCTTAGGGAGTCCGTATCGTGAAAAAAATCCGATAAGTGCGTCGGAGATCTTGTCAGCGTTGATGCTGCGCATGGGAATAGCCTCTGGAAATCTTGTAGCAGAACACATGATCGTGAAGAGGTACTGGTGGCCAGCCTTGGTTTTAGGTAGTGGACCGACACTGTCTATGATGATGTGGCTGAATGGCTCAGAGAATGCCGGTATAGGCTTTAATGGAGCAACCGGAATGGTCTGGTTTGGTTTCCCTACCATTTGGCATGCATGACAAGATTTGCAGAACGATGAAGTATCTTTGTGTAGTCCAGGCCAGTAGAAGTATGAAAGAATTCTGTCATAAGTCTTATTGACACCTAAGTGACCAGCATATGGCGAATCATGAGCCATATGTAAAATGTCCTTTCGATACACGGTTGGTACTACAATCTGGTGTATCTCGTTGCAATTTTCGTTGTCAGTGTTTTTCTCTTTCCATTTTCTCATGAGTAAACCATCTTTTAGGTAATAACCTATATTCATCTTTTCCACCTCCTTCTCGCTTACTGCTTCCTTTCTCAGCTTTTCGATATCCATGTCTTTCTCCTGTTCTAAGGTAAGTAATTGTCTTGGTGACATGTTACTTCCTTTAGTCTCGACTGAGGGACCACTAAGAATGTCAGCCAGGAATGTCGCTTGTAGATCAATTTCTGGTTCATTTTCTGTTTGTGCTGTGGTTTCGTCAGACTCTGGTTTCTTTTTCATACCTCTGGTAAGGACGCATACAGAATTGTCTGTAGTCTCACTTCTGTCAGGGTTATGAATTTCTTTGGATACAGGGCGTACCTTGTCTCCAGCAATGTCATTTCCTAATATCAGAGAAATGCCATTAATAGGTAGTGCTGTCTGCACCCCAATAGTAACAGGTCCATTATAATATTCAGACTTCAGCTGAATACGATGTAGAGGAACTAGTATTGTTGCCATATCTACACCTCTCAGTGCGATATTCTGTCCTGTGTAAGTCGATTTCGAAATAGGAATAGTATCCTTGAGTAGTAATGAAGTCGATGCTCCCGTGTCTCTAAGGATTCGAATCTTTCGTTCACTGAGTTCATCATCAATAGATGACACATATCCTTCAGTAATGAAGGGTAAAAAGTTCTTGAATAGATCGGTGTCTATAAGATCTTTTTCTTCAACCTGTTCTATATTACTGCAAGAGGTGAACACTTCTGTTGCTAAGGTTCCATCTGTTTTACTCACGGTAGAGTTCAGATGTGAGTTTTCAAAAACCATGGTCTCTAATTTCTGGAGTTCTCTAGGTTTTGAAATATCTGGACATGTCATTGTGCTTTCTGTCGTATTTTCATGACTAACACTAAATGTCTCTGTTTTAGCTTTTGTTACCTTCTTGTCAGATTGGTATAAACGAGTCTTAGGATTGGTAGCGATACATGTTAGTACTATATTTTTTTTCTCTTTACTTTGTCTGTTTTGTAAACTCCAACAGTTTTCCCTAACGTGTCCATCCTTTTTACAGAAGCTGCACGTAGGTTTCTTTTGCACGGAACTATTAGTCGTCTGCTTATCAGTTTTTTGCTTATTGTATTCATCTGTGCATTTTGCATTCTTTTCCACTACTGCATATTGATTCTTGAATTTGGATTTATCAGGTTGGAAGGTTCGGTTGTGTTGATGAATAATGATGTACTCATCTGCCAATACTGCTGCTGTTTTGATGTTTTCAACACCTTTGTCGGATAAGTGAATTTTTACATCGTTGCGAACGCAATTGTTAAATTCCTCTGTCAACATAAGATTTCTCAGTTTCTCATATTCGCCATTCACATTTTTAGATCTGATCCAACGATCAAAATGTTTCTCTTTGATTCTCAGAAAATCAACGTGTGATTGTTCTGGTTCCTTCTTGAAATCTCTAAAAATCTTTCTGTATTTTTCTGGAGTCAAAGCATAACTTAGTAGGATTCGATTCTTAATCAGTTCGTAGTCATTGTCTTCCTCTACGGTAAGATTCAAGACAACGTCTAATGCTTTACCTTTTGTCAAGGCTGAACGTAATAATACAGCCATCTTATTCTCTGGAAAGTGATAATCTGCGGCCTGCTTCTCAAACATCATGAAGAATTCTTCGATGTGGTTGCTATCGAATTCTGGAATGTATTTTCGATATTTGTACAGTTCCAATTCGATTTCTGAGTGTACATGATTGGTACTGCGAGCCCGTGCTATTTCAATTCTTTCCTGACTAGCAATTCTTTCTTTTTCAATTTCCAATTCCATTTCCATTTTCTTTAATTCTAGTTTGAACCTTAGTTCTTCACTAAGTCCATTGTGTATGCTTGACTCACGAACCATGACAGTGTGATTGGTCTTTTGTGATTCAGATAAATTTGACTCAATTGATTCGTCTTCACTAGCAGTATGTACTATCGATTCATATTCTTCCATCAATGTACCTTGCCTTTTTAAGCAATCAGTAATTTCTTTAATAAGTTTATTTCTTTCGGGTGTTGTTTCAGTTATCTGGATGTCTAACGTTTGAGCAATGTCTTTTAGTTGTGTGAGTGTCATTTTGTTAAGTTGATCTGAAGTAAAGTTAGTTGATGCTTCCATCTTGTTTTTAATATTGGTAAAGATAAGATAAAGTGTGGTCAACTTACTTTTGTCCTTTGAATAAAACACTTTTCGACACAAAATTGACACTATTACGTTGAGTATAACTGGAACATAATTTGATAGAAATTTTCCAATTCAGACAATATTGTAGATAAATCTTCTTTTTGTAGAATCTTCCTTTATTTCGCAAGATAGAAAGTGCAATATCGTGGACGATTTGCCCCCAAATTTATTACGAAGCCGGAACGGCCTCCAGATTATTAGAACCTTGTTGATTTGAATATTATATATATATATTATTTATTTATTAGTCCAGGATAGTATTGATGGTGAAGACCTATCAATCGGATTCTACTCCATACGAATGCAACAGTCTACTTCCTTGCAGTTGGCTCAGTTGTAAAATAAATAGTGTAGATTCTTAGTGGAATAAGAAAGTTCTTGACTATAGTTATGATGTAATAGTTCCACAATGGAAATAATAATAACAGTCAAATCCGTGGTGAATTCATAACATAAATCTTTATTATAATAAGGTAAGAATAGCCATGATGAACACAGTTCCAAATATAAGTATAAAAATAATGTAGATAATAGCGACTAAGTTCCAAGTTAAACTGAATGACTATATAATAGAGAAAAATAAGTACTTTAATAACATGTTCTACTCCTTACAAAATATTAGACCCTCGACTCTCGACTGAAGTCCAACCTCGTGCGGGCTCTTTTATAGCATAAGGTAGAGCCAATCGTAACTAGGGGAAAAACTTCCACTCCCAAAAACACAGACACAAGTCTGGTTAGAAAGTCGTTTAATTAATGGAACAACAGAGTCAGTTTCTCTTTGTTCGAAACTGGCGGATAGGGCGAGGTCAGGGTTTAGCGTGAAAACATTAATCTTACTTAATTACATACATTGATTAAACTTCCCACAATATAACAATCATGCCAGAACTCAGGGTGCCCTTAGACCTTAGCAAAATAGACATTAAGGCGCTATTGGAGACGTTTCCAATTAAAGTATCTATGCAAGTGGGTGAGCGTATATGTGTTTTCTTCAGGGAGAAATGGGGGGGGGGGGGAAGACAATTGTAGTTACTGATTACAATTCAGTGTCACGACTCGTGGATGGCAGGCCAAGTAACTTAACCACCCTAGTGGAGGAGTTGTAAATGATAGCGGAAATGGAGGGAAGGGGGTTAATTATCTCGGCTGACACTCCTTCTCTAGAGAAGCGACACGAGGTCAAGTGTCAAATTACACTCAGCTAGAACGTTGACATCTATGTCTAACGGTTGAATCCTACGGCGTTACATATAATACACTAATATAACACCTCACATCTGTATTAATACGTCGTTTCGTAACAAGAGGACTGAGGACTGGGGGTTTAAGAGAAATTTAATCGATGGTTGCTGACAGAAAGTTTAAGAACCGGCTGTAAAATGTGTTAGTCGTGGACACTACAGTTTACTCCAGACTTTCCAGACAGATGTGCATTTGTCATGGATCTACAAGCTTATCCAGACTATCTGGAACAGAACGGTACCTACACGTTTTGTCATGGACGCTACAAGTTCAGCCAGACAAGACTATCCGGAACAGAACCTGCTCGTTTTGTCATGGACGCTACAAGTTCAGTCCAGACTAGACTATACGGAACAGAAGATGCTCGTTTTTGTCGTAGACGCTATAACTTTAGTCCAGCCTACACTGAACAGAACTTGAGCAGATGCAAAAAGGCGCTCGCCATATAAATTATTCTCTTTCACACAATTCCAGAACAATGGTCTTAACAGCCTTTTGTTTTGCCACAAGGGATTCTGGCCCGGACATAACTCAAACTTTTAAGCTAACCCATTTACACATTCACACACACACACATACAGTAGTGTAACGTTATAACACGCCAATGGTGGAAACCCCATTAGATGCATCAAGCTTATGAAATCCCCCAAAGCGGATGCGCTGAAAAACGTGCAAACATATGCGCCATAACTCCCTGGAGATCTGAGCTAAGATTAATAGTTCTTCGCTGACTTTAACGCTGTTTTACCATAAGCGGCCTTTCATTTTCACATGCCAAGCTTTTGTACATTTTGTTTGTATTGTAAATTTATTTATTTATTTTTTATTTTTTTTAAGCATCCGATGCAAGAAAAATACTAAAATGGAAAAAGGTTTGGTTGAGCTTATTTAACAAAATAATAATAAAGGTGGACGAGTGAAAGCGCGTTCGTCTGGCGTACCAAAGGTCCTGGCTTCGAATTCTGGTGAGGGTTAGGATTTTTCTTCCCGGGTCTGGATGGTGTCCTTGAGTCTACCCAGCTCTGACTTTAGGTGGGGTAAAGTAAAGGCTGCTGTGCATAGTGCACAATCACCTAGTATGCCGTGGCCACAGAAAATGGTGAACGCTGCTTCACTTGCCCAAAGGATCAATTGGGCTTGAATTGGGTCCGACGTGATACTTTTAAATAAATAAGATTGTTTTATGGAGAGTAAAAACAACACTTGCAGAAATGAAACAATAATATAAAACTAAAAATTGTTCTTTCTGTTGAAACTCAATTTTCGGTTTTGGGAAGGGCGAGTCTTGTAACCCACTTTTTTCTTCAAATGATTTGTTATGGTTTATTATTGTTTTTATTTTAGAATTAATAACTTATATAAACGGGGGTGGCCACTAAAAATGTTTTAGTTCTTAGGGCCACTCAGGGTCTTCGTCCGAGTCTGAGAGACGCACGGTCACGTCTGCTAACGACAACATTACACTTGCAAGACACGACATTGTGCAACCCTGTGTTAGTATAACGATACAAGAACTTATATTTTTGCTTAGAATCAACGAAATGTAAGCCATTCAGACCCGCTGTATATAAAGAGCACAGCAGAGTATTCATATATTTTATCGTTCCCCCGTCCCCCCACCAATCCTTTCCTGGCTCAACACTCTGCAACCAATCCACTTAAAGCTCGTGTCTATGCCCCCAAGGACATATATTGCTCTCATTATTGATATTGGATGGTACAGACAACACAAGACGCTACGTAACCACCACCCCCCCCCACCCCCTCTTTGGACTTGTTTCCTGTAATCTCTAGATTGAAACAATGAAACTGTCACCAAAGTTGACAGTTATAGTTCTATCTTTCCAAACAAAAGTATTTTCCTTTGATGACAAGCGACAAACCGATAGCGAAATATTTACGTGACAACCCCCACGAGCACTCACGAGAGTAGTCTTTGAGTGCAGGTCAAGAAAAAATTAGGACCAGGCAGTCAGCTCTTCAGTTGCGACGTCCCCCTTCCCTTTTAAAGTTCTAAATTGAAGGCTAAGACGCCATCTGTGTATTATGATCTAAAAAAAAATATTTTCGGGATGATTTGTCCATTTTTATAGAATTGCACAAACTTTTCCAAACCTTGTTCGGCTTTTCCTAACTTTCCCAAACCTTATTCTGTTTTTTTCTAACTTTCCTAAACCTAGTTTGGTTTTTCCTAAATTTTCCCAAACCTTATTCTGTTTTTCATAACTTTCCTAAACCTTGTTCGGTTTTACCTAAGCTAAGCGTTGTAGATCTTTAATTATCCCAGCGCAATTTGATAAACCGCCATTTGGAAAATAACAAACAAATGTTGATATTGAAGTAACGTGTGTGCCATCAATCATGCACGCAGGAAAATATTTTGAAAAAAGGAGGTCATTTCTGATTCTGGATTAATCAAGATATGCACGTGTATCAAGAATTTAAGCTGCATGCTGGGTAGGCCATCTGTGTATTGTTACTTTGAAAAAGCTTAATAACGCATTTTACCAGTTAGTGAACTAGTTTTTTGGTGAAATAGGTGTTTGTTGAGTTTTGAGTTCGTTGGTTGCGTGTCCGTTGGTGAACTAGATTTGTTTAAAGTTTAGTGAACTAGGTGTTCGTAGTTGGGTGTCCGTTGGTGAACTAGATGTGTGAACTAGAGATGTATGTTGCTTATGTGTTCGTTGGTGAACTAGTTTTTTTTTGTTGTGTGAACTAGATGTTCGTTGGTGAATTAGTTGTTTTTGGTGAACTAGCCATAGAAAATGGACCCCCCCCCCCCCCCAACTTCATAGTTTCGTCGTAATCGATGTGTAAGAAGTTTTAAAAGATTTAGCATACACGTTGTTTTGTTAATGCTGTTGTTTGTAGTGTCGTTTGTAATCTGCTTTGCATTCATAGAGCATAATAACTACAATGTTTTTTTAGACAATGAAAGAAAAAAAGAGAGAGAGAGGGGGAGTTGGGGGAAAAGGGGGGGGGGGTGTTGGGCGATTATAAAGATTCGATATCTTCGCCTTCTTGGAACATTTTCATAAGCATAAAACTTGCACTTCAAACATAAAAATACGTTGTTGTTGTATAACAAAATATTTTTTTTTCTTCATCAAAAGGACATTGTCAGTTAAGGGACAGTGGAGGGGAAAATGGGACAGGCGAACTATCCAATTGAAACTGCGTTGATGAAATGTGACAAGTTTGAAATAAAACAGAGAGAGAGAGAAAGGGGAGAAAGATGGAAACAAAGAGTGTGGAGAAAAAGAGAGGGGTGGGGGAGAGAAAGATGGATGGATAGAGAAAGTTGTGAATAAAAGGGGTTTAAAAAAATGAGGGTCTTGAGGTCTTTTTTCTTCTTGGTTCCTTTCTTTCTCTTTCAGTGCCTCAATTCCCTCATTCTCTTACTCTATTTGAGGAAGGTAGGAAGAGAAGGTGATGAAATGGATGAAAGCGGGGAAAGAGAGGCAGGGAAGAGAAATAATAACTGGAAGACAAGAGGGGAGAATAGAAAGATAAGCAGAGGAAGAAAAGGAGTGATGATAAGTAAGGAGAAAAGGACACAAAGGAAGAGGAAAAGAATGAAAGAACGTGTGAGAGAGAGAGAGAGGGAGAGAAAGAGGGGGGGGGGTAAAGAAAGAAAACGATAGGAAGAGAAAGTGTTGGAGAATGAGAGAAAAGAGGCAGAGATATTGGGGGAATGAGAGAAAGAGAAAGTGGGAAAAGAGAGGAAAAGAAAGATTTGGAGAATGAGGTAAAAAGAAAGAGTAGGAGAATGAGGTAAAAAGAAAGAGTAGGAGAATGAGGTAAAAAGAAAGAGTAGGAGAATGAGGTAAAAAGAAAGAGTAGGAGAATGAGGTAAAAAGAAAGAGTAGGAGAATGAGGTAAAAAGAAAGAGTAGGAGAATGAGGTAAAAAGAAAGAGTAGGAGAATGAGGTAAAAAGAAAGAGTAGGAGAATGAGGTAAAAGAGGCAGACAAAGAAAGGAACCAAGAGAGAAAAAAAAGGGCTGTATTGGCCAAGAAATACAACATACCACCACTCCCATCCCTCAGTGTGTGAGCTGCGGGGACTCATTTCCTCCATTCCCAAACGTGTTCAGTACGAGGGAGGGACGGGAGGTGGTAATGGATGAGACAGGGACAAACACCCCCTAAAAATAAAATCAATAGGCCCGCCGAGAGGGCCAAGCCCTCGTTCGACCCGCGCGTGCTTCTTCTGTGTGAGCACGCGCAGTTTCCTTGGGCAGAGGCGGACACATGACGACCGGAAAGAGAGAGAAAAAAAGAAAACACACAAATCGATTCTACAGATGGACACTGTATTTCATTTCTATGAGACTGCCAAAGTTATTCACTCAATGGCCCTAATATTATTATAGGAATAGATGGGAGTAACTAGTTCTTAGAATGCAGGCTTTCTACGTCATAAGGCATCGTTGAGACAACACGGGAAAGAGAGGGGCGTAATAGCATTTGTGTACACAAAATGTCTTCCTGGGGAGGGGGGGGGGGTGCTTCGGAATGTAACACCATAGTATGAATTATATCATTTTTGCTTTAAAAAAATAGTTTGTAGGCAGAGTTCACAGTTTACTGTTCGGCGGTTGTTGTTATTGTTTTTCGGCCCACGGCTTGCAAGGGGGATTGTGTGGCAAGGACATAACCCATTACGATTTCTCTTCCACGCCTTTCCGCTTTCCCCCCAATCCCGAGTGATGTCCAGGCATTCATTAGAACCGACTAGAGCCAAGGAGCCCTCTGGTGCTTTCCCGCTTTATTTAACCAGGATTTCAACCAGAGACATTCATACTGACATCCCAGCGCACCGCCAACTCACCAGTAGGCAACACTGCAGCACGAGAAGACATTGTTTTGCCGTCTGCCACTAGCTCGAGCCGAGTGTTTCTCTACATGATTTTTTTCTTCTGATAGTTTTATTCAACTACAAGCTAGATTCCTTTTCAATCGCTCAAACAGTCCATAGAAATGTGTGTGTGGACACGACATTAAAAATGGGGAATTGTGTGGCCAACACAATGCTCAATCGCACTGACTTTCCCGTAAACTAATGGAAGGTACCCATCCGAAATACATTGAAACTTCAGACCTCCATTTCTAAACAAAGACAATAACAGCCCCCCAGTATTTTTCTGGTATCGGGAGGATACACCTTTTCCTCATTTCCCTAAACCAAATCTTTTGAAGTGTCCAGGGACTCGACACGTTACCCTCGACACTGACAGAGGCGTTACGTTCGACACTGACAGAGGCGTTACGTTCGACACTGACAGAGGCGTTACGTTCGACACTGACAGAGGCGCACACACGCACAAAAAGCGCCACGGCGAAAATTATTGATCCGCTCCCCCCTTCCCCATCTCTCAGTCCCCCATCCCAGTCTTGGTCCCGCCAATCCCTTCCTTTCTCTGGGGGGGGGGGGGGGGCTTGCTGTGGCGCAAGGGCGCGATTACTTAAACTAATGAACAAAGTGTCCAGGTGTAATAGCAGTAGCAGAGAGAAGTGGGAATGGAGGGGTGGGGCAAGACCACCGTAAGTATTTAGGTACGATTGTCTTGGGTGGGGTGAGAGGCCCAGTGACACACGATGTCCTGCCCCCCCCCCCCCCCATCCCAGTTTATTGCTGTTTCCATCAGGTAAGAGACGGGGGAACCTGAACTTTGAATGCAAGACATTTAATAATATAATAGAAAGCCCCCCCCACTTACTCACCACCACCCAGCCCAATACAACAACAACAAAAAAAAGATGCAGAGACTGTACTAAATGTCTTTTTTTTTATTATTCTATGTTACGTGAAGCCATTTGATGTAGTGCATTCTTAAAAAAAAAAAACACAACGACAGATTAGGTGTAGTTAGGTGGAGAATCCTTACAATGGGGACTGTGTGGTCAGGAAGCCCCCCCCCCCCCCACTTCGGCCGCCACCCCTCTCCCTCCTGTTCCAAAGTGCTGTCAACAGAGGCCAAAAGGAGATAAAGAGAGTAGAGAACAGAAAGAGATTTTAAAAAAATACTCATTTAAATTTTATCACAAATAACCCACAACACAGTGTCAACACACCCATTCGGTATTTTTATGTTCGTAGATGAAAGAAAAAAAAAATTGAGAGTCTAATGTTTTCTTTTGTTCGAATTTTGAGATCAGGGGGAAAAAACAATGTTAACCCTTTCTATACCTAAAATCAAGCCGAGACATAATGTTACTGCATACAGTATGGCGAAACGTATAGAAAGAGTTTAAAAAAAACACTAATCCTCTAAAACCAAAAAAATATTCTAAGGATTACGATTCTCCTTTTCTAAAAATAGCTGATGTTTTTTTTACCTTTTTTTTTTAACAATTTAAACAGTGCATGAATAATAATAGAAGTATTCCTACCCTTGTTTGTTTTTGTCTGGCCACAGCTTTACCAGTTCCCGATTTTTGTTTTTCTCTCTAATACCAATTGACTTTAACTTTTCTTTTGTGAGATTTTTGTTTTTCTCTCTAATACCAATTGACTTTAACTTTTCTTTTGTGAACGTTTCAATTAGAAGAAAAAAATGTATCTGTTGTTATTGGAGGTTGCTTTATACTTGTTGTTTGCCTAACCCTATCTGCCCCCCCCCCCCCCCCCGCAGATAATACCCCACCCTTCCAATGTTTGAGGAACCTTAGTTCCACCTGGTCATTGACAATGTGACACAGTGGTATATAAAGGTAAGAAATAAAGAACTGTGATACACTATCAACTATTCAACTTCTTAAAGTGAAATTTAATTAAAATAACTAACATGCACAACATTGTATATCAACCTTGGTATATATATAATAACAATTGGAAGGCGTAGGGTGTGAAATAATTTCTATACACCTAAACTTGACTTTACTGACTGATCATTATAAAGGCAAAGTCTACAGTCTACAAAACAAAAGGCCACTTTCACTTAAGTGAAATAAACAGATAGTTAAGGTTATTCAAATTATTTACCCCAGCCATGGGGCAGGATTTAATGGGAAGATCAACACATGCTGAATAGTTTACACAACAGCTACACAAGGTAGCATAATTATGATAATGTATTGTTTCCAAATGTGCATCTTTCCATTTTTGGTTATTATATGAGTAGGGTTGCAAATACATTTACAAATAAATACCAGGAAACTTCCCATCCTCACAGGATATCTCACCCATGGAAAATTGGGTATATCATACTTGTCCAGTATTTAAATATTTTTTTTTATATCTAACAGTCAGAGTCTGCTTAAATGCTGGACTGTCCAGTTTAAAACTAGACACCTGGCAACCCTATTTATAAGCTCACCTATTTCAACTGCAAGCTTACAAACAAAAACTAAAGGATAAAAGATTGAGTAAAAAAAATTTTGTTTCAATAGTTTAATTAATGACTCTTGTAAAGTCTTGTCTAAAAGTATCAACATATCTACAACACTAATTATCAAGTTATTTAAATATAAACAAATGGTAAAATAAATATTTCATCTCAGAAATCTCCCAACTTGTAGATCAAGTGATAAATATAAGAGCTATATAAATAAAGTTATTATTTTTTTAAGTAAAGGGTTAACCCAGTCAGCGGGTGTACAAAAAAAAAAATCCATGAAGCTTTGTGACATTTTTTGTATCAGTAAAAATGTACATAATTGATCATTGTCCCATCAACTGCATGCTCTAGGCATGCTACATAATAAATGGACAACATTTCAATCTAGCAACTAAAGTCTTCCAAATAAACAACAACAGCATGCAGCACAGTGAATCTAGAAACTACAGCTACTAAACTGAAAATGTCACTTACTTTTTCCGTGGCCGCCGAGGCAAACTTTGTGGCACTGATAGCAAATGTTGACCAGCCCTGTGGGGAGTGAGAAAAGTTTCCTTGTGTTATCTTTGTCTTTTATGAATTGTCTTCTTTTAGCTATACTAAAAATGTATACCAAACATATGGAAGTCTAAATGTCAACATTTACTTCAAAATGTATGCCTGCAGACTTTTCTGAATAGTTCTAAAACATACAATACTAATGTAAACAGTTTAGTCGATAAAAAGAAAACATGTCCATTGGTTTAGTTATATCTTTTGTCTATTATTAGATTTTAATTATTGTCATTTTGCTGTGTAATAATCTCTAAGCACTATATTTGGTGTGTTTTTTTGTGTGTGTTACATTTTGTTGTTGGGGAAGTGCTTTATTACTGAATTTACAATTTTCCATGATGTATTATTATTATTAAGCTGATTTTCTTCAAACTAAGTTTATCTTTGGTTGTCTCCAGTGTCAAATTATTATTACTCCTTTTTAAGGTGCATCAGAAACTTAACGTTTATCGTTATTTTAAATAGTTCAAGAGATTGACAGTGTCAACAGGATTTCCTGACATAATGCTTTTAAAACAAAGCAAACTTAAGTTTCAGTAAAAAAAAAAAACATCAAGTACATTTGATCTATTTGATATCTCATAAAATGGTACTGAAATGGTTATTTTTTACATTTTCAGGTACATATATGGTTAAAAAGGTCA
The DNA here is from genome assembly GCA_949126835.1 of Anisus vortex. Taxonomy (NCBI): domain Eukaryota; kingdom Metazoa; phylum Mollusca; class Gastropoda; family Planorbidae; genus Anisus; species Anisus vortex. The sequence continues at coordinate 45,836,427 of OX421493.1, forward strand.
TATAACAAGCCTTAATTTAGTACCAAGCTTAACTATATACATTAATTCATTACTTAATTTACTTTTCTGTAAGACTTCAAAGGTCACCATATGTAAAAACAAAGAGTTTTGAGAAAACAAAGAGTTTTGAGAAAACAAAGAGTTTTGAGAAAACAAAGAGTTTTGAGAAAACAAAGAGTTTTGAGAAAACAAAGAGTTTTGAGAAAACAAAGAGTTTTGAGAAAACAAAGAGTTTTGAGAAAACAAAGAGTTTTGAGAAAACAAAGAGTTTTGAGAAAACAAAGAGTTTTGAGAAAACAAAGAGTTTTGAGAAAACAAAGAGTTTTGAGAAAACAAAGAGTTTTGAGAAAACAAAGCGCAAGGTATTTCAAAAATTATTTTGAAAACTGCCAAACAACAAGAACCACCTGTAGGTATAATATGATGTTCGAAAGAGCATTTTATTAATTTTCTTTTTAATGGCACATTTGAATTTCTGTCAAGACAACTAAACACTAATTTCATATACTGTTACTTTGAAACAACGCAGTTCCCAATGTTTTCCAAAAAGTAAATAATCCTATTAATCTAACACTATGCCAGTGGGATGGAATAGTCATTATTTACATGCAGCCAATGAACTATCACATTTTTAATAGAACTTTGTAGCCTAGAGAACTAAATTATAGATGGATTTTGATTGGTCAGGTTAAGAATGATCATTCCTGACAGTGTAAGCAAAACTTTTAAATAAAATCTGTTGTGAAAAAAAATCAAAAAATGTTTACATTTTGCCCTTTAAAATATTGTATACCACTAAAATTTGTTATGAAAGGTTTTTTTTTTTTAAATATCATGCTTATTAAATTCATTATTGTAAACTATTTTCCAGTGGAAAAAAACAACAACTAAACAAGTCAGTAATTATGATTCAGAAATGAATTATACAGCTTTTTGGAAAAAAAAGAAAGTAATTTAACCCAGACTGACCTCCACTTTCCTAAGTAAGAAGTCTTCATCACAACAGGGGAGACAATAATTATTATAAAACTCAATGCTGAAGTTGAAGTAATATTGAGCCGACTTGATCACAACAGGGGAGACAATTATTATAAAACTCAATGCTGAAGTTGAAGTAATATTGAGCCGACTTGATCACAACAGGGGAGACAATTATTATAAAACTCAATGCTGAAGTTGAAGTAATATTGAGCCGACTTGATCACAACAGGGGAGACAATTATTATAAAACTCAATGCTGAAGTTGAAGTAATATTCAGCCGAAGTATCATGTAAATAAAATTTGTTAAGAACTTAAGAAATCTAAAGAATTGCAATGTTACATCAGACAACAGTCCCACTTTGTTATCACAGTCCCACATTGTTATCACAGTCTCACATTGTTATCACAGTCCCACATTGTTATCACAGTCCCACATTGTTATCACAGTCCCACATTGTTATCACAGTCCCAAATTGTTATCACAGTCCCACATTGTTATCACAGTCTCACATTGTTATCACAGTCTCACATTGTTATCACAGTCCCACATTGTTATCACAGTCTCACATTGTTATCACAGTCCCACATTGTTATCACAGTCCCACATTGTTATCACAGTCTCACATTGTTATCACTAGCTTTTGTTTAAACCAGGGATGTAACTGACTTTCCCCAAAAAAGTAGGAAAAATATTTTCCTGCCTGTGACAGCTCGAAAGGAATCGTCGCCGCACACTAATTTAATATATGAATACAAACATAATAATATCCATAATTATAATTCATTATAATTTACTCATATTACAATTTTAGTAATAAACATTTTATTGATATCTGTTGTTTAGTTTTAATTGGAAATAAATTAAAAAAAAAAAAATATTCATTAGAAGTTCAAAGACTCAAAAGACATTTTCACATTTAAGAAAATAATATTATGTGAAATTGAAGTTGATTGTTAATGTACCCCCTTCCTTTTAGAAGGAGGGGCACACGCCGCACACATGACAGAAAAAAAATATTTTTAATTAGGCCCTAACAAAACTTTTTCAAAAGCAAATAAAAGAAATATTATGGAAAATAATAATAGCCATTTTATTTACGGTATCTTATAGAAAATGTACTATACTCATACTATTATGTTCAATTGAAATTTCAGTATTTAGGGCTTTTGAAAAAAAAAGTATCGAGATTAAGATATCGTATTAGTTTAGGGGCAACTCCTACTAGTCTAGTACCGGTATGGTTCTTGCATGTGTAGTTGCAAAATCATCTGCTGAATGATATATCATGCCTTAAAAATATTCCTAACTGATTTATTAAGTAAGCCAGATGGTTTAACTATGGCTTCTTTCATTTCAATAAAAATATATATCAACAAATTAGTTCGACAACCATCGCGGTAAAAATAAATTCAAATTTTAAAAAAAAGCACAGGGGAGCGAAAAACGAAAAGTTTATTTATTAGTAAAAGAAGTGGCTATATTTATTCTAAGGTATGGGATTGGAAGTCAATATTTTATTGTAGTTTTTATTGCACGAAATTTTCGATCGCGCAGAACACGAAAGTGAAAGTAAAGGGTAAAATATAAGGAAGTATCTATACTGCACATGTTCATAAAAATATATTTTAGTTCCGACTTCCGATTTCCGACAGAAAAAGATTAGCATTTTTCACTAGTGTCATAAAAAAATCGGTCGGAAAAAAAATGTAACAATTTTTTTAAAAAAATCTCTCGGCGGAAAATTTTCAGAAAACGCGTTGGAAAATCTAGCTGAAACGGAATAGACGGAATTCCGCCAAAAATCGGAAAAGTTACATCCCTGTTAAACAGAAGCAATAGCCTTTGTATGTGTAATGCTCAAATTTTCATTTAAAATATTTAATTTTTTTAATGATTTCCTACACAAAAAAATGGAAAAGTCTCATCTTTGAATGAAAATAAAACACATTGTAGAGAGTGTAGGAAAAATGTACTGTTAAATAAACTACAGTATATAACAGCGATGGCAAACCTATGGCACGCGTGCCACAGCTGGCACGCGGAGCCATTTCTGTGGGCACGCGAGCATTTGCCAAAAATGGAACGGTTTAGTTATGGCCACACCGCTAGGGATGGGATCGTCTATCATGGGTGCAAGTGCTGGACCCCCATTTGGCCGGCAAGCAAGAGTTGACAATACCAAAAAGCCGGTAAAGTTTCTGCCTAAAATAATAATTTAATATAGGCTAGGCTACTTAGCGTTCGTGTCCGCGTATATTTATATATATTTGTTTTTTTTGTAAATAATACATTCTTACATTTCCGATATTGTCAGAAAAAACCAACAAGATCGCATTTGGACATTTGCGAGAGAAAAAAATAAAGGATATCAGGTCAAGGTCGCTGCGCCGTGTAACAGGTTACCATAATTAATATTATTTATTATTAACAATGTAGTGTAGGGCCTACAACGGTCTCAGTTTTCTACAAAAACAAGTTTATAGTGACGATTTTACATCATTGATAGCAATAATTGAAACTTTGACGTTGTGCAGAGATAAAGTCCATTAATAAATAGTTGTTTTCGTTTTAGTAGGCTGATAAAAAAAAGTTTTATTGTAGTTGTAGGCCTAATGAGTATGAGTATGACTCGTATGAGTATGATGAGTAATGAGCTAATGAAAACAATGAGTTTTAATCTCTACATTAGTTAATTAAAACGTCGAGAATTTACCGCGGCCGCGAGTAACGCGTGGTGTATAGATTGACCTAAATACAAATTCGCGTTCGAGTCCAAGAAAGCTACATTACGGGATTGCGATAAAAAAAACGTTTTTAAAACTGTATTCACGGGTAGGCCTATACAAATTACCGGGCGACGAAAACAAAAACCAGGGAAACCCTGACCAAAATATAAATATAGAATCACTCATGCGCGGATACTTTGGTATTTTCCTGTTGCTCTTTTTATTTCGCCTTTTAAGGTTTCATGAAAGAAAAAAGTCGATCATTTATAGTTTGTTACGGCCAAAAAAGTCAGATTTCGGTGCAACGAGATCTACAAGAAATTAAAAATTACGCTTGACGGAGATTGGCCGGCGTGCATGTTTCCAAAATTTAAATTGGCCGGCATGCCGGCTATAGCCGGCACTCTTGCACCCATGTCGTCTATTTAAAATTGCCATTTAGTCGGATCGACGATGAATGGAAAGAGTTTCTTGAAGAGAAATTGAGGAAATATTTCACCCAGTTACTAGTTTTTGTAAGTAGGCTATCTTTCTCAAACAATCCATCTGACAGAAGCGAGCAAAACATGGTGGGGATTTTCTGAAAACGGCCATGTTGGCTGGTAGTAATTCCCTTTTTAATGATTTTCCCAACAAAGATAAAATTATGCAACGCATCTATGAGATCTCAAGTGATGTTAGTCAGCAGATCACTACTGACTTACAAAAGTCTGCCTGCTACTCCATGTGCTTGGGTGAAGCACAGATGTAATTAATCATGCAAGGCTTGTGGAAATTTTGCGTTACGCGGTTGGTGGCATTATGAGAGAAGAGCTGGTGAAATGTTCATCTTTGCCTTAAAGAACACAAGGGATATATAGCCACAATGCTGTTATTGAATCTTTTTTGGTACACGATATAAAACCAGAAAAAAGTTGTTTCAGTTACTAGTGACGGGGCACCTTAAAATTACATGGTGGGGGACGCATCATGTTTCATACAGTTCTTTGTCAAAGAAGCAAAACACACAGTCGTTCAGTTTCACTTTATTAAATTATTATACCCCAAGAAGCTTTTTGTGCCAGGGATAGCAGCAAGAAGATGGCATATCCTCAAAGATGTCAAGAAAATGGTCAATTACATCATGGCCCGTGCTCATTACTGTCAACAGTTTCACGCACTTCTTGATGAGGTCAAGGCGCAGTATAATACTTTACTCATGTACAATAATCGCAGGTGGCTGCACTTGAGCAGAGGACGAGTATTGGAGAGATGTGTAGCATGCTTGGATGAAATTAGGCTGTTTATTATTCAAAAGGGTCAGGATTATCCACAGATCACTGATATGGCCTGGCTTACCAACCTCATGTTTTTTGTACAGATTTTACAGTACATTTCAATGAACTGAATAAACAACTGCAAGATTCAGGAACAACAATAGGAATACAAGCCATCAGGAAATTCGCAAGGACTTTTCTAGCATTGTAGCAGCTGCGAATTTCGGTAATAAATTTGTACAGTTCGGTAAGATGGAGACACCCCTCTTTTCTTACTTCCCCGGATAAAGCCAAATTTGAAAAACATGATCTTTCCTGCTTATTGTGGTTAGATTTAGGAAATCTGAAAATGGAGCTATTGGAATTTCAAGAACGCCCGCCCTATCATGAAAAATAAATTCTATTATCTGCGTGAAACACTTGAGAAGATAGAGTGTGAAAGGATGGCAAAGGACAGCACAGTTGGTAGTTCTGGAGATCAAATCCTTAAAGTGTGGAATTCTCTGTCAAATAACTTTAAGTCAATGAAAGCACTTGGGGTTGTACTTCTCACTTTATTTGGGTCTTCTTATGCTTGTGAGCAGCTGTTTTCAACTTTAAATTATATCAAATCTGATACCAATAACAGACTGACAGATGACCTGAGTACTGCATGCGTCGCTCTTAAAGTTACTGAGTATGAGCCAAGGCTTGACAAATTATCAGCATGCACACAACAGCGATTGTGATATATTATTTCTTCATTCACTACAGCTCATGTTTTTTTTTATATAAAAGACTGTTTGTATCATTCAAAGATCTGTTAATTTATTCTTTTTGGACCAAAAGTTGTTAATTAGTTTAGTCAACTGTATGAGCTGTTTGTTTTTTCTGAAGTAAAATCTCAGTATTTTGTTTTAATTGCTGTGTTGGAACGTTGAAAGAAATAAGTTGGTCTTGTAGTGCACTTTGGGCACGCGGCCTCACAAAGGTTCGCCATCACTGGTATATAAGATAGAGAATTGGAGAAATGTTACTGTTCAATAAACTACTGTACTTACTGTGGAGAGTGTGGAAAGAGTGTTGTCTAAGAAATCATCCTTTTTATCATCTACCAATGGGGTGTTGCCGAAACCTGAGTACTTTCCTCCTTGACTGGGTGGCAGGTGGCTGTGGACAAAATACAATTATTCATTCTGTTTATTTTTAAACCTGCTTTAAACCAATTCCATTACAAAAGTACAGATACATGTCAGTAAAACTTACTCTGGACGACTAGCATTCTCCTGCTGAACTCTACTGAAATAGTCATCCTTCTGTCTTTTCACATAGTTACTGAAAATAAATATATTATTTTATAACAATGTCAACCAGTTATCAGTAAAATGAATATTGCTGTTGCTTTTAATACTTTAGTTTTAACAACACCTCATTTTTTAAAGAAATCATTATGTAAAACAAAAGATTATAAGACACTGGCTTTAAAAATGTCTTGGGTTATTATTTTATTTAGAAAGACAGGTAATGAGCATTTAAAAGCTCCTCGTGTTATGAACACTTTTAACACTTTACGGGAGAATGCGTCAGAAAGCGGTCGTTGTCATTTCAGGCAAAACACCCGAAAGCATCTGTGACAATTTATATAGATAATGCTACTTTCTCGTTTGGTTTGAGGTCTCTGGAGTCTTCCACCTGTTTAATATCCGGTTTACTTAATTTCAAAACATCTATTGTAAATTTTTCATCACTGAAAGTTTATTTGTTCATATTTCTTTTATGAAGTGGTGTGATAGAGTCGTCGAGTGATAATTAACAATGAGGTTAGGGACATTTTTTAATTGAATCGAGTGAAGTTGAGCTTGATAGTATAATTAGTGTGAATACTTTTAATCTTTCTGACTGTGAAAAAAGGTATAATGAAAGTAGTGAGTCTGATATTGAAGTAGACAAAAAAGAATGGAGGGCCATCTGGAGACCCCCTTGAGTGAAAAAAATGTAACATCTGATATAAAAATAGAAGTATTAGTATTTAGGGAATAAACTGGCCAGAATTTGACTGCGGCTAATCAGCCTCAGTTAGGCTACTTTTAAGCGATAGTTTGAAGAAGTAACAATTGATAAAATAGCTTCTAAAAAAAATGAATATGCAGGTCGAAAAAAATCCTACCCGCACAGAGCTAGAAAATGGAAAGACGTCTGCCCAGTAATTGGTTAATAACCTCAATATATCTTTAATTTTTAATAGTGTTTGAAAAAAAATGGATTAAAAAATGCAAGTTAGGTCGCTAGAATTTTCTTCCTTTTTCCTAAATTCCACAATTTTTCATAAAATTAGATCTAAAAACCTGTTCAATGTTTCATAATACTGACAGCTAGAAATATTACAACCACAAACCTATTCAGTGTTTCTGAATCTTGGTAGCCAGAATTGTACATTTCCCCTAGATCACCAGTGCTGCTGCTGTTGTGAAAGCCTCCACTTTCCCTGTAAGAAGCTGAGCTTGATGACAAGCGTGACGTTGATGCAGATGCTGCCAGTCTGCCAGGTTGGAATGCAACGTAATTTCTAGCTGAGGACGTTTCTATACTCCAAGATTTCCCTTCTGCAATTGTAGCAACCTGAGATGAAAAATATAATCATATTCAGAAACATAGTGATTTATAATGTTAAAATTATTTTCTCTATCGATGTCTTTTTTATTTTTAAACTGGGATTTGGTGCAGGGCCTAACTGGAAAACACTTCTGACATTCACCTCCATGAAATAACCCATTTATAGGCACTCTTTGCAAATAATAAACGCACAAATGGTTACAAATAAAAAAAATTATAAAAAACATTATAATTCAATAAATATCAAACTATTTACATAATCCGGATTGGATCAGCTTTACCATAGTCCTAACTAATACAATTGTTGAAATACATTGGACATTGGAGGGAGAGCTCAAAGAGAAATTATCAAGAGTATATAACCTTAGCATATAATAGCAAAACGATAAGGTTGCTTCTACTACTAGATTAGTACCCCGATTTGACATAAAAGTATATTAAATACTCCGATTTGTTACTTGATGGAAATTAATTGTCTACTTGGTTAGGCCCTAGTTTGACGATCTAGTGGCATAGCTTAATGTTTTTAAGCATAAGGCATCTAGCATTTAAATTCTCTGGATCAAATCCAGAAGTAAAAAAATATCCCTTTTAGACCAAGTTGATTTATAGGGCAAATGAAGGAGCATTCACAAGTGTCTGTGGCCATGGCATACTAAGGGATTGTGTGGCTAGCACAATGCTCAGCTGCTTTACTTATCCCCAACTACAGTCAGGTACCCATCAGGGCTGGGTAGACTCTGAGAAATCCTTCAGACCATGGGAACAAATTCAAGCCATTTCCAGGATCAAACCCAGGACCTTCATCTTGCTAGCGTAGTCTGCCGCCAGGCCATTTATTGCACTGGAGCTCAAGGATAACCACAAGACTGGTGGATGGTAGTAGACCTTAGTTCAAAAAAGTGAAGCAACTAGTCATTGTTAATTAAGAGTTATAATCTTAACTTGACATATATTTTTTTTAGTTGAATCAACAGAGAAAAATTTATATTTTAAATTACAACCATATATTTGATGCTACCCCACAATCGGTATGGAAGTCAGTAAAACTGAAATTGTTTAAAATTCAACTAATTTAAAATATTTAAAACTTCAACAGCATGTGTATTGACTCATTATCAGTGTGCTTGCTAAATATGATGGCAATCTGTTAATTTTTATTCATCCTGGAACTATTTAATTAAATGTTGGAATGCTAAATGGTTAGTTTTTTTGTTTCATTTTTCTCATAAACGACTTTCCTTACATTTATGTATGTAATTTAATTATTTTGAATAATTTTTGAACTAATTAATTGATTTTTTATACTTTTTTTTCACCAATATTATAGATACATGGATAAGCTTTTATTAAATACAAAAAACCAAACATCTAATTTTGCCTACTTCAGTACCATTCCGTGGGGTTGCATCACTTATGTTGTATTTTAATAAAATAAATCTTCCAACCTTGTCTCGTAATAGAGCTGCTGCTTTAGTGTTGTATTTCTCTTGCAGGCTCATTCCTTCGTGATAATCTGGCTGCGATTGAAAAAAATCTTTACACATTTGATTTCCGCCAGCTTTCATTTTCTCAAGCTCAGAATCCTTCCATTTGTCCATAGACACTGAACGAACAAAGCTTAAAAATAAAAATACAAAAGGAATATTTTATTCATAAAATAATTGTATAACTAAAATCAGCCACATAGAAGGAATATTTTATTCGCTTCAAAACTTTCATTCCACTGTGTAGAAATGCATTAGTTAGTTTTTATACTTGGTCTGTATATATTATGGCAGGTTTCACAAAAATGGCCACCAAATGATGGAGATTTAGTGTTTATTTAAAAATAAAAATTGATACAAAATGTTTTTTTACTTGTATGTGTTTATATGTCCATAAAGTATCAGCTCCATCAGTATAAATCAGTATTGTATGTTTTAATTATGTTTTTATCATGTTTAAATTAATTTAAACACCCTCGAACGCTACATAATCGACAGATACCATTTCCCGATTTTTCTTATACATTTGAAAATCACTTACCAGGAATAAATAAGCCAAAATATAGAGTTTTTTTTTAATGTTTAACATTCATAAACATGTTAATTTTCCCTAGGCTACCATTAAAAGAGCAAAAAAATTTTTATCTTTTGAAAAAACTTGTTTTTGAAAAACATTTATTTTTACGTCATGTCTGAGTATTTTTCCCTTCTGCCGACACTAAATCTAAAACTAGATTTAAAAATAAAGTTATCTATGTAAATTCCCCAAAATTCTTGCCGGTAATTAAGGCCAGAAATATATTTCTTTTCATAAAAACAAAGTTTGTTTTTTATATTTACCCGAAAAATTCATTTTATTTTTAAAAAAAAAGAAGAATCAGTCGTTTCAAAAAATCTGTCGGATTATCAAATGTAACGCCGGAGGTCAAAATCTAGAAATGAGATTACGGTCGATTTAAATGAACACGTGTGAATTTTAGAATGTAAATCCGCTCGGATGGCTTTAAAATTCAATTTGAGGCAATTTTTTAGTTCGTAAAATGATTATTTATTTTTATTTATTTTTTTTTTTACTCATGTTAATGTGTAACAAACTTGTTTTGTAACGCCTTCTAACGCAAGATGAATTTCTAAAAAGTGTTGTTTTTTTAAACACTATTTACACATTTTGTTTCCTATTTCTGACTGTTTGTGTATTATCTACAGCAACAAAAAAGTATTATTTACAGTTTCAAACTAAATTTATGCAAACCATGGTGGTTTAAACGTAAAAAATATCTTTCGTTGCTTTTAACACAAACTGTTCTTTACGGAAGCCGATCGAACGCTATGTATAGACTTTATGACGCTCGAGTGCAAAATGATGTTTTATTGTAAAACTAATAACACAAACACTGATATTACATTTTGGGATTTTATTTGTCATAAAAGCATCAATTTCAACAATATTCTGTGTTTTTATGCTATTTTGCTGTAATTTAGTGTCATTAATTTTGTAGCGCCGAGAGTTGAAATACCCACACATTTTCCCGATCCTTAAATTATTAATTATAAAATGGAAAGTCAGCTGACTTTACAACTTTCATATTTGAATTTCTGGGCTTTAAATGGACATATAATACTATAATATGATAGCTTAACATTATTTTTTATTAAAACTCCCGAAATGCTTATCGTAAAGATATGTTGGTCTACCGGCCGTGCGTTACATTCTATTCAGGACGTCTCAGGTTTATGCCCTTTTTTAAAGTTAATAAAATAAAAAGAGAAACAAACTACTTGATTTCTCAGTATTAGGCGTATGGAAATGACATTTATCCTTTTGCACTTACCTGAGATGAACTCCAAGACTGCGGTGCTTTCCTGAGCATTCCAAGCAAATCCAAATTCCATAGGTTACACTAACCCATTGAGGATTATGTGAGCCACACTCAAAACAATTCTGCAAAAAAAAATTGTATCAACCATTCTACAAACAGTTTATAAGAAGAAAATAAACTAAACAACAGTTGAGTCCAAATGAACCAAAAGAAACTTAAAAGGTTTGACAACTTTTCAAGTTTATCAAGTCCAAATATTTTATATCCATCACAAAAAAAATGAAAAAAAAAATATTTGTAAAAATTGAGAAGTTTTGAAAAAAGTCCAACTTTTTTTTATTTCCCAATTAGGCTTACAACTATTTTTTTTTTAAATAAATGTCAAGATTTCAAGATTCACAGAAACTATTACCCTAGCCCTAGCTGCAGGACCACCTGAACTTTTTTACAATATTACAATCTTGAATGATCTTGAATATAATTTATAGATAATATAAATTATGCCTTTCTAGTATTCTAGTAACTCTAATTAATTACGTAACTAATACACTAATAGGCCTAAATACCTAAGCTTAATCTAAAAAAAAAATGCCTAAATTTAAAAGTTTTCAGTAGGCCTAAACTAAATAGGGCCTACTTTTAAATAGCCTAGCCTTAAATAGGCCTAATAAATAATTATATTTTGTTTAAATTAATTATTATTATATAGCCTAGCCTATAGCAGATAGCACTATAACTATAGTACTATAGTCTATAGTATAGCTTGTAGTTTATAAGATTCTTATTAAATCTGTAGGCCCTAGACTCTAGGTTTAGTTTAGGCCTTTAGCCTATGCCTCTATCTATGTATTTTACTCCCGGCAACGCCGGGTAATTTACTAATAATTTAAACTAATTTAATTTAGTAGGCCTATTTAGCTTCAAAATCAAGTTCTTTTAAATAAAATAAACTTAAACTTGACTTTAATTTAAAGTTTAAATTTATCCTATCCAATTGACTTAGGCCTATTATTGACAAATTGAATTGTGATGTTGGAAGGCCGATTGATATTAAATATATTATATAAATAATATTATTAATATATATATATAATATATATTAGTCTTCATTAACTTTATAATTATTTTAAAATAGTAAAAATAGTTTTTAATTAAAATTAGGCCAAAACTAAACTAAAAGTTTAACTTAATAACACGATCAGTTCAGTATCAGTATCAGTGAATTCAGTGTATCACTATCACAAATATTAATTATTTAATTATAATTATATTATTAAATTTTATTTAGTCTATTAAAGACTATTAACTATTACAGTACTATTACTACTTAGCCTAATAAAAATTAATAGTTAATAATAATAATAATAGTAATAGATCTAGACTAGAGTAATAAGTAATAGTAATCAGTAAAATAGTAATAGTATAGTTAAATTTTAAACACTAAATACTAAAACTAAAACTACAGAGTAGGGTAGGCCTACTTACATTATTGCCAGCCACTAATTTAAGATCTTTTAAAACTCGCCTAGTTCTAGGACTTGCCATTATATCAACTTTCTATTTCTTTAATTATCCAAGGAATGTTTTATAATAGACAGTTTTATATTTTCTTTATTAAATTATCTTAAAAGTTAATAGAATATAAAAGATTTGATGAGCTGTCAACTTCGTCAGCCATGTTAGTTGACAATATTATATAGTTACAACTTCCGTAAAGAACGATAACAAATTCGGTCAAACCATATCTCTATGGTCAAACTAAATTTTCAGATCAGCTGATCAATTATAATTATTAGACAGAGCCCATAGACACAGGCCTATAGATCTAATATTATTTTGAGACGATTAAATACATTTTAAAACGAAACCTACTCACCACACGTTTTTCTGTAACTTAAAAGGAAAATGTCATTTTATTTTGGTTTGTGAAAATAAGGACCCCATTCTTTGCGATATTTCTTCTTTGCCTTTGCCTTTGCTGAGTTTGCTATTTTCCTAGTCAATATTTAGATCTATAGGCCTATACTATAGGCCTAACTATAATAAATATATTAAATTAGCTAAAATACGCGCAAAAATAGTAGGTAGGCCTACCAGGCATACGTTGGAGGCAAGTGCCTTCCCTCCCCTCTTGTAAATTGCGTCACTTTTAAATAAATCATAACAACTGAGTGTGCATATATTAATTATTATATTATATTTATATATAACAAAAAAAAGCTGAATTTTAATGTGATAGTTTGGACTCTATCTTATCTTATACATTACAGACGCTCCTTCTATAAAGAAGATTATTGCGTCCTACGCTCATCCGTGGTGGTCCGAGTCTAGTCTTGCATTTTTATTAATGTTTTAAATGATGTTAAGTTACTGGTTTGTTCAGGCAACCCATTCCATGCACGAATGCCACTCGGGAAGAAAGAGTACTTATATGCATTTGTTCTCGCATAAGGGACAAGGAAAGTGTTTTTGTCTTTATGTTTATCTGAGCTTTTCAACAGGTTGTTATTGTGTTGTATTTCTAAATTAGAGTTTAATGCCTTATGTATTATTACTACTCTAGGTCTAGGGATCTTAATTCAGATATTCTGGTTAATATTCTATTAAGCACGATATTAAGTAGCAATATAGCCAAACGAAAGCTTTTCCCCCCACACATAAGGTCATCTCCATTTAATTGGGAAAGTAGCCTATGTAGGCCAACATGTGTAAATTAATTTCCAAGTTATTAAAATTACTGCCCTTGTTACTATGAATCATATTTTATAAGAAAGTAGATATTTCATATATTTCTTTTTAACTCAATCAAGTCTCAGCTAGACTAAATAAAAATTAGTCAAAATATATGCTTAGAGATCTGATCAGTCTGCATTGAAGGAAGCTGTTTTCATTTTTAATTTCGTTACAAAAAATATTTTAGAAAAGTCTTTTTTTCTGTGACAATATTAACAAAAGTATGTTAGCACAATCTAAGCTTCCCATGTACCCAATATGGAGTTGGTATAGTTTGCTAATACCATTATGATAGATTTGTTTACTATTGCATTTAGGAAAATGCTATTTTAAGGAATTAGTTCACAAAATCATTTATATATTATATTCTTCCTTTATTAAAACAAAAATTATTGTGTGACATTACATTAGAATATATCATTGTTTCCAAACCTAAAATAAAATAAAAAATTGCACTTCATTAAACATTTTGTAGACTTCTACTGTTTTATTTTTATATTAGATTGCTTAATGTTACATTTATTTGCTTTGTCCTATGTTTGTAAAGTTTTAAGATAATTAGCTTTATATTGTTTTAGCTTAGAGAATTATATCTGTGTTCTTAGTAGTTTATATATATATAATTGTTGCGTAATGATAAATGTGCTCTGAGCTTACATTATGTACAGTACTGGTATGTTTGTTGCCATCACTATACAAATGGAATTATTATTTTATATCTGATTTTACGGTAATTTTTTAAAGAGTCATCCAGTAAAAAAAAATCTATATATTAGAAATAGTTTTCATTTAAAAAAACAAGAAAATAAATGAAGATAAAAAAAATATGTTTTTTGGAAGTCAGATGTTTATTTAAAAGATTTGCTTTTCATTAATACTCGTTAGAAAAGCCTCAATATTTTAAGGGGAAAACAAAACAACATGTTTTGATACAACAAATTATTTTATTGAGAGCAAACGAGACATTTCTTCATATTAAATAATCATTTTTTTTTAAATATTTTAATCGGATATTGAGGTTATGCAGCAGCATGCTAGGATTCTTGCTTGAATCCAGGTTAATGTTGGTGTTTTTCCCCCTGGGACGGGAGGTTGGCTTTGAGTCTACCCAGTTCTTTTGCGTATCTGATATTAGTTGGGATAATTTAAAGGTGTCTGGGAGTCAACCTGGCCACACAATCCCCTTGTATGCTAGAGCCCAAGATTCTTGTGTCCTACAGACCAACATTGTATGAAATATACCATTTATTTATTTATTTGTTTAAATAAAGAACATAGATATCCATAAAAATGGCGGTTAAAAAACTGGATTAAAAAAAACAAGTTAAAGATTTTTAAGTAAAAAGTAATCCAAAATTGATCCATAATAAAAAAAGCTGTATAGTAAAAACTCAAGTACAAGACTAGCAAAGGCTTAACGTGTCAATAATAAAATAAATAAATTGTTTCATGAACAATACTGACAATGTCTGCAAAATGTGCCCCAGACTCTTTCCTCCCCGCTAAAGCTTCATGGGATAAAAATAAATGTATAATGCTGGAAACCATTTTGAAAGAGCTCAGATGTGTAAATTGTAATGTCAATAGACAGAGAAATAAAAGCACTGTAACGACAAATTTATATTCAATAAAATTATAACATTGTGTTACAACAGACTGCAACAAAATCAATGTGGAAAAAGTTAAATGAGTAATTATTAGAAGTAGGCCATCATTACATTAGCACATAAGTCATAATTATTGATAATCTATGCACTTCCACATAATGTAACAGCTGACAAATAAGAATTTGACAATGGCAATTATTGTAAAATAGCGAGCTTCTCCACCTTATTTCTAGAGAAGAAAAGCATGCGGTTAACAATTTTTTCATCATTTGGGGATCAGCAGCCAACATATATGAAAGCCATAAAACATTGCATGTTTAGACAACATTATCTCATTACTTAGTACTGTAACTGTAATCTAATTTATAATTAAACAAATTTAGAAAAAATGCCAAAATTATTTTTACAAGTATTTTTCAATTCCTAATTTTGTTTTTTTGAGAAATGAGACAAGACTGATCACATGGCTGATTACATGGCTAGAATAAATTTACTACATTGAATTTTGTATAATAAATCGGGTTGAATGCTGTTCATACCTTTACAAATATCAATATAGCAAAAACATTAAGTAAGTAAAAAAATGTTGTGAAAAATAAAAGAGTTACCGGTAAATATATTTTACAGGATTAAAAGAATGATTTATTCTAGCTGAATAAGGAAAAGCCATTTTTTTACATTGATAGATATTGAAAAAAGGCAATATCAATAAATTCAAATATATAGATATTCAAAATAGAATATTTCTTACCCTGAAATTGTTTTGTTACATTGGTAATACAAACTACATATTCCTTTTCACATTTTTACTGTTAGCTTATTACTTCCAGGGGCAAAGCCACAAGGGGGGGGGGGGGGGGGGGGCTGAGAGGATATTTTGTGAATTGATTTAAATAACTACAGTCCATAACTAACTGATTTTGATACAGTAGTTAATTAAGGATAAGGTAAGCAAAGAAACGTAAAATTGTTTTGATTTATGCTCTATGGTCATAGGTCCAGTTAAACCAAAGACAAATTTAGGCTCAGTGATGCATAATTGATAAATGCAATTTCATTAATTTGAGCAACGAACACTGGTATTGGTAAAGCAGTCTAAAAGCATAAATATGTAGTGTTTATTGAAACATCAAAAGTGACTATAATTTGATTTGCAAAATGAAGTTCACAGAATTAGATCAAAATCCTGCTAATGGAATGTACTGGTATCAACATTTTGTTTTGTGCGACAATCATATTAAAAGCGTATGGTTAAAGAGAAAAAAACACTTTTGAATCAAGAATTAGTCTGTTAAAAATACATATAAAAAGACTAATCATTCTATCACATTGAGCAGTACAACAAAAAAAAAAAAGAATGGCAGTAATGCATAAATATTGTTCATTAAAATTTTCATTGGAGTTTTAAAAAGAAAGTATATAAAATACTGGAATAGAGAGTGCTGTAATACAAAGATAATTAGTTCAAACATTATTCAATAGCTTTTTTTAATATTCATTAAAAGTATAAATAACAATAATAATATGCTTTGGGCGCAACAATCTTCTTTATAGAAGGAGCATCTGTCATGTACAAGATAATAAATTTGGATTAAAAAAGGTATGCGCTTTAAAAAAAAACAATTATCAATCACATTTATGCTTCAAAATATATCATATCTCTCAGACTAGAATTAAATTGATACCTTTGATATTGATATAAATATTTGTGAGCAATTGGAAGATAATTTTAAAAGTGGGTTCTGTTAAAGTCAGAACATAATTACATTAGGTTTTTGACTGTATATAAAGAATATAATAAATAAGAATACAAAATATACATTCTTCAATTGCTTTTTTTTATATTCATTGCAAGTATAAATAAAAATAAGAATATGTGCTGGACGCAATAATCTTCTTTATAGAAAGAGCGTCTGTAATGTAAAAGATAATAAATGTCCTGATTTGAAAGGTACTCCATAAATGATGATAATTTTAGGTTAGTCATTAGAACCAGAATGAACTTGATCACTCTATGATTAGATTTGGAATACAAGGTATATGAGGCTATCAATTGACCCTGTATAAATTCTTACAAATCAGAAATTTAAACCAAATTGTGGAATGTCCAAAAGCAAATGTTTTTAAAAAGTGATTAATCTAATTGAAAAATAAAAGCTCTCAGATTTTCAAAGGTCATGGTAAAAATAAATACATATAAAAATTTGTTTCATATCTGTGGGCTTCATCAAAATACAAATTCATCATATGTAGCAGAATAGCGCGTTGTGACCATCCAAGATGGAAGTTTTTGTTCAAGGCGTAACAGGTCAGGAGTTAACTGTTAACAAACAAGCAAAGAAAGAAAAAAAATATTTTTTTTTATACTTCAAAAATCATTATCATAAAACTGTTCAATTGTTAAGATTATTACTTTTTAGTATTGTGAAAAAAAAAAATAAAATAATCTTCTTTGAGGAGATCGTTAAAACAAATATGGCCATAAAATATTATCTCAGGGGTCGGCGAACTTTTGATAACAGTGTGCCAAAGTAGGATTTGTAATCATGCAGCATGCAAAACAGCCTAAAAGTCATCTTGCTATTGCATTAAATTTATTGCAGAAGAGAATTGAATTGTCCCTTTGTGGCCCTTTCGCATGCAATTGAAAATGGCTCTTGATCTGGCATGCGTTCCGCAGGTTGTCAACCCCCTGTATTAGTTAATCTTTCAAATAATTAATTTGCTCCTGATAGCAAAAAAAAATTATAAGCAATATTCAAACAAGTCCAAAGTCTAGGAACTAAACATTAAAATTCCAATTTATTTTTCTATAACAATCCCACAGTGGGAAAGATTTCAGAGTACATAAAAAAGAAGACTAGCACCATGCAGTATATGTAAAGAATGCCATGTACTTATTCAGAATAATGATCTTCCATCTAATGGCAATTATGTAGTACAAATAGCTATGTAAATTAAAGTAAAGTACCTGTAGCTGACTGACCAAATTGATCATAGGGCTGGTGAAGCAGAATTCACCAGTTTCTGCTGCCATGGGCATACTAGGGGATGTGTGGCCAGAACAATGGCCAGCCGCCTTTACTTTACCCCAACTTATGTCGGTTACCCATCAGAGAGACTCAGGGACACCCTCAAGACCTGAAAAAAAATCCTAGCCTTCACCAGGATTCGAACCCAGGACCTTCGGTACACCAGGCGAATGCAGTGCCGCTCGCCACCATGCCCCATGCAAATATCTATGATACATTGGTAATTATCTATGATACATTGGTAATTATCTATGATACATTGGTAATTATCTATGATACATTGGTAATTATCTATGATACATTGGTAATTATCTATGATACATTGGTAATTATCTATGATACATTGGTAATTATCTATGATGCATTGGTAATTATCTTGATGCATTGGTAATTATCTATGATGCATTGGTAATTATCTATGATACATTGGTAATTATCTATGATACATTGGTAATTATCTATGATACATTGGTAATTATCTATGATACATTGGTAATTATCTATGATACATTGGTAATTATCTATGATGCATTGGTAATTATCTATGATACATTGGTAATTATCTATGATACATTGGTAATTATCTATGATACATTGGTAATTATCTATGATACATTGGTAATTATCTATGATACATTGGTAATTATCTATGATACATTGGTAATTATCTATGATACATTGGTAATTATCTAGAATATAAATGAACATCTACTGGTGTTAAAGACTGATTTATAGAGATAGAGAGAAACATCGAATGATACATTGGTAATTATCTAGAATATAAATGAACATCTACTGGTGTTAAAGACATAGAAATAGAGAGAAACATCAAATATTTTAGAGTCAAAGAGGAATAACTTGTGTAATATTTAAATCACCATGAAAATATAGTTAAATTAATTCCCTTAAACAATCATTTTAAATCATCTCTAGAAGGATCTATTTATGATAATTTATGATAGAGAAGTAGTGTTCACGAACAGGGGGATTTCGTAAAATATGTAAACTGGTTGAGCGATGGGGTAAAAGTCATGTGATAGGGAGACCAAGAAAAGTTAGTTAACCTCTGGGCGTTCTAGTAATCGGATCTTTATATTTTATGGTAACTTGTAAGTTGAAGAAATGGATTTTGTGATTGTTCTATTTCAAATTGGATTACATTATATTATATGTGCTTTATTTATGCTATGGAAGAAACTGTGAGTAATAAACTATTTTATGTGCTGCAAACATCGTTTTATTCAACTCCTTTACTGTTGAATGACTGTCGGTGAAATAATTGTATAGATAAGAAATAATCACAGACATCAAGGAGGTAACTCAACAAAATCTAGCGACACCTGTCTTAGTAACAGACGGTGTGCAAGAGCTTAGCAACTGGTAATTATTTCATTAAAAACAACAACTTAAAAGTAGATATAGTCGACACACAAGACAAAATCTTATGTCAATTGATGGCACAAAAAAACTGTTACCCTTGTCACACCTTTATGAACTCCAGAGGATACATTCACAAAAGCTAAGAATTTAACAATTATCTGTAAATATCAGATTTAAAAAAAGCAACAATTACTTGAGTAGGTCCATATAGATGATGCCCAGCAAATCCTATTCGGATGAGAGAGTGGTTGGCAATTTGGGTACATTCAAGCTGAAACAAGGAAATCTATGTCAGTGAAAGAATTCAAGCGATGGCTTTCCCTAACACTCGCTGGTAAGGGCTTTTATTGCAATACAAAAAGCCAGAAGTAAAATTCCTTTCTGATTATATTGATTCAAAGGGTTGGAGGTGAGCAGCTTACACTATTTTCCATGACTATACAAAGAGGATTGTATGACCAGCACACTGCAGAACCCTCTTTACGTTTTATTCAACTCCTTTACTGTTGAATGACTGTCGGTGAAATAATTGTATCAGAGATGGATTCAGACCCAGAATCTTCTATACCGGTACACAGCCGATTGTGCTGCAGCTCAGTCACTGTGCACTCACAGTTCTATGTAAGACTATGTATTTCTCTCTATATCTAGCAATGTACTAAGCAAACATTCCATTTCTACTTTGAGTACTCACATGGAAAATACTACCAATGAATTAGATCTGCCTATTCCGCTCTATTTATAAAACTAAAAACTGAATAAAATGAACAATCCATTTCTACATTACATGGACATCCATAGAAAACTGCCATGTTGTATCCGGTGGACCAGCATGAGAGTAGTAAATAAAATATGTGGGATATCGAATGGATGGCAAGGTGAAGACCTCCACTGGGACGAAGTTGCCAAAGTCCCAGTATTTTATTTTGGCCTTGTGCAGCTCCGAGATGAATATGGTGACATGGCTGGGCCCTAAAAAGATTAACAAAATATTGCTAAGGTACACTCACTGGTATTTTATCACCATAGTAGATGCATTAAATAAATGTCAAAATCATCCAGCTATACATTTTTACTGTCATTATACACACACACTTTACAGGAATCTTCATTGATTGACATTCAAAAATGTAACTGCAATAATTATTACTGAATTAGACCTTAACAATTATTTTATGAATCAGCCTTTTGAAATAATTAAAGCATTAGATATTTTGTATTTAAAAAAAATGATTAACTCTTTCATTGCAATATATCATCGATTTGATTTTTGTAATTTATTTTAAATTTTCTGATGATAAATAAACATACTTTCTTAAGTTTTAATCCGAATAGGATACCAGCAACACAGATCATGAATTATTTTGATAAGATCAGTTCTAGTGCTCCCTTTTTTTCAAACAAAAATTAGATCTCTTAATATTACTAATAGATGTAACCTTTATTGTAACATTGTTTCTTCTACTTATTTTATTCCCTGTTCAATTTCCTTAAAATTGATATGAAATTTTGCTAAAACAAGTGATATTCAAAACTCATGAATAAGTCAGACCAGCCAAAAATAATTCTAGCTGCCTAAAAACGGACAGGCACAAATGCGGAAACACACCTGGCATAGAGAGAGTTAAAGTAAAGATAAGTATGTACAACAAATGTATTTTTAAAAATCTCTACTGAGCCTGTACAAAATAAAATGATCCATTTCCATGATGTCATACAATTGGTCTATTGAAGAACTATATAAAAAACCATCATTATCATAGTCTAAAACAATTTGTCTTCAAATCCATGCAGCTGTTTACCTGACATTGAAAATTTCAGCCTGATCATGGATTCATTCAGATTCACTCTCTCTTCCAGCACAACCTTCACTCTTGTTAAGTTTAGCTCTGGGGCTGGGAAATCATAAGTTTTCCTAGAGAAAGAGCACAAATGGAATTAATGGAAAGCCCACAGCTGATTATAAAAAGGTAATATAGAATTTGATTTTATTTTAGCTCAGTCTAGTGATAAGGAAATGGATCAAGGGGCTGGCACAAAATTGGCAGAGATGGTGAAGCATTTCTGATGAATCTATTGTCCTTTAAAGCATCTACCAGGAGATTGATTTCTGCCTGGTCTGTTGCATTGCAAGCTTGACTTTGATGCTTTCTTGTCAAACAATAGATGCTACAATAGCCAGATCCTTTACTCTAGATGTGACGGAGTAAGTATTATTTTCCTTTAAACTAGAGGACATTGCATGTAGTCTATATATTGGACTTGGGGGAGGATATTTGGCAACTGGGCATTTTGCTTTGGGTGATACAGCTACTTAAACTGGCAAACTGCTCAATGCAAGCAGGATTATTAGAGTTAATTAGTTAATGAAAGCAAAATTTAATATAGATCACAATGTGACAAAACAGGGGCTCAATGGTCTAACAACAGACTACTGCAAATTTGAATTAAGAATATCAAGAGTTAAAATCCTGGTAACTGCAAAATATGTTTTCTGTGGGAAATGGCATCTGGAATCAGTGAAATACAGCTAAGAAAATTGTGTATAAATGAAAAGCTGACTTTAAATTTACACAAGCATAATTATACATGTGAATGGAAATAATGTCAATGCCAACTTTTAATGACAGCATCTGGCAAAATATCTTGACATGGTCTAAGGGCTAGAGACATAATGTTATATTTTATAAAGGTACTGAATTAATTCCCCTGTAGAATGTTTTGATTCAGGGTGAATACAAAATAAAAAAGTGAAAAACTAGCTGATACACAGAGCCTGCAAAAATAGGTGAGAAAGAGAAAAGGACAGGAACAGACATCAGGTCAGTTGGCAAGCAGTTAGTGTGCACATTGGACAGGTCAGTAGAAAGCTAGTCATTAAATGTTAGTCCAGAGGATTTTATAAAGCATGCAGTAGACGAGTTAAGTTGTGCTAGAGATATTATGAATTGTTGGATTTTCTATTCATGATAAAAATGTATTTCTGTACAATTAATGTATTGCTATGCAATTAAAACTGTTAGTATAACAAATGATTTTGTTGAATTAATTGTATGCTTCTAGAAGAGCCTGAATGTGAAGATATGCAAGATAGATGCTACTAATGAAGCAGATATTATTTACAAGATCATACAACAAAGATAGCAATTACACCAACATATTTAGAATTATTTTCTAAATGGAAAGACTATTTCTAGCATTCTTTAACTGATGGAGATCATTTGAATTCAGAAACAATACCTGACGTCCATGTGTGGCAAAGTTGGTAAGAGGTAGGGCCTGCCGCAGTAAACTCCGTCGCACGTGGGTTTAGTTGCATTCTCCAGGAGCCATGGAGCGTACTGCATCAGCACCTTCCCGCCCAGGTAATCCATAGGCTTATACCAGAGATGGGCATTCCTCCTGGTGACTTCACCAGTGTGAGAGTGAAACCTTCTATCGATATGCTTGGAAGCACACACAAAAAAAAGAAGATAATACAAAGGCATCAAAACAAATTTTGAAAAAAAGGAAAGAAAATTTAAAATCAAATTATTTAAAAACATAAATTTTCGTGTGTTTGCATAAATACATACAAGACGAAGTTATGTTCTTTTGATAACTGGAGGAAAATGAAAGTTTCATTTAAAATGTAAAAGGTTGTAGGGATATATAAAGTTCACACATAGTTTGGCCAAACCATAAGAGGAGATTGTGAATCCAGACTAAATATCTAATCTAGACACCTATCAGTTCACTCATAATAACATGCTTTCTTGTCATCGCAATCAATCTCACTTTTGTGAATAGTTTTTACAATCGCTTATTAAAATTTTTACATAGTTCACTCTCATGTTACAGTGAATATAATTATTTATACAAAAACAGACCTGTAACACCTGTGAGTTTTAATTTTTATTAATAATGATTTCGACTTAACCACAGATCAGTTTTCCCTAACTTTTCTAAACCTGTAAAATCAGAAAGTTTATAATAAACAAGCTACATTGCCCGGCGTTGCCCGGGTGAAAAAAAAACAGGACTGTCTGAGGTGCAGATAACAAATTTATAAACTACACTTAAAAGAAAGCTATAAATCTAATATTTAAATTATTTTTTTAGGAAAGTAAATAAATATTGTAATCGGATAAAAAAATAGGCAAATATTTTTATTTTACAAAATCTATATTGCCTGTAGATTTACAATGTCTTTTGTTTTAAAAAGTTTGAAAAATTAATTGTCGAAAAAAAAAAAGTATAGTCTAACTGGAGAATCGAACCCTGGTCGCCCGTATAGCAGTCCACTACGTTTACCACTGTGCTATCGAAGACACATGTCCTATGTGAAAAATTATTAGACGATATATAGGGCTAGACGGTAGATAGGTCAGTGATATCACGTGATTTCAAATTGACCAATGGGGATCCGCGGGGGGCCAAACACGGTCTTTTTATATATATAGATTTTCCCAAACCATAGAAACTCTGGAGGTATATGACATATAAATAATTTCTTTTCCTACCACAATGATTCCTCTTTGGACAGAAACATCCTGCTGATTGGTGGAGTAAGGGAAGCCTGCAGGCGTTATGATCACAGAGGTCAGTGCCAGGCCGATGACCACTGTTGTTCTTGTGACGACGCGGCACACTTTGCTATGTGTGTAAACAAAACCAATCTGTGGGTGGAAGTAAAAAAAACAACCACAAAAGTATTAGTGCTGTTGTAGTGTTATATTACTAACTGTGCTACTAGTGTTATATTACTTACTTAGCTTCTAGTGTTATATTACTAACTGTGCTACTAGTGTTATATTACTAACTGTGCTACTAGTGTTATATTACTAACTGTGCTACTAGTATTATATTACTAACTGTGCTACTAGTGTTATATTACTAACTGTGCTACTAGTGTTATATTACTAATTGTGCTACTTCAAGATCCAGCTTACTTTTGTTTCCTCGTCCTTAATGAAAATAACAAATCTCTAATTTTTTTTACTTAACCTAAGAATTATGAGAGTAGGTTGATAAATCTAAGTTTATGTTATTGTGACACACCTGGTAAGGTAGGCAGATCATAACAGGTAAAGCAGCGACAAAGGCAATGTCTATATCAGGGTTTTTCTTCATTCCAGAATTTCCCATGCTGGGGATAAGGATCATTAGGAAAGTGTAGGACATGCCAACAATATACAGACTAGGGACGAATGATGCTAACAGGCAGAAGGCTACATCTGCAAGAGAACAGCGGATAAACAAATTTATTAATGCATAAGCTAAAATGTTTATTTCTCATTAAATTCTAATAATTTTAGTTTGCTAAACATAATTACAAAACATGGACATGGTTGTGATTACCGATTTTATATGTCTCTATAGTCCAGGGCATAAAGTGAAAATTAGGTCGATCAAGGGAATGGCACACCAAGATCCTGTCCGGAGTCACATGCACTACTCTGCTTCTCCACAACTGCTTATTTCCCTTAGATCATTATCTTGGTGGCTCACTCATATTCTTGCACTGTCGCCCGGTATAACAAATTCAAGACTATATAGGCCTGGACATCCAGGCACCAGGATTAGTGAGACAGGTCACTGCGCACATTGCTCTATTTCCACCGAGTCCTGGTGGCTCTCATAGGTTTTATGAAATCTTGTAGTTTCAACAGGGGCTGTCCCACTGGTGTATTCTTAATGGGAATGTATCTGTGGTTTACACAATTCGCCAGACTTAGAGGCCCTTGGGTACAGAAGTGGGTTGTGATTACCAGGCTTGATAAGGTATACCCTCAGGTTGAAGAATAAATATATAAAGCTATTTCTGGCGACAGCTACTTTGTGGGTACATTGTTAACTATACAGCATGGCAGAAATAATCCACAGAACTCCCGCTTTTAAAAGTTGTGGTTAAACCATCGCTACTCTCGCAAGACAATATATAATACAGTAACCATGGTAATCCCATGTCTATTTAAAATGTTTCTCAAGTTTGGGGAGTGGGTTAACTCAATAACTACCATGAGCCGCAAAATGCTGTAAGCCCACGAGCCGGATTTTGCGTCATAGAAACCCTTATATATTTATTACTTCCAAATCCAATCCAAAGATTTAGAAATAATAAACTAAAACTTCCTTGTTTTGAATCGTCTACGTCCGGATTCATTCTTTTCAAAAGTAAATATCAGCTGGAAAACATGTTTTTTGTGTTTAAAAAAAAGATATTTTTGCGATGTCTTGTTTAATTTTTTTTGTTTCCTTCAGCATTATTACTTTACTTAATTTTTGTTTTTTGTGTGTATCTTTGTTAATTGTGAAAAAAAAATTAATGAAATTTGTAGCGAGTGTTTCAAAATGAATTCTTAATAGGATCCCAAAGTTTTTTTTTAATTCAGATTATTCTTCGCGGGGATATTAGACTATAGGCAGGGGCGAAGCCACAGGGGGGGCTGAGGGGGGCTAAGCCCCCCCCTGGAATTAAACAAAAATGTTTTTTTCAACTGATTTTTTAAAAATATGCACTAAATTCGCAAAAAATTTGGTAAATCTTTGTCACGCGAAAGTTTAGCCCCCCCTGGTATTTGGTAAATATTTGTCACGCGAAAGTTCAGCCCCCCCTGGAAAAAATTCCTGGCTTCGCCCCTGACTATAGGTGGAATATATTTCTTAATTTTTTGTCGCTCTAAAATAACATAAATTTCACCTTTACGTTCACACTTATTCTAGAATTTAAAAATGTTCTATTAGCATATTGTGATAAGCTTTCATTTCTGCTTATTTTGATATGTAAAATTAGCGCTTTATTTGTAATAAAAGCTGTAAAAAAAGCTTTGATTGCATTGGGCCTATGTAAAAAAAAAGGTAATAAAAATGGGCTGGCCATACGGTGGAAAATGCCATGGTAGTTATTGAGTTAAGTGGATGGAGGGTTAATGTCCCCACCCATTTTTATTTGCCCATTTTGAGTAACGGAAAAAAATCTGACAAGACCCTAATCCAAGTACATTGACCTTTAGAAACTGATGACAATTACAGAGGTTACACTGCCAAATGTGGTGTAGTAAAAACTTGAAGCAAGGTTGACAAAAGTTTTATTTGAATTTTTTTTTTATGGAAATAATAAACAAAATTTTTTTTTTTTAAATGTACAAGAAAAGAAGTGTATTGTGTCTGTTTAATGTTCAAAGCAAAATTTTGTCAAAGGACAGAAGTATGGAGTATATAGTGTTTTTTTTTAATGCTTACTTGTGGGTTTTAATCTGAAGAGCTGCAAGGCAGTGTAGACACACACAGGACACAAGATGAACATTAGCGGAAGAAAGGAAGACATCAGGTCATTGATGGTCATCAAAGCCATTACTAATGACCACAGCACCAAGTTGACATCTTGTAATAGGAGAACAACAGTTTCAGGATCCAAGTACTGAAAGATAGTGAAAATTTAAAAAAATAGAACATCAGAAAAGAAAATTGGGGGAAAATGGGTGCACTGTGACCTGTGAAGTTTATTCCAAGCGCAACTCAAAGCTGGAAAAGAAACAAAGTCTCAGGGG
The DNA here is from genome assembly GCA_949126835.1 of Anisus vortex. Lineage (NCBI taxonomy): Eukaryota > Metazoa > Mollusca > Gastropoda > Planorbidae > Anisus > Anisus vortex. Next base: position 45,863,575 of record OX421493.1, read on the forward strand.
TGAAGGGGTTAAAGAAAACACAGGGTCAACTTGGTGTTAATACCAATCCATTCCTACTGTGATGCAGTACAATTTATTTTAGCCACATTTAGTTTAGGGGCATGGTGGCCGAGCGGCAGCATATTCCGCTGGCGCATCAAAGGTCCTGAGTTTGAATCCCGGTAAAGACTAGGATTTGTTCCCGGGTCTGGAGGGTGTCCCCCCTGAGTCTACCCAGCAATGATGGGTACCTGACTTTAGTTGGGGTAATGTAAAGGCGGCTGGGCATTGTACTGGCAACACAATCAACCAGTATGCCACGGCCACAGAAACTGGTGAAGCCTGCTTCACCGCCCTATGGATCAATTTGGTCAACAGGATATTTTTACGTAACTTACATTTTGTTTAGAGAAAGCTATTTATGATAAAAAATTATTCCAGTTTATGAGAAGGGAAAGATGCACTAAGTTTTATAAACACAATAGCACAGAAAACACTTCCCAGAAATGCTTGGCTGGTCTATTAACTCTGCTGGTGAGGTATAGTTTCTGTTTATGTTAACTCTAGGATAAATCAGAACATCTAACTTTTGTTTACTTTCGTCAATGAGTGGCATCCAGGCATGGAATGGGTTGCCTAAACAAACCAGTAACGTAATCTCATTTAAAACACTAATCAAAATGCAAGACTAGATTCAGACCAGGGATGAGCGTAGGACACAATAATCTTCTGTATAGGAGGAGCTTCGGTAATATGTAAGATAAGTTAAAACTAAAATAAATACTATGTTTAGTATCCGTTCACCTTGAAGACTGTTCTTTTGAAAAACAAGTTCAAGGCTATGGCCGCTGTGCTGGAGGGCAACATAAACAGCCAGACAACATTCAGGTTGTGGGTGTAGTAGCTTAGGCTGCGGTCCATGGTGCTGAGAAAAAAGGCCATAGCCAGCGGAACCAGCAGGATTATCACCCAGGTGGCCAGCATGGTCAGGGTGGCCAGAATTAGTTGATGAATCTTGGCTAAATAATCTGAGAAAATGACAAATTTTTTTTTACTAATATCTAAATTTAAGTCAAGTTCAAAGTTAAAAGAGACAAAGAATTAAATAAGATTAGATAGTTATGGCATTGTTTATATTTTTAAGTTGCAGCACAGAAACACGCACAATCTCTTTCTATTGGGTGTGAGAGGTGTGGGTGGATATTTATGTTGCAGTTTTATGTGACTCAGTGTAGATGTGTCAATGTGGATATGTGAGGGTGTGAAAGTGTGTGTGTGTGGTGGTGGTGGTCGGGGGGGGGGGGGGGGGGGGTTGAATGTGGGTGTGTAATAATTAGTGTGCTTGGGGATGTGGATCAGTGTAGGTAGGAATAAAGTGGGAGAAAACTCTCCATCAAATGTGTGAACGTGGATGTGATGGTCAGAAGATGGGTATGACTGTGTGGGTGTCTGTTGTGGAAGGTTCATTTTTCATAATCATTTAGTTTGTGTGAATATACTAATCAAATTTTACAGATATGATTGTAAAGGTTTAAATTTAATGTCACCAGAACAATGCCTAGTCAACTTGCTATGTCAGGTACCAAACAGCCAATATATAGGTTTGGTACATGAACCTTAGTAAAACAATAACAGAAAAACATTACATGACAAGCTCTCCATTTTCTCATATATTTTAAAAGTACCAGTTCTATCCTTGAAAATGTTTTTCAGATAAGCAGCAACAACATAGACAAACGTTGACCAGTTCAAGATGAGGGACATTCGGTAAGAGTAAGACACCATGAAGTAGCCAAGGAAATCAAAATATACCAGCAAACCATGTTTGTCTGAGCCGGGATTGGTCAGTTTACTGCTGGAGGCCAGATTTTTCAAAGTGGCTAAAAGATTTTCACCTGGGAAAAAAATCAAAAGATTTGTATGCATTTGTTTATAATTGTTTGAAGTATTATATTTATATTTATATTATATGCTATAATGAAATTTCTATTCATTATTACAATCTACTGCCATTTTTTATACATCATAATACACAGCGATGTATAATGTCAAGCGATATAAGTAAGAACGAAAAAATGCGGAAGGTAGAGACTTTCCAGATGAGTGAACTAGCATTTTATTATAAGCTTGTGAGACCTGGTCATTAACAGCTGAGCTAGATACTGATACAGTGCACATATCTATATTTAAAAGTCCGCAATGTCTCCCATTTTTTCTTCTCCATTTAAATTGCTTGAGCACTCCATGTATACATAGCTCAGTGATTAAAGCTACCAAAGAAATAAAACAATTACCTCCCCTTTACATTAAAGCCACTGAGCTCTAATAATAATATGGAGTGCTCAAAGGAAGTGAATTGTAGGAGAAAATATGGAATTTTAAATATAGATAAGTGCACTGTTTAGCACTGAGCTATATATACATGTCTAAATAATAAATATTAATTTAAATTACTTACTCAGTTAACATATTTGTGGTATTCAAAGCATTATCCATAAAAATCATCAACCATTCCATACTCATTAAAATTAACACAATATACTCGTATAACAGAGTAGGGCCTATATATATATATATATATAATGTATGTTCAGTATAAAAGAATTCATTTTTAGCAAATTTTAATGACGCTATTACGAAAAGTTTATATATTTTTGGTACTTCCATTTATATATAGCTCAGTGCCGTACAGTGCACTTATCTATATTTAGAAGTCCGCATTTTCTCCTCTTTTTTTTTCTTTATTTTAAAAGCTTGAGCACTCCATGTATATATAGCTCAGTGATTAAGGCTACCACAGAAATTCAATAATCACCTCCCCTCTGCATAGATCCTGCAACTATGTAATAGGGCACATCATTCCTGGTGTCATACTTGTAGCGGTTATTGGTGTGAGCTATATCCATACCTGAACGGAAATGCAGGGAAAATATTGTGAGCTAACAAACAAGGATCAAAAAACATTTATCATGGACAAAGCTACTGAGTTTACTTATATGCAATATATATAAAATTATAAGTAAAGTACCTGTCTGACCAAATTGATCAAAGGGCCATTGAAGCAGCGTTCACCAGTTTCTGTGGCTAGGGCATACAAGGGAATGTGTGGCCAGCGCAATGCCTAGCAGCCTTTACTTTAAGTTTACCCCTAAAGTCAGGTACCCATCAGAGCTGGGTAGACTCAGGGACCCGTGAGTCCCGGGAAAAAATCCTAGCCTTCACTAGGATTTGAACCTAGGACCTTCGGAAACCCATGTCTATGATGTCAGCCTCTATTTCTGGGTCTGGTCTCTTAAGAATATCTTCTAAATGTTCTGCCCACCTCTGGAGCTAATCTTTCACTGTCTTCAGATTCTTTACATGTTTGTCTTCAACAGTCATCGATTGGCTCCTTTGACCTCCCGTAAGGGATTTAATAATTTTAGAGACTGTTTGGTTATCGCCTATATCAGCTGCTACTTGTGCCTCTAGTGCCATGTTGTCTACATAATCTCTTTTGCCTTGTCTTGCACTTCAATTTACTGCAATGTCTTTTGTAATCCTGTCTAGCGTCATTTCTTTCTCCATTTTTGTTGAGCCTTTTCCGCTTTGCCTCCTTTTTTTTTGTTCTATGAGACTCCATATGGCTTCTGAGATCCATTCCTTTTTCTGTCTTGTTCTGTGACCTAGTGTTGTTTTACTGGTCTCAGTGTATACATTTCAAATCTTATCGCAGTGTGTGTTGTTGTCGTCTTCTAAAAGATTTTCTAGTAGGCTGTACCTATTCTGAAGTTCCAACACAAAACTGTTTTTTACTAATGTGTCTGTTAATTAGGAAAAGTCATAGAGTTGGTAACTAGGTTTTTTTTTTTAATACTTTATTTAGTTTGAGTTGGAGTTTGCAAGGACAAGGTTATGGTCACTACCAACGTCAGCACCTCTTATCGCTTTGAGATCTTTCATACTTCTTCTCCATTTCTGGTTGATGGCAATGTGGTCGCGCCTGCTTACACACCACCACCCCCATCAGCCCACCCTTCCCTTTTACTGTGTGACTTTTTATAACACAAACATTGTTGCTGACTCTTATCTTATCTTATACATTACAGACGCTCCTTCTATAAAGAAGATTATTGCGTCCTACGCTCATCCGTGGTCCGAGTCTAGTCTTGCATTTTTATTAATGTTTTAAATGATGTTAAGTTACTGGTTTTCCTGGTTTGTACAGGCAACCCATTCCATGCCCGAATGACTCAGTTTCAAACATTACATGAATATTAAATTGCAAGCTGGCAAAATGGAGAATTTCAAAGAAAATTTTATATTTAAAAAAATCCACTAAAATAACAAAATTGATGCAAAACAGACTAGTCAAACATTATTTTCTTCTATTTTTATTTTAATTTTATACCATATTCACCAGACACAAAGCAAGATGGGGAGGCTTCCCGTAATTTACACATGGGAGGAAGGGATGTTTGCAAGAAAAGCATAATTAGCATACTGGGTATTTAGAGACACGTGTTGGAAAAGGAAAAAATCGGGGTCAGCTCAATTTTTGAAATAAAATTTCTAAATCAATAAATTCCAAAACTTTTTCCAAGTCCCTAATTATGAACATGAAATTTTTGTTAAACTTTTTCATACTGGAAATGATCCTATCAATTTTTCAAAACTTTTCCAAAATTCCATGACTCTATATAAAAAACATTATGTTTCCTGAGAGCTGAAAGGTGAATGAAATATTTATATTATCAAGTAACTGTATTAAGTTATACAAACAAAGACGTAACATTCTTATTTATTAAAAGACGAGATTTTTTAAAAAGTTAAATAATCTTTCTGACCGAATTGATCCATTTAGGACCGGTGAGCAGCGTCACGAGTCTCCATGGCCCAGGTTACTAAGGGATTGTGTGGTCAGCACAATGCCCAGTCCACTTTACTTTGCCCCAACTAATGTCAAGTAACCATCGGGGCTGGGTGGACTCTAAGACACACTTCAGACTAGGGGTTATAAGGGGTTATTTGGAAAAGCCAAATGTACGTAGTTTTATATGTGTATTAGAAAAATAGTTAAAACTTAAATAGATCTAGTCTTTGAAGGGCATTTGTGGGAATACAAAATGATATTTTACACTTTTACCATAAAATTCTTTAGAACTTAAAAAAATGTGGGCTAATTGATTAAGGCCCATTATAGCTTTCAATAGTGATAATCAAATGCCTGATGGTTAAAGAGTTTCTGCGCGTCCACCGTAGTTTCAATAGAGAGAGATAGCAAAAACATCATTAGTGGCCAGCAAAAAATTAGAGCCAAAATAAAATAAAAAATTAATGCCAAATCTAAATAATCATTATTTTCAATTTAAATCGAAAGTAATTTTTAAATCTCCTTTATAAAGTTAAAAAATGTTTAAAATTTAATAAAATATCTAAACAATTTAGACAGGTAGCCTCCGTATTTTGAAAGTCTTTGTGTCTAGTAGTCAAGTTTATTGAATGAATTTATAATAACCTACGGTACTAGTTCAGAATAATTGTAGGCTTAATATATATAGGCCTATTATATAATTTTAAGGTAGGTCTACGTAAACATTGACATTGCTTTACATATATATTAATATTACTTTACTGTACCCGACTGTACCGTAATAGCATTTCAACTATGACTATTTGTAATTTTCCTAGAACTCTAGAACTATTGAGTCTATTGACTATTAATATTATTATTTTATTTATTATAGTAGGCCTATTAACTATTACTACTATTATTATAGAGTTGTCGTAGGTCTTAGACACTGGTGTAGACTAACTGTATCAGTAGGCCTATCAGTAAATATGCCTACCTGAAATAATGATGACCGGTAAATTCTTTGTATCTAATAAATGAGTTATATGCTAATTTATTATGTATTAGGCCTTCCCTAGCCTATCCACGATCACTATCCTTTATATTATATTATAATCTAGTATCATATCATTAGCCTACTAATTTCTGCTGTTTCTACGAACATAGTCATAGTAGGCCCTAAGCCTTAGGCCTTAGGGGCCTTAGGCCTATAGCCGCTCTATAGTGACATATAGTATAGCCTATTTATAGCCTTTAGCATTATTATAGTAGTATAGTAGGTAGGCCTATGCTAAGTCTTTTTCTAAAATATACCCATGCCAAACTGGCAATTAAACTGGTAACCTTCTTACTACTTGCCAAACTGGCATATTTATCATAACAACCGAAAGCATGCTAACTTGGGTGTTCTGGTAGACGCGCACAAACTCTTTTACCATATTTTAATAAAATTCAGTCTAATATAAATGACATATTGTATTAACAACACACCGCGGACCTAGAATGGTATAATAATGTATTTATCTATCAGAAACTGTTTCGTTTAGCACAAATCAAAAGAGTATGTATTTAATAGTTCCGTAATAATAAAGCATACTAACGATGTCTCACTAATCTCAGCAGTGTCTAGTCAAATTGTTCAGGGCCACAGGGAAACCCTAGTTTTGCATCTCCATTGTGTACATCGAAGGGGAGTGCTCATCAAAAGGGTGAGCCAAAGATTCACGTTAATTGTAACTTTACTTGATGTTGTTCTTACCATATTGCAAGCCATAGTTGTGATTTGAAAAAAAAAGTAGCACAATATCTAAGACTAATTAGTGTTAGCATAGTGTTAGCAAGGCATTTCAAGAATTGTTTTGTGTGAATCCAGTGTGAATTTTTTTTGTAATATTTCCATCAGAAACAAAATAATTGTGTGCTACTCAAAGTAAATTATTACATTCCAATATATTGAAAATCAGTTTTGAAGAGGTTTTCTGTTTCAAAACGGAAATTGGGAATTCCGGTTTTCGTTTAACATCCCTAGCGTTCACCAGGATTCAAACCAAGGGCCTTTGATGTGCCAGCCGAACGTGCTGCCACTTGGCCACCAAGACCCCTATAAGACTAAAAAAAAAAGCTTATCATTAAGAGATACTTTACCTGGTATAGCCCCGTAGTCTCGAAAAATAGAGGGTACCGAAAATATTTCTTTCCACAGCACTGAAGTATGAGGGTAAGGTGCAGACTCAATATAGGCTTTGATTAACCAAGGGTGCTCTGGGCCTGACCAAGTTTTATTTATATATATATATTTATATGACTTTATTTTTTATGCAACAAAAAACAAAATTCAATCCGAGAATAATTCTTAAAATATACAAGTAATGAATGAATGCATTAAGAGCTTATGTATGTTCCCATCTTATGGGCAATGTTTAGAATTATGGCCTGACAGGAAATTGCCTTGGACATTGGCCTCAGCAAAATATCCCTTACTCTGAAATCTTGATCAAATTGATGTAAATGAGAAAAAAACTAAGAGTTATGCCCGTCAAAATGACAGAGAAAAGAATGATTCCAATGTGTTTAGTTAAGTAACAAACAATCAATATATATAATTAACGTGAGTTTGTTTATATATTAGTATATTTATATCTATATTTATATGTTTGGTTGCTATAGACACCTAGGCCGTTTGACCGATCAGCACAAAAGTTAAATGTATAAATTGGAAACGTCCTCCAAAAGAAATTTTTATTATATAAAACAATATTGCTTAATTCGTTAATTAATTTTTTAATATAAACTTAGGCCTGTGATCGTCAGAGCAGTGTAGTAGATGCACTCGTTAGTCCTAGGGTAGACTCAATACTTAATATTATGTTGTTTTCATCTGTACACTTCTCACTTGCCCTGGGTTCAAACTCAAGCTTTGCTATCCGACAGTTCCTTCTTTCAATATTTTGATCTTAAACCAGTATTTGTATATGTTTAGTATTCCAGCTTGTGAAATTATTATATTGCTTTATCAACAACAAGACATATACTTGACAACAGCAACAAGGTGTAGTAATTTCATTAAATAAATATTTAATTCAGAAGCATTTTAGTTCTTGTAGAAGTACCGTATATACAGTAATAATAGGGGAGGAATAATACAGGGGAGGAAAGAGGAAAAATGGTGTTGGCCACTCTAAGAAGATATTACATCAGAAAAATGGCTTTCTTACAATTGGCCTCTTAAATGTACGGTCATCAATAAAGAAAGCCTTGATAATTAATGACCTGATCATAGAGAAGTCACTTGACATCCTAGTCATAACGGAGACATGGCTTCACGAGGGTGGTGATGAACCGGCAATTAGGGACATGACTCCTGCTGGCTATGTTTTCTTCCACCGTCCTAGGTCGTCTGGTCAGAGTGATGGGGGGTTGGCTGTGATACACCGATCCTCTATTACGGTAAGGCTATGTAAAGTGATCACATTCACTTCATTTGAATGCCTAAACTTTACAATTTCACACGGCAAACTCACGGTACGAACTGTTGCTCTCTACAGACCACCGCCTTCTGCCACAAATAAACTGAAGGATAGCATTTTTCATGAAGACTTTGGAACGCTTGTGTCCTCCATCAGCAACAAAAATCTTCTCATTATCGGGGATTTTAATTTTCACTGGGATATTCAAGACAATAGGCAAACGTGTCTGCTTGCACAGCTGTTTGATTCTGCTGACTTAGTGCAGCATGTTGTCGAACCAACTCACAGAGATGGTCATATCTTGGACTGGGCTATATCAAGATCGGACAAAGCGATATTTGTTCAGTCAGTGACTGTTGATGACCTACTCTTGTCAGATCACTTCCTTGTATCGCTAACTATAAATATGATTAAGCCTGTTGCTCAAAAGATAAAAATTCAGGCGAGGAATTTAAAGAGGATGGATATTAATTCTTTCCGTAAGGACCTGTCTGAGTCTAAGTTAGTGATGTCACCACCAGATGATGTGGAACAGCTAGTCCTCTTGTACAATCATACTCTCTCATCTCTGTTGGATACATACGCCCCAGTGACAGAAAAGTTTGTTAGAGACAGACCTGATTCCTTTTGGTTTACCCCCTCAGTTCGGAAAGCTAAGTTGGCCCGGCGTATAGCTGAGAAGCGCTGGAGAAGAAGTGGCAGCGAGGTGGACAAACAAATGTTTCGGAAGGCAAGAAACATGTTTGCACAAGAAATCAGGCATGCGAAGTCTGAGCATGTTCAGGCTGTTCTAAAGGCTGCTGGCACCGACTCTCGCAAGATGTTTTCCGTGGTGAATGACCTTCTAGGGAAGAAATCGGCACCCCTTGTTTTGCCTGACCTGAGCAGCGAGCTAGCTGCAGCAACACTGTGCAGCTACTTCAATGACAAAGTTGAAACAATCAGACAAAGCTTTGAAGAACGTTGTGATTTGTCTGCAGTGGAAAATGTCTTTGTAGGCACCCCTCTAGAAGAACTATTTCCAGTTTCCCATGAGCAGCTGAGTCATCTCATCATGTCATCCAAACCTACCTATTCCATTGTCGATCCCATTCCAACCAAGATTGTGTTGGATTGTCTGAGTGTTCTGCTTCCTGTATTGGTACGCATTGTGAATAGTAGCCTTCAATCTGCAACAGTCCCACGCCTCTTTAAGGCTGCAGTCATAAAGCCCCTGCTTAAGAAAAATGGCATGGACCCAAATGATTGCAAGAGTTTTCGCCCTGTCTCTAACCTCTCCTATGTATCTAAACTTCTGGAGAGAGTTGTGTCTCAGCAGCTTGTACAGCATCTTAACAGTCATAACCTGCTTGATAAGTTTCAATCAGCCTATCGACCTGGGCACAGCTGTGAGACAGCCTTACTCCGTGTCCTGAGTGATGTTCTGTGTAGTGCTGACCGAGGTGATCTGACACTCTTAGTCCTGCTGGATCTCAGTGCTGCCTTCGATGTAATCGACCATGAGCTTCTTCTGTCGAGGCTTCAAAATGAGGCGGGCATCTCTGGAACTGCACTTCGTTGGTTTAATTCCTATCTGGAGGACAGGACGCAGCGTGTTGTTGTTAATCAGGCCTCATCACGGGACACGCCTCTTACCTGTGGAGTACCGCAGGGCTCGGTTTTAGGGCCTATCCTGTTCTCTTTGTACACTAGTCAGCTGGGCAGAATTGTTGAAAATCATGGAATTTCCCGGAAAACATTTGCCGACGACACAGAACTGTACAAGAGCTTCAAGCCTGATCCTTCTGCTTGCGGTGATGCTATTCGGGCTGTGGAAGACTGTAAAATCATGGATGGCAGCAAACAGACTCAAGTTAAATGATGAAAAGACAGAGGCAATTCTGTGTGGTTCTAACACCAGTCTCAGAAAGGTCGATATTGAATCAATCAAAGTTGGTGTCTCGGATATCCCCTTGTCCAACACTGTTAGAGACCTTGGGTTTTTTATTGACAATAACCTTACAATGGTTCCGCACATTGGTACTGTGGTAAGGGCTTGTTTCTTTCATCTACGCGCCCTGGGTCAGCTGCGTCCTCAACTTAATAAGAGAACAGCTAATGCCGTAGCAGTCTCTCTAATTCAATCACGGCTGGATTATTGTAATAGCTGTCTGTGGGGTCTGCCCCAGAACCAGCTCCAAAGACTCCAGAAAGTACAGAACACTGCGGCACGCATTGTATCAGGGATTAAGAAGTCGGACCACATAACCCCAGTTCTTAAAGATCTCCACTGGCTCCCTGTGACCAAGCGCATTGACCATAAAATTCTGTCACTTGCCTATAGCTGTATGGAAGGCACTGCCCCTCAATATCTTCAAGAACTTATTCCCAAGCATGTGTCCACTAAGGGGCTGCGCTCTTCATCACAGTCACTATTCAAAGTACCCAGTGTGGACGGTCATAAAAAGAGGTCATTTGGTGTACGCTCTTTCGAGTCAGCAGCGCCTTATTTATGGAATAAATTGCCTCAGACATTGAGGGATTCCAGAAAAAAAGAGTCATTCAAGAGAAGTTTAAAGACCTTCCTCTTCAACTAGGCGTATAGTTTTTTGTTTTGTTTTTAGCACATCCACAACTGAAACGTGGAACCAGAGCGCACTGAGCATGCTAACATAGCATGGATAGGCGCGCTATATAAATCATCATCATCATCATCATCATCATCATCATCAATAAAAACAAAAATGTACAGCCACAATAAAATAGGAGTCACATAATTGTCAAACAGAAAAACTCTCTTGCTCTCTAAGCGTGCAGGCCTATATATAGGGGTAGAATGGCAGCAGGGGCCAGTCCATCATTGGAGGGGTAAAATGTAAGTGTTTCACCTACCCGCCCATAACCAATGATGATTTCCTAAAATGATCACCCCTGTATGACTTTAATAGTATAGTCCCAAAAATCTACACAACACTTCTTCCAAGAACGAGAGAAATGCTCGCCCTATATGGCAATGTTAACAGCAGTGAACAATGAAGGAAAATATCTAGTTTTAAGCCCCTCCCACAAATTCACGTTAGAAAGAGAACACAAGTAAGGTGTGTATTGGTACTATTAATATGTGACAATATATATATATATATATACGAACCTATAAACAAACTCATGGTAATTTTGATGATATTTTAAAAAATGTTAAGCTATTTATTGCTTAGTACGGTCTTAATTACTTTGCCAAAAGGTCCTAACCAATGCTATTATTGTAAGTAAGCCTTTTATGGTACATTTAAGTGTTGGAGAGGGGAATAGCGGGAATATTATTAAGAAAATAAGCTTTGCCTCTAGTACTTTTTTCATTACGTGATTCAGTAATATGACGTCCCAATACTTGAATTCTATGTACTCTGTGTAAATGGTCTACTAAGTTAAGCTATATTTAGAATGACTGCTTTCAGTATTATACAAACAGTTCTATCGCATGGGGAGTTTGTGAAAAAATCTATTTTGACAGTTAGATAAACAATAGTATTCACTTAGTTGAAACATTCTAGCAACAACATTTTTACAATGGTATGATATACATCAAAAGTAATTTAAAAAGTTTTCAAAAGTATCTACTGTACCAGTTTGAAAAACTATCTCCCATCCCCCAGCTCCAGCTGAGTTTAAATTCACAAATGCTTTAACACTTGGAGCCCACTTGTGTTGAGTTATAAAAGCATGGCTGGTCTGAAAAAGGAGTAAAATAACTCAAGCATGTACAACATATTGATTCCTTTCAACTGCTTCTTTGTCCCTCTACAAATCTGATGAAGACATTTTCCCACCTAGAGTGTCACATGGTTTGAATCGAGGCAAAAGCCAGGATTTTATTTTCTGGGTTTGGAGGTCTGACCAATGGTAATGGCCATACAACATCTACCCGGGAAATGAGGTGGATACTGTGCAGGCCACATGCTCTGTGTGCAAGAAGAGGCAAGAAACAAAAGGGTCAAAGTCATCTTCAATATCCTGTTTGTAAAAAAGGGTGGTTTACTGAATTTTATTTACCTGCAGTATATTAAGTTCAGCACTATTGAAAAGAAAGATAATGTTGTGCATCAAGGTCAAATCTGGCTGTGGAGTCTGGGATAAAACCCTCAATATTTCCAGCATAACACAACAACTAGCAACTGCATCGTCACCTGCACCTAAGATGGCATTATCATACAGAGAATATTTAGTAACTTGATAAACATATATATGCAGTAAGCAATAAAATTAATAAATGATCTTGTACTTTAATAAATGGATGATATTAGGATAAGATATGATGGTCATTTATATAGCGATCTATTCAGGTTTTTTGCATAACATCCTCAGTGCCCTCTTGTTATATATTCAGATGCAGATGTGGTAGGGAAGGAACTAAAACACTAGTAATAAAAAAAAGAGAAAGGTCTTTAAATTCTGTTTAAATTCTTGATATACATGTACAGGGAAGATGTAATAAAGATATTATTATGATTATATGTTTTATATCCAAAACATGTAGTTTAAAGTGAAACAGTCTGTGGGACAAGTGGAGCAGCCATCATCAGTTGTAGCTGCAATTGTACAAAACGGCCTATTATTGCAAGCCATTGAATAACTTTATTCTTGCAAATACAATGTGATTCTTGTGGGCTACTTATTGAGGTAAAACATTATATTCCAACAAAACCAATACAACATTACTTTTAAAACCTGTTATTCCTAAAAAAAAAAACAACTAAATTTCTGATTTTCATTTTACGTTAGATACATTCATTAAAAAGAACAAAAGAACAGACATATAAGGTTAACATGCATTCACCTGGACTGTCAACCACTGTATCATAGTGACAGTTGATTAGGACACTGCTTTCTGATTCTTGTTGGGGTGATACTTTAACTACAATATTGGTCAAATTCTGATAAACACTACTAAAGTGACCTATGCCAATGTTAACAAAATTTAAAATAAAACTTCCACTAGCTTTCTGGAGGTCAATGATCATGTTCATATTATTTATTTTTCCAGATATAATGGTCTTGATCGACTCTACTATATACTCTTTAGCTTTCTCGTTGGCTTCACTTCCTGAAACTCTGGAACCAAATCCTCTGAGAATATCTAGATGTTTCCGTGCACTTTCTTCTCTAAATTCAAAAGAATAAGAATTGTCTGCGGTTTTAGGAATTGGATATGAGTTTAGTCTGTGATGTACAAAAATACCAAGTAGTAAATAAAATGTGCCAATGAAAACATAAGACACTGCAGCTCGGGGTCGCGGTGGCGGTGGTCGTTCACGACTGTTTTGATGATGGTGGGCGGCATTCAGAGCTGATTGTTCTTGGACCACGACTTGGTACTCAATTATGTTCCTGGAATCAAGATCAGATTCACTAAAACGTCGTCGAAGTAATTGATCATCCATTTATAAGCGACTTGTTTCTATCATTCAAGTCATTAGAATCTGGTGCAGATACATAGAGATAGATGCATTATATAAATACACTTGTAGGCACTGGCTCAGTGTAAATAAACCTGAAGTTTAAAAAAGTTCATTTGCGGCGGTGTCATAGAAATATAAGCTTCAAGTATATTTTCATATTATCTTATTAAGAAAGACATTTTGATTAGGGCCTATGTAGGCCATACGTTGATTTTATTAGGCATAAACATATTTAAGAGTGTAAAAGACAATTAAATAAAATTATTTTATATTATCGCTTATGCCAGAACAAATGCATATAAGTACTCTTTCTTCCCGAGTGGCATTCGGGCATGGAATGGGTTACCTGAACGAACCAGGAAAACCAGTAACTTAACATCATTTAAAACATTAATAAAAATGCAAGACTAGACTCGGACCACGGATGAGCGTAGGACGCAATAATCTTCTTTATAGAAGGGGCGTCTGTAATGTATACGATAAGATAAAATAAACCTCAGACAATTCAGACCTCAGCGCCTGTAGGCTACTCCTATATATAGCCTACCCAACAAGCGTCTGTAATACATAAAATAAGATAGGCCTAAATGAAGCAAGACAGTGATGACATGTAACATGATTGAGACATTACGCCAAAATCTATAACGCAGGCTATCTACCATCTGCTTATATTTAAAACATATTATTCTAGATTTATGCTACATAGACATAGACTTATAGACGAAAGATTTGTTAAAGTATTTCTTTAATTTAAGCTTCTAGGCAATAGAAATATCAATTTCAGTGGCTGTATAGGCCTACCTATGGTTTGAACATTAGGCCTAAACCTGGAATATCAACAACTAGGCCTAAACCTAAAACCCGTTTACTGGGCCGTATTTAGCTTTATGGGGGCCCTGTTCCTAAATGTATGTGGGGGCCCCTTGTAACCTCGCTCCTGATTCATGGTTGTTCGCAGCCTTTTTTTTTTATCAATTCAATTCTGAGAATGATATTGTTCACTAGACGCATTGGCAGCACATTTCACAGCTGCATGTTGAATTTCATCAGTAAGTCGATATCTACAGTGTTAAGTTTACCAAGAAATCCAAATCGTTCACAAACAATAATGTAGGCCTATGCATTAGTACGCTGATCAATTTAAGTGATTGCTTCAACAGATCTATAAACGGAAGAAAACTTTCAACACGGAAGTTCTCTCTTGCTGATAAGTCTGCTAATTCTTGTGCCTGTCCACAGTCCAGTGATGTCACACGAACACTGCGAAGACGTTGTTTTGGTATTCATTTTAACATATTCGGCTGTCCCAGACTGCAATTTCCCTTGATCTACATCATAGGTTCTCAACGGGGGCGATATCGCCCCCCGGGGGGCGGTGAGAAGCTTTAGGGGGGCGCTGACATTCCCGGGGGCGATTGGGGGGCGATGAAGGGCAATGGTCGGTACAAACGTACCTGATATATTTGAACACCTCAGCTATTTGAATCGATTAGTTTTTGGAGGATGAAATGTGATGTAAACGCAAGTGCTGCAAAATATCTGTTATCCCCAAACAGTATACCTACATATTATTATATTAATAAGAAATAGGAATCGCAGTGACTTTTCGATGAAGTATGGGTCTGTATTTGGCAAAAATAGTGTGCGGCCGGCTGGTCCTGTGGTTGATTCACCGGACTGTCAACCCTGCTGACCGATGTCTGTCGTCCTAACATTTACATTTGCTAATAATAATATTAATCATATTTTGATCTCAGTTAAACCGAGATGTCCTTAATGCGTTTAAAATCTGTTTTGAAAAAAAGTGATATTAATATAATGAAGGTATAGATAAGTTGTAATAATACAAACTGGGTAGTTAGTGTAATGTTTAAAAGTTTACATATAAATTCTTTAGTCATATAATATTTATCTAATTTTTAAATACTTTTTACAGTTTGATTATTGCAAAGTTATAAATTTTAAGCCTTTTTTTTTTATAAAAGAAAAAAAAAAACGAAATATTAGCTCAAATAAAACGGGCTTATTATCTCCCTTTGACGAAAAAATGCTTCCACATTTGATTCAATACAATAGTGATGCCGAACTAGTTCTGTTTTGTAATATAACAAATATTACTGGTTATTAGACCTAAGGCTTTTGCATAAAAAATTGAAACAAATTTTTTTATTACAATATGTTTCCTTTTCAGTTTTTTTAAAGATAATTAATCACACAAAAAGTCTAGTCCGCCTCAACAAATTGCGGAAACTATAGTCCAGATGGTCGAAAGAAGGAGGGGGAGTGGTCGCTAAAAGAAAGTTGAGGGGGGGGGGGCGGTGAGCCGAAAAAGGTTGAGAACCTATGATCTACATAATCATCAAACCTGTTTCGCTTGAATCCAACAAAGGTTTTGAGAGACTTGAGACAGGCAACGGCCATATTGAGGATCATATGTGGGTCTTCAATGACTTTAGCCTACTTGTGGCATTCAAACTTTCTAAATTATAATGCCGAAATACAGCATATATGTCCACCTCCAAAGATGACATTGGGTTAAAAAAGGCCATCAGCCTGTAAACGGCTGATCATCAGAGTCAATAGACTTTAAAGCTTCTTGTATCACGTGATTGCCTGCTTTAAATGCTCTCCTCGCATCATACCGGCAAGAGAAGCATGTTTCTGGCAGTTTCTTTGGTACTTACAGTGGTAGGCTACATCAGAAGATTGTGATTTCTGTGTTAAAATATAGTAACGGTAAGTAGATATATATGCTGTAACAAAACGTATAAAAATGTTGCAGGAGGTAAAAAAATGACACATCTAATGAGCTGCTTTCAGCTGCCGTTTTACAAACTTCAGAGAGTGTGCGATGCATGGCACCCAAACTGCTAAAGCTATATAACGGGTTGCTGTTCAGAGCCAATCCTCTCCATTTATTGATTCAATGGCATCCACATAGATCTTATCTTAGATCTTATAAGTTTACAGTCGTTCCTTCTAGGTAGAAGATTATTACGTCCACTAGGCCCAAAACTCCTGCAGGGCGACAGGGATCCGCCGGTGGCAGGGCTAGAACCCGCGACCTGTCAGTTGGTTTTTGGTTGATTATATTTTACCACCATCCACAGAATATAGGCTTAACCCTTACAGTCCCGGGAGCGTATATAGCGGAACTGAAGGCAGCACAGATAGAAGTAGGTCGGTACGGAAGGGTTACTCAAAATTTGGCCGGCAATGAGTTATATAGTAAGCCTATAAGCTTAATATGTAGAGGCTCCCATAATATGCCCTTGGTATGTGCGTCTGCACTATATAACCATACATAATATATTCATTTGTAGTTACATTTGTAAATGATTTGTAGGGCAGAGTAGTGTGAGCTGGTTTGCGAAAATGACCCCAGTCCTTCTTGTATTTCTTCTTTGCCTTTGCTGTTTTTCTAGTCAATATTTATATATTAAAGTATATCTACCAGTAGGCCTAATATAAAATACGGGCAAAAATAGTAGGCTACTATAATATAGCCACTATAGGCATCATAGGCCTACGTTGGAGGCAATTTAAGTGCATCCCCTCGTGTAAATTGCGTCACTTTTATATAATTTAAGTCTTAACTATATATGTGTGCTTATATAACAAAAAAAAAGCAGATTTTTAATGTAAAAGCTAGTTTAGACTTTGAACCTTTTCTCATAGATTCTGGTTTATATCATATATTAGGCAATAATATAACAATATAGCCAAAAGCTCCCCCCCCCCCCCTAAGGTCTAAGGTCATCTTGAGTTAATGGGGAAAGAAGGTAGGCCTGCCGCCTACATGTGTACATTAATTTCCTTATAATATAATAAATATAAAAGAGAGAAAACTGTCTATACACATGTCTATTATTATTATTAAAAACAAGTTATTACAATTACTGCCCTAGTTACAATGAATCATATTTATTTATAAGTAAGCAAAAATTTCATATATTTCGTTTAACTCAATCACGTGTCTCAGCTATATAAAAATTATTCAAATATATCCTTAGAGAACTGATCAGTCTGCATTGAAGGAAGCTGTTTTCATTTTTACAGTCATACAAAAAAATATTTTCAAAAAGTCTTTCTTCTATGACAATATTAACAAAAGTCTGTCAGCACAATCTAATAAGCTTCCAATGTACCCAATATGGAGTTAATATAGTTTGCTTATACCACTATGATAGAATTGTTTACTACTGCCTTTAGGGAAATACTATTTTAAGGAATTAGTTCATAAAATCATTTGTATTCTTCCTGTATTAAAACAAAAATTTTTGTGTGACATTACATTAGAATATATCCTTGTTCCCGAATCTAAAATAAAATACAAATTGCACTTCATTAAACATTTGTTAGACCTCCACTGTTTTATTTTTATATTAGATCATTAATTAGCTATATATTTTTTTACCTAGAGAGAATTATATCCGTGTTCTTAGCTGTTTGTTGCTCAACCTTAAATGTGCTCTGAGCTTACATTATGTACAGTGTGTTTGTTGGCTGCACTATACAAATAGAATTATTATTATTTTATATCTGATATAATTTTTTAAGAGTCATCCAGTAAATAAAAATGTATAAATTAGAAATTGTTTTTACTTACAAAAACAAGACGATAAATGAAGATTAAAAAAATGTTTATTGGAAGACAGATATTTATTTAAAAGAATTGCTTTTCATTATGGCTCTTGTTATAAAAGCCTCAATATTTTAAGGGGAAAATAAAACAACATGTTTTGATACAACAAATTATATTATTGAGAGCAAAAGAGCCATTTCTTCATATTTAATAATCAATTTTGTTTAAATATTTGTTTATATTGAGGTCATGCAGCAGTGTGCTGGTTAAAAAAACTGGATAGAAAAGAAAAAAACAAGCTAAATTTTTTAAATTGAAAAGTAAAAACTAATCCTGTCTGACCAAATTGATACATTATAAAAAAAAAATCTGTATAAAATAGTAAAAACTAGCAAAGATTTAATGTGTCAATAATAAAATGAATAAATTGATTCATGAACAATACTGACAATGTCTGCAAAATCTGCCCCAGACCCCCCCTCCCTTAAGGCTTCATGGGATAAAATGCTGTAGCTGTAAACCATTTTGAATGAGCTCAGATGTGTAATGTCATCAGACATAAAAACAACAACAATGTAAAGACAATTTTATATTCAATAAAACTATAACATCGTGTTACAATAGACTGCAACAAAATCAGCATGGAAAAAGTTAATTTAGTAATTATTAGAAGTAGGCCATTGTTAAAATAGCACTTATTATGTAAAAAGATTATTGATAAACTATGCACTTCCACTTAAGGTAACAGCTGACAGAAAAGAATTTGTCAATGCCAACTATTGTAAAATAGTGGGCTTCTCCAACTTATTTCTAGAGAAGAAAAGCATGTGGTTTACCATTTTATCATAATTTGGGGATCAGCAGCCAACATATATGAAAGCCATAAAACATAATTGCATGTTCAGACTACGAGACCTCAATTCTTAGTACTGTAACTGTAATCTAATTGATAATTACAAAATGCCAATTTTACTTTTACAAGTATTGATCAATTCCTGATTTTGTTTTAGAAATGAGACGAGATTGATCACATGACTGATTACATGGCTAGAATAAATTTACTACATTGAATTTTGTATAAAATCGGGTTGAATGCTGTTTGTACCTTTTAAAAATATCAATATAGCAAAAACATTACTACAAAAAAAGGGTAATATATTTTACAGTATTAAAAGAATGATTTATTCTAGCTGAATAAGGATAAAAGCCTTTTTTTTAAAAATAGATTGACATACAAAAAATGCAATATCAATAAATCTCTAGATATTCAACATAGAATATTTCTTACCCTGAAATTGTTTTTGTTACATTGGTAATACAAACTACATATTCCTTTTCACATTTTTACTATTAGGTTATTACTTCCAGGGGGGAAGCCATGAAGGCTAAGCCCCCCCCCCCCTTCTTCACGCCCCCATGAGTTTAAATAAAAACAATTTTTTTTTAAAGTTTTTTTTCAATATGTATAAAATTTGCAAAAAAAAATGGTAATGATAAATTTTTGTCATGTAAAAGTTCAGCCCACCTTGAAAAAATGTCTGGCTTCGCCTCTGATTACTTCAATTTTTTTTAAAATAAAGTAATTTAAATAAATATAGAGACAACAGTCCATAACTAACAGTGATAAAATTATTATTTGATAAGCATAAAGCAAGCAAAGAAATGACGTAAAATTGTTTTGATTTATTTTTTTTATGCTCTATTGTCAATGGCCCAGTTTAGCCAAAGACAAATTTAGGCACTGTAATGCTTAATTGATAATTTGAGCAATGAGCACTGGTATTTAGTAAAGATGTCTAAAAGCATGAATTGTTTATTAATATATCTAAGAGCATAAATTGTTTATTAATAGATCAAAAGTGACTATACTTTGGTTTGTAAAATGAAGTTCACAGAATTAGATCCAAATTTTAATCCTGCTAATGGAATGTACCAACATTTTTGTTTTGTGCGACAATCACATTAAAGCATAAGGTAAAAGAAAAAAACACTTTTCAGTCAAGAATTAGTCTTTTAAAAAAACATATAAAAAGACTAATCATTCTATCACATTGAGCAGTAAAACAAGTTCACTATTAAAAAAAAGTATGTCAGTAATGCATAAATTTTGTTCAGATTCAAATCTTCATTGGAGTTTTTTTTTTAAAGTATACAAAATACTGGAATAGAGAGTCCTGTAATACAATGATAAATAGTTCAAACATTCTTCAATATTTTTTTTTTATATTCATTACAAGTATAAATAACAAAAAGAATATGCTTAGGACACAATAAATTCTTTATAGAAGGAGCATCTGTAATGTATAAGATAATAAACTTGGTTAAAACAAACAACTTATGCGCTTTAAAATAAAAAATCAATTATCAACCACATTTATGCTTCTAAATATATCATATCTCTCAGAATAGAATTAAATAGTTACCCTTGATATTGATATAAAAAAATAGTGAGCAGTTGGAAGTTAATTTTATAGTGGGTTCTGTTAAAGTCAGAACATTAATTACAGTAGTTTTTTTTATTATATATTAAGAACATAAATCAATTTTTAATGAATAAGATTAAAAAATATAATGTTCTGTTAACAAGCATAGCGAAAATCTAGACTTTAAAGCATGTTAGTAATAAAAATATTCAGTGCGGAGTGATGGATGTACCAGTGGAAAAAAAAATGTGGCATAAAAATTAAATATGAATGCTAAATTATTCTCTTTTTTATAGTATTCAATAAAATTGATTGTATTTATTTATTTATTATAAAAAGGAGTTTATTTAATAAAAATTCATTCTTAGTGCTGATCATGTTTTATGGACAGAAAATTGTTGTCAATAAAATAAAAGGTTTTATAGTATTTGTAATTGAAATGTCCTGAATTGAAAGGTACTCCATAACTGATGAAAAATCCAGGTTAGTCATTAGAACCAGAATGAATTTGATAACTTTATGATTAGAATTGGAATACCGGGTATATCAATTGACCCTGTATAAATTCTAAAAAATCAGAAATTTAAATAAAATTTTGGAATGTCCAACAGCAAATGTTTTTAAAAAATGATTAATCTGATTAAAAACTAAGAGCTCTCTAATTCTCAAGGGTCATGGTAAAAAAAAAAAATATATATATACATAAAATATATATAAATATTTGATTCACATCCGTGGGCTTCATCAAAATACAAATTCATCATATGTCGCAGACCAGCGCATCGTGACCATCCAAGATGGAAGTTCCTGTTCAAGGCCTAACAGGTCTGGAGTCAACTTTTAACAAAGAAGCAAAGAAAAAATAAGTTGAAAAGATACTTTAAAAGTCATAATCATAAAACTGTTAAATTGTTAAGAATATTATTTTTTTTGTATTGTGATAAAAAATACAACAAAAAAATTCTTTGAGGCGATCTGTAAAACCAATATGGCAATAGAATATTTTAGCTCAGGGGTCAGCTAACGTTTGATAACAGTGTGCCAAAGTAGGATTTCTAATTCATGCAGCATGCCAACAGCCTAAGAGTCATCTTGCATTAAATTTCTAGGAGAAGAGGACTTGTGGCTCTTTCGCATTGAAAAAAGTACATAAAAGAAGATTCATCAGCATCATCAATCCCCATGACCGTTGTGGTTGTTGGGGGGGGGGGGGGGGGAGAAAGACACCTCAGCAGTCAGCTTTCTCCACTTTTGCCTATCTTAAGTGGTTGTCAATAGTTGAGCCAACTGCAGCCCTGTCCAGTACTTTACAATAGCACCATGCAATACATGTATAGAATGCCATGCACTTGTAATTATTCAGAGTATCGATCTATCATTATTATTTAGTACAAATGCATATGCAAAGTAAAGTGCCAGTACCCGATGGACCAAATTGATCAAAGGGCTGGTGAAGCAGCCTTGTGTGTAGCCAGTGAAATGCAAAGCCTCCTTTACTTTACACCAGCTCATGTCAAGTACCCAACAGAGCTGGGTAGATTCAGGGACAACCTCGAGTCCCGAGAATAAATCCTAGCCTTCACCAGGATTCGAACCCAGGACTTTCGGTACGCCAGCCAGACAAGCTGCCGCTTGACCACTGTTCCCACTTGCAAATTTCTATGATATACTGGTAAAATCTAGAGCAAGGGTCGGCATAAACCTTTATCTCATGGTGTGCCAAACTAGGATTTCTAAATCATTCAGCGTGCCAACGGCCTAAATGTCAACCTGTTCTATTATACTTGTTTTATTATTTTTTATAAGACAATTAATTTAACTCTGTTACAAGACCATCGTTAAATCGTTAAGGCGTTTTCATAGTTAAGAAATTAACGTGTTAGTGATTATCATCCTTTTAATTTGCATTTATATCTAATATAATATTTTATTACTAAACTTTCACATTTATGGTAATTATTTTGTAAACATTATCATTTGGCTGTCAAGAATATAGCAACTGCTTGTATTTATTATATTTTGTTCTCAGTTATAAATGAAACTTTCTTTTAATTACCCGTAGTTGTATTCCAATAAGAAATAATTACCTTGTTGAGCAGAATTGGTAGGTAGTAATCATACAAACTGGGTAGTTAATGTAATGTTTAAGAAATGTGCATATAATTTTTTTGTCACATAATATTTATATAATTTAAAAATACTTTTTACAGTTTGGTCATTATAAAGTTATAATTTGTACACCCTTTAGTCTTTTATAAAAGAAAAATAATAAAAATATTATTAGAAATATTAGCGCAAATAAAAAGGGCTAATTATTTCCCTTTAATTAAAAAAAAATAATTTTGTAAATTTGATTCAAAAGTGATGCCAAACAAGATAGACTAACTATGTTTTGTAATACAACAAATATTACTGACTATTACTGACATTATTATTTCATTATATAATTCCGCCATAATGGTATTCATTACAATATTTAATTAGAGAGATTCAAATAAACATTTCCTGCATTAATTGTTTGTCCATTTAACCAAAAGTAGTTTATCTTTTTAACAGTAGCCTAATAATGACAACAGCTGCATAATACAACGCTATTAAAAGGTCTCTTATATTTATTAAATTAATAAAAACTAATTTTGTTTTAGAACTACTTATATTATGTTTAATTATAGTAGACGAGCATAAAACACTTTAAAATGTAATTAGTCTGTATCATTTAATTTGCGCCTTGTCTTGAATGCTCTTCGCTAATTTTTAATGGCAGATACATATTTAGTCATTTCTGAGTAGTGAAGTGTAAGTGATCTCTTTGAATGCTTAACACAGCTTTCATGAGCAGTAAATACTGTTTACAAGTGTAAGTTGAACCAAAAGCTGAAAGTAGAGCTAATTAATGCCTGGCAGTTGAGAATAGCAGATGACTTTCCTAAGCATCGTCCTTCCAGATTTTCCCGCAATTCGGCATTTCAATGCCCATTGTATTTGGATGTTTAAAATTCAACTGGCAGCATTTTAAAATTATCGATATCCCTCCAATAAAATACATCTAGGCCTGCATCTAAGAAGGTTGTAGTAAGATCAAGCCAGTTAGGCTTGATGAGGTATGAAAAAATGATTCCATGAATTTGAAAGTTTTGCCTTTGTTTAGAAAACTATTTTTTGAGTGCTTCAAACTATATACTAAAAAAACCAACTATATATCTTAATGTATGCCTTAATAAAGGGAAGTACATATAGTTAAATGTTTTAAAATTGATTTCGCTCAAGATATAAGGAAATCCATTTCAGCGATCTAACAGGTCAAGTGCTGTTTGCCCCCGTCCTTGTCAATGCGTTCAACTCACTGAAATGTGTCGCTATGTCATTCAATTAAAAAACATCAGCTTTAACAGTCAGTTTTCCTCATTCAGAACCGGAAAATCAATAATAAAAAAACACAGTCTTGGCGGTCTCTCGTGGTCCATTGAAAATCGCTCTGCGCGTCAAGTTTGGCACGCGTGCCCTACGTTGCCGACCCCTGATCTAGAGTATAAATGAACATCTACAATTTTTTTTACTGATAATTAAAAACTACAATTTAAAGGAAAAGTAGATACCGGTATATTCAACACACAAAACTAATTTTTTTGTCAATTGATGACACAAAAGAACTGTTACACCTATATGAACCCCAGAGGATACATTTCACAAAAGCTAAGAATTTAGCAATTATCTGTAATATATCAGGTGAAAAATAAAATTACTTGAGTAGGGCCATGTAGATGATGCCCAGCAAATCCTATTCGGATGAGAGAGTGGTTGGCAGTTTCGGTACATTCAAGCTGAAACAAAGAAATCTTTGTAAGGTGAAAGAATACAAGTGATGGCTTTCCCTAAAATTCACAGGTAAGTTCTTATGTTGCAATACAAATAGCCAGTAGTAAAGTTCCTTTCAGACCATATTGATCCAAACTGTTGGAGTTGAGCAGCATACGCTATTTTCCATGACTGTACAAAGAGGATTGTATGTCCAGCACACTGCAGAACACTCTTTACTTTTGCCAAACTAATGCCCAGTGGGCATCAGAGCCTGGCAGATTTAGTCCCCCAAGACCCAAAGGAAAGTAAGCTGGTGATTGACCTGGATTCTATCCCTGGGACCCTATAGAATGGATAACATTGTAAAACATTTGAGAAATAAGGGCTATACAGCAGAGTCTCATTTTATACAATAACATGATTTATAAGTAAAGTAACATTTGGACCAAATAGATCATAGGGCCGGTGAAGCAGCGTTCACCAGTTTCTGTGGCCACGGCATACAAGGGGATGTGTGGCCAGCACTATGCCCAGCACTCACAGTTCTATGTAAGACTATGTATTTCTCTCTATATCTAGAAATGTAGTAAGCAAACATTCCATTTCTACAATGAGTACTCACATGGAAAATAGTACCAATAAATTAGATCTGCCTATTCTGCTCTATTTATAAAACTGAATAAAATGAACAATCCACTTCTACATTACATGGACATCCATAGAAAACAGCCATGTTGTATCCGGTGGACCAGCATGAGAGTAGTAAATAAAATACGTTGGGTATTGTATGGATGGCAAGGTGAAGGCCTCCACTGGGACGAAGTTGCCAAAGTCCCAGTATTTTATTTTGACCTTGTGCAGCTCCGAGATGAATATGGTGACATGGCTGGGCCCTAAAAAGATTAACAAAATATTGCTAAATTACATAGGTACACTCACTGGTATTTTATCGCCACAGTAGATGCATTAAATAAATGTCAAATTCATCCAGCTACACATTTTGACTGTCATTATACACACACACTTTACAGGAATCTTAATTGATTGACATTCAAAAATGTAACTGCAATAATTATTACTGAATGAGACCTTAACAATTATTTTATGAATCAGCCTTTTGAAATAATTAAAGCATTAGATATTTTTTATTTTAAAGAAAAGGACATTTCTTTCCGTACCAACCCAAGATATATCATCAATTTCATTTGGGTAGTTTATTTTTTAATTTTCTGATTTAAAAAAAACATACTTTCTGAGGTTTTAATTTGAATAAGATACCAGCAATACAGACCATATATTAGTTTGATTAGATCAGTCTTAGTCAGTTTCAATTAAAAATTAGATCTCATAATATTACCGGTACTAATAAAGATTTAACTTTTATTGTAACATTGTTTCTTCTACTTATTTTATTCCCTGTTCAATTTCCTTCAAATTGATATGAAATATTGCTACAAAAAAATTATATTCAAAACTCATGAATAAGTAAGAGCACCCAAAAATAATTCTAGCTGCCTAAAAACGGACAGGCACAAATGGGGAAACACATCTGGCATAGAAAGAGTTAAATTAAAGATAACAAGTATATACAATATACTGTATTTGTACAAATCTATCCTGAGCCTGTAAAAAGATCAATTTTGTGTCAAACAATTGGTCTATTGGAGCACTAGTAAAAAAATTATCATCATCATAGTCTAAAAAAATGTATCTTCAAATCCATGCAAAAACATCAACATTATGGTCTAAAAGATTTGTCTTCAATTCTTCAATCTTCACGGCTCTTTACCTGACATTGAAAATTTCAACCTGATCATGGATTCATTCAGATGCACTCTCTCTTTCAGCACAACCTTCACTCTTGTTAAGTTTAGCTCTGGGGCTGGGAAATCATACGTTTTCCTAGAGAAAGAGCACAAATAGATTTAATGGAAAGCCCACAGCTGATTATAAAAAGGTAATATAGAATTTGATTTTATTTTAGCTCAGTCTAGTGATAAGGAAATGGATCAAGGGGCTGGCACAAAATTGGCAGAGATGGTGAAGCATTTCTGATGAACCTATTGTCCTTTAAAGCATCTACCAGGAGATTGATTTCTGCCTGGTCTGTTGCATTGCAAGCTTGACTTTGATGCTTTCTTGTCAAACAATAGATGCTACAATAGCCAGGTCCTTTACTCTAGATGTGACAGAGTAAGTATTATTTTCCTTTAAACTAGAGGACATTGCATGTAGTCTATATATTGGACTTGGGGGGAGGATATTTGGCAACTGGGCATTTTGCTTTGGGTGATACAGCTACTTAAACTGGCAAACTAATGAACGAAAGCAGGATTAATTAGTTAAGAGTTAATTAGTTAATGAAAGCAATTAATTCCCCTGTAGAATTTTTTAATTCAGGGTGAACATAAAAAAATACGGGAAAAACTTGCAGATAGGCTACACAGAATGTGTGTAAATAGGTGAGAAAGAGAAAAGGACAGGAAAAGACATCAGGTCAGTTGGCAAGCAGTTAGTGTGCACGTTGGACAGGTCAGTAGAAAGCTAGTCATTAAATGTTAGTCCAGAGGATTTTATAAAGCATGTACTAGAAGAGTTAAGTTGTGCTAGAGATATTATGAATTGTTGGATTTTCTATTCATGATAAAAATGTATTTCTGTACAATTAATGTATTTCTATGCAATTAAAACTGTTAGTATAACAAATGATTTTGTTGAATTAATTGTATGCTTCTAGAAGAGCCTGAATGTGAAGATATGCAAGATATATGCTACTAATGAAGCAGATATTATTTACAAGATCATACAACAAAGATAACAATTACACCAATATATTTAGAACTATTTTCTATTTCTGGCACTCTTTAACTCATTTCCTGATGGAGATCATTTGAATTCAGAAACATTTACCTGGCGTCCACGTGTGGCAAAACTGGGAAGAGGTAGGGCCTGCCGCAGTAAACCCCATCGCAGGTGGCCTTGGTGGCACTCTCCAGGAGCCAGGGAGCGTACTGCATCAGCACCTTCCCGCCAAGGTAATCGATGGGCTTGTACCAGAGATGGGCATTCTTCCTGGTGACTTCTCCGGTGTGAGAGTGAAACCTTCTATCGATATGCTTGGAAGCACACAAAAGAAAGAAGATAATACAAAGGCAGCAAAACCAATGTTTAGTTTTGTAAAAAAGAAAGCAGAAAGAAAATTTAAAAACATAAATTAAAAAAATTGTGTGTGTTTGCACAGAACCAATCAAGATGAAGTAATGTTCTTTTGATAACTGGTGGAGTACTTACTAGGTTGGAGTGATACATAATTCACACAAATAGTTTGACCAAAATAGGAAATTGTGAATCCAGACTAATTTCTATCTAGCCTTTGGGTGTTTTTAAGTACTTATTTGAGAAAACCATATTCCTGGGAGTTTTATTTTTATTAATAATGATTTCAGTGAAATCACTATAAGGTTATTCACTATTCACTTTAAAAAAAAATCAATGCTGTGTTGTCCATTTTGGTGCACAAAGTTTGACTAACCTTTATCAATTTTCCCTTGCTTTTCCAAACCTGAAAAATCAGTCAGTGTTTACTAACCTTTCGCAAACTGTATAAACCCTGGAGGAATATGACACGTAAATAATTTCTTTTCCTACCACAATGATTCCTCTTTGGACAGAAACATCCTGCTGATTGGTGGAGTAAGGGAAGCCTGCAGGCGTTATGATCACAGAGGCCAGCGCCAGGCCGATGACCACTGTTGTTGTTGAGACGACACGACCCACTTTGCTATTGGTGTAAACAAAACCAATCTGTGGGGTGTAGAAATAATAACATAAAAGTATTAGTGCTGATATAGATGTATTAGTGTTATATTACTTAGTGTGTTACTATGTTAAACGTGTTATATCACTAATTCTTGTACTAATGTTATATTGTGCTAGTTGAAGTGCCAGTTTACTGTTGTTTCCTCATCCTTAATGAAAAAAAACAAATCTATATTATGTTATTATTATTATATTATAGTATTTTTACATAATATTTCGTGAGAGATTAGACAAATCTATGCTATTGTGACACACCTGGTAAGGTAGGCAGATCATTACAGATAAAGCGGAGACAAAGGCAATCAACATGTCAGGGTTATTCTCCATTCCAGACCTTCCCATGATGGGGATAAGGAGCATTAGAAGAGTGTAGGACATGCCAACAACATATAGGCTAGGGACGAATGATGCTAACAGGCAGAAGGCTACATCTGCAAGAGAACATTGGATAAACCAAGTTATGAATGCACAAGCGTAAATGTTTATTTCTCATTAAATTTCTATAATTTTAGTTTGTTGAACAAAATTACGAAACATGGATATGGTTGTGATTACTGATTTATATATCTCTAAAGTCCAGGATCAAGAGGATGACACACCAAGATCCTGTCCGCAGTCACAAGCACTACTCTGCTTCTCCCCACCTGCGTATTTCCCACGGATCATTATTTTGGTGGCTCACTTTCAAGACAATTATATACTTTTAGGTGACAGGTCACTTCATCCCCACAGGATTAAGTGTCTGGGGATTAAGTGACTCGAGGATTAAGTGACAAGGATTAAGTGTCTGGGGATGAAGTGACTGTGAACCATACTTTTACTATATAGGCCTGGACATCCAGGCATCAGGCTTAGTGAGACAGGTTTTTGCACACATTGCTTCATCCCCAACAAGTCTCAGTGGCTCTCTCACTGGTTTTATGAAATCTTGTAAGCGCAACAGGGAGTGTATCAGTGGTTTACACAATTCCCCAGACTTAGAGGCCCTTGGGTACAGAAGTGGGTTGTGATTACCAGGCTTGATAAGGTATACCCTCAGGTTGAAGAATAAATACGTAAAGCTATATCTGGCGACAACTTGTTTGTGGGTACATTGTTAACTATACAACATGGCAGAAACAATCGACTGTACCGGGTACTCCCCACTTTCAAAAGTTGTGTTTAGACCATCGCTACTCTCACAAGACAATATATAAATACAGTAACCATGGTAATCTCATGTCTATTTAAAACGTTTCCTGTATTGGGGGAGTCGCTAAAGGGGGTGTAGGGTACGTGCCCCTACCCATTTTTATTTCATCTTTTAAGTAACTGATGTAAATCATATAGGAACCTAACCCTCAGATGCTAATGACAATCACAGAGGTCACACAGAGGTCATACGTCCGAATGTGGACGAGTCAAAAAAGTAAATATTTAAACAAAATCCATCTATACAAATTTTTATAGCAAAATAGCAAGTGTTGTGTAAAAAGCAGTTTTTTTTTAATTCTTACTTGTGGGTTTTAATCCCAAGATCTGCAGGGCTGTGTAGACACATAAAGGACTCAGGATGAACATAAGCGGAAGAAAGGATGACATCAGGCCTTTGCTAGTCATCACAGCCATTATCAATGACCACAGCAACAAGTTGACATCTTGCAATAGGAGGACAACAGTTTCAGGATCCAAGTTCTGAAAGATAGTGAAAAGTTAAAACAATCTATTTAAGAAAAGAAAATTGGGTGAGAACTAGTGCACTGTGCAGTTTATTCCCAGCGCAACTTAAAGCTTGGAAAAGAAACAAATTCTCCGGGGGGGGGGGGGGGGGGGGGGGGGGGGGTCATGAGAAAACTGGGTCATCTTGGAGTTAATACCAATCCATTCCTACTGTCATGCAGTAGCCACATTTAGTTTAAGGGCAAGGTGGCCGAACGGCAGCATAATCGGCTGGGGTATTAAAGGTCCTGGGTTTGAATCCTGGTGAAGGCTAGGATTTGTTCCCAGGTCTGAAGGGTGTCCCCCCCCCCCTGGGTCTAACCAGCTCTGTTGGGTACCTGACTTTAGTTGGGGTAAAGTAAAGGTGGCCGGGCATTGAGCTGGCAACACAATCAACCAGTATGCCGTGGCCACAGAAACTGGTGAACCCTGCTTCCAATTCAGTCAAAAGGATACTTTTACATAACTTACATTTAGTTTAGAGAAAGCTATATATATATGATAAAAAATTATTCTGTTTTATGGGAAGGGAAAGATGCACTAAAGGTTAATAGCACAGAGAACACTTCCCAGAAATGCTTGGCTGGTCTAGTAACTGCGCTGGTGAGATATAGTTTTCTGTTTATATTAACTCTATGATAAAACAGAACATCTAACTTTTTGTTGATGAGTGGCATGGAATGGGTTGCCTGAACAAACCACAAAACCAGTAGTGTAACATCATTTAAAACACTATTCAAAATGCAAGACTAGACTCATTGTGTAGCACGCAATAATCTTCTTTATAGGAGGAGCTTCTGTAACATGTAAGATAAGTTAACACTAAAATAAATACTATATTTTAAAATATTTAGAATCCGTTCACCTTGAAGACTGTTCTTTTGAAAACCAAGTTCAAGGCTATGGCCGCTGTGCTGGAGGGCAACATAAACAGCCAGACAACATTCAGGTTGTGGGTGTAGTAGCTTAGGCTGCGGCCTATGGTGCTGAGAATAGCGGCCACGGCCAACGGAGCCAGCAGGATGATGCCCCAAGTGGCCAGCATGGTCAGGGCGGCCAGCATTAGTTGTTTAATCTTGGCTGAATAATCTGAGAAAATGACCAACAAATTTTATTATACTAAAAGTCTAAGTTAAAGTCAAGTTAAAAGTTTTAACAGGCAACAAGTTAAATAAGATAGTTATAGCAGGGCATTATTTATATTTGTAAGTTGTAGCTCAGAAAACTGAGCGATCTCTTTCTTGTGGTTGTGTGAGGTGTGTGTGTGGGTGTTCGTGTTGGAGTAATGTGTGAGTCAGTGTGGATGTGTGAATGTGGGAATTTGTGGGTGTGTAATAATCAGTATGCTTGGGGCTTTGGATCAGTGTAGGCATGACTTGTATGTGGGTGTGTAATAATCAGTGTGCTTGGGGCTTTGGATCAGTGTAGGCATGACTTGTATGTGGGTGTGAATAAAGGGAGAAAACTTTACATCAAATGTGTGAATGTGGATGTTTGAGGATACACAATTGTATGGAAGGTGATGGTCAGAACATGAGTATGACTGTGTGGGTGTATGTTGTGGAAGGTTCATTTTTTAGAATCATTTAGATCGAGTGAAAATATTTTAAAAGTACCAGTTCTATCCTTGAAAATGTTTTTCAGATAAGCAGCAACAACGTAGACAAACGTTGACCAGTTCAAGATGAGGGACATTCGGTAAGGGTAAGACACCATGAAGTATCCAAGGAAATCAAAAAATACCAGCGAGCCGTGTTTGTCTGCGCCGGGATTGGTCAGTTTACAGCTGGAAGCCAGATTTTTCAAAGTGGCTAAAACATTTTCACCTAGGAAAAAAATCAAAAGATTTGTAGGCATTTTTGTATATTTCTGAGTGTGAAGTATTATATTTATTTGCTATAATGAAATTTCTATTCATTATTACAATCTACTGATTTTTTATACATCATAATACACAGTAAATATGTCAAGCGATATAAGTAAGAATAAAAGATGCGGAGGGTAGAGACTATCCAGTAGAGTGAACAAGCATTTTATTATATGCTTGTGAGTCCTGGACATTAACAGCTGAGCTAGAAAAGAAGATCAATGCCATGGGATGGGATGCTTTTGAAATCTTCTCAGCATCTGCTATAAAGACCACATCTCCAATGAGCTGATACGAAAAAATGATAATCCAGGATGTTGGACAATACGATGACCTGCTGGCCACAGTCAAGAAATGAAAGCTGGAATGGTATGGCCACATAAAAAGAGCGAATGGGATTGCAAAAACCATTAGGCAAAGGCATCACCAGAGGAGGGAGAAAAAGAGGAAGACAAAAGAAACAATGAGAGGACAAAAGAAACAATGAGAGGACAAAAGAAACAATGAGAGGACAAAAGAAACAATGAGAGGACAAAAGAAACAATGAGAGGACAAAAGAAACAATGAGAGGACAAAAGAAACAATGAGAGGACAAAAGAAACAATGAGAGGACAAAAGAAACAATGAGAGGACAAAAGAAACAATGAGAGGACAAAAGAAACAATGAGAGGACAACATCAGGCCACTGGATGGGAGTAAAGCTGTGCAACGCAATGAGAAGGGCTGAGAGACAGGAGGAATGGAGGAGGCTGGTGTACATATCATCTGTCGTGTCCAAACGGTCCAACAGGTTACGGGATATGTAGGATGTATGTAGGTAGGAACAAGCAATATCAAGTTGTAGGATAAAATGTAGATTACATCTTAAATCTTCTAAAATTCGTTTTCAAAATTAGATGTGTGTAGAATATGGAATCCTATGTAAGTTTTATTAGTTTTTAGACAAATGTTTTGTTCAACCAAAACTCACTGAAATCAAATTGGTTTTTATGCCCACCAATACAGCTTCATCATCTAGACTAGGGATATAAATATTTAAAACATAGGTATACTTTAAGGCAATTAATTATACCATCCGTTGACTGTGAGATGGGCATCTGATAGAAAAACATTTAACTCTAAATCTCAAGAGTTCAGAACCAGCCATTGCCTCCAATTGAGACATACAAATTCAGTTCTCAACAAGTATTAAAGCTACCACTGTAATTCAATAATTACCTCCCATCGACATTAAAGCTACCACAGAAATGAAACAATTACCCCCCCTCTGCATAGATCCTGCAGCTATGTATTTGGGCACATCGTTCCTGGTGTGATACACGTAGCCGTTCTTGATGTGAGCTATATCAATACCTGAACAGAAATGAAAGGGCAAATATTGTGAGTAAACAAACACTGTCAAAACAAATTATCAGAGACAAAGCTGTTGAGCTTACCAATATGCAATACATATAAAATAAGTATAGTTTCCCGTCTGACCAAATTGATCATTGGGCCAGTGAAGCTTTTGTGGCAAGGGTATACAAAGGGATGTGTGACCAGCACAATGCCCAGCCGCCTTTACTATACCCCAGCTGGGTAGACTCAGGGAAACCTTCGAGTCCCAGGAAAAAAATCCTAGCCTTTACCAGGATTCGAGCCCAGGACCTTGCCTTGGGTATGCCAGCCGAATGTGCTTCCGCTCGGCCACCGTGCCCCCACTTATAACATAGTAAATGAAGAAATATTTTTAAGGAAAAGATATACTAATACATTTATTACAAGCTGACTTTCAGGACAACTCTAGGTAACTAAGCCATTTAGTCAAATGTAAATAAAAATGTGGCAGATAACTCTAAAGCTGTACAAGGTAAGTATTCAATTATAAGTCTGTGTGCTGAGATAATATTGGTAGCAAGATTGTATGAATTGGGAGAATAAAAAACGTGAAAGTAAAATTATGACCCAGTTAGAGACAGTGACCTAGAGGAGGTAATAACAAGGAGAACAGGAAGCCATGACCATTCGTGGAGATTGATAGAGTTAGCTGGACTGAGAACATTGCTATGCTATAGAATCTTCCACAGGTTACTATGGGATTGTGTGGTTAGCACAAGGCCCAGCCCAAACAAATGTCAGGTAACCATCGGAGCTGAGTGGACTCAGAGACACACTTCAGACCATGGAACGAATCCTAGCGTTAACCAGGATTTGAACCAAGGGCCTAAATTTGATGCGCCAAATGAACGTAGTGCCACCTGGCCACAGTGACCCCTAAAAGACAAAAAAAATAAAGCTTATCATTAATAGTTACTTTACCTGGTATAGCCCCGTAGTCTCGAAAGATACGGAAATCTGTATCAGAGGGTATCAGCCCTGTCTGAAATACTTCTTGCCCCAGCACTGAAGCGTGAGGGTATGGCGCAGACTCAATGTAGGCTTTGATTAACCAAGGGTGCTCTGGGCCTGTCAAAGTTTTATATATATATATATATATATATATATATATATATATATATATATATATATATGACTTTATTTTTCATGCAACAAACAACAAAATTCAATCTAAGATTGATTCTTAAAATATATAAGTAATGAATGAATGCATTAAGAGCTATGGGCAAAGTTTAGAATTAGGGCCTCGATCAGGAAATCGATTAGGACTTTGGCCTAAGCAAAATATCCCTTTCTCATAAGAAGTCTGATCCCCTGGCAAATTTTAAAAAATTAGAAATATTAGATATTTGGAAAAAAAAATTAAGCTTTTTATTGCTAATCTGGTCTTAATTACTGTGATAAAAAGTCCTAACTATACTAATATTGTTGTAAGTAAGCCTTTAATGGGACATGTAAGACGTGGGGAAGGAGGGGAATAGCTGGGATATTATTAAGAGAATAAGCTTTGCCTATGATAGCAAAACTCTTTGAGTTGCCTCTAGTACGTTTTTCATAACCTGATTCAGAAATATAACGTCCAAATACTTGAATTCGGTACTCTTTGTAAATGGTCTACTAAGTTAGGCTATATTTAGAATGACTGCTTTCATTATACAAACAATGCTATCCTATGGTGAGTTTGTGAAAAATCTATAATGACAGTTAGATAAACAATCTTATTCACTTAGGTGAAAAATTCTAGCAACAAAATTTAAAACAATGGTATGGTTTTATCTAAAGTAATTTAAAAAGTATTTTTAAAAAAGTATCTACTGTACCAGTTTGAAAAACTATCTCCCATCCCCCAGCTCCAGCTGAGTCTAAATTCACAAATGCTTTAACACTTGGAGCCCACTTGTGCTGAGTTATAAAAGCATGGCTGGTCTGAAAAAGGAGTAAAATAACTCAAGCATGTACAACATATTGATTCCTTTCAACTGCTTCTTTGTCCCTCTATAAATCTGATGAAGACATTTTCCCACCTAGATTGTCACATGGTTTGAATCGAGGATTTTAATTTCTGGGATCGGAGGTCTGACCATTGGTAATGGCCATCCAACATCTACCCGGGAAATGATGTGGATACTGTGCAGGCCACACGCTCTCTGTGCAAGCAGAGGCAAGAAACAAAAGGGTCAAAGTCAGCTTCAATATCCTGTTTGTGAAAAAGAGTGGTTTACTGAATTTGATTTACCTGCAGTATATTCTCTTCAGCACTATTGAAAAGAAAGATAATGTTGTGCAGCAAGTACAAGTCATGCTGCTGAGTCTCGGATAAAACCCTCAGTATTTCCAGCATAACACAACAGCTAGCTGCATCATCACCTGCTCCTAAGATGACATTATCATGCAGAGAATATTTAGTAACTTGAGAAACATATATTTACTTTGTACTTTAATAAATTAATGATAATATGATAGGATATTTCTTATACGTTTTACAGATGTTCCTTCTAGATAGAAGATTATTACGTCCACTAGGCCCAAAACTGCTGCAGGGTGGCAATGATCAGTCGGAGCCAGGGATAGAACCCGTGACGTGTCGGTTGACAGTCCGGTGAACTAACCGCTTGACTACCAAGCCATCACTATGATGGTCATTTACATAGCAATCTATTCAGACTTTTGCATAGCATCCTCAGTACCCTCTTGTTATATATTCAGATGCAGATGTGGTAGGGAAGGAACTAAAACACTAGTAATAAAAAAAGAGAAAGGTCTTTCAATTCTTTTTAAATTGATATACATGCACAGGGAAGATGTAGAAGAGGTATTATTATCATGGTGGAGCATCTATCATTAGTTGTAGTGGAAATTGTACAAAAGGGCCTATTATTGCAAGCCATTGAATAACTTTATTTTACAAATCCAAAGTGATTCTTGTGGGCTACTTGAGGTAAAATATTATCTTCCAACAAAACCAAACAAACATCGCTTTTAAAACCAGTTCTTCCTTAAAAACTAATAACTGAAATTTTTTTTTCATTGTACACTAAATACATTCATTAAAAAGAACAAAAGAACAGACATATAAGTATAAGGTTAATATGCATTCACCTGGACTGTCAACAACTGTATCATAGTGACAGTTGATTAGGACACTGCTTTCTGATTCTTGTTGGGGTGATACTTTAACTACAATATTGGTCAAATCCTGATAAACACTACTAAAGTGACCTACGCCATTGCTAACAAAATCTAAAATAAAACTTCCACTAGCTTTCTGGAGGTCAATGATCATGCTCATATTATTTATTTTTCCAGATATAATGGTCTTGATCGACTCTACTATATACTCTTTAGCTTTCTCGTTGGCTTCACTTCCTGAAACTCTGGGACCAAATCCTGTGAGAATATCTAGATGTTTCCGTGCACTTTCTTCTCTAAATTCAAAAGAATAAGAATTGTCTGCGGTTTTAGGAATTGGATATGAGTTTAGTCTGTGATGTACAAAAATACCAAGTAGTAAATAAAAAGTGCCAATAACAACATAAGACACTGCAGCTCGGGGTCGCGGTGTTCGTTCACGTCTGTTTTGATGATGGTGGACGGTATTGAGAGCTGGTTGTTCTTGTTGCTCAATTATGTTCCTGGGATCAACCTCAGATTCATTCAAAGGTCCATATCGTCGACGTAATTGATCATCCATTTATAAGTGACTTGTTTCTGTCATTAAAGTCATTAGAATCTGATGCAGATGCATAGATACACACTTGGAGGTGCTAGGCCAAAGGTAAATAAACCTGAAGTTTAAAAAAGGTCATTTG
Source organism: Anisus vortex (assembly GCA_949126835.1). NCBI lineage: Eukaryota > Metazoa > Mollusca > Gastropoda > Planorbidae > Anisus > Anisus vortex. Next base: position 45,900,663 of record OX421493.1, read on the forward strand.
CCGGCGGTGTCATAGAAATATAAGCTTCATGTATATTTTCATATTATCTCATTTAAAAAGACATTATGAATAATATAATACGTTGATTTGTTTAGGCCTAACTAAACGTATTTAAAAGTCTGAGACAATTTAAAAAAATATATATTTTATGTTATTGCATTCAAACTTCAGACAATATAAGGAGCGTCTGTACTCTTATATACAAATGAAATAAGATAGTGATATAGGCCTACAATCATATGATTCAGACATTTCGCAAAAATGTGGCCTGCGGCTGCAGTGCGTTCATGTAGTATAATATAGTCTATAGATGCTCCCATGCCCTTGGTAAAATATAAGTGCGTCTGCATTACATAGGTCTTTAAGCATATTATATCGGTCCTTTATAGGGCCTATTAATTTTGTACTATAATATATTATGCTTGTTTCTTAATAATGGTTTTAACCATTATAACTATATATTCACCCTTTTCCCTACACAAATTTCAAATGTTATTATTATATTTTATTATTCTCATTTTCTGTATAGGACTACTAATTAGGCTTACCATTTATTCCATATATGACTATTTTGTAATTATAGGCCTATCATCATCATCAATCCCATGACCGTTGTGGTCGTGGAGCGAATGGACACTTCGGCAGTCAACTTTCTCCACTTTTGCCTATCATGAGCGGTTGTCAATAGTTGAGTCAACTGCAGCCCTGTCCAATTCTTTACATTGTTAAACCAGCATCTCAACTGACGGCCTCTCCTACGTCCACCTTCCACCGTGCCCTGGAGGATTGTTTTTGGCAGGCCAGTGTGCCGAAACACATGACCGATGCATGTTACTTTGCGCCGTTTGATTGTTGCCATAATGTTTTCTGCTATTCATGATATTCTGTCCCAGACATACGCATTTGTAATTTATTTTCGAACGCCTGCAACTTGTTTTCAGTTGCTGATAGAAGCGTTCATGTCTCACATCTATACAGAACAATAGTTCTGACAAGGGCTCTGAAAAGTCTATGAGCTTTGTTGGGAGACCAATGCTTTTAATGGTCCAGATTCTGTTTAGCCATTATCGCCATCGCAGTCCCAATTCTTGCTCGGATTTCTGACTCACAGCGTCCGTCGGCGGATATCACTGCTCTTAGATATTTGAAATTATTAACTTCTTCCAGTTGTTAGTTCAATATGATGTTTGCCTATAGGTCTATATATAAATATATAAAGGTCAGGTATCCATCAGAGTTGGGTAGACTCAGGGACACCCTCAAATCCTGGGAAAAGGTCCTAGCTTCCACCAGGATTCGAACCTAGGACCCTTGGATCGCCAGTCGAACGCGCTGCCGCTCGGCTACTGTGACCCATATGAAAGCCATAATATGTCAGAGGTTTATTCTGGCTATCATGGCTTGGAATTTCATGAACGTATGGACAATAATAATGCGTAGAACAGCATCCCGATCGTCATTGACTAGAATTAAATGAGAAGTTATACTCTAAACCAGTAACCATTGATATTTATTGGTTAGAATGATTCAATTAAATATATATACTCGAATCTAGTTCTATATATTCTGAATGAATTTTAGACTATGTTGTGGGAGTTATTTTATTCATAAGTACAAAACAAAAAGGGGGATCCGTAAACACACTTAATTTTAGCCAGATTATTGTAGCATTTCACGTTCAATGTTTTCTACACAGAGATTAAAAAGATTGTGTTGTAAATTTATTTTTTTTGTCATTTTATTTTAATTTTAATTTATAACGGGCTATTTCTAAAGTGGTATGATCCTGTAATAATTGTAGGCCTGTATTCGGTAGATTTTTAACTATTTTGTTGACTAGTTTGAAACAATGAATAACATTTTCTTTTCCTAAAAAAATATCGTATTCTACATATTAAAACAATCTTTTTTTATAATAGTTTAATATTTAATATAATAGTTTTAATATAATATTTAAAAAAAAAAATAAACATATTACTCATTTTGTATTAGATTCTAGTGTTGCCTTAAAAAAATAAACGTTCAATCAATTAAAAAAGACAATTGGGTAGCTTTCTCTTAAACGTTCCGTCTTTGCTTTACCCTGTACCACTTTGTCTTTAAACTTTAATATTGAAAATAGGAAACATTAAAAATAATATCTTAAGAAGGATTTTCTTCCAAGCTTTTTAAAGCAGCATAATTATTACATATAAAAATTATTTTCTCACTTATTGAGTCGTAAAGTTCTTTTTGAGCTTTGTTTAACAATTCACATTTCAGTTCAGTCATTCAACTTAACTTAACATTTCAACGTTTACCAGTACATACATCAAAAGACCACAATAATTGTGCAAATCAGCATTGGTCAATGGTGTTGTCGGTGTTGTTGAGTGTAGTATTTTAATTACAAACTCTGTATACTTGCAATGTCGTCGAAAGAACGTTTCAAACCCAACGAAGGAGACTGGATTTGTTCTGATCCCAAGTAATATATATATTTATATAGGCCTAGATTAGATCTAGATCTATATAATTTTGTGATTGTTATGTAGGCACTCAGTGTGATTATAATGTAGCCTATCCTATGTCCCTATGACTCTGCTGAGTCAATGAGTCTAGTTTATAGTAGGCCTATAGTAGTATAGAGTATAGACCTATAGACTATAGTGACTATAGTATAGTCTAGTAGGTAGTTTCAGTTTCCACATCCAACATTCCAACATAACATTGGCCAACATCGTCACTCGTCACTGCCACTACTGCATAGGCTGCACAGTATGAATACAGTACAGTCATAGTCTTATAATTTAGTCATAGTGACATTCATAGACTATCAGTATCAGTCTATCATAATCATAGCTAAGCATAGTCTATGACTAGATTAGACTTAGAGTTTAGAGACTTAGAACTTAGATTAAGAATTAATATTTATATAATTATATAATGAATTTGTCTATTTCTCGAACTTCAACTAGGCCAGGCCAGGCTACTTTCTACTACTACTATTATTAATTTTATTTAATATATCATTTATTCATTTATCTTCTAATTCTAATTATTACTATGTCTCTATGATCATGATGAGTAGGCCTATCTACTACTTACAACTAGATTTCACACTGCTATATTATACTATATAATAGTATATAGGTTATAGACTATAGGCTACTGCTGGCTACTATACTATTTAAATAAAAGGTCTATAGACACTAGGCCTATAGGTATAGGGCCTAGGCCTACTGTTCTACTAACAATAATTTGAAGGTATATTATAATACTATAACTATAGGTAGGCTATAAGCTATAGGCCTAACTATAGGCCCTACTATGACTATAGTCAATATAGTACTATACTACTACTACTAGTAAAAACTAACTTTGACTTAAAAAAAAACACTTATTGGATTAAAAGGCATTATAGGCTAATGATTTAAATGATGAGTAATCATTTTAACAAAACGTTTTGGAGGACCAGTAGGCAAATGATGTGATGTGTGATAATTTTCGTTACAATTTTTGATAGGGCCTATAGGCCTTCTATGTCAAAGTGACATAAATTATAATTGAATATTAAATTGAGGCTAATAAATATGAATCATTATAAAATATTATATATGATAGCCTTGGGCAAAGCCCTGAGGGGGGCTGATGTTTACAAAATAAAATAACCTGTATCACTGTATTAAATTTGCAACAAATTTGGTAACTTTGCCTTGCAAAAGTTTAGCCCCCCCCCCAAAAAAAAAATTCTGTCTTTGCCCCTGCTTATAGCCCTACACAATTAAGAAAATGACCTACACCATCAGATTAAATTTGACCGGTGGAATATAATTTTATCCAGCTTTCACACATTCATTGGACTTGTAGCCAGCTTGGCTCATGGGCATCTTGATACCGCCAGTACTGAAGTAATGTAATGCTGATATATAAAAAAATATCAGTATTTACCTATATAAATAAGTTTACAGACGTTCCTTCTAGAAAGAAGATTATTACGTCCACTAGGCCCAAAACTCCTGCAGGGCGACAGGGATCTGTCGGTGGCAGGGATAGAACCCGCGACGTGTCAGTTGGTTTTTGGTTGACAATCAGGCCAACTAACCGCTGGACCAGCCCAATAGAATTTACACAGACTCAGATAAATTACTTTGTAAGTTAAACGAAAATTGGAAATCTTATTCGTCATTTATTAGGCGTGTAGGCTGCATTTAATTTATATATAATTATATTTAACCTACATTTAAACTTAACGACCACCATTCATGTGTAATATTAAATGAATATTGTCTTTTCCACAGTCTCAGCCCACCAATCTTATATTCAAGCATTGTCTGTAATTGTCAATTGATAAAACATATTTTGAAATGTTTCTTTTTTTTTGCTTTTATCTTGACATAAATATTATAATAGATTAAGATAAGCCTACTAAGAATGTTTATGCAACCTGTGACCTAGCAGCACCACTCTCAACTGTTGCACCAGGGTTTGGGTTTGAATCCCGGTGACAGCTACACTGCTACACCTTGTTCCGGGGTTCTGAGGGTGTGTCCCTGGGTCTATCCAGCACTGATGGGTAACCTGACAAGTAACGTATCCCTTCGGACCAAATTAATCCATGTTGTCAGTGAAGCAGCGTTCACCAGTTTCTCTGGCCATAGCATACTTGGGGATTGTGTGGCCAGCACAATGCCCAGCCGCCTTTACTTCACCCTGTAACATCCCTTAATGTTGTATAATCTTTTACTTGTTTATGTCAGAGAAGGCTCATACAACAAACACAAGATGTACTTAAAGGCCTTACTTCACACATATAGTTTGTAGAAGTGGTATAAGGTTTGTTTAACACACACAGAAATAGTTATTAAAAAAGCAGGTAACACTTTGCAATGTGACATTAATCTAATAGTTTGGAATATTACATTAAATTATACACAATCTCTTTATAATTTTATACCAAGATACAGTCCAACCAACATCAGAAAATATCTAGTGACTCTTTTGTCGTCTGAACATCACACATCCCTCTTCTCTGACTCTCACACACTGTTCCCGATCTCCTACCAAATTCTCCCCTTCACATGACCTGTGCCCGAACAAAACACTTAACATAATTCACGTACCGGTCACGCCGCTGTCAACAACACAGCGCTCATGCAAAGACCAGTCATGGTATTCTTACCTACTTTTACAGATGTTAAACACCCCAACTAAAGTCAGGTGCCCATCAGAGTTTGGTAGACACCCTCCAATCTAAGGAACAAATCCTAGCCTTCACCAGGGTTTAGTACGCCAGTCGAATGTGCTGCCACTCGGCCACCTGACAGTAGTTAGGGATAAGTAAGGAGGCTGGGCATTGTGTTGGCTATATATATATCTTTGTATGTTGGCCACAGAAATGTGTGAAAGCTGCCTAACTGGCTCTATGACTGGTAATCAAATCAGTCTGAAAGGGTTACAGGTACCAATTTACTAAGAAAATATTTAGGTGATTACCTCAAAATGTCCAGTTACATCCTTGATTCAGATTGGATGCTTTCTAACTACAGGTGTAGTGTCAAGTCCCAATTTGAGTTATTTCATCATGATTTTTTAATAATAATTTCAAATATTATTTTTTTTAACTATATTTCTCTTCTAAAAATTGAACATTTCAGATGTGGAAATGTCAATTTTGCAAGGAGGGCAGAATGCAACAAATGTGGGAAAAGTAAGTTGCTTTATTGATTATATTATACAAAGCTTTGATACATTGTAGAAAAAGGAAACAATTTCCTTATATTGTAAAATGCATCAAGATGACATGTGTGAAAATGGGAATCTAACCAAAGCAAACTGAGGAGAGCACCACAGAAAAAAATATCTATTTTGGAAAAAAATATAATTTAAAGTAAAAATTGCCAAGTAAATTATCATTGCAACATTGTAAATTATCACACAATCTCCATATTGAGGTAAAATCGATTAAGATTTTATTTTATTATTTAAAAAAAATAATTTCAAACTTATGACAAAATAAATATAAGTTAAACCGTAAAACCAATGTGATTATTATCATTATGTTAAATTTCATATTAAATTATTATCTGTTCAGTTTAATTTACAGTTTGTTTAAAAATAATTAGTTTGTCTAAAATCTTTGCATTCTCATCAAAGCAAAATACTGAAAAAAGAAAGAAAAAAATATTGACAATGCTGATGCATAGACCTAGTTATTATTAAATGCTATAAATTTTTTTACGCCCGTTTTATTAGATCGTAAAGATGGTACAGTTTTTAAAAAAGGAGGTACAGAAATAGGAAAGCAGTTAGCAGAAAAAAGCAAAGGCCTGTTTAGTGCAGAGGACTGGCAATGTAAAAGGTATTATTCTATTATATTCTTATATCTAAGTCTATATACAATTGTATTTTAAATGGAAACAACATTTAGAACTACAGAAATAATGTCTTAACACTTTAACTTTGAAAAGCAGCAAAACTATTTCAATTTAAGAAACTGTCAGCATTTATTGCCAATGGAGAATTTTTCCACTTTTCAAATATTATTATTAACAATGTGTAAGTGATCCCTTCTAATATCAAAAATATGTTTGCATTAAATGTTTTTCAGATTAACTATGTATTAATAACTATGTAAAGTATGATTACATCTCGCACTAATATTTTTCTTTTAATTTTAGCTGCGGCAATGTGAACTGGGCCAGACGAATGACATGCAACATGTGCAATGCTCCAAAGTATGGCAAGATCGAACAGCGAACTGGATTCGGTGGTGGATATATGGAAAGAGATGAAGTTGTGGAATACAACAGACGAGAAGAATCTGATGATGAATATGATGAGGTGGTTTTCAAGTTTCTATTTAATTTTCACTACACATTTAGTTAAAATATGCATGTTTTTTTAAAATCTGGATCAATGAAAGCAACTTATATTTTATTTCATTGTTTTCTTTCTCTATTTAATACATGACGTACACATATTCTTTAACTTTTATCAGGTAAACTTCTGAATGTTACTTTCTAAAAAAGGAAAGATTTTGTTCATCTTGAAACAAATTGAGTTTGTTGCATTGGATTGATTTTAATGTTTCAGGTTACGAACCAAGTTGAGGAACGAATTAAGTTCGTAACCCGAGGTATTACTGTACCACAATGAAAGCTTCAACTTTATGAAATTATCAAGTCAGATAATGTTTGATTGGGGTGGGGAAACAAACTTTTCTCTATGTCTTATAAACAAAGACAGTTTTTGTTTTAAAGTTAAAATGATGGCCGAGCGGCAGTGCGCTAAGCTGGTGTTCTTAATGACCTGGGTTACAATCCTGGTGAAGACTAGGATTGTTCTTAGATCTAGAGGGTGTCCCTGAGTCTGCCCAGCTCATGTGGATACCTAACATTAGTTGGGGTAAAGTAAAGGCGGTTGGGCATTGTCATGGCCACACTACCCCCTAGTTTCTGTGGCCTCAGAAACTGGTGAACGCTGATTCACGGCCCTATGGATAAATTTGGTCCTACTGGATACTTTTATGTGCCTGTCAGGGCTTAAGTCTAAGATTGAGAATGCAGTAATTCAGATCTCTTGTAATGAAGACATGTTTATTGCTTGGTGTCATATCTTGCTTATGTTAATTGGCTCAAATGTTTGTCTTGTAGTTTGGCAGGAAGAAGAAAAAATTTCGACTCCCTAGGAGGAACAGTGAAGAACCTAGCAATGGAAGCCAGCTGCAACCAGAAAAGGCAGAGAAGCAGAAAGTTTATGATGATGATGAAGAAGAAGAAGATGATGAAGAAGGAGATGTTTCAAAATACAAGCTGGATTCTGAGGTATCTTTTGAGTTTTACCAGACGTTAACTGTCTTTGGGGTTAATACAGTCTGGGAAAGTTCGTTGTCAAAGTTTATGAACATCAAGCAAATTTGGTAACATTTTGTGAATTTGGCTGAAATAGACAAACAGCATTAACTCATTTGCTACTAACCTAGTTTCCAAAGACACCCGGGAAAGTACTAGCCAAAGGGAAGGAACTCCGAATTAAATTTAGTAAATTATTTTTTAATATTTTTTTTTATTGACTAAATATTCCCCAAAGTGAATAAAAATTACATCATAAAATAGATAAATATCTTAGCTTTCTGGAAATGTATACTTTTATACATAAAAAATGCCGAATTATCGGTAGAATCATTCGCTGAATGTTGAGACCCTATGATTTGGCTACTAAATATTTTCGCTAGCCCTACCGTCAAAGTCCGATAAAGTATAATAAAGCCCAAAAATCGAGTTGTAATGGAAATTCATCTAAGTCTATATCTGCAGCATCCTTATTATCAGAACTGTTGTTAAATGTTATATTTGGAGGTATAGAGCTATTAATAAATAAAGTAAAAAATTAAAAGCGAAGGCTATAAAAAAAAGTATTACAAGACGAAAGGCCACTGAAAACTACCCGTATTTTGAACACGCAACGAAAAAAAACGAAACTAGATAAAAACATCCGGTTTTTATTAACGAAACAGACTATATTCCTACTTTTTAAAAGCCGTGCTTGCAGCATTAAAAAAAAACCAGAACGCATGGCGAAAAATCAAGAAACGACAATAGGTTAGTCACACACGTAGCGGCCGCTTTAGGGCGCATTAGTACGGAGGGGGGTATGTCGCATTGAGTCGCAGTAGTAGCAAATGAGTTAAAATGTCTGTGTTTTTTAAAGGTAATAACCATGCTGTTATGTATTGGGGTCCTTAATAGCTTTTTTTTTTAAAAATATTCTACCATTGACTAATAGAGATTCAATTTACACTACCATATACAGTACTTGTGAGAGACATTTTACACATATTTGTTAATATTGATTTGTGAATTAATTTTAAAGTTTGGAATGGGAAATTTTTGTATCATTTTAGAGTAATAATGCTATTGTTATATAAGGAGAGATCTTTCCCTATTTAATCCTACAATTGACTTTTAATATTAAATTATAATTTGTCTCCTTTACACAAATGTCCCATACAATTAGGATGAGGAGGATGAAGATGGTGATATCTCCAAATACAAACTAGACAGTGATGGTGAAGATGATAAGAAAAAGAATACTTCTAGTTCTTCCTCCCACAAGAATTCGCCACATCGTTCATCAAGCTCTAGCTCTTCCAGTTCCAGTTCATCCTCCAGGTCAAGGTCCACGTCACCATCACCCAGGATGTCCAGATCCAGGTCGGGTTCTGCGAGCAGGCGCTCCGGCTCTGGCGACAGGAAAAGGTCGCGGTCTGACAGTCGAAAGCGTTCGCGGTCCGGTAGCAGAGGGCGTTCCCGTTCCAATAGCAGGAGGCGCTCGCGCTCTGATAGTGGGAAAAGAAATTCTCATTCAGACAGAAAACATCTGTCCAGGTCCAGGTAAAACCAGGGTATATGGTAACAACTCTAGGTAACCCCTAAAAGGTCAATATCAGTTTTTATTTGATTGTGTTAATAGTTTTGGGAGGTTGTCGTTCTGTTTTAGTTACTTTTTTGTTCTGACCCCACTTTCTTCTGTAATACACTTAGAAAATACATCTTTACATATTTTCACAAGTCTTTAGAAGACTACCAACCTACTGCTTATCTTCACATGTTTAGGATTCTTCTAAAAAAAATAACTTTTTATTAATACTTGCCGATTCTGCATTTTAATTTAAATTGTTTGTGTTCTCTTGTACACCCTTCAAGTAACATTTTTTGTGTGTGATATCTTACAATGCTTTTGAATCTATGTTTTATGTTGTTGTGGTACTTGCCTTTACTATTAAACATGCTTTTCTATTTAACTTAGGTCTCGGGACCGAGACATTAAAAGAGGCCGCAGAGAGAAATCAAGTTCCTCAGGCTCACGCTCTAGGTCCCGCTCTCCACTGTCCCACGCGGATTCCAAACGGTTGAGGTTTGAGATAGGATAGAATGCCTTGTCTGCCATTATAATGTTTCAATGATTTTTTTTACAGGAACTTATTTTTTTAATGGAAAATGGCAGATTTAAATAGTTTAATTATACCTTTACATAGGCACATATATATATATATTTTAAAGTTTATATACATTTCTCTGACTTTTATAAAATGTATTTCAAAGTTCAATAGTTAAAGCTCTTTAGAGAACATCTTATCTTATAAAAGCATTGCTATAAAGATAAAATTTAAAAAAAACTAGTTTACTATTAACATTTTACGTATGTACCATATCTTTATAAATATATAATACACATAAATGCACTTTTTGATTATTGCTCCCAATTGTATTCTGTATGTGTTTGAAAGTTTGATTTGAGTTTTGTTTTATTTTTCAGATACTAAGAGACAGTTCCCTCCCCTTTGTCAAGATGTGACTGAGAAGTTACAGGAAGTATTCTTCAAGGTTAATTTATCTCTTCCAAACTAATTTTGTCTCTTGCCCTGATAAATTACTTTTTTTGTGATTGTGTGTGTACATTCATTGAATATGCCCAAAGATATAAAGTGTGTGAGTGGACAGGTTGTACCTTTCTGGGACAGAGAGAAATGGGAATGTATTTTACGAATGTGAATGTATTTTACGAATGTGAATATATTTTACAAATGTGAATGTCATTCACGAATGTGAATGTGTTTTACACCAGAAGTGTGTGTGTGAAAAATGTAGGGATCTCGTCACATTTTAAAGTCGGGACTAAACATCAGACAATATATAGAAGCTATGATCTTGCTCCTAAATGCTTTCTGAAAGAGCAGAAAGGCCTTGGGATGCCCACCTCTGCCTCTCAAACATTTTGTTCATTATCGGCATAAATCGTTGATGGGGAACTGAATTTAACTAGTGGTCTTATAGTAACTTTTGTTTTTAAATGGATATTCATTTGAAGTATTTTTTAGGAAAACTTTAAAAACTAAATTGAATTTAAATTATGAATTGAATTTTAAAAGGTAATGATTTGCAATGTTCTGATCTCTGGATGTTTAAACAACCCATTCCATATTGAAAAAAAATAAATACATAAATAGTGAAAAATGACCATGGGTAATAATAAATAATCATGATTTGATGGTTGTCTAGAAAAAAAAGTGAATAATTTTCAAATGTTCAAATTTGTATTCCAAATTAAAATAAGATTCCTTTTTCAATGAAATAAATTAAATAAAACGTATTTTAGCTTTTATTATTATTATTTTTAGCTTGTACAATAAATAAAGGAGTGAATTTGTATAAAAACTAGCATTTAAATTACACTTTTTTTTTTTTTGCATAGCCTCTATCTATAGGCCTAATATGTAAATCATATTTTTTTTTTATGAAAGCCATTTGGTTTTCTTTATGCCAAGTACATTTTTGACTTGGTTGTTACATAAAAATGTACAAGGTATGTTTGATTCCTATGATCTTTGCATTAACTAGAAGAAAAAACAATGACAGTTGGAATCTCCAAAATCTACAACTTATTCTTAAACTTAAACTATCATTTCTTATTTTTGTGTTTACTTCAGTCTAATTTTGTTTTGTGTTCAAGGACTATAGCGGTTGGAAGAGGTGGGCATCATGTTGGCTTTTGAAACATTAAAAAAAAAGAGAATAAATGACTTCAATTGATATAGTCTGGGTTTGGCTTGTAAGAAAAGTTTGAATCCCTCCACCATGGTTGGCTGAAACCCTAGTACTGGTAGTTGCTGTCTTGTGTATATATGTATCAGATTCAAAAGCTGAAGAAACAGTCTTGAAAGCATAAATTTATTTTTTTGTTCCTAAAGCCACTGCATAAATATTTCTGGTACAATGTGTGAATACTTTCTTTGTATTTTTTGTTTGTTTTTTAACTATTGAATTTGGATCTTAGTATTCAGACAAAAACAAATCCTGTTACTGTACTCTTGTGTTAATACAAATAGAGAGAAAGGAAAGCTGCGTAGATATGGAGTTTTAGTAATTTTGACCTTTTCTTCTAGGAATTTTTATAGTTATGTTCCATGTCCTGAAGTGAGTGTCTTGACTTGAACATTTTGTATCACAAAATCGTATCTGTTGATCAATACTGACTTTGATACTTAGAATAATAAGTAAATGTAAACGTTATAAAATTGTATTCACTGCAGAACCTTTGAAAAGACTTTCTGCTGTGTATGTGTGTGTTTTTTCCCCCTTACATTTAATACAGTTGTAAATGCAAACTGATACTTGGTTAAAGAAAATGGTTTTGTGGCTCTCCTATTTAAATAAAGGTGCATTTTTGAAAGCTAAGCCTGCTTCAGCCCACAATTTACTAACCAGTTTGGCAGCCTCTATGTCCCTGGGATTCATTCTCAATTAAGCTCTTTTATGCCTAGTACTGTAAGAAATAACTTGAGAATGTTAGCAAGTGGAAAGTGTGTGTGTGTGGGGGGGGGGGTATCTTTAAAAACTTATGGCCCTGTCAAATAAAGGCTGCAGTATATTCAATGTTCAAGATTTTCTTTGTCTCTATCATTGTATGCACACTTATTTTTGTATACAGGTGCTTTTTTTTTCAATTTAATACTCTTTTTTTTTTGGTGTTTATGTTTGGATTAATTAAAACTATAGTTGTCCTTTAGTCAGTGTTTATGTCTTTTAATTGTTCAAATTGAAAAATAAAATGACCTGGCTTAGTTATTAGTATGCTGCTAAATACTAAAAAAGATTTTCCTGTTTAATTTTTTAAGAGAATATATTTTAAATGTCTCAATTCAATACAATATACAGACTTATGTGCCATATACTGGCAACATGTTCTCTTATAAATAGATGGGAAGAAATTAACAAAATTGTTCAGAAGTTATATTATATAGGTAACAAATATTGAACTGTGTGGGCATAGACTAAGTTTAATGGAACTATATATGTAAGTGGGACCAGGGGCGAAGCCACAGGGGGGGCTGAGGGGGGCTAAGCCCCCCCTGGAATTTTAAAAAAATATCTTTTTCAACTCATTTTTTTTTAAATATGTACTAAATTTGCTAAAAATTGGGTAAATCTTTGTCACGCGAAAGTTCAGCCCCCCTGGTAATTGGTAAATATTTGTCATGCGAAATTTCAGCACCCCCTGGAAAAAAATTCTGGCTTCGCCCCTGAGTGGGACTCTATCAACACCTTTTCAAATGGTTCGGCCATTCCAAATAATGGTGGAGTGGAGAATATCCCTCCCCCACCACCAAAAATGCTCTAATTCACTCTAAGCAAAATTAGCCAATGGCAAACAGTCTACAGGTTGACCACATCTCAGATTCAAAGACATCTGGAAGCAGAATCTGAAGGCTTATACAGATTTGAAAAGTGGGAAAATCCTGGCTAGGAAGTCGTTGGTGGATCTCCTTACTTACACACAGGTCTGACTGCTACAACTTAGTACAAATCAAATCTGCAAAAGAAACAAAAGTCTGCCCCAGCCAAATCCTGGATGTTCTGTACGTACGTCAGAGCTGCAAGAAAGTTCTTAAGAACTTAAAACACTGCAGAGCCCACCCTTAGAGTAGTTAGAGCAAAAAAAGTTTAATTGAAATTGTCTTTTGAGTTTAGGGAGTCGATGTATTATTATAATTATAATGATATATAGGCCTATATATTATATGTGAAAAATATGGTAATATTGGTCTGTGAAGCGAGGGTTTAGTCCATATTGAAATGTGTATAGCTAGTAATATAAAGCAAGAAGTCATGCACAGGTCTTAGGACCTCTGTGTGAAGTGAGGGCTGAGTCTATTCTCTATATTTAGCACATAATATTTGCAAAAAAGTCAACTTTTCATGAAGAAGTTAAGAAACAATGTAACATGAAAATTATACAATTTAATTTAATACTTTTTGTTTTTGGTAGAAAAAAAATAATAGATTTTATTGAAAAGTATAAAAGTATTTTTTTCCTTTATAATAAATTGAAGTACAAAAACAAGGTGAAAGTTAACCAGAAAAACAGTGAAGGGTAATTGCTTGAAACAAACCCTACCCTGTCTTAGAGATAACTTCAGGAAGGGTATGTGTACATGGCTTCAACATCACATAGAATTATTTACATAGAAATAAATTATATAAATGCAGATGTGTGCTTTAAGCACACAGAGACACGAAAAAGGAAATAATGCCATTTTGAGTTGACATGAGATAGTGTAGCATGAAATATGGTTGACATTGAAATAATTGAACGTTTACATGACAATTGACAAGTCTTAACAATTTCAATTATGCATGCATGGTGAACCTGAAAGGTCAATGCGTTCCAACACTTCCGGTCCTATTAGTTTATTTACTAACAAAACATGCCTATGTGCTGTGGTCTTGGTTGTTCTGCGAATAAGAAATGATGTAGGGATACAATCAGAATTAGTTCCAAAAGATGTTGCCGAAAGAAAACGATTGATTTTGAAAATCAGACGTGAGAATCACTTATTTTGAATGTAAGATTTTTTTTTTCAAATTCATTAACTGGAAGTAAGTGTATGCATTGACACCTGACCTATATAGTTTATTTTATGCTAGTTGTAAACTAACAAAATTTTAATTACCTGTAGGCCTATATAACTTAATGCGATTAACAAGTAAGTCGACTATTAATTATTGCACTAACATTTTTTATGCTAAAACAGATTCCCCATAACTAAACGTTTAGCCCCTTGTATATTTCTGAGAGCTATACTTGAAAAAAAAAAACGATGACATTATTTAAAGTTTATTGACGGAAATAAACCGGAAGTTCATGTACACATGCATTGAGCCAAAAAGGTCTGGCCTCATTAATTAAGACTTGTCAATATCCCGGGGGAAATACCCGGTAATAAAAAGTACAACTGGGAAATGGTTGGAGTTGGAGAACAATTCTGTTGTTCTGTACACATCATTTTTTTTACAGCAAGTTTACAAGATATAAATATTATCTTACCGTACTATAAATGAAAACGAACCATGAAATGTTTGTGTTTTAAGTAACCTACATTATAAATACATTTAGGCTACGCCTAACTTATTTTTGGCAGCTATCTCACATTACAATAAAATAATTTAGACATCTGGCAGATTGCGAGAAAGAAAGAGGTCTTTAGGAAATTTAACATTCAATGAATGAATAATAAATGCCAATATTCCCTGAGAATGTTTTATATACACAATGTTTGTTTATTTTTATAACGAAAAAAAGTCTATTCTCTTTACAAACAAGAGTAAAATATCTCTGATTATTTTCATCTACTAAATATTTGGAACTAACACTGCCAACGGTTCTACAGTCAGTAAAAACCTTTATGCTTTTATCTCTTGTCTTAATAATAAATAGACACAAAATAATTCAGTCAATTAATAATAATAGGGCCTACACAAAAATATACACGAAGAGATTAATGCGCCAGATTTTATGGTTGGTAATAGTGACTGTGTAGGCCTACATGTGAGTGTGTATACGTATAAGGGACGGTGTAATTATAAACTGACTGAGACACAGTGGACTACCAGATTAAAATCTTACAATTTGCAGTTATAGATTTAGATCTAGATCTTTAACAACCGAAGTGAAAAAAAAAAAGAAAAAAGTTAACCAGTTCCACCCCACACATGACTGATTTTTTTATATTTTTTTGTGTGCATTGCGACTTAAGGTTAGTAATGCAAGGTCAGCCTGTGCAGCTACTAAGCATAATGCTTCTTCTTAACTGATAGTTTCAAAAGAAAGAGCAATTGTAAGTGTTCAGCCTTTTTTTGCGGATTCTTAACAATGTTGTGTTTTCATTAGTTCCAATTTTTAATACTGATGATTTAAGCAATTTTTGTGTTTAACTTGAGTAAAAGTGTGAGTATAAATGATAATGTAAGAGAAGTTTTTGAAATACTGTGAGGCCTTTACAGATACGGCCATTGATGCAGATTTCACCTGTTTAGCCACGGCTTAAAAGGGGATTATTTTGCCAACACTATGCATTTAATGTCCCCTATTAAACTTAAGTAGCATAGCTAGGTAGACTCAGGAACACCATCCAGGACAAGATAAAAATTCTCACGTTTTTTTTTAAAATCCGGATTTGAGCTTGAGATATTCATAATCTTAATGGTAATCCTTTTATCTGCCACCAGACCACAATAAAGTTTAGACCAGTTAGAGGCCTATTATCCCACTACCAGGATCTGAAACCCCGAGACCATTAGTCTGTCAACCAGCAATCTACCAACAGACCACAAAGAATCGGGTACATGCTATATTTGTCCAAAATTAGATTTAGTACTGTAGGCTACATTTCAATATGACACAGCAAATGGAAATCCGATATAGTTTCACAAACAAAACAAATGGAATGCATTCAAGGATCAAGTGCAGACATTCACTTTGATAGCAATCATAATAGTACAAGAGGAATACATTCACTTTGATAGCAATCATAATAGTACAAGATGAATACATTGGACTGTTTGCCTTCAGACATAAAAGGCCAAACATCAACCACCGGCCAGCCAGTTTTAAAAATTTTATACATTATAAAAGCCGAATCATATATATGAGGGACAAAGGAAAGAGGTTGACAGTGTTTGTTGTTCTTTACAGTACAAGTTACTACAAGCTTGGCTTCCGTGTTCTTGGTCGCCAGTGACAACAGCATTTACAATGTCTTAATGATTTTTTTATTTTTTATTTTAAGTTTGGACTTCGGGGGGATATATACGGGTGTCAGGTATCCAGTTTTGAACCGGGCAGTCTGGCATTTCCACATACTGTCTGGTATAAAATAAAAAGAGATAATCAACATGTATAACAATATACTTAATTTTCCCAAGGGTAGGATACCCGGGAGGGAAGAAGCGATAACTTTTCGGGTATTTTCTGGAGGTGTACGGTATTCTCTGAAAAGTTATCTGACAACCAAAGAGATACATAGAATTTAGTCATAGATTTTTTGTTTAGTTTTGGATATCAGAAATAGATTGGCCAATCTTGTTCAGGTTCTTAAGATATGTTAAATATGGCGATTTGACTATCATATAATTGTTCTCTTGGCTTTTGTATGAAACAAATAACACAACCATCACAATTGTATGATCAACATCTCAACATGAAAAAGTTACAATATCACCTGCCCGCTACTAACACTACTTTGCCGTATCAACGTCTTCACCTGCCTCCTGACTTGGCAATAGCAGACTGACAGCAACACCGTCAGAACGGACAGGCCTATACACGTGGCTATCAAAATCCAGCTGCTGGAAGGCTGGGTCATTATGTACATCGACTTCCGCTCCTCGTTCTGGTGCGGAGTTCTTGCACCTGGACACAAGCTTTCCGAGCACGTGGTATTCAGGAGATGGACATCGCTCCGGAGTTGTACGAGGTACAAGTTCGGGACTACCCAATTCCAGAAAGCCATTTTCTCAGGTTTGAACGAGTTGTCTGGAAGTACGGCCGCGTCGTCATTGATGGTCGTCATCTTTGTGAACGCTGGTGTGGTCTTGGTGTAGGGTGACATGTGAAAGTCTTCCAGTGGTTCCAGAGATGGGAGTCTGTGAATGGAGTTGCATAGTAGAAGTAGGCTACAGTGATACGTGATGCAATCTTAATATTAGATAAAATAGAAATGAAAAAAAATTACAAGTGATAATTTAGACGAACACTACTAATCACTAGATCTAGTTGTGAACTTCCGTAATCTTTGCTCTTTCTAGAATAGGCAATCTTTTCCCTTATACCCACTAGACCTCTCTCTCTCTGTTTTTTCACCCTCTCTATTTATCTATCTATCCATCCATTCATCAATCAATCTATGTATTTATCTTTTATTTCTACCTATCTATCTAGCATCTATCTATCATGATAATGATGGTGAATTGTATAGCATGACTCTGCATGCTATCTCAGTGCGCTCTTGTTCACAGTGTTATTTTTGGTTTGACCCGGAAGTTCAATGGAATTCATGCACCATTTCCCAAGTACTGATTAACTCAGCGCCATCTTGCTTCCGGAAGTAATAATTTAATAACTGAACTGTACAAGTCTCAAAGAAAAATTCCAATTATAATTATAAGCTTATATTGACTCTCTCTCAGTAGCGTAGCCAGGGGGGCCGCTCCCCCTACGCCCATTTTCCAATAAATGGGGTCTTTTTAAAATTATTTTTTTTTCCAATAACAGAGAGTAATGCCTTTTTTTATTTTAAGAATACAAAATGTGAAGAGGGACCTTACCGATAACAAAAAACGTAGGTCTTTTTAATGAATAAAACGTTTGACCTATCTAGTAATTTTAAAATGTGTTTTTCATTTAAATGCTAAGAAGTGGGACCTTTTTAAAACTGAAAAGGGAGGTCCTTTCAAGAAAAAGAACTAGGGGAGGTGATGACTAACGGTGATGTTCAAAGTAAAGCCTCTCAAGCTTAGAGGCAGTGACCGCCCGTAGGGGCCAAATGCTGCTTCTTCTGCATTCATAGATACTTATGAAATCTCCAGCCTCTCATACCTAAATGTTTCTGAATGGGCACTTTCACGTATATGTACTTTTTTCTGTGTTATGGTCTCCCTGTTTCTGATCTTATCTTATATATTACATACGCTCCTTCCCTAAAGAAGATTATTGCGTCCTACGCTCATCCGTGGTCTGATTCTATTCTTGCATTTTTATTAGTGGCATTAATGATATTAGGTTACTGGTTTTCCTGGTTTGTTCAGGAAACCCATTCCATGCTCGGATGCCACTCGGAAAGAAAGAGTACTTATATGCATTTGCTCTCCCATTAGGAAAGTGTTTTTGTCTTTATGTTTTTCTGAGCATTGCAACAGGTTGTTATTGTGTTGTATTTCTAAATTAGAGTTTAATGCCTTATTTATTATTACTACTTTACTCTTTGACCTTCTGTCCTCTAGAGCAGGGGTTGTCAGCCTTTTGTTAATAGTGTGCCAAACTAGGATTTCTAAATCATTCAGCATGCCAACAGCCTGAAAGTAGGCCCGCTCTTCTATATTTTTTAAATATTTTTATAAGAAAATTTATTTAGCGCCGTAGCAAGAAGAAGGCCAAAAGCAAAGGAACTTTTATAGAGAAAATCGATAAGCGTTTTATATTTAATTAAAAAAATTTTTTAGCAAGGTTGTGATTATTATCATTAGTATTTTATTAAACATTTATTACAAATAAATATTGTGATCAATGAGCTTTCACATTAGCCTAATGGCCTAATGGTTTAATGTCTAAGAATATATTAACGTTGTCAGGATATCAATTCTAGCATCAGCTAAAAATTCGTTCATTTTGATCTCTTTTTTTTTTTTTTCAAAAATGTTTATTGACACTTTTTACATGTACAATAACATTCATATATTCGTACATTAAGAGGAAGGATAGAAGACATTAATTGCAATTTTACAATTTTGATCTCAGTCTGATTGAGTTTGTAACATACACATATCATAGTAAAGCGGTGGATTTACGTAGTAATCATACATAGTAGGTAGTTAATGTAATGTTTAGATGTGTACATATTTTTTCTCCAGTCATATAATATTTATATAACTTTCAAATATATTTTATAAATTTTCATTTTAGTGATATAATTCTTAAGCTTTTTATTTTTTATAGAGGAAAAATAGAAAACATTTAGAATAAGAGCTTAAGTAACGCAAATAAAAACGGGTTAATTATCTCCCTTTAATTAAATGAAACTTTCCTAATTCGATTCTATAGTGAAACAAGTAATGTTTGTGATATAGCTAACATTACTTATTCATTAACATTTCTATATTCAAATCTAGCATCGTGGTATTTATTTCAACTAGACCTATATAGCAATTAGAGTTGCACAATTATTATACGTTAAACAGTTGTAGGCCTAAATAAACATTTCATGCATAATTAAGTTGATTTAAACATTAATATATTGCTAGTATACAAGCCTCTAATATTTATTACAATAATAAAACAAATCTTTTAGAATTCATTAGACAATATTTATGCTTATTTAAAGAAGAGGAGCGTAAAAACTATTTTAAATGTAATTAGTCCGTATTAATTGCTGAGCGCCTTGTCATCGGTGCTCTTCGCTAACAGTTGTACGCTGAACCAAAAGCTGAAAGTAGAGTGATTGCCCAGCAGTTAAGAAAAGCACTCGACCTGCAGAGTTTGCATTTAAAAATCTCCTTCTCGGAGGTATCCCGCGTGCCACTAAAAATCACTCTGCTTGCCAAAGTTTTTTCACGCGTGCATTAGGTTGCCACCCCTGTTCTAGAGTTTCTAGGTTTAGAGATTTAACTATTGGTGTTCCTTTTGTACAAGTTGTAAATATTCGATAGTATTGAACCTTGCAGCTCTTATCTGAATTTGTTCTAATTTTTTAATAATATATGTGCATTCTGGAAATCAGCAGTATCAATCAATTTTGCAGTAAGTTTTCGCCACTAATAGTTGCTCGGAAAAGAATCGTCAATAGTGAAATAAAAACTGCAGTAATACACAGCGCGTGTAGTCTTCCCCGAGGCACAGGGTATTCTTGTAAGAATTAATACGTACGAATTTTTAGTTCTTCTGGTTAATCTAGAAAAAGTGCTAAAAAAAGTGGGGCCTTTCTCTTAAAAGTTCGCTCCCCCCTAGCGCCAAAACCTGGCCACGCCACTGCTCTCTCTTCTATCTCTCTCTTTCTCTCTCTCTCTCTCTCTCTCTCTCTCTCTCTCTCTCTCTCTCTCTCTCTCTCTCTCTCTATCTCTATCTCAAACTCTCTCACTTCGTAGTACAAAATAAAACACCCCCCAGCCCTCTGTACAATTTTGTTTCTACCAGACTAAAAAGAAACACAAATACAAATCATGAAACAAGCCCTGCCTAAGTTCAATAGTTTCCTTCATTTTGAATCTTGGTCTGCAAGCATCATTTTTTGTATGTCTCTTTTATTGTATAGGCTCTATTGGGACTAAAAAGACATTTATATACAGCTATATTTGTATGACTATTTAGCAAAATACTATAGTAGAAACCAAATAAAGCCGCACATAAAGCTCACTTAATTTATCCCCAACTTAATTTCTAGCCCGACCCAATCTAATCCCGACTTAAATCAAACCCCACATTAATCTAACCCCGATTTAATCTATCTGCACAAGCCGACGTCTATTTTCCAAGCAGGGGGATTTTTTCAATGGGTGGGTGGGGGGGGGGGGATACTAAAGTGCCAAGTAGCCTACTCATCTACAAAAGACATATTTACTGTTTCAGTACGTCTGTAAACTTACATGTTTTTATTACACTTGTAAGTTTACAGAAGTTCTTTCTAGATAGAAGATTATTTTGTCCCATAGGCCCAAAACTTCTACAGGGCGGCAGAGATTGGTTGGCGGCAGGGATTGGTCGGCAGCAGGGCTAGGACCCGGATCGTTTTGCTGACAGTCCGGTGAACAAGCCGCAGGACCAGCCGGTTTCAAGGTCATACCCTGACCTGCCGTCGTCGGGTCGGATCCAATGTAATGTTTACCAAAGACTAACCAGTACTTACCCGTTCTTCACAAAGTTCACCCACAGCTGCATGAGTTTTATAGACATCGTCTGGTCCACAGCATTGTAGCGAAAGTTATCGTGACCTGTGAGAGGGTACCCAGACAGGTAGAACAGCTCCACACCGTGATAAACTCCTGGAAATGTTTTGTTTGAAAAAAAAAAAAGTTTTAGAGTGGCTTTTGTTGCCAAGAATGTTTTTCAAATTACGTAATAGACAGATGTGGCGGATACATGGAAGGTGGGTTGGGGGGGGGGGGGGGTTCTCAATAAAAGAATAGTGATACCAACGAATCAGTCATATTCTTCAGGAACAGCTTAATGCGCGCCTGATACAAGATACAAAAAGCATACACACAACAAGATCCCACCCCCGGTATAAGCAAGAGTGCCCTAATGCTGTATCTTTAACCTTTTTTTTTTTTTTTGAAAACCGAAAAATCTTTCACAATATTTAGGTTTCCGGCTTTTTATAAACAATAAAACAATTTACACACACACAAAAAGCGTTCTGCTATATATAATTCCGCTACACCGTTTTAGTAGGTAGCCGGGAGCGGTACAGCTGTCACAGCTTTGGTCTTCTGCCTTTGGAACCGCCAATGAATTAGATAATCAGTAGCTTTTTTAGAACTAGCCAGGAAAACGAAAATGATCAAGAAAGAAGCCATGATTTCTTTTCCACGGAGGCCCTGGGAGGTTTGTGGTGCAGAACTTTCGCATGACAAACACTTACAATATTAGTTCGACAATTTAGAACAGATTACACAATTTTTTTTCCAAAATGTCAAGAAAGGGCTTAGCCCACCCCCACACACTCACATACGACACCCCACACCCACCCTGTGGCTTTGCTACTGCTTCTGATCGATGTGGTATACCTCAAACCATAGCACGACATTAGTTGACAACACAAAAAACCTTCAGAACCTCGAGAA
Organism: Anisus vortex; assembly: GCA_949126835.1. Lineage (NCBI taxonomy): Eukaryota > Metazoa > Mollusca > Gastropoda > Planorbidae > Anisus > Anisus vortex. Next base: position 45,923,036 of record OX421493.1, read on the forward strand.
ATACACAGAGATAGAGAGAGATATGTGCTCATTCTTTATACAAGGCCTAGATTTATTTAAATTGCTACTTTCTTCCTCGGTGGCTATTGGTTATGTAATCGTTTGCTTAAAAACCAACCCCCTTTATTAATTTTTTTTTTTTTCAAAAGTCGAGATGGGGTATTAAGCTAATTAACCCTCTCTGTAGAATGAGGTCAAAAAAGTTTAAGAAAAACTTATGGAAACTGAAGAGGCTGGCGACGTATTTTTCACATTTAGTCTCCATTTAAAACCGCATTTTCAACCTTCGGGTCCGAGATGTTGAGGTGACCTTCTTAAAACGATACATCAACACTATTTCTAGCTGAGCTGTATTGTACATTGTACACCAAACAGAAACGACAGAATGATAAACATCCATATAATATAATATACATAGCTCAGTGAAAACATTCCATCTAAAGGGGCGATAAGTGATGAGGTAATTAAAGCGGAAGTCGATATAAAATATGTAGAGTTTAGTGCTGATTGAATGAAATGTAGACAAGGAGGTCGTTCATAAATGACGCCAATTACTATAGGAGTGATCCGGGGTCGGGGTAGGCAGTTAGAAACAAAGTTATTTGAAATGTAAAAATGTAAGAGGTGTTGAAGAGAATCGTGGCTATATCTTATTCCTTAATGAAGGAGAGAGGTGTAGGAATATCTAGTGATGTGTGACATATTTTGACATAACGTATAGCAGGGCGATATTTACACAATCATACATATAGCGGGACATCTAATGTGAAAGTTACCTTAGAAAAAACTAACCCATAAAAACCAAGTTTTTATTATACTCCCTTTCTTTGTAAACTAAGTTTACCATCATGTAATTAAATAATTGATTGACTACTGGAAATGAAACAAACACGACACGAATGTAAACATGAATTAATTTTTAAACCTTCATTCACAAAGCTAGAGCGCAAAGTTTGATGACGTCATAATAATCTCAGCGCATCCTGTTAGCGCATCTTTTTTTCTCTAGCTTTGTGACGAAAAGCCATACAAAGTTGGACCGCCATTTTTAACGTAAAACCAAAACAAAGCGTTAAATAAAAAAAAAATCAAAATGATAGTATAAGTTTCAGCTCGATTGGACGACGGGAAGTGGTCGAAAAATCGATGCAAAGTTTTACAAACAGGCAGACAGACAGACAGTACGAGCTAAGAGAAAGGGAGTAAAAAAATGTGTAGAGAGAAGGGTGAGGAAAAAAGAGAGTGAACGATCTGAAATTTGTATAAAACAGAAATTGAAGCAATGAAATAAGACACGTTTGAATTGATCCAATCATCTTACCGTCGGATTTCTCCTGCTGGGAAAGGTAATCGTAGTTATAGAAATACACGGTGACGTTCCTTGCGGCAAGCAGGTCAGCCGTCTGCTGGGTTGGCGCCGAAATAAAATAGTCGCCAACGATCTGGTGAAAAGGAAACACAATTTATAAAAGGTCCATGTGTTCCAATGATTGAAAGAAAAAAAAATAACAAAGAGTTAAATAAAATATATGGGTGCATATCTCAAACTATTGCTCGTCAGCCTTGTGACAGACGCAACACACAAACAAACACAGACAAATACAACATATTTATATAATAAAAGTCTCACTCAATGCTCAGATAAACATCAGTACAAAAACACTTTCCTTATCCCTAATGTAAGAACACATGCGTATAAGTACTCTTTTTTTTCCCGAGAGACATCCGAGCCAGAATGGGATGCCTGAACGAACCAGGAAAACCAGTAACTTAACATCATTTAAAACACTAATAGAAATGCATGACTAGACTCAAACCACTGATCTGCGTAGGACGCAAAAATCTTCTTTATAGAAAGAGCGTCTATAATATATAAGATAAGATAAGATTACACTGTACATACACGTACAGTGAGGCCGGCTGAGCCTGCGGTTGCTACACCGGGTATTCAATAAAACGGCCCGGGTTCTAGACTAGTCCTGCCGCCGTCCGATCCCTGTCACCCTACCGGAGTTTTTTGCCTATGACGTAATAATCTTCTATCTAGAAGGAACGTCTGTAAACTTAAAATGTTTTAATGTTTACACACATTGGCTACGGATAAATTCTCTTACGAGCAAACACCCATAAAAGAAACTAAATGTTTGATATTGTTTGATATGTGTTTTAAAAACAACAACAGTTTTATCTTGTTACTAAAAGCCCCCCCCCCTTTCCCTTACAAACATCCGACCCCCTCCTTCCGCTCCAGGGCAACGCCAATGCTTAGATTGTCTAGCCTAGGTGTGTTTGTTTTTTTACACAATGGCGAATCCAGGTAGCCTGCTTGATTTTCTACACCAGGGGTCGGCAACCTTTTGATAACAGCTGTAGCACTAAATTTCTCTTAGAAGAGACCTTGAATATACTTTAAATTAAGGCATCTTCTGCGTGTCATTGAAAATCCCTCGGCGTGCCAAGTCTGGCGCGCATGCCGTAGTAGGTTGCCGAGCCCTGTTCTACACCATGCTGGAAGTGTCCACCACTTTCCATACACAGAGCACGGCAGTTTAAAATTCTCGAGTTACAGCTCATGAGTTTGCCTTCTAAGGGAGGCTACAAAACGAATTATTTCTAATTTAAAATAATTCCACAGTTGTTTCCCTTACATAGCAGTTTCACTGTGTCGATTTTAACCTGTCATTTTTTTTTTAAAGTGACGATAATTTTTATACAAATGAATTCCAGGAATTGAAAGAGTTAATTTGTATTATATGTACCATTGAATGCGCACTCTAACACACAGATATGTAATGACACACGCAAACGCAAACACCATCACACAGATACACAGGCAAACACATCGTTAAACTGACCTCTACAAATCCTTTTTTAATTTCCTCGTCATCAAAATCATAAGGCCACCGGTAATACTGTTCTAAAACATTTTCTGTAAGGAGGAAAAGACAAAAATAAAATCAATAAATCATACCCTTGCTTGTGTTACTCTCACTGTTAACGCCATATCGAGATAGTATTGAAATCCATTGAGCTTAACTACAAGGCAAAAGAGGTATCAGGGGTTGGCAACCTCATCTATATGGTTTATAACGAGAGCCCTGCTATTTCTTTTATATCAATATATCTCTCTATCAATTTGTATATCTCTCAATCTATCTCTCTATCTCTATTTCTATCTCTCCATAAAACCATATTCCTATTCCGCCATCTATCTATCTGGCTTTCTCGACAGCTATTTATCTCTCTCAATCTATTTAAATCTATTATCTATCGCTCTATCTGTCTATTTTGTCATCTATCTACCCATTTCTATCTATCTATATCTCTATCTCTATATCTCAATATATCTTTATCTATCTTTATCTATTTATTTCTCTTTATCTCTTCATTCATATACATATAATCTCTCTCTCTCTCTCTCTCTCTCTCTCTCGCTATCTATGCATGGAACTAAATGATGGAACTATCTCTCTCTCTCTCTTTATCTATCTATATATCTATATCGATCTATGTATCTATCTTTCTATCTCTCCATCTCTCTTTCTCTCTCTATCTATTTATCTATATATCTATCAATGTCTGCATCAATCTGTTTATCTATTTATCTATCTATCTATCGGGCGACAGAGCAGGTATACGAGCGAGCCACCACGATAATGATTTGAGGTGAATTCCGCAGTTGAGTAGTAAAGTGTGGTGCATGTATTGCAGAAACCATACCCTATGCTACCCGACACGCCTTTGTGTGCCCCCCCCCCCCGGAACACCCCCTTACGCCCTTGAATAAAGAGTCGGAAGGCTCGTCCGTTTTCTTAAGGGCACTAATAAATCGGTAGTTTACAAACGCTATTTATAGCGGTGCCAAGTTATTTTCGTACTATATTCTGTTAGCTTGTACAGTTTTCCAAACTATAATGAGTATCTCTTGTAATAGTAATCAACACGGTGTTTTTCCTGAGTGGTTTATATGGGTTTATACCGTTTAAGACCGCTGTTGGTGGACCGCATTTGCTGAAACGCTATCGCTGGACCACAATAATTAATTGCTGGACCGCCATCTCCGCTAACGATGGACTTTTTTTTATTTGAAAACTTCAAGCGTAAGAGATTAGCTCTAACAACACCCTAACCCGGAAACAAAACCTACACATTTATTGTCCTTCACCGAGTTTTTTCTTTCTAACCAGACCGAAACTGGAGGGCGTGGCTGTTTCCGGAAAGGGGCGACAAGAACCTCACCACTATAGTTTATTGTAACCGCGTTTTTTTTTAAGACTGGCGAATCGATTACTGTTTGCGTACATGATGTTGTCGGGGACATCCGATTACTGTTGCCTCAGCGCACATCGTTAACACGGGATCTGATGCGAATATAATCGAACTCGTCCCCCTGACCCCTGTCCCTTCGTTCAGCCCCCCGAACCTGAAAACTGGACGTTTCCAAAAGCCAGCACAGGGTAATGGAAAGACTAAATACAAAGCTGATATAGCTTCTTTTCTGTATTTCCAAATGGACGCATAAATCTATATCATATTTGTTTGGCTTAAATTAATTCGTTTTCTTAAATATAACCTTAACATTTTTCTTGTTTTTATTTGTTTGGGTAACCGAGTACACAATACGAATAAGCTGACACAATCTCGTTATCAAGCGCCGCTGCTATACATTCAATAGAATTTAATCACATTTAATTACTTGAGCTCATGATCCTCTTTTAAATGTGCCTTATTCGCTAGATCCAAAACACAGTTGGTTTCACTGTCATCATCCTTCTATTATTTTCTGTATGTACTGAAAGGACTAAAGGACGATGCCTGTGAGACACCGTCCGAGAGTCAAATGCAATTTCAGCCCCGAACTGAGATTTCTCATTTTAGAGCCGGGTACAAGATAAGCGGAAGTACGTCATGCATGTAATGTAGTCAAGAAGTTGATGAAATCATCTTACCAACCCGCCTATTGTGTGGCTGCATGTTAGTTCTACTTGCTCCATTCGGTCTTCACCAAATGTACATTTGCAGGACCCTGGGATTTTGCGGACCAAATATATCCAGTGGGCCGGTGAAGCAGCGCTCATCAGTGTCTATGGCCACGGAATACTAGAGGATCGTGTGGCCAGTACAATTACCAGCCGCCTTTTGTTTACCCCAACGAAAGTCAGGTACCTATCAGAGCTGGGTAGACTTAGGGCACCATCCAGACACGGGAACAAAACCTAGCCTTCACTAGGATTCGAACCCAGGACCTTCGGTACTCCAGCCAAATGCGCTACCGCTCGGCGACCGTGCCTGTATTCGTACAACATAGTCTGTATGTGCGCCAGCCAAGTGGATTTTATCTGACGCTGGGATGTCCCCGTCTAGAGCGATTATTTTCGTGGTGGCTCACCCGTATACCTGCAATGTCGCCCGGTAGCACAAATCATATACTCTAGGTATGGGCATCCGGGCACAAGGGCGGGTTTTGACACTGACTGCTGCGCTCATTACTTACTTCCCCCCGACCCCATGCGTTCGCCCGCCGGTATATTCTTAATGTGAACGTATCGGCGGTTTACACATTTCGCCAGTCTTTGAGGCCAACCAGCTATGGCCAACCAGCCAGTCAGTAAACTTCAACAGATAGTTTTTTTTCTGTGGCATATTATTTATTTCCTAATGGTGTGGCCGCCGACCCCACAATCCAGCCGACCCACTCGGAATTTCGTTAAAACAGCGTGAATATATTTTAGATCAGGGGTCTCAAACACGCGGCCCGCGGGCCGCATGCAGCCCAGCAAGTGGATTTTTGTAGCCCGCAAGTAAGCCTACCAAAAAATGTACTATTCGCGAAATTCAGACAGCTAGTACTGATACACATCAAATTTTATTGTTAATTTTATATACGTAATATACTTAATAATAATAATGATGGTTCACTTTGGTATAATTCTTTGTGTCTAAATTGTAAATTGGCATATTATTAGTGATATGTAGTAAAATGAGATAAGATGTATGAAGTGTTTTTTGTTTACTAGGGTCGGGTTGTCCGGGGGTGGGGGGGGGTGTCCTTGACACATCTCTTAAGTGATAAAATGGCGCATGCCTTTATCCGAGTTTGAGAACCCTGTTTTAGATGATTCTCTTTTATCATTTCATGTCGCTGGCAAGTGTATGATGAACCCGACTATGTCTACAGGGGAAAGCCTTTAACCGTTTTTTTTGTCATGCGTTATACGGGTGATTGAATTAGAGCTTACACAGGCCAAATGCTCAAAGCTTAATTTACGTAAGCTTAATCTTAAAATATAAGTTTACGAAATGGAGCTACGTAAATAAATGTGTATAGTATCAGCTAATGTTATCCTTGAATAGAATTATACAACGTGCGCGCCTGATTTACCTAGCAAGCTTCGGATGTCTGGAAGATCAACACTGAATCCACTTATCACAGCTTGAAGACGCTGTAGTCCGTGTCTACCAACGCCATAGTTGTTGAGTAGTGGAACAGCTGTGGAAGTAATCAAGGCTTGTATCTGTAGCAATCAATCAATCAATCAACCAAACTATCTATCTTTTTATCAATCTGACTATCTATCCATTAATCTATCCGTTATCTATCTCTATCTACCCCTTGCTCTTTCTATCTGTTACTCAATTTATCAAAGGACTATTTAACTATCTTCAGTCACTCTAGCAATCTTTATCTGCAGGCCTTTCTATCTATCTATCTATCTATCTATCTATCTATCTATCTATCTATCTATCTATCTATCTATCTATCTATCTATCTATCTATCTATCTCTCTATCTATCTATCTATCTATCTATCTATCTATCTATTTATCTATCTATTTATCTATCTATCTATCTTTCTATCTATCTATCTATTTATCTATCTATCTATCTAGTTATCTATCTATCTATCTATTTATCTATCTATCTATCTATCTATCTATCTATCTATCTATCTATCTATCTATCTATCCATCTATCTATCCATCTATCTATCTATCTATTTATCTATCTATTTATCTATCTATCTATCTTTCTATCTATCTATCTATCTATCTATCTATCTATTTATCTATCTATCTATCTATTTATTCATCTATTTATCTATCTATCTATCTATTTATCCATCTATTTATCTATCTATCTATCTTTCTATCTATCTATCTATCTTTCTATCTATCTATCTATCTCTCTATTTATCTATCTATTTATCTATCTATCTATCTATCTATTTATCTATTTATCTATCTATCTATCTATCTATCTATTTATCTATTTATCTATCTATCTATCTATCTATCTATCTATCTATCTATCTATCTATCTATCTATCTATCTATCTATTAATCTAACCACACATCTATAAATTAATCTAGCAATCTGTATCTGTGGGCCTAACTATTTATCTATCTATCTACCTTTATTTATATCTATCTATCTATAAAACTACCTATCACTTAATCAATCTACCCACCTATCTATCTATCTATTTATCTATCTATCTATATCTATCTATGTATCTATCTATATATGAGTGTATGTCTTTATCTATATATCTATGTAGATAGATATGCCTTTCTTTCTCTCTCTAGCTCTCTATCTATCTATCTATCGTCTATCCATCGATCTGTCTATTAATCTATCTATTTATCCGTCGATCTATTTATTTGTCTGCCTTTCTAGCTATCTATCTTTCTATCTACCCGCATATCTATCTATCTCTCAGTCTGTCTGTCTGTCAATCTATCCACATTGTAATTTGCTTTTGGCTGGTCTCTCGGCCTCCTCCCTTCAAGGACTCCAACGTATCCAGAACTGCGCAGCCCGACTAGTTCTCAAGAAGAAGAAGTCAAATAATATCAATCCTCTGCTCCGATCTCTGCACTGGCTACCCATCAACAACCGGATCTCATATAAGCTGGCTTCCCTCTGTTATAGGTGCCTGAATAACTGCGCCCCGGATTATCTTCGCTCTTGTATGGAGCTCTACACCCAGTCCCGCCCACTTCGTTCGGCTTCTGACGCGCTTACTCTGCGGATCCCTCGTGTGAGGCTAGTGTCCGCTGGCGAACGTTCATTTTCCTACGCAGGACCGTCCGCTTGGAATCACCTCCCACTACAGCTTCGCTAGAGCCCTAGCTATGACACCTTCAGGAGCCGGCTGAAGACTCACCTATTTAGCGTATTATTACATATTCCGTTGTCTGTATTCTGTAACTGTCGTCAGCGCATGGAACTGGCACCAACGGGATATGCGCTATATAAGCACCGTAATTATTATTATTATTATTTATATTTATCTGTAAATCTATCTATCTGTCTATCTATCTATCTATCTATCTATCTATCTATCTATCTATCTATCTATCTATCTATCTATCTATCTATCTATCTATCTATCTATCTTAATATAAGTCACCATGTCTGCCTGGCTGCTAATATTTAGGTACTTCTGTATATTCGCCTTAATTTTAACAGCCTCTTCATATTCTTCATGCCTTTCTTTTCGACCAGGCATCCTCCCATCTGTTTCCCCACTTTTGCGCGCCTTCTGTTTGTCCGTCCGTCCGTCTGTCTTTGCTGCCTATTGTCCACGCCCCCCTCCCTCCAATACGTTACCTGCCATGAGGCCTTCATCCGTCGTTGTTCCGGTGAGTATGTCCACCCCGTTAATCTCACCTGTGGCCGCCAGTCTTTCAGGCGTGTCTGGCAGCACCGTGCCGTCCACCACTGGCCTGAAGGGTGGCACCAGAGACACGGGATGCTGTCAAAGATAAAAGGAACCTTTGGTTAAATTAGTAGATAAGTCAGTGGATAGATCAATGGATAAATCAGTGAATAAGTGGCTGTTAAATCACGTAAAACAATATAACCCGTTTTAAGCCAAGTACATTTAAAGTCGGGATAATATGATTCCTAGGGCCTTTGAAGCAACGTTCAATAGTGTCTGTGGCCACGGTTAGGGGATTCTGTGGCCGGCGCAATTCCCAGCTGCATTCACTTTTCCTTAACTAGGTACCCTTTTCTAGTACTTTCTGCACCACAATCTATATAAGTACGTATTGGTGCGGTTAATGTTGTTGATTTCTGATTAGCTACCAGTGAAGCTGTTAGTAATAGTGTACATAAGTTCAAGCATTAAATTCTTCTTTGAACATACATCGAGTGGCTTGAGTTATTATTATAGAAAACAAGAACCTAGACAGACTACAGAGGACCTGTGGAGTTGTAACACAAGAAATAGGGACTTAAAAAGTTGTGTTATTTTAATGTACTATATGTCAAACTAGACTTTGCGGTTGAGTATTACCTCTGGTTGCCCTAAGATAACTTTCTCTATTTCCTCTGAAGGCTTCTCCTGAAGACATCTCTTGACCTCTGCCGTGCCGTTACCATAACAACCGACGGCCGCCGTGAAAATCTTGAAATAAAAATTCGGCGTGCTCGGCTGGCGTGTCACCGCCCAGTTGGCGAAAGGCGAACCGCTCTGTTGTATTACCCTGGTAAACAAGCCTAAGGAAGAAAAAAATGATGAAAAATAAAACAGTGTTAAATTAAAAACAATAATAATCAATGACCATATCGCATGTAGCGGTGTCTCCACAATAATATGAAGAAGAAGACGAAAATAATGGCGTGGTAGATAACCATACTATCAACTGTAACTGGAAGGCAGATCAATAAAGACCCGAAGAAGACACCTTGAGGTGGATGGATGGTGATTGTGGAGTGCTTGTGGGAACTGCTCGACTTAAAGCCTATGCGGGGATACACGCCTGATACTCACTTGGAAGAGGCGGATCCAGGGAGGAAGGATTACATGATCTATATACATTTGTATAAAGTTAGATGTTTGTGTCAAACTCAATGATCATTGGTCAATATAAGAACACATGACCCTATTGTCTTTTATTCACATTTTGCGTTTATGTGGGTGTCCTCCGTAGTATAGAGGTAAAAATCCCCTACCTGGTTGACCTGAGTTCGATTCTTCTTAGGGTAATAGCTTGATCTATAATCTATATGATTTATATTATTTCTTTATTTCAATTGATCTATATTGTATACCATCTCTAATCTGCCTGATCTATATCATGCACTATCTACATTCATATCATTCATATTCTGTATGATGTTTTTCCAGTATTTTATTATACTAATATTATAATCAATTTCTATCACTTATTAACTAGAAGACTCTAAAAGTGCCAAATAAGAAACGGTCAACGCTCACCTTTAGCCAAAGGCATCAGCATGAGCAGACCAACACTACACCCTCCGGCACTGTGTCCGTCAATGGTCACTCTGTCAGGGTCTCCCCCGAAGTTGTGAATATTTCTCTGGATCCACCGTAGCGCCTCCAACTGGTCCAGCAGACCGTAATTTCCAGGAAAAGATTTGTCATTGGTTTCTAAGAATCCTGTGTGGAATTGAAATCGATGACGAAACGTTTTGAAATTTAATTTCCTAATTCTAAAACATAAACAGCGAAGGAAAAAATATAGGTTACATAAAAAGGATTTTTGGAACTTTTATTTTTTTTCTGCTTGGAGATTTTTTAATTAGGCTTTCAGAACTGTTTGTGTGTGTGTGTGTGAAAGGAGAGAGAGAGAGAGACAGAGAAATAGAAAAGAGAAAAAGAGAGAGAAAGAGAGAATGAAAAAAAGAGAGAAAGAGAAAGGGGGAAAAGAGACATAGAAAAAGAAATAGAAAGAAAGAGAACGAAAGAGTAAGAAATAGAGATAATTAGGATGAGAATAAAAGAGAAAGGGAAAGAAAGAGAATGAAAGAGAAACAGAGAGAAGTTGAGAATATATGTGTGCTGTACGACGAGGTGAGCCAAAGATCCATCTTTACATTGATCCCTACGTGGAACTATCCGCACTCTGCGAAAGCTTCAGTTTTGTTTACACAAGTCTCTAAGTAATTAATAATCCCAGGTACATCACATGAAATACAGTAACCTGGACACTTAATTATCCCACCCTCTTCCCTTCCGCCATCACTCAAACAGACTTGGGAACAAGAAATTCCGAATAATTATTTTCCACCAGATTTTAAAAACTAGACTCTCAAAACGGTAAAACTATAGTTATGGATTATAGCGTTCGGCTGGCGTACTGAGGGTCCTGAGTTCGAATCTTGGTGAAGGCTAGGATGTTTTTTCCCGGGGCTCAAGGGTGTCCTTGAGTCTACCCAGCTCTAATGAGCACCTGACTGTAGTTGGGATAAAGTAAAGGCGGCTGGGCCTAGTATGCTGTGGCCACAGAAACTGGTGAACGCTGCTTCACCGGCCCTATGGATCAACCTGGTCCAACTGGCTGGATACTTCATATCCCTGTTTTGATCTATTGAACATGTTATGTTATGTTATGTTATGTTATGTTATGTTAATGTTATGTTATGTTATGTTATTATGTTATGTTATGTTATGTTATGTTATGTTATGTCTCATTGCCTTGAAATACGTTTGCAAACACTATTAGTTGTGACCCAAATATAGCAAATTGTTTTTTTTTTTTATTGGATAAGGGAAACAAAATATATCTAACAAAACATGGCGAAAGGGAGGGTGGTTGAGAGTTCTCATTTGCCCAGATGGATGTTTATGACTCTCTCTGATTTCCTCAGCGGCACTCTACATAAATTTTTATCTCGCCTCTACGCCGTTAATTAAAGCGTATCATAACTGTGATAAATTTCCTCTGTTATCAGGGGAAAGCCTGAACGTTAATGTGAAATAAAAAGTAATTTTATTATCCACAGATACACACGACAAGGGGTGGGGGGGGGGGGTATACAGTAAGGAAGCCAAAGGATAACTGATTTGAGTTTATCCTTCATTTGGGAGATATCATTCTCTAACGTCAATTAGACGCTGTATTTGTGATGTAGTAAGATCTGATTCTTTACATGCATGTAATAATGTTTATTAGACGATGATGGTGCTGCGTTCTGTGTTAGTCAAGAAACCATTGACAGTGATATAATTTGGGTGTTTTAAGATAGACAATAATTTCTTTAAATGTACACCTTGTCGACTAATTCACCAATGATTGGAAGTTATAACTCTGTACAAGGTCGTCTGTGACATAACTACATCACTGAGTAGGCCTATAATGGAGTCAATGACATCACACATCGGGAATATACGGAGTTATCTAGGGCAGAGTCGGCAACCTAAGGCACAAACTTGGCACGCAGAGCGATTTTTAATGGCACGCGAGAAACCTGCAATAATTTTTTTATTGATGAAAAAAACAAACAACAGTATATGGTTCTTAATGAGGGAAACTGTTGATTCCCATGTTTCTGAATGACATAAAGACTAGAGATACATTTCAGTGAGTTGAACTTGCATTTACAAGGGCCACTAGAATGGATTTGCATTGAAACTGGACATATATTTTGCCGTGAAATCAATTTCAAAACATTTTACTGCATGTACATCCCTAGATTAGGGCATATATTTCGATAGATAGTTAAGGCTTTTTCAGAAGTAAGCTTACATAGAAGTATTTAAAGTTTTCTAACCAAAGGCGAGATTTTCAAAAACTTTTCAGAAATGGGCATCCAAATGTGCCCATTTGCGGAAAAATCTGAAAGGAAGCTTCTTAGCTCAGGAAAGTCATCTGCTAGTCTTAACTGATATGCATTCGCTCTTCTACTTTCAGCTTTTGGTTCAACTTACACTTATAAAGAAATAAAAATAAGTCTTTAATATTTTTTAAATTATAAAACATAACTTGTTTGGCATCGCTATTTTCTAATTAAAGGGAGATAATTAAAGCATTTTATTTGCGCTACTAATTTTTTTATGTGTCTTTTTTTTATTTTATAAAAAAAAAAAACGGCTTACAAGTTATAACTTTTAAATAAACAAACTTTTAAAAGTATTTGAAAATTGTTTAAATATTTTATGACTAAAGAATTTCTATGTATATCTTAAAACATTACATTAACTACCCAGTTTGTCTAATTACAATGTATCTATTCTGCTTATTTTTAATGTTAAACTATCGTAAATATCAAAAAAACACATATAAGGACATCTCAGTGAACTGAGATCACAATATAAAGATTAGTTTTAGATCCTCATCTTCAGTAAGAGACGGGCGAAACCGTTCACCATACTGATCGCCGCTCAATTGAGCGCTCACTATAAAGATCCGGATCCGTTCAACGGATCCACGGATCACTTAGTAATTTACCCCGCCCCCTCCATTTTTTACATGTTGGCTGTCAAGGGGAGAGAAAAACAACTTGGATCCCTTGTTGAAACGCCGTTTTTTTTTTGTTACTTAAACATTAACAAATATAAATAAGAAATAATGATTTTCAATGGGGCAAGGTAGCCGAGCGGCAGCGCGTGCGACTGGCAAGCCACATGTCCAGGGTTCGAATCCTGGTGCAGGCTAGGCCCTTTTCCCGGGTCTGGAGGGTGTCCCTGAGTCTACCCAGCCCTGATGGGGTATACCGTGGCCACAGAAACTGGTGAACGCTGCTTCACCGGACCTATGGATCAACTCGGTCCGACGGGATACTTTACTTATTCTCAATTCTCAATTGTCTAGTTGTAGGCTACTAAACTAATTATAATTAAACTTTTTATTTTTAATTTAAGCGATAATTCCTTTTTTTCATCTAATAATTAAAATTAAAATGGTCAATGTAAAATACTGTAATCATATTGGCTAATTATAATGCAAATATTGTATCATCAACATTATTTACAACTATTGGCTATGCCCGTCAAAATGACGGAGAAACGAATAATTACAATGTGTTTTGTTAAAAGAGAGTGTGTAACTTAAAAAAAAAAAGAGGGCGTGAATAGGGAAAACCCGTTAAGATCTCGCGTTCAACATTGCAAATGAACGGTGTGAAAGCATTTCAAAGGGACATTATTCTGAAAAATGGCGCTCAGTAGAACTTTTACATACGGTGATTAGTAATAGGCCTACGTTTATTAAAAAGAAATTGACGAATTAAGCAGTATTGTTTATATAAACAAACATATAAACAAACAAACTCACGGTAATTATATAGGCCTATATTGATTGATGATTGGTAGCAAATAAGCGATCAGACCCGGATCCTAAGTGAACTATGGAAACCAACATATAGAAATGCAGAATGGGAACGGATCAGTACTGATCCGGGTCTTTTGGCAGTGATCGGCTTTCAGATTCGTTCCTTTGAAAGACCCGGATCAGTCGATCAGTTCTTTAGTGAGCGACCCATCTCTATCTTGAGTACCAAAATAATGTTACGACTTTAGACAATAATTACCATAAATGTGTAAGTTAAGTAGACTAATAAAATATTGTATTTGATATAAATGCAAATAAAAAAGATGATAATCACTAACACATTATTTTTTGTATTCAATATAAAACGCTTTAACTATTTTCTCTATAATAATCTTCTTTGCTTTTGGCATTGGTCTTGATACGGAGTTAAATTAATTGTCCTATAAAAAAAAATTTGTTAAAGTATAATAGCACAGGTTGACTTTTAGGATGTTGGCACGGAGAATGATATAGAAATCCTAGTTTGGCACTCTGTTAGCAAAAGTTTGCCGACCCCTGATCTAGGGTTTATCTGTGAGCCGAGTATCACGACCCCTGATCTAGGGTTTATCTGTGAGCCGAATATCACGACCCCAGATCTAGGGTTTATCTGTGAGCCGAGCATCACTTGGTTTCATTTCTTTCATTACTTCGCTTTTATTATTATTTAATCGTTTACATTTATTACATCCCTTGCGCTATTTTTAGTTCTGACCTTTTGTTAAACAAACCACACTAACCATGTAAAAAAAAAAATGAGTACATGATACCTAGATCTATATTAAAAGTATTTTTCTGTTTCCAGAAGTTTTCAAATTAAAACTATCCAATGTAGATACACTCGTTGATAAATAAGAAGGGTTGCTCTCCCCTTTCAGGGAAAAGGGATTTCTACTTCTTCTTTGTACTGTGGAGGCTCCATTAGACCCAAGGAAAAAGTCCATAATTTTAGGGGGGATTTGATCACATATACTCTGGAATCAAATGTGTGCGTTAACTACTTATAAATATTTTATATCACACAAACAAGAGTTATAAACAGACGACGGAGTTTCATTGGAGGTATTTAATCCAACCCCCACCCTTCAGTGATGATTTAAAAGCTTCATTTATACAGCGATCGAACTAGATGCCTAATTTAAAAAATAACTTCACATAACAAACTTTTTTTCCCCTTCTATTAATAATAAATATTAAAATTTTGGCGAAACCTTAGTTAAGGTTTGCTATTTATTCGTTGTTTTATTCTTAAACGCCGTTTATCATAATGCTTATTATTAATTGTAGTAATGATTCGCTGTTTTCGAAATGTTTAAAAAAAAATTCTTTTCATATCTCTAAATTTAAAAACAAGTTCTTGATCAGATTCCTTATAGAGTCTATAAGGCCCTTGATGTTTGTTAATTTTATACATTCAACTTCATTAACCCCGTAGATACTGTTTTAATCTGTTAAAATTTTTTAATGTTAAACTTATTTGTTTCATATCTGGAATTTCATGGACATAAATAATCGTTTCTTTAGTTTTAAAGTAAATAAAAAAATCGTCGGCTAATAAATAAAGTTAAAAGACTAACAAAACTTGTTGGAGTCAGACAAAAGACCAATAAACATTTTAATAATTTCGAAATACCCTAATTCACTGAAGACCAAGTGACCTACTTCAGGAAATTGGTTCATCCCGGAAGCCTGGACTTATTTGAAGAAACGTAAGTAAGACACGCAACTCGTGGTTCAAGGCCATTGGGAGCCATTTTCTTAAAACCTCTCTATATTGAACGGCTGAAAGACAAACTTGTCGTTTGACGCGACAGGCGCTGCTTAGGGTGTTAAACTCCCTCGTTTCCCCCGTCCACATCCTCATCCTCACCCCTCTCTTATCTCTACCCCCACCCCGTCTCTTTCTTCCGCCTTTCCCCAATCATTCCATAAATTTATTGCAGCTGGTGTGCAAGGAAGAAAATATTGCGCTTAAAGTTATGGTTGGATTTGATGGTGGTTGCCGTTCTGTCTCAATGGCCAAAGACAAAACCCAAATCAATCGGGCAATGTTTTGTTTCCATGTTTACCTCTGTGTGTGTGTGCGCGTGCGTGGGTGTGTGTGTTTGTGTATGCGTGTGTTTGTGTGAGTGTCTGTGTGTAGGGCTAATCCGCAGCTGTTTCATACATCAAAAAGTAAATAAAAACGGAACATTTAAAAATAATTTAAATGTTTCATATTATGCTTTAGTTTACAATTTAAAGTTGAACTAGCTACGTGAGCTCCTATTAGCAGTAGACAGCACCGTATCAGTACAGTGCCATGGGCTGATAGTCCTTGTTTACTTTTTAATTACTGTTTTTTTTTTGTAAACATTATAATTTACAAATATTGTCTGTAGAGTTCGAGGCTTAGTAAACAAATAGTCACTATTTCGAGAACCAATTCTGATGCACAGAATAGACTGTTTGGCCTACCACAATAAGTTGTACAAGGTGTCAAATTTGAAAGTATAAAATGTCAAAGGATAAAGTCTCTCAGTTATCAATAAAGTTATAAAAACAAGGTGTCCGTAATGTAAACATAAGGTGTCTGTAATTTGAATATAATGTAAGTATAAGCAAAGACTATAGAGTCTAATAAGATGGACCGCTTGCTTTAATATTTCTGCTATTCGATGACTCAAAATCTTCTGTTTCGGAATTTCCGATCACACTTGGACTTATAGACTTCCGGTTCAGTAATTCGCTATGACTTCATCAATGGAAAACTATAAACTATGCTATCCCAGTTGCCAGGTAGCTGTTGTCAGAGAATTTAAAGGAATATTAGATGTAAATGTAAACTTTTATATAATTTATACAATGTACATGTTTTCATTTTTAAATGTCGTCGTTTCATTACCTTTTATAAATAATAAATAATTAAATTAAATTAAATAATTAATAAAATAAATGATTAAATTTACAATTATAGAGTCATGTAATATATAAAAGATTAGAACTTAAATAAAATTAAAATCGAAAGTTGTATACAGCAGAGGTCTCAAGGTCTTAAGGCAAGATTAGGACAGCGTTATTGTGTGCGCACGGAAACAACAACACTTAAGCTCTAAAAATAGAGCTAGCGGTCCATCTTATTATAGTCTTTGGTAATATTTGGTATAAGGTGTCTTAGATGCCAAAAAAAGGTAAGTATGCCGTACTATGTTCCATCATTTTATCCATCTACTTTCGAAAGACACACAGGAACAAACACACAAGCACAGACATACAAACACACGTGACAAACATAGTCAGCACATTCCATCCTTCATTGTCAGCTTCAGAATTATATAAAATCCCATCAGGTTACCGCAGACCTCACATAACTGCCAATCATAGGGTCATCTGGCATACACACACACAAACCAACCCCTTAATGTATGGTAGCCCCCAATGCCATCCAGCTGAAACCTCTCTTCCATGATCGACTGCCAATATCTCTGACGAATTCGAAGAAAATTTCAGCTAATTTTTTCCCCTTAGCCTCCCCCCAAAAAACACACACACACAAGTATGTCTCTCCCACATAATAACCCCTTCTGCGCCCACATAAGAACCCCCTCTGGAGCCCCCATCCCCTTTTCACCGTGCCCATATAGACACTTACTTACCCAGCGGCCCGAGCCTGTAATTGAAAGTGACGACAATGATGTCCCTTGCGGCAAGATGGCTGCCATCCATCATGGCGCCCATTCCGTTCTGATAGCTTCCGCCGTGTATGAAAACCAGAACTGCGTAACGTTTGCGGTGCTGCTGTTGACCACCGGCGTGACGCTGGCTGTGGCGCATCGTCTGGGGAAGGCAAAAAGAAGGCGGGAAACGGAAGAGGGAGAGAAAAGAAATAGTATTAAAAAACAAAACAATAACAAACATTTACGTAAAAATGAATTCAACAAATCCGCTCCATGAATTATCTTATCTTATATGTTACAGACGCTCCTTTTATACAGAAGATTATTGCGTCCTACGCTTATCCGTGGTCTGATTCTATTCTTGCATTTTGTTTCTTGTTTTAAATTATGTTAAATTACTGGATTTCCTGGTTTGTTCAGGGAACCCATTCCATATCTGGATGCCACTCGGTGGGGAAAGAGTACTTGCATTTGTTCTTGCATATGGTATAAGAAAAGTGTTTTTATTGGTCGGTTTAAAAATAGAAATCCTATAACACTACAACAGTACTAGTATTGATTTTGTGTATGGTCAAAACGAAGTCATAAATCTGATTAGATCAGCGATATTGATTTACAATGAAACACAATACCGATGATTGTTAAAAAAATGGAACCAATTCACCAATTTAATTATTAGATACTTTGAAAAAACCAGATGTAGAATAAAAACCTAGATCTGTGCACGTCAATGTTAGCGTCAACAATTTACTAATGAAATACCATCGAAACGCAGATGTAGAATAAAAAAAGAACTATTTAAAAAACAACAACTAGATATAGCGCTATGTCTTTGGCAGAAGGCCAGTGAGTTAGATAAGGATTAAACGATCAAACTGGAAGAAACATAGGTCTTATTGACAGAGAGCACTAAATTTTAGAGTTGCTTTTTTTATGTGTTCAAGTTGGCAACATTTCTCGAGATAAACTTTGATTTAAACATGGTCGTTGTTCGTCCAGGGGAGTTCACAACGTCTCTTTATTTCTACAATTAATTAAGATAAATGCAGAGTTTTCTCGCTATATCTTATACAAAGATAGGTATTAATTAATTTTTTTCAGAAATAATACTAAGCTTACGAATTTACGTATTTCTAGGTTTCGTTTTTGCTTTAGTCATATTGTTTTGATCATATTTATTAATGACAATACCAAACGCATTATATATATATATATATATATATATATATATATATATATATATATATATATATATAGAAAGAGAGAGAGAGAGAGAGAGAGAGAGAGAGAAAGAGAGAGAAAGAGAGAGAAAGAGAGAGAAAGAGAGAGAAAGAGAGAGAAAGAGAGAGAAAGAGAGAGAAAGAGAGAGAAAGAGAGAGAAAGAGAGAGAAAGAGAGAGAAAGAGAGAGAAAAAGAGAGAGAAAAAGAGAGAGAGAATAGTTTTCTTGTGTGTCTTATATATGGTTGAACGGACATTTTGTAACATTTTTTTAGTTTTAGAAACTCCTTCTATACAAAAGATTATTTTTCCTACGTCTAATCCGTGGTTTGAGTCTAATCATACATTATGTTTTATACATGATGTTATGGTGTTGGCTCGTTTTCTGATCAAGTTCAGACAGCCCTTTTTACGTCCGAATTTATTTCGTAAAGAAAGTCAAACTGTTCTTTCTTGGTCTATTTTTCATTCCTT
This sequence comes from Anisus vortex, assembly GCA_949126835.1. Taxonomy (NCBI): domain Eukaryota; kingdom Metazoa; phylum Mollusca; class Gastropoda; family Planorbidae; genus Anisus; species Anisus vortex. Next base: position 45,942,451 of record OX421493.1, read on the forward strand.
TCTCTATTTTTTCTTCCAAATTTGCATTTTCAAGTAAACATTCTAAATTATTCAATGCTCGGATGCCAGTCAAGAAGAAAGAGTAATTATTAACAAGCATTTGTTCTTACATATGGGATATAAAAAAGTGTTTCGATCCTAAACCTATCTGAGTATTGTAATAGATTGTTATTAGAGAGGATTTTTTAAAAAGAAAGTTACACTAAAACATACTGTACAACATAGAGCACCGCGTTACTGACCGGCGTCCCCTCCCCCCTTTCTTAACGCCACCCAAGTCTCCCCAATCCCGCGAGGCGTGAGCGAGTTGTTTTTATTATTTAAGTAACGAGGGAATCGGTGCAACTCCGGTAAAGTACACAGTCAGTAAACCGTAGCCGCACGATTCTTTTTTTTTTTTTACAAACACACAGCTGTAGCTGTAGCCGTGATGAATCTGACAGAGGGGATGAACCCAGAGCCGTCTCCGAGGGAGGGACAAACTTGTGAGGGCTCACGCAAACACGGGCGAGGCGCCAAATGTTTGTTTAATTATCCAACCTCCTTTCCAGTGGACCCCAGACTGTTATTGCAAGACCCCCCTCCCCCCCCCCTACTTCCCAGACACCTTCCTCCCACCCACTTACCGAACTTGAAGACCCCCGAAATGAGAAACACGTCCAGTCGATTTTCTTTTACTAATAATAACGCAATTTTTGTTTTCAAAGTGAAATTTGTCCGTGGAAACTAATCAAATTATGAGAAGTTATCAAGAAAATTGATGGAATTATAAACACATATTATAGATATGTGGCCCCCGGGCCACAAAAATCAAAGTACCGGCCAGAAAAAAAAAAGAAATGTTCAAAATCTTGGCCGAATGTATTTATAGACCTATAGCAGTATAATATGTCGGAAATTATGTGATATTTAAGCCGTATTTTTAAGCTAAAGCCCTGGCGACGACCTTAGTTTCGCAAAAAGGCCATAGTATCTACTATGAGAATTCACAAATTATACTTAACAAGAAATGTATCGTCAAGACTTCAGTCAGCCAAAATACAATACCTGACTACTAGTTAGTACTAGTCTAATGAACTTTTTCTTGTATCATAAATTGTGTGATTGTGTGCTTGCATGTCTTTTTTTATAAGTATATTTCTGTACTTGAGTACAAATAATTCTTTTACATTCTTTAAAATATGCTGAAAGACAAAACATCTGTAATTAAGACAAATTTCCATTTGTTTGGATCAATAAAGAAATCGTATCTATCGTAATCCATAACTATTACAAATACTTAAAGGCTGGGTATAGGCGATAAAAATGTTACTATGTCACAAGGTAAAAATATTCAATTAACCGAATCGCATGGTCGGCAACCTACGTAACGCCGGGCGATTTGCAGTAGCACGCGGAAGACCCCCAAATTAAAGTTACTTTTACAAGACACCTAGTGTCAGAGGAGGTTGACTTTAGGAACGGATGACACGCAAAATGAATTAAAAATCCTACTTTGGCACACTATTATCAAAATTTGCCGGCAACTGGTGTAGAGTCATGATTTTAAAAATGTTCTACTTATGTTTCTAGTACCAAGACATTGTCAATTTACAATTATAGAGTCATGATTTTAAAAATGTTCTACTTATGTTTCTAGTACCAAGACATTGTCAATTTACAATTATAGAGTCTATCCTGTGTACACAATTACTACTTTACTCCCTCTTAAATTATGTGTATATTTTATGCAATTGAATTTTTGTTACCATCACCGCATACGGCCCTACATATCATTACGGACTGCTTTTTCCATCATTACGAACCGCCTTTTCCATCATTATGGACCGCCTACTCGCCAACCCTCTCATACCGGATCACTTTCTATATCGTTGCGCACACCTTACCCAACTAAAAACACACTCACCAATCCACAAGGCCGCGGTCCCTCGCAACCCCCCCCCCCCCAACCGACCCCATCATTTTTTTTTCAAAAGGCGCTCGTTTAGATTAACGATGTCATCTATAAAACCACAGGAGATACCCTCTGTAAGATTTATTTCAATTGCTCCATCTTCTCCCAAAGATTAGTACAGAAAAAAAAAAAAGTAAAATCCTCTGCAAGCCTACAATTAATTTGCCGATTTTATGGAACAGATAGTGTGTGTGTGCTTGTATGAATGAATAGGGTTTGAATCCAATGCAGCGCCATCAGTCCGGCCACCACCTCTACCCCGAGCCGTTATGTCAAAAAAATATGTTTTTTACTACATTTTTTTTTATAGCTGGGTTTTATGTTTTTCCTGATGACAGATGTAAAATATGGCGGCTGCCCACTTCCTGTATCGCAAATTTCCGATTGCGCAAGGGTGTGTGTTGTGTATATTTATTAACATCTGTGTATGTGTGTGTTTGTGTTATATTTATGAACATTTGTATATATTTGTGTGTTATATTGATGAACATTTGTGTATATGTGTGTTGCGCATGTCTTTTTGGGTATTTTATGTGTATTTGTGTGTCGTGTATATTATTTTCATGTGTGTTTGTGTGCGTCTGTGTGTTGTGTATATATCCATTTATGTTTATGTATGTGTTTCGTATAAGTTCATTTGTGTATGTGCCTGTGTTTCGTATATGTTCACTTGTGTATGTGTGTGTGTTTCATAATATTCGTTTGTATATGTGTGTTGTGTTTATTCCCATGTGTGTATGTGTGAGTTTGTTCTGTTCTAAATGTGTTATGTTCATGGAATTTGCTCTGTGCTAGGTGTGTTTTCCTTTTACAGTTGGCGACTTACTTTTTATTGTTCTAGGTCATCTTGCATTAACTCTTTGATTAAGAAAATATTTTCCGGAATTCTTTCGGGACATCTTTAAGGTCAGGTTTTAGAGCATCTTTTGCAAAAGATCAAATTTCATGACATTTTTTCAGGCCAATTTAAGACGTTTTTACCGAGAGTTTAGTTGTATTAAAGATAACAATTTGGCTTGAAATTGAACTAAAGAAATAAAAAAAATTGCCTCAAAGTCTAGTATCTCAGGACCACACCCGAGTTTTGTAATCAAAACATTCCAAAATGTAATAGCCAAGTCAAGCTTCGCCTCCAACCCCTTCCTTACCCCTAACCAATCACCGAGACTGAAGGGGTTAATAGATAATTAATCCAGTTATCAATGCACGTGGAGAATATATTATGTAAACGACAGTGTATTCAATGAATATAATATTTAGTCTAAGCACTATGACATGTCTGAAGGAAACTAAAAATAAATGTAAATGAATGACATCACTGGAGAAGATAGATCTTACTAATGGAATAAACTCCGCACAAATATAGATAAGATTGCAGTGGAAACGTAAGCGATTAAAAAAAAAAGAAAAATTCCTTCCTTAGAAATATGAAATGATTCAATAGCGAAATAGCAGAAAGTGCATTTCTGTATTATGGAAATATAAATATATACTATACAGCAAACTTCTGTTAATTGTCGACTTATTTTTTTATTCAGAGTGAAAGAATAATCAACCAATTAAAAAAAAACATTTAGTGCGTATTCGTATAAATTAATGTAACTTGGATGTTCTTGGATGTTCTACCATAGACTATAATAAGATGGACCGCTTGCTCTATTTTTAGAGCTTATATCAACTTTTTATCCGTGCGCAACCAATAAGGCTGTCTTATATTACTTCTACGCTCCTCGTTGTTTCGTTAATGTTTCCGCTTTATACAACTTTCGATTTTAATTTTAATTTTTCATTGAGAAAATCGAAGCGATTCAACAAAATGGAAGTGCAAAGGAAGCAACGAATCGGAAATTCCGAAAATCGGTGTTTCGAGTCATCATATAGCAGAAATACTAAAGCAAGCGGTCCATGTATATCATAGGTTCTCAACCCTTTTTCGGCTCACCTCCCCCTTTTACAACTTTTTCCCGCTCACCGCCGCTCACCCCCCCCCCCCATCTTTCTTTTAGCGCCCACTCCCCCCCCCCCCCTTTCCGCCCATCTGGACTATAGTTTCCGCAATTTTTTTAGGGGAACTAGACTTTTTGTGTGATTAATTATCTTTAAAAAAACTGAAAAGGAAACATTTTGTAAGAATTAGTAGATCAAAAAATTGCCTTAACAAAAGGTTTAAATAAATCAATATTAATGTGAATCGTTTGCCTGGTGTACAGTGTTACTAGCAATTTGTCTATTTTTGTTTCAATTTTGGTTGCAAAAAGCCTTAGGTCTAAAAATAGTTAATATTTGTTATATTACAAAACAGAACTTTTAATTGAAATTGAATCAAATATTGAATCTAAAAAATCACATTTTTTTTAGTTAAAGGGAGATAATTAGCCCATTTTATTTGAGTTAATATTTCTGTTTTTTTTTTTCTTTTATAAAAATAAAACGGCTCACATTAATAACTTTGAAATGATCAAACTGTAAAAAGTATTTGAAAATTATCTAAATATTAGATGACTAAATAAATTATATGTATATTTTCAAGCATTACAATAACTACCTAGTTTGGATGATTACTTATTATCTATAATGCTTTACCATAATAGTTTTGCGATTCCGGTTTCTAAAACACATTTAAGACATCTCAGTTAAACTGAGATGAAAAAATATAATTAATAATAGCAGATGCTAAAGCGTAAGTGATCGATCAGCATAGTTGATGGTCCAGTGAACCAACCACAGGACCAGCCGGCCGCACACTATATTTGCCAAATACAGACCCCTACTTCATCGAAAAGTCATTGCGATTCTTATTTCTTATTAATATAATAATATGTAGGCTTACTGTTGGGGATATCAGATATTTAGCAGCACTTGCGTTTGCATAACGTTTCATCCAAAAACTAATCGAGTCAAATGGCTGATGTGTTAAAATACATCAGGTACGTTTGTACCGCCCACTTGCCCCTCACCGCCCCCCAATCGCCCCCGGGGATATAAGCGCCCCCCTAAAGCTTCTCACCGCCCCCCCGGGGGGGGGGCGATATCGCCCCCGTTGAGAACCTATGATGTATATTATAGTCTATGGTTCTATGTTTACATAATATAGACCAGGGGTCAGCAACAGTTTCTGAAAATTGCGCAAAGTAGGATTTACGATTCATTCAGCCTACAAACAGCCTAGAATCATCCTTCTCGACTCTCGTAGAAGATACTTAAATTTTCCTTTTTCGGGGGTCTTCCGTGTGCCATTGAAAATTGCTCTGCGTACCAAGTATTGCACGCCTGCTGTAGGTTGTCGACCTCTGATATAGACAGCTAGGGGTTTTAAAGGTAGGCACCTTAAGGCAGAGATATATATATATATATATATAGTCGTCCCTGGTCGTGCCAACCAAAAGGGAGGTTACCAAGAGACGTTTCCCTTGCGATGTAAGCTGCATTTAAAAAAGGGGCAGTTAAATTATGCTTTAATATATTTATTTAAATTAGGGGCATTTAAATTATGCTTTAATATATGCTTTTAAATTAGGGCTTTTAAATTATGCTTTAATATATGCATTTAAATTTGGGGCATTTAAATTATGCTTTAATATATGCTTTTATTAAATAAGGGCTTTTAAATTGAGTCTTAATATATGCATTTAAATTATTACGGCTTTTAAATTATGTCTTAATATATGCATTTAAATTAGGGCTTTTGAATTATGCCTTAATAAACGCATTTAATTTAGGGGCATTTAAATTATGCTTTAATATAAAAATATGCGTTTATATTAAAGACTGCATTTTTACATTATGATAAACAAGTGTAGGAAACACTGTATGATAAAAAAAAAAAAAACAACTTTTGGTAATCCGATCTTAACGTAAGGGAGAAAATTTATAAGTACTACATGAAAAAAAAAAGCGAATCAATGTAGGGTTAAAGGTCGTGTTTGGGAATGAAAATCGTCTAAAGTAATCACACAAGCCACTTAAATGAACAGTACAAGTTTAATATAATAATAAAGATCAACATTTCAAAATGAAAATTGTATAAACCAGTGGTTCTTAAAAGCTTGCGCCACGAACCAATGTAGGGATACGGTCGTGTTTGAGAAATGAAAATCGTCTTGAGCCGATGTGTCCGTAAAAGAGGGCGCCGCAAAATATTGCACAGACTTTCATGTTTTTTGTTTTGTTTTTATAGTTTTTTCTCAATTTCGATTCAGTGTGGTGAAATGTGAAGGTCACACCAAAAAAAAAACGTACAATAAAAAAATAAAAAAATAAAAAAACGCCACAAGTGTAAAAAATTTGAGAACTACTGCTGCAGACAAGATTTTACACAAGTTTATTTTTGGGGTTCTTCGCGACCAGGTCTAAACTTCGACTTCTCGACCTATTCACATTGTATCGTCAATACTATCCCATAAGTAAATAAGACTAACCCATAAAAACTAAGTTTTTATTATACTCCCTTTCTTTGTAAACTGAGTTTATATTTGATTTATATTTTGAAAGATTAAAATAAATATAAGTGATATCATACCGTATGAATTTCCACACTAAAATTTTGCGCATCCTTTTTTTTTTCTAGCTTTGGCCCGCAAAAAAAAATTAAAAGCTAACTCGCTTTGTTTCGGCTACATTGTGTCGTTTTCATTCTATTTATTTCGTAAAAACGAACATATCCGAAAAGTTTATTTACTATCGTCGAGGCAGCCATGTTTGACGTAAAATATTTTCCTCGATTCGCAAATTGGTCGAATGAATTCGTGACTATTCCAAACGCTACGATGCTGAAAATTTGATAGAATGTATTGTTAGTCGGGACAAGTCTGCTGGCCAAGTTTCGGCTCGATTGGACAGTGGAAAGTGGTCGAAAAATTGACGCAAAGTTTTGCAAGCAAGCAGACAATCAGACAATCAGACAGAAATTGCAATTTAATAGAAAGGGAGTAATAAAAAGTAAAGTACCCGTCGGACCCAAACTGCTTATAGGGCTGGTGAAGCAGCGTTCACCAGTGTATAATAATAATAATAATAATAATAATAATAGTATTGATAAAGCGCTATCAACAAACATAATGTAGGCTCAAAGAGCATCAAAAGATAGAACAAAACATACATACAAGTAATAACATATAATGACTAGGGTTATACAAAACTAGACGAAAATAAAACGATAGAACTGATTTCTAAAGGTGAATCTTAAAAATTGTGAGTCTTTAAGTTCTTTTTGAAGGTGTCATAGCAGGTGGTTTGTCTGAGCTTGAGGTGGAGCGAGTTCCATACCTTCGGGCCAAATGATGAGAAGGCTCTCATACCACAAGTCTGCAGCGAGAAAACGCGGCACAACCAATAGAGACGAGTCTGCTGAACGCAGGTCTCTTTGCGGCGCACATGCTGAAACTAGTTCAATGAGGTATGATGGCATTCTGTTATTGTTTAAACATTGGTGGCAAAGTGATGCCATTTTAAATTCAATTCTTGCTTTCTGTGGCCACGGCATACTAGGGGATGTGTGGCCAGCACAATGCCCATCCGCCTTTACTTTACCCCCAACAAATGTCAGATGCTCATCAGAGCTGGGTAGACTCAGGCACACCCTCAGTAAATAATCCTAGCCTTCACCAGGGTTCGAACCCTAGAAATCCCATAAGTAACATAATATAACAAATATGAATCTCCACATAATATAACAAATAGGAATTTCCACATAATATAACAAATATGAATCTCCACATAATATAACAAATATGAATCTCCACATAATATAACAAATATGAATCTCCACATAATATAACAAATATGAATCTCCACATAATATAACAAATATGAATCTCCACATAATATAACAAATAGGAATTTCCACATAATATAACAAATAGGAATTTCCACATAATATAACAAATAGGAATTTCCACATAATATAACAAATAGGAATTTCCACATAATATAACAAATATGAATCTCCACATAATATAACAAATATGAATCTCCACATAATATAACAAATATGAATCTCCACATAATATAACAAATAGGAATTTCCACATAATATAACAAATAGGAATTTCCACATAATATAACAAATAGGAATTTCCACATAATATAACAAATAGGAATTTCCACATAATATAACAAATAGGAATTTCCACATAATATAACAAATAGGAATTTCCACATAATATAACAAATAGGAATTTCCACATAATATAACAAATAGGAATTTCCACATAATATAACAAATAGGAATTTCCACATAATATAACAAATAGGAATTTCCACATAATATAACAAATAGGAATTTCCACATAATATAACAAATATGAATCTCCACATAATATAACAAATATGAATCTCCACATAATATAACAAATATGAATCTCCACATAATATAACAAATAGGAATTTCCACATAATATAACAAATAGGAATTTCCACATAATATAACAAATAGGAATTTCCACATAATATAACAAATAGGAATTTCCACATAATATAACAAATAGGAATTTCCACATAATATAACAAATAGGAATTTCCACATAATATAACAAATAGGAATTTCCACATAATATAACAAATAGGAATTTCCACATAATATAACAAATAGGAATTTCCACATAATATAACAAATAGGAATTTCCACATAATATAACAAATATGAATCTCCACATAATATAACAAATATGAATCTCCACATAATATAACAAATATGAATCTCCACATAATATAACAAATATGAATCTCCACATAATATAACAAATATGAATCTCCACATAATATAACAAATATGAATTTCCACATAATATAAAAAATATGAATCTCCACATAATATAACAAATAGGAATTTCCACATAATATAACAAATAGGAATTTCCACATAATATAACAAATATGAATTTCCACATAATATAACAAATATGAATCTCCACATAATATAACAAATAGGAATTTCCACATAATATAACAAATAGGAATTTCCACATAATATAACAAATATGAATTTCCACATAATATAACAAATATGAATCTCCACATAATATAACAAATAGGAATTTCCACATAATATAACAAATATGAATTTCCACATAATATAACAAATATGAATTTCCACATAATATAACAAATATGAATCTCCACATAATATAACAAATAGGAATTTCCACATAATATAACAAATATGAATTTCCACATAATATAACAAATATGAATCTCCACATAATATAACAAATAGGAATTTCCACATAATATAACAAATATGAATCTCCACATAATATAACAAATAGGAATTTCCACATAATATAACAAATATGAATTTCCACATAATATAACAAATATGAATCTCCACATAATATAACAAATAGGAATTTCCACATAATATAACAAATATGAATTTCCACATAATATAACAAATAGGAATTTCCACATAATATAACAAATAGGAATTTCCACATAATATAACAAATATGAATCTCCACATAATATAACAAATAGGAATTTCCACATAATATAACAAATATGAATTTCCACATAATATAACAAATAGGAATTTCCACATAATATAACAAATAGGAATTTCCACATAATATAACAAATAGGAATTTCCACATAATATAACAAATAGGAATTTCCACACCAAGTCTTATATGATAATCAAATGGGCGTCTATAAGATAATAAGAAAGAAAAATTAATGAATATGTCTTGCTCCAGGTCCATAATCTGGCGGGGAAACAGGAGGCACTCCTTTAAACTGTAAAACGATGATAGCTGAGAAGGTCCGGTCATACTGTAAGGCATAAACTCCTACGCCAAAACCATCCGACAAGGTACTAGTGGAAGTAGCACGCAGAAAAAGTCGTCAGAAAAAGAAGTGGTTTGACAAACTGAAAGAGTGGAACGAACTACCTCTTGATACGCTTCTGCAAAGGGATTCTTTCTGACCGGGACAAATGGAGAAATCTGGTTACGCGCACAGTCCTAGCACCCCAACAAAGAAAGTCACGGGTCTGATTATGATGAGTGTTTTAGGTACCTTTTTGCCTGTCGGAAAAGGCTATTGTAGGAAACAGGTGCCAAACGCTCTCTTAATAGTGGCTTACTAATAAAGAGAAAAGCACACACTAATTTGTAATATTATTATATTTGATCTTAACAAATGAAATTACACAACCTAGTTTCCTCTGGAAGTTTCCACACGTGTGACGTCAAAACCATACGCACAAGGGATGTAACTCCAATCGTTAATTAATATTAAACACGTAAGACCTTTTGTAGGCTATAACGAAAAAAAATATTCCTACTTGTCAGATTGCGTTAAAGAATTCACAGTTGTTGTTTTTTTACATTTTGTTGTTCAGACAGATGAACTCTGTCTAGTCTACTGTTTGGGTCTGACAAACCAAAGTCAAGATAGGCCAGACCTGCTAATGCTATCCCTTCATCTCGACACAAAGCATCCATAGAATTCTTTTTCCAGACAGGATTTGATTCCAAAAGTGTATTAGTCTGGAATGCTACGCTCAATAATGCAAAGAAATAATATAACGATATTGCATTGCTGTATCTCACATTAGTATAAAATATACCTGTACGCCTATACGTTTTATATGTTTGAAGTGTACACTCTTAATGAGCCGTTTAGTTTTTGTTTGCAATCTATCTATCTATCTATCTATCTATCTATCTATCTATCTATCTATCTATCTATCTATCTGTCTATCTATCTATAATACTAATAAAATAATACACTAAGAGGGTCAAGTTCTTATTACCATATTAAGACGATACAAGATTCAATTGTAAATGCGGACACATAAACTTCAAAGGACTGTTTATAAGTAAGTTTCACTTATCGACACCTTGTTCTCTACTGCCAACTGCAGTCGTTTCTTCACTCGAACACGAACTCGAATAAACAAATGGCAGTGTCACACTAGATCACAACTTCCCTACACTGGCAATCGTGCAAAGCGGAGTATAATAATAATATGTAGGGACAAGGGCATATCAAAACACCTCAACAGGACTAGATCTATTTACTAACATAATAGTAGTGGCTCCGGGACTTTTATTATAACGCCCTTCTTCTCTAAGTCAAAGCCATAAATGTCACAATTTACCAAATTTGAATTGCAAGGAAAAATAAATATGAATTATCACGAAAAACCTTTGCAACATTCCTGCGGCGCCCTGTAAAAAAAAATTACATCGACTCACTCCACAGGGCGCCGAGGTACAAACTTTAGGAACCTCTGACTTAGAGGGTATTGACCGCCCCTCCCACCTCCAACCCTTTTTCCAAGACGATTCTCTAAGTTTGGCTTACAACAAGCAATAAAGAACTAAAAATTCTAAATAAGACAGAAACTTGATGCTTATGGCAATGTGGATTCTCTCCAAACAATTAATTTGACATGAGCATGTCTTTAAAGCAGTTGGTGGGAGAAGAGGTGGGGGGGGGGAGAAAGGTCAGACGCCACTCCGAGGAGCGCCCCTGCCCACCCCTTACCAGGACTCACGCCACTAACGCCCCGCGCCCCCAGGGATGAACTGTCGGCCTATCAAAACACACACCCTCACGCACACGTGTTTGAATATTCGCTCGCATCCAATCGTGAGTGTGTGTGAGTGTAAGTGTGTGAGTGTGTGTGTGAGTGTGTGTAAGTGTGTGAGTGTGTGAGTGTAAGTGTGTAAGTGTGTGAGTGTGTGTGTGTGAGTGTGTGTGTGAGTGTGTGTGTGAGTGTGTGTGAGTGTGTGTGTGTGAGTGTGTGTGTGTGAGTGTGTGAGTATGTGTGTGTTTAATCTATCGTAAATCATTTCGTTTAAAAACGCATGAACATCGCTGAGATTGTCTGGACAGAAGATTGGAGGAACTCACGCTAAGATCTCACCGTGGACCACCTGTCTAAGGTGTAGACGCATCGAAGATAAATTAGGAAGTCTATCTATCTAGCTATCTAAATATATCTTAATATCTAAATTATTAAGTCTATCTATCTAGCTATCTAAATATATCTTAATATCTAAATTAGTAAGTCTTTCTATCTAGCTATCTAAATATCTAAATTAGGAAGTCAATCTAGCTATCTATCTATATATATCTAAGTATCTATATTAGGAAGTCTATCTATCTAGCTATCTAAATATATATGAATATCTAAACTAGGAAGTCTAGCTATCTAGCTATCTAAAAATAATACTCGCCTGTCTATCTATCTATTTATTTATCTATTTCTAGAAATAATTAGTTTTCTACCTACCTACCAACCTACCCATCTATCTCTGTCAATGAATCCATCAATCTATTCATCTATCCATCTACCCATCTATCTATCTACCCACCTATATTTCGTCTATCTTTCCATCCACCCATCCATCTATTCATCTATATAGATGATTAGATAGATTAGATAGATAGATTAAATAGATTAGATAGATTAGATAGATTAGATTAGATAGATTAGATGGATTAGATAGATTAGATAGATTAGATAGATTAGATAGATTAGATAGATTAGATAGATTAGATAGATTAGATAGATTAGATAGATTAGATAGATTAGATAGATGAGATAGATGAGATAGATGAGATAGATGAGATAGATGAGATAGATGAGATAGATGAGATAGATTAGATAGATTAGATAGATTAGATAGATTAGATAGATTAGATAGATTAGATAGATTAGATAGATTAGATAGATTAGATAGATTAGATAGATTAGATAGATTAGATAGATTAGATAGATTAGATAGATTAGATAGATTAGATAGATTAGATAGATTAGATAGATTAGATAGATTAGATAGATTAGATAGATTAGATAGATTAGATAGATTAGATAGATTAGATAGATTAGATAGATTAGATAGATTAGATAGATTAGATAGAGTAGATAGGAAGAGCCATACATCGAAAAATAAACAGATAGAACTATAGATAGATGCAACATGCAATTTTATAACCCCAATACAAATCAACTGCAGTGTTTTGTTTTAACATGAGTAAAAAAATAAAGCACAAAAGATATTGTTCTACCTAGTCAGATTTCCCCATTGACTATGTCGAGACGGTGGTACTTGAGGGCGCCGCATTGTTGGATAAGTGGATGGGGGGGGGGGGCGTGGATTAAGCATGGATGCTAGAGGATTCACAAAGTACTTGAAGCCATGGGGGAGTAATCTGGTTTAATTCGTTGTTTTTTGTTTGTTTGTTGAGGCATTGACTCTTGTTGACGCACTGTGTGTGTGTGTGTGTGTGTGTTAAAAAAACAACAACACTTAATGCTAAGCGGTGGATTAAAAGAAATCATTTGATATGCATGAAGCATGAATTAAGGTTAGCGTTAGGGGGAGGGAGGGGGTGGGGCTTAGGATTTGTTTTTTCCCCTCCTCTATTTGTGTGTATTTGTGTTTGTTTTTTTTTCTTTTAAATTTTTTTTTTGTTTATTGTTAGTTGAGTTGGGGAGGAGTAGCGAGAGGGAAAGGTGGGGGGAAAGAGGTATAGGAAATAAGAACTTATCTATGTCATTATTTCTTGAGCTTGTCAATGCATTTAGCTTTGCGAATACAAAGATTAGAAAAACCAACAATGTTGACCAAAAAAAAACCCAGTTAAAAACACACACAAAATAAACACTTATAGAGCTAACAAAACAAAAAATGCAAACAATTTTTGATGAGATTTATTCTTTGTCTGTTTTTATTTTTGGAAATACATAAATTTGAGACAAATGCAACAAGGACTTTGCTTATAGTATCGAAAAAAATAATAATAAAGGCACGCCATTTTTGTATATGACGAAATGGTTTGTGAAATTTGGTGGGGGGGGGGGAAGGGAGAGGCTTGATTTTGTTATTTAAAAAAAAATTATTATTTAGACAACTGAAGCGATGGGATTAAAGGATTTCCAAGGACCACTTGATCATTGCAGGTTTTAATCCCCACATTTGGCTAGCTTCTTTGGGGTGAATGAATAAACTGGGGGGGGGGGTCGGGTTTGAACGCAACGCATAGGGGCGTAATCTTATATTACACTATTGGAGTAGAGAGATCCCTTATATAAAGTGGAGGTGGCTGTTGTGGGGGAGGGGGGAAATGGGTGACGCTGGGCATGTGGATAGAACAGTGGAAAAAACAAAAAGATGGGGGGGGGGATTATCCGGGGTGGGGGGGGGGGGGGGGTGAGAAAAACGTGAGGGAAATATTTTGTAGGCAGTTTTGAAAAAGTTTTTCTTGACATTGTGTTAGGTCTAGTTAAATCATTGACTGTAGAAGATAAATACAACAACAAAAAAAACAAAAACACGATAATAGCAACATAGGCCTACATATTGTAAAACCTAAATAAGATACATAATTCAGAACTTACAGATAAAGAAAACAAACAGAATAAAGAAAATACAGAATAAAGAAAATACAGAATAAAGAAAATACAGAATAAAGAAAATACAGAATAAAGAAAATACAGAATATATAAACAACAAGCTACATTGCCCGGCGTTGCCCGGATAAATAAAAAACAGGACTGTATAAGGTGCAGATAAAAATTTTATAAACTACAATTAGAGTCTAAAAGAAAGTTATAAATCTAATATTTATATTATTTTTTTTTACTGAAGACTTTTAGGAAAGTAATTTAAAATAAATTTAAAATAAATATTGTAATCGGGTAAAAAAATAGGCAAGTATTTTTATTTAACAAAAATCTAAATTGTCCGTAGATTTACCGTACAATGTCTTTTGTTTTTAAAAGTCTGAAAAAAAAATGTAGAAAAAAAGGTATAGTCTAACTGGAGAATCAAACCCGGGTCGCTTGCATAGCAGTCCGCTATGTTAACCACTGTGTTAGCGAAGAGACATGTCCGATGTGAAAAATTATTAAACAGTATAAAGGCCTAGGCCTAAATAGGTCAGTGACACAAACTCACGTGTTTTCAAATTGACCAATGGGGATCCGTGGGGACACAAACACGATCGTTTTATATATATAGATTTTTACTTTGGCCTCCAAGTGTTCCGCCTTTAACACCTGGAATTTCTTTGATACAGAAATATTTCCGAGGGGCGCCAATGCAGTGGGGGTGTCTGTGGTTTCTCCACACCAAATAAAAAAAACCAACAACATTTTTCTCCCTAATAAATAAATTTAAAGATAACCCCATGCGGAACGCCTTAACACGACGAGCATAGTCGGCGCCTTTGGGTAGCGAGCCGATTGGGCTATGGAGATGACAAGCACAGTAGTATTTTATCATAACCCCAGCTGGTCCATGGAACTGTGCTGCAATATTTCGAACACTATCACCGCCCTCTTCTCTCTCTCTCTCTCTCTCTCTCTCTTTCTCTCTCTCTCCATCACCTACTTTTCCATGTTTCTATTATATCTGCCTCTTATCGTCTGGAGCTGATAATCGAGTAATATTAGCCGATCACCCCCCCCCCTTTTTTTTCATTTCCCTTCCCCAAACCCCGTCTCTCAGCCCCCCCCCCCCCTTTCCCCTCTCTCTATGTGATGATTAATTGCTGAGGTCAAGTTGGCTTTTTTTTTACTTCTCATTTCTTTTCCCATCTCTTTCTATTTCTTTTTCTCAATTTCTCTTTCTCTTTCTTTTCTCCCAGGGTCTTTTTCCCTCTTTATTTTTTTCTCTCTCTCTTTCTTACTCACTTTTTATAATTTCTTTACCATCGTCCCTCTTCACTTGTCTCTCTTTCCGATTCTCTTTTTTTCCCACATCTCTCTCTCTCTCTCCTGCCACTTGATCCTTCTCTTTCTTCTTTCTCTTTCACTGTCTCCGTTATATCTTTCTTTCTCTTTTACTTCTTTCTTTCTGTCTCCGTCTGTCTCTTTCTCTTATATTTTGTATTGTGCAGACACGTAATACATATGCTGCCTGCAGTCTGTCTGTGTGTGTGTCTATGTGTGTGCATGCCTTTCATATGTAATATCGTTTCAGCGCATAGAACTGTTGTCAACGGGATATGCGCCATACAAGCGCCATTATTATTATATATGTATGCCTTCATATGTATCTGTGTGTGTGTCTTCATATGTGATTGTGTATGTGTGTGTGAGTGTGAATGACTTGATAATGTGTGTGTATGTATGTCTTCATATGTTTGTGTGTGCATATCTTAATGTGTTTGTACGATTGTCAAGCTTGCCATCAATTGCATTGCTCATCTTGTTATCACATAACACTACACCGATCAGGTTTGAACAAAAAATTGATCAAGGCAAACTCGACATGCCTGGGTTTTGAAACAACAACGCAGAAGTAATAACAACAATGTCATTCTTACTTTAATTGTGCATACAAGGTTCTCCATTCAGCAGACGTAGATTAATTGAAATATTTTGTTTCATATTTCAGTACACCATTAACGCCTGTATGAGAATATTATATTCAATTTTTTTAAAGTAAATATATGCACGGGTCAAAGGTTAAAAACACGTGTAAATGAGAGAGGGGTGATGCGTGAAGAACCCCGATGTCGAATTTAATGTTATACTTAATGTATAAATATATTTCTCTTTATGTTAAATTTGCTTACAGATATTTCTCTGTATGTATGTTTATGTATTTCTCTTTAGGCCCAATGTTATATTTACCTACATATATTTCTCTCTAGGCCCAATTTACCAATACAGATATTTCTCTTAAGGCCCTATGTTATATTTACCTACAGATATTTCTCTTTAGGCCCTATGTTATATTTACCTACAAATATTTCTCTTTAGGCCCTATGTTATATTTACCTACAGATATTTCTCTTTAGGCCCTATGTTATATTTACCTACATATATTTCTCTTTAGTCCCTATGTTATATTTACCTACAGATATTTCTCTCTAGGCCCTATGTTATATTTACCTACATATATTTCTCTTTAGGCCCTATGTTATATTTACCTACATATATTTCTCTTTAGGCCCTCTGTTATATTTACCTATAGATATTTCTCTATAGGCCCTGTGTTATATTTACCTACAGATATTTCTATTTAGGCCCTATGTTATATTTACCTATAGATATTTCTCTTTAGGCCCTATGTTATATTTACCTACATATATTTCTCTTTAGGCCCTATGTTATATTTACCTACATATATTTCTCTTTAGGCCCTATGTTATATTTACCTACAGATATTTCTCTTTAGGCCCTATGTTATATTTACCTATAGATATTTCTCTTTAGGCCCTGTGTTATATTTACCTACAGATATTTCTATTTAGGCCCTATGTTATATTTACCTATAGATATTTCTCTTTAGGCCCTATGTTATATTTACCTACATATATTTCTCTTTAGGCCCTATGTTATATTTACCTATAGATATTTCTCTCTAGGCCCTATGTTATATTTACCTATAGATATTTCTCTTTAGGCCCTATGTTATATTTACCTACAGATATTTCTCTTTAGGCCCTATGTTATATTTACCTACATATATTTCTCTTTAGGCCCCTTGTTATATTTAACTATAGATCTTTCTTGAAATGTTTAATGCACCTAAAACATTTTGCTTCAAATCATACAAATAACGAAAAAAAACAGTCCAGCAAAACTTCGCCCCAGTAAATCATGACGAACAGCCTTTAAATATGGCAGATCTGACGGTTATCTTTCCACAAATTAGAACGCATACAAAGGGCCACAATCGTAAAAATTTTCATCCTAATTTCTTAAGATTTTGAGAGAACTATATTCGGTTGTTCTTTGTGGACTGTAAAAAAAAAAAAAAAAAAAAAAACGAAACGTACATAACCAAGGGATCTCACACAGTGTGAACAGGCAACATAGCCTTACACAAGTATCAAGTGTCAGAATAGAAGGAAATAAATCACACGCCCCTCCACCCGAAAACACCAAATTGTAAAATTGTGAAGATTCCATCTCCGCAATAGTCACGCATCCACCGTATGTATATCGCCATTTCTCCATAAACCGATATAATAATATATACACCTTCCCTCTTCTCTTCTTTCGGAAAGAATCTCGATTATGGAAGCCCATTGGGGTCATTTTTTATTATTATTATTTTTTTTTGTTTTGTCAACTCGATGAGAAATTCGCCCGATGGCTGAGATGGTATCGGCTACCTCGCAAGTCACGGATCTAACGACTAGTCTCATGTTGCCCCGTTGTCGTGACGTCTTCAGTGGAACTTTACAGGAGACGTGGTCCTCGTGAAAATAATGCCGCCGCCCACCTCCCCCTTTTTACTGTACAAAGACGGTAACACTATACATCTATACGGCCCGGCTCCATGAATTAGTTTATTAAAATGGAAGTGAAGTTTTTTTAGTAAAGAAATTGTGTGGCTTGACGGGATGAGATGGGAGTGAATTAGATTCTGACGATGGTGGTTAGTCTTTTGAAATCAAAACGGATGATAAAAGTTTCACTACTAGTAATAGATCAAGTAAAAATAACTAAAAAATCCCAAACGTTGTGCTGGTATAGAGAACAAAGATTAAGGAGATTATGTTGTGCTGGTATAGAGAACAAAGATTAAGGAGATTATGTTGTGCTGGTATAGAGAACAAAGATTAAGGAGATTATGTTGTGCTGGTATAGAGAACAAAGATTAAGGAGATTATGTTGTGCTGGTATAGAGAACAAAGATTAAGGAGATTATGTTGTGTTGGTATAGAGAACAAAGATTAAGGAGATTATGTTGTGTTTTTTTACATGATAGATTAAACTTAATTATTTTTTTAGGTTCGTTTTTTGTTTCATTGGCGTTTTGGGTACGAGAATTTATTCGAAGAGAGGATAACACAAAGCAAACAGTTTAGCGTTGTTTGTGCTTTTGCATTTAGAACACTGATCTATCGATTGGGCCTGGAAACTATATTCTTGAAGCCAAATTAAATCAATATACTTTCACATGACAGTCACTAATCCATAAAATTAGGTTTCCTAAACACTGACCTGCAAATACATTTATAGTGAATTAGACTTCCTTTTGTTTTATCATCTAGATTTGTTCTAATTATAAGTGATTTATTCCTGTAACTAGCTTATAATATGGATATGTGAATAGTGTAAATAGTGTAATAAATTCTGGCTTCAATTTGCGGGTACACATTTTTTATGGAGGCGATATCCATTCTTTTCATAGAGCAGTGCATTTAACAAACTAAAAATGAGGAACGGTAACTTGCTGACAGAGCATACGATCGGCTTTCCTGTGCGACTTGATGGTGTACCCTGAGCCCTAACAAGCTCTGATGGGTACCTGACAATAACTAGTTTGGGGTCAAAAGGAAACGCTGGTGTGGGGGGGGGGGGGCAAATGCGCTGGCCACACAATCCTCTAGTGTGCACGGAAACTGGTGGAGAACCCTCGCCCAATTGCTCACATTGGTCTGACGGGGATATTGACTAGCCTACTTACTATTAAAGAAAAGCAAAAACTAACATTGAAATAGTTACTTGCGGTAAGTGCACTTACCATTTAAACAGTAACTTGCACCGTAAGTGCACTTACCATTTAAACCAGGGCTGCGGAGTCGGTAGATAAATGTACCGCCTCCGACTCCTCATTTTTTTTTCTTCCGACTCCGACTCCGACTCCTCTGTATTAATATGCGAATGTATCTCGTACATTCCTTGAAGGAAAGAAAGGCAACATACATCTACATGTCACATTACCACAGGCCTACTGGCTGGGAAGCCAACAGTCTACTGTATTTAATTTTAAATATTCATGGGCCCCCTAAACTCTTGAGGGCCCCGGTACGGCGTACCGGCTGTACCCCCCTCTCTTGGGGCCTTATCAGTAGGGGTGACGATCGGCGACTCTAAGGGGCAAACGGTTAATCCTTTACTAGTGAGAGGCTAGGTTACACATGGGCGCTGCGTTCCCTGTAACAGCAGAACTAGGGATGTTAAAATCGGTTATCGGTTCTATAAAACCGGTTAAAAAACGAATTTCGGTTACCACCTCCCCACCCTTGCGCAATGTTACAAGTCACATGCCAAATTTGCGTAGTTTTGTAGGTATATTTGAAAAATACTTCAAACTTAATAAGAATTTGCAGGGCATTCAAAGGGTTGATTTGTTTGAATACAATATGATTTTGTACATTTAGTACTAAAAAAAAATCTGGGCTAATTGATTAAAACCGATAATAGTTTTCAATTTTTCAATAGTGATAATCAAATTACCGATTATTGTTGACCATAATATTAAGAAACATATGAAGAGGCATATATTTATGGTAACTTGTAAAATAATGTGTCGAAAGAGAATCAAAAGAATGTGTATTTCATAGTGCCGTTAATAATAAAGCACAGACACGGTGATTTGAAAATCAAAACCGGTTTTCGGTTTCAAAACAGGAATCCGATGTTCCGGTTTTCTTTTAACATCGATAAGCAGAAGACAACACTGTGAAAAGTATAGCCTAAATATTGCCGCTCCTAATTGTGCGTTGCGTGCGTAGCGCATTTATAAGTCGTAAAGGCAGCATTTTTTTGTAGGCCTATTGAACGCAAATTACATAAGGAAAGAATCGTAAATGTGTAAAAGCCTCTCTAGGCCACTAATAAAGGTATGCTTGTACACTAGTAGCTTAAGATGCGTTTTATTTAGCACCTATGGCCTAGGCCTATAGCCTACTAAGGCAGTGTTTAGTATTCCGAGAAAACCGCGCGTGCCATGTCCTAGCACTTGAAATCATTACAAACAATGTTAATGGTAATTAGGCCTAGTAATTTTGGCACTTGTATAGTGTCATCAATACCAGCGCCGTGCAGTCTATATGACGTTCAGTGTAAAGACGCATTTCAAATTAGTTCAAAATTAGTTTTGTGTGTCGACCCGCTATAGTAGCCTATGACAATAGTGATAGGAACTTGAGTAGGAATGGGGACTTAGAGGAAGAAACAGATACTTTACTTTCTCATCACAAATGTCTGTAGGCCTATTGATTGGTTGTTTAAAATAAATGAAGCCCTGTCTTTTTCCAATCTAAATTTAGTAGGAGTCGGAGTCGGTGCATTTTTTGCCAACTCCGACTCCGACTCCAGGTACCCAAATTTCCTCCGACTCCTCGACTCCGACTCCACAGCCCTGATTTAAACAGTAACTGGCACCGTAAGTGCACTGGTTAAAATGGTATATATCAGTACCCTATTTCAGATATTTTAACATTATCTCTACCTATGATTACATCACACAACTTAAAAAAAGAAGTGTATGCTTATTAAAAGGTCATTGAGCTTAAATATACATTCGTTTAAAACCTTTTGTTTTTATTTAACAAAGGGGGCACAGTGACAGCGCGTTCAAGTGGCGTTCCGAAGGTTCTGGGGTTCGAATCCTGGTGAAGGCTAAGTATGTTTTTCCCAGGACTCGATGGTGTCCCTGAGTCTAACCCAGCGCTAATGGGTACCTGCCATTAGTTGGGAGTAAAGAAAAGGCGGCTGGCAGTTGCGCTGGCCACACAATCCCCTAGTATGGCGTGGCCACAGACACTGGTGGTCCGACGAGATACTTTACTTTACTATAAAAAAATAAATAAACCGCCATACATCTTGTCTTCTTTACCTGCGGAGGTCATCAGCAACTCGATTTATTAATCCGGAAAGATTCCAGCTGGCTGTACTGATCTCTTTTTTTCTTTTACCAAATACCGCCACGCTTTTTATATTTAATGATAGCGGTTACCATGGAAACGTGCTGGTCAGCGTAAACATCTTTTAAAGACATAGTTATAACTCTAGACAGCCTTCCATTTAAATGATTTGTTTTAGCACACAATGTTTCCACGCTGGGTCCCTCAGCTGTCTAACTTTATTAAGTGCAAAACGAGTCTAGTGCTCGAGAAAGAGAGACAGGAATGGGAGGGGTAGGGGTAGGGGGGGGGGGTAGGTTGAACGGGATTTAGGAATTTAAGAGTATATTATGTATTATAAATGAAAATACGATGCGTACAAATCGCGCTTGTTTCAAAAATGTGTACGGAGTAATCCCTCTAAATTACAGTAAATCATACTGTAAATAATCGTAAATTAATGTATATCATTGTAAATTACTGTAAATTAATGTGAAGTAGTGTAAAATACTATAAATTATTATAAATCACTGTAAATCATTTTAAATCTTTGTACATTTCTGTAAAATATTGTAAATCACTGTAAATCATTGTAAATTACAGTAAATTACAGTAAATTATTGTTAATTACTTTAAATCACCGTAAATGAGGGAAAATCGTTGTAAATTACCGTAAATTGTATTTCACTGTAAATTACTAAAACGACTTTCATTTGTAAATCACTGTAAAATGACTGTAAATCACTTTAAAGAACTGTAAACGAATCGTCGATTCGTTGAATCGTTTATAGCCGTTTTTGTTGTTTTTAATCTGTACTTAAGTGGCCACCACTCACCCTGGGGGCAAAGATGTTCAGATACAGGCAGTCCTCGCTGGTCCGGTTGAAATCTGGCACGTGGACCTGGATGTAGTCAACCCCGAGCCGAGGCTGGGGACAAGCAGCAGACAGCTCAACGGCCGTTCGGATTCCCGCCCATTTGTCTGGTGGTACTGGAGCCTAGAAATAACAAAGAGAAAAGAAAAATTAACAAAAGTTTTCACAATTTGGATGCATTTATCTTAGGTTACAGACGCTTTTTCTGTAAAGAAGATTATTGCGTCCTACGCTCAACCGTCTTGCATTTCGATCAGTGTTTTATTCTATTTTAAGAACTAAATTAGTAGGTTAGTTTTTTTTTTTTTTTTAAATGGTATGGCTACGTTGGTCTAGACCTGGAGATCGGCGGCAACCTTTTATAATAGTGTGCCAAAGTAGAATTTCTAATTCATTCAGCGTGCCAACCGCCTAAAAGTAATCCTGCTCTTTCCTTATAGAAGAGTCTTGAATTAATTTGTTTTGTTTCTTTTAAGTCGTCTTCCGCGTGCAATAGAAAAAAATTGCTCTACGCGCCAAGTCTGGCAAACGTATTGTAGGTTGCCGATCCCCGGTCAAGACCAAGGTTTACAAACAAAAATATATTTTTTTTCCTGGGCGGCAATTTTTTTAATATATTTTTACTACGTTAACCATTAACATTTTTATCTAATCTTACATGTTACAGATGCTCCTTCTTGACAGAAGATTATTGCTTACTAAGCTTGTCCGCGGTTTGAGACCAGTCTTGCATTTTTATTAGTGTTTTAAATGATATTTCCAAATTTGTTAAAGTAACCCATTCCATAACCGGAGGCCACAAGAGAAGAACGAGTACTTATATATATGCGTTTGTTCTTAAATATGGATTAAGAAAATTGTTTTTGTCGTTATATTATTACTCTTGTCAGTTGTTAATATTCACTAGTAATAAACTTTGCAGCTCTTTTCTGGATTTGTTATACTTGTTTTTTTTTAAGTTTTCTTTGGTTGTTATACTAGCGTGCCAACAGCGTAAAAGTCGAACTGCTCAACTATATTATTTTTATAAGACAAGCTATTTAGTGCCGTAGCAAGACCAAGACCAAAAGAAAAGGAGCGGCATAGAGAAAACCATTAAAGCGTTTTATATTTAATAACAACAAAAAAATGTTTGTTATTAGCATCTTTTTTTAAAATCCATTATACCTAATACACAATTTCATTTATGAACTTACACATTGATGGTCAATGCACCAACATTGGAATTTAGTTGTCAAGAGTCAAGATATTATTCAAATAATAGCTATTCATTCTTAATAGTTTGATCTCAACATAACTGAGATTTCAAGTTATATTTTATTACTGATATACATCTAATTGTTTTCTACAGTGTATTGCAATTCAGCGGAATAGATACGTAGTGATCATACAAATCGGGTAGTTAATGTAATGTTTAGAACCATACATATAAATTCTTTAGTCATATAATATTTATATATTCTTAAACATCTTTTATAGTTTAATAATTTTAATTTTCTAAATTGTAAGCCATTATTTATTTTTTTAAAGGAAACAAAAAAGAAACATATTTGAAATATTAACGCAAAGAACACCGGTAAATTATCTCCCTTTAATTAAACTCTCAAAATTTGATGCTAGCGATGCCAAACGAGTTAATGTTTTAAAAAATGTAACATGTTGCTTTTAAATTATTATTTCTTTATACAAATTCAGCATTATGCTCTTTGTTTCATTGTGTAATTAGATGTATAAAATTAATTTACGTTGTAATTAAAAAATTTCTGCATTATCAAAGTCAATTTAAGGAATTTTTTTTAAAACATTATTAATTACAATAATTATATTATATAAGCCTGTTATATTTATTACAATAATAAAACAAACAAATTTGTTTTAGAAATACTTATATTTATGCCTAATTAAGACAGATGAGCATAAAATCTTGTTTTAATGTAATAAGCATGTATCAATTAATGAGCGCCTTTTTCTTGAATGCTCTTTGCTATTTGTTAATTGTCATGTACATATTTAGTTACTGCAGAGTGGTACAAAAAATTGTTCTTGGTATGCTTAAAACAGCTTTCATGTTCAATAGTGTAAATTAAACCAAAAGCTGAAGTAGAGAGAATGTCTTGCAGTTGACAACAGATGACTTTCCTAAGTAGCTATTCCTTTCAGATTTTCCTCAAAATCACATTTGGATAAACATTTTTTCGGATGTTTAAAATGAAAAAAAATTGCAATTTCCCTCCACTATAAAAAGATGCAGATCTAAGTAGTTTTTAGTAAGATCAAGCCACTAAGTCTTAATGTAGTATGTAAACACGAGTCCGTGAATTTGAGTTTAGAAAACTCCACATTGAGTGCTTCATTGTACTTGTAAAAACGCTCATCTATCTTAATTTGCCCTAAATTAGGGAAATAGTTAAATGTTTTGAAATTGATTTCACGGTAAGATATGTCCAGTTTCAATGCAAATCCATTCCAGTGGTCCAACACTTCAAGTGCTTTTCGACCCCATCCTTGTGAATGCAAGTTCAACTCACTGAAATGTGTCGCCATGTCATTCAAAAACCTCGGCTTCAAGTCAGTTCTCCTCATTCAATACCGGACTTTTTTTTTTAAATCAAGATACACCTTAATTGCTTCCATTGCTTAATATCTTCTTGGAGGTCTCCCGCGTGCCACTGTAA
Source organism: Anisus vortex (assembly GCA_949126835.1). Lineage (NCBI taxonomy): Eukaryota > Metazoa > Mollusca > Gastropoda > Planorbidae > Anisus > Anisus vortex. The sequence continues at coordinate 45,967,503 of OX421493.1, forward strand.
ATCGTTCTGCGTGCCAAGTCTGGCGTGCGTTCCTTATGTTGCCGAACCATCTACTAGACTTAACTAGACGGTGGTCTAACTGCAGCGTGCTCGGATTGATGGCCACACACTTCCCTCGTGCATTCTATGTGTTCAACATTCTACATCACCGATTACAACTCTCAAGTTATTATCAAGATATTATCAATGACGACGTAGTACCCTGCTTAGTTGTTCTGTAAATTAGATTAGTGAATGGGAATTTCCCCCCCCCCCCACCCCCCAGTGCCTTAAATTAAATTCTCACGATGGCAGGTGGGAAATCAGAATGTACTTTATTTTTGGTGGCATTTTTTTTTTTCATAGGGACAAATAATTACTTTCGCTCTCCGGTCCGCGCCAGGCAATAAATTAGCGCATTAAACTGTACAGGGTTCTACAGGTATTTTAAGGTCAGCTGAGGGAGAGAGCGAGCGAGTGAGTGAGAGGCAGGACAGGAGAGAGCAGTCAACGGCAATGTTCGTGTCACGTTAACAAGGCTTCCCAGTATACGCCCCAAGGTGGGTGGGCGGCGCAGAACAATTACTGCAGAAGTAACGACTTACCGCGTCTCGTCTGAACTGGCTAATTGACTGACTGGTATAATCAGCTGAGTCAGAAACAAGATGGATGACTTTAACAGCCCGCGACATACGATTCACTCGGATCACTGAGCTAATCCCTTTATAGATCAGAGTTAAATCTAATGACGGGTCAAGAGCCAAGATACCGAGCCAGGAAAGCAAAACCGCAGAATCGCAAAACAAGGAGATAGAAAATTCCAATTGAAGGTCTAGGTCAGATTATTGTAATGTAGGCTTAGGGGCACGGTGGCCATAGGCAGCGCGTTCGACTGGCGTTCCGAAGGTTCTGAGTTTGAATCCTGGTGAAGGCGTTTAGGTAAAAAAAAAAAGGATGAATGCATAAATTGGAAACGTCCTACAAAACGAAATTTTATTATATCAACATATTGCTTGATTCCTTCATTTTTTTTCTTAAATTAAAATATTAATAATTAAGTAAAAGTTTTAAACGGGAGCGTCATTCAAAAATGAATTCAATGATGTCCCTTTTCAAATTATGTGTCGTTTGTTCCTTCCGCGATTTCCCTTTCCGCAAAAGTTTTTATTTTTTATTGTTTCATTTTTTTCTTGTTTTTATTATTTTGAGAAAACTTACTGTATTTATTCGTTTCTCCTTCATTTTGACGGGCATAACGACTAATATATAAAACATAAAATTTAAAACAAGAGATGGGACCCGGCTCATCTTACCTGACGAATTATCTTAGTGACCACCACATGCACTATTATTTCTCCCAGATGCTGATGCTTACTTCCCCCCTGTTTACACAGGTGCTAAACCAAGAACAATCTCTTTCCCAAACCCCCCGGTTGTTTCCCCCCTCTTGTTTTACTACACAGTAATCGCCCCTTACATTCCTACTTTAAAAAAAAAATATTCCAGTGAGGGAAATTCTTTCTGGAGAAATTTCCCTCCCCCCCCCCCCCCCCCCCAATTATATATTTTAAAGTAAAGTATCACGTTGGACCAAATTGTTCGTATGACCAGTGAAGCAGCGTTCACCAGTTTCTGTGGCCACGATATACTTACTAGGTGATTGTGTGACCAGCACAAAGAACAGCCGCCTTTACTTTTCCCCAACTTAAGGTAAGGTTTCCATCAGAGCTTGGTAGACTCAGGGACAGCCTTCAGACCCGGGAAAAAAATCCTAGCCTTCACCAGGGTTCGAACCCAGAACCCAGGACCTCCGGAACGCCAGTCTAACGCGCTGCACCACCGTGTCCCCCTATGCTATATTTTTACTTATCTCCATTATTCTATGGAATGTTGATCTATCTAGGTCAGGAGACTCCAAACTACGGCCCGCGGGCCCGATGCTGCCCGCGAGGCCCTCTTATCCGGCCCGTGGAGACCTTTTATTTTACCAGAAATGTCTACTATTTTGGCATCCGGGAAGCAATTTCACATTTTCCTACTAATACAAGGGTTCATGTGTAGTGTATCAATGTGTTATTAAACAATAACTGAATAAAATAATATTAAATAAATAATTTAAAACAACATCCATGGTTTGATCCTTTTTTATATGGACCCCGAGTGTGTGGTCGGGCCGCTGTTTCATAGTTACTTCGGCCCTCGGGCTGAAAAGTTTGGAGATCCCTGTTCTTGGTAAATCTTGGGTTGTAATAATCATTACCTTTTTTATTCTAAGCGTCGTCCAAAAATGAGTTTACGCATCTTGGGACGGGCAAACATTTGTATCGATATGTGACGATGGGGAAATGTTTAAATAATGTGACGTCACATCCAAAGCACGTGCATCTTAAAAAAAAACACGAAATGTACACTTTAAAAAGTTTCTCTTTATCAGCTTAAGTAATTCTATTTTTTTATTGTTACACTTCATTGGTAAATGTAAAAATGCTAATTTAGAAAAGGGAACTATAACGTGTTTATTCCTTTATTAGCGGTAGGGGAGTAGTGCGTAGCATTGTGACGTCGTATGGGGAAAAGGGTGTGGGGTGGGGAGCTAATTTTTGTGTGACGACTTATGACTCAGGAGGGGGGGGGGAGGGAAAGGGAAGGAAGGATGCTAAGATCGTCCTAAATCGCGAGAGACGTCATAGATGGACGGCTCCCCAATATTGGATTGGTAAATCGTTTGCTACTGATGGTATGTTGCAGGTGACCGATTTAAAACATGGAATTATACATGTATCCTTTCAATCAATACATTCTTGTCAGAATTAGTACCGTACTCTTAGACAATACTTAGAACGAATATTATGTGTTTTTATATACAAAAAGATATATCCAAAATCAATGCAAACAAACGCGAGCGTACATATTATGTACTCACTAAAAGCACGCACATAACGTGTGCACATTTCTAGATTTCTACGGCTGTCTACAACAGGGGTCGGCAACCTTTTGATAACAGTGTGCCAAAGTAGGATTACTAATTCCATCAGCGTGCCAACCGCCTTTATTCTTTTCTTGTAGAAGAGACTTGATTTATCTTTTGGCTGTCTTCCGCGTGCTGTTGCTGTTGCTGATCCCTGGTCTAGAACATCAAGATGGTTTATAGAGCTAGATTTATAGATGGCTGGGTGAATAAACAGATAAATTGATGGCTACTTTGAAGAAAAGTACATGTATATATAAATAGATTGGTAGATAGACACCGAGATTGCCGAGACGGGTATTGTTGTGCCTGTTCCTTCCTCCACACCGAAATTCGACGAGCTCTTTTTCCCGTGCAATGATCCGCGGATGCACAACGGGGAAGTCCCTCAATGCATTAGCCCACCGGTGTAGTCTCAATGTCAGCGTATCCGTGGTTTACACCTGGATTTCGCCAGGTTTGAGGCCCCATGGGTACTGAAGCGCCTTATCGACAAAAAAATTATTGTGTCCTACACATATATTTGTTTTAGTTACAGACGCTCCTTGCATATGAAAGATTACTGCGTCCTACGCTTATCTTATATGTTACCGACGCTCCTGCTATACAGAAGATTATTTTTCGTCCTACGTCTATACGTAGTTTGAGTCTAGAGTTTATTCAGGGTAGCAAACTTGTTGATCTTTCTTTGTTTCTTATGGCAACCCATTCCATGCTTGAACGCCACACATTAGTTGATCGTTTGTCCAATTCTTTAATTAACTGTGTCCAACTTAACTTTGTCAAGGAACGTGCGTAAACCAACGCGCAACACGATTTCAGCCATTTTATTTCTCTATTAAAGCTGAAGTAAAGAAAGTTGTCGCCATTTTTTTTTCCTGTTATTAACAATAATCACCTTCACCACTTTATTTACAATTTTTTATTGTGTTCATTAAATTGGAGTAACAAGAACAAAACAAAGGTCAGCCAAGCCAACTCCGCCCGATTCATTATTGTTTTTGTTGTTTGTGTGTGTGTGTTGTTGTTTTTTTTAAACTAATTGCCCTAGCCACGCCCTCCAGACACTCTAATGATGCCATGACAGTCACATGACCGCCGCGCGTCTTTCTGGCCTCCAAATTGACGAGAGCATCGATCAGTTGTAAGAAGACAAGATTATCCGCCCCTTGAAGTAGTTCATCTCAAGCCACGTGTTCTTCCAACCACCTTTCCCCCGCTCTCCATAACACCACATTGACGTACGCCACTTCATCTTACGTGCTACACCCCCTCTCCCTCCCTCCCCTTATCTCACGCTCCTTCTTTTTTCTTCTCGTCTTCTAACGATGTGGTCATTTCGCTGTCAATGGAACAAGCCAGACGGCAGACATCTTGTTTTAGCCACTATAGCTGTGACAGCAGAGATACTGTTAGACTTAATAGGCTTCTATGCAGACGGTCTCGCCTGTACTTCTATAGTGGTTGGGTTGTGTTTTTTAAGAAAATGCATTTTTTATATTATGTTAGAACCGGAAATCACATCCGACAATCACTTCGACCGTAATGGGTTGAATTTTGTAGTTTAGATAACCCCTTCCCAAGCCATTATGCCACTCGTGGAGATAGGACAGCTACCTTTTACATGGCTTTGTATACTTGCCTAAGAAGTTAAAAGAAAAGCTTTCTTTAAATTTCTATGACTTTCTCATTATTGTATCAAATTATTTTTTCCGGATATATAGAGGATTTATTGGTCTATGCTTTATTGGACCTGTTCAGTATCTGAGTTAGATAGAGTCTCTTTTTCCTTTTAAAATATGATTTGTATTTATATCAAGATTTAATGCCCAACTACCGCTACATAGAATTATTATACGGAACTAAAAATTTCCATTTTAGACGGATCTAATCCCATCCTTCATTGTTCTCTAAGAAGGCTGCAGTTCTTCTTCTTCATTGAACTCAACATGGGTCAATCATCATCATCACCATCATCTGTCCTTTAGGGTCCTTTTGGAACATAGGGCCTCTGTCGAAGCACGCCACTCTTTACGGTCTCTTGCCAGTCGCTGGGTCAATCAGTCAATCTATTTTGACATTTTAACTAGGGCTTTATAGACTGTTGTCGTGTTGGTTTATCTGGTTTGTTCAGGTAACCCATTCTTTACCTGGAATGCCATTTAGACAACGGTTAATTTATTATCGTTTGAGAGTAAAATACGCGGAAAAACTAAAAGATTCTAAATTTTATAAAGAAATTGTCTTGTTTTTTTAATAATATAAACCCCTATTTACCCAGTTCAGTAAAAAAAAGTGTTGATTCTTAAAAATTTCTTTAACAATTTACTTTAGATGCATTTTAGTTACGCATTCGCCTTACCAAAGAATATAATAAGAATGAACGCTTGCTCTATTTTTAGAGCTCTCGGCCACCATGCCCCTTATTTCAAAATTAGGGGAAAGCGGGGCAAATGGTGCACGGTTTTGAGGAGGGAGGATAAAAGGTGCACGGTAGAGCCATTAGCGGGCTTATTATAAACTTGTACAAGACAGTAATTGGATTAAACTAAAGGTGGTGACCATTGAGCTGGCAGCGATCACGAAAAATGTGTAATGGACTGGCACCAGGGACCAGCTTGATCTGCTAGGGATACTTTACTACATCTCTAGAACCAGCGAGTGATTCTATCTTGTAAACAAAAACTAAAATTTCAGGTCCAGGATTAATTCGCCCTTTCTGTCTGTTTGAAAAAAAGTAATAACTCATGCATCACGAAATTATCAACTAAAGAACTGGCGACCTTTCCACTTCAGACCGTAAACATAAAGAGTAAGGACTTAAAAAAAGAGTACAGCATGAATATAAATAACACAAACACTTTAACCAAAGCCAAAAGCGAAAGAATAAAACATGTGACCCTTTCCCTGCTGTCTGCTTCCGCTTCCGGCAAACCAACTGACACAGATACTGGCCAATGGTTTAAAAAAAAAAAAAACAAGAGCGAGAGAATTTTACGGTGACACGTGACACATTTTGTCCTTCGTTTTAGCCAATCGAAGCGCGACCTTGTAGTTTATATGTAATAATACTGGGGAGGGGTGAGAGTAAAAAAAAAAGAAAGGAAAAAGGAGTTAAATAAACGTCTGCGCCGCAGCTGAAAGAGAAGGACAATGTGTGGCGCCAATTGAGAGCCAATTATAAATAATTGTCTGTCGGCCGATCGAACTCAAATCTTTTCGATCCCAGTCAACACTTCACAGTAATCTTTATTTGTTTAAACATAAATTACTATAAATCTAATTCACCAATAAAATTGTTCTTTTGTGTGTAAAAAAATGGTTGGTTTTGTGTGTGTGTGTGTGTGTGTGTGTTAAGGTTAGGGTTAAAGTTAATGGTGTCAAGGCTAAACTCTTCTCTTGTCAATCACAAAAGACCAGCTGCTTACCATTTTACTGAAAAGGTTTTAAACATATCTACAAGCTGCATTACGCTTTCAAAATTATTAAATTTAGCTTGGCAAAAAAATGTCTGGCTGTCTTGCTTCGGATGGCTAATTGATTTACTTACCGTCATTCCATTGATCTTAAATATGGTAAATGCACGCTAAGCCATGGGCAACACATTCTATCAAATCCTACCCCCCCCCCATTCCTTTTTCAGCCAAAGCCAGAAAAAAATTACATTTTAACCTTTGTTTATATATACTTTATGCGCATTGGTAAATCCCTGCTGAATTATTCTGAACGCACATTCCCAATATTTTTAAACCATAAACAATGTTGGCGATATATTTCTGAAGGTCCAGGGCTCCAATCCTGGTGAAGGCTAGGATTTTGTTCCCGAGTCTTGAGGCTGTCTCTTAGTCTACCCAGCTCTGATGTTGGGGTAAAGTAAAGGCGGCTGGGCATTGTGCTGGCCAAACAATCTCCTAGTATGCGGTGGTCACATAAACTGGTGAATGCTGCTTCACCGGCCTTATGATCAATTTGGTCCGACGGGATACTTTACTTTAATTAATTTACTTACCTTAAAATACGCCACTGCAAAAAATTCTTCTAGAGCAGGGGTCGGCAACCTACGGAACGCTTGCCACGCTTGGCACGCAGAGCGATTTTCAATGGCATCCAGAAGACTCTCAGAAGATAAATCTGAAGATTAATCGGTTGACGTTAAGGCTGTTGGCACGCTGAATGAATTAAAAATCCTACTTTGGCACACTGTTATCAAAAGGTTGCGAACCTCTGAGTTCTTGAGTATAAAACATAGAGTGAAACTAACAATTAGTGACAAACTGGTTGGGGTTGAGTATAAAACATAGAGTGAAACTAACAATTAGTGACAAACTGGTTGGGGCTGAGTATAAAACATAGAGTGTATGAAACTAACAATTAGTGACAAACTGGTTGGGGTTTTCAGTCGTATCCAGGGAAACCAAATGCCTATTAGAAGATGTGGACCTTTGATAGTTCGATCTACTATACCTTTCATATATGCTCAATTTGCATATATTGACCTTTAATATCCAGCCATGTGGCGCTACAACCCATGTAGGAATTGGCTTGCTTCACCACCTCCTTCCACGCGGGGCCTATCCCTGGATTTCCTTCGCCATGCCATGTACACCAAGCTTTTGTAGATCTGCTTCTACAGCTTCGAGTTATCTTTGTCTTGGTCCGCACTCTAAGCCTCTTCCCTCTGGTAGTGTACTGTTATGGCTGCTCTGCCTTCTGCGATTCTTTCCCAATTTCAACTACCACAATTGGATCCTCTTAGAGAGCGTATAATTCTTCATGCGTTCTTATTCTCCATCCATTCATGTCTTGTACAGCTCCATATATCTTCTGCAGCACTTTTCTATCCCCTGGGTATTTAGCAGGTTCTCGGTGAATTTTGTCATTGTCCACGTTTGACTGCTAGACATCATCACTGGCCTTATTGTGATTTTGTATATCACCTTATTTATTCTTTTTGAGATATTTTTTATGGACCTTTTAATAGAGTCACCAAATGGACCTTTTAATAGTGTCACCAAATGGACCTTTTAATAGTGTCACAAAATGGACCTTTTAATAGTGTCACCAAATGAACCTTTTAATAGTGTCACCAAATGGACCTTTTAATAGTGTCACCAAATGGACCTTTTAATAGCGTCACCAAATGGCCCTTTTAATAGTGTCACCAAATGGACCTTTTAATAGTGTCACCAAATGGACCTTTTAATAGCGTCACCAAATAGACCTTTTAATAGTGTCACCAAATGGACCTTTTAATAGCGTCACCAAATGGACCTTTTAATAGTGTCACCAAATGGATCTTTTAATAGTGTCACCAAATGGACCTTTTAATAGTTTCACCAAATGGACCTTTTAATAGCGTCACCAAATGGACCTTTTAATAGCGTCACCAAATGGACCTTTTAATAGCGTCACCAAATGGACCTTTTAATAGCGTCACCAAATGGACCTTTTAATAGCGTCACCAAATAGACCTTTTAATAGTGTCACCAAATGGACCTTTTAATAGCGTCACCAAATGGACCTTTTAATAGTGTCACCAAATGGATCTTTTAATAGTGTCACCAAATGGACCTTTTAATAGTGTCACCAAATGGACCTTTTAATAGTGTCACCAAATGGACCTTTTAATAGCGTCACCAAATAGACCTTTTAATAGTGTCACCAAATGGCCCTTTTAATAGCGTCACCAAATGGACCTTTTAATAGTGTCACCAAATGGATCTTTCAATAGTGTCACCAAATGGACCTTTTAATAGTTTCACCAAATGGACCTTTTAATAGCGTCACCAAATGGACCTTTTAATAGCGTCACCAAATGGACCTTTTAATAGCGTCACCAAATGGACCTTTTAATAGCGTCACCAAATGGACCTTTTAATAGCGTCACCAAATAGACCTTTTAATAGTGTCACCAAATGGACCTTTTAATAGCGTCACCAAATGGACCTTTTAATAGTGTCACCAAATGGCCCTTTTAATAGTGTCACCAAATGGACCTTTTAATAGTGTCACCAAATGGACCTTTTAATAGTGTCACCAAATGGACCTTTTAATAGCGTCACCAAATGGACCTTTTAATAGTGTCACCAAATGGACCTTTTAATAGCGTCACCAAATGGACCTTTTAATAGCGTCACCAAATGGACCTTTTAATAGCGTCACCAAATGGACCTTTTAATAGTGTCACCAAATGGACCTTTTAATAGTGTCACCAAATGGACATTTTACTAGTGTCACCAAATGGCCATTTTTATTGTGTCACCAAATGGCCCTTCGATTGTGTTCCTGTTATTTAGTTACTTTCTCTTGTGCTTAGAAAGGACCAAGTATGTGAGTTTGTATGTGTGAGTGCATCACTTAAAAATTATGCACTGTGTCATGTATTTTGTTTTTCCAAGAATTGGAACACGCAATGTTTATTCCTCTCTCTCTCTCTTTTCTTACTACACACAATATTAGGACGTTTAGTAGGAAAACAAAAGGTTCTAGGTAATGTTGGGATTCTGTGTTGATCTCAAATTCTCAGAGTCTGGGAACGACTCATTATTTAATAGGGGAAGTTCCTATCGTTTTTGTTATGAGTTTTGTTAATGATACCATGATTTTCACCCCTACTGGTAATGGGTCTATCCCTTGCACCACTCGGATAGTATTTAATGATTTGTTTTGTCTGAAAGACAGAGTTTTTCAAAATATGTTCCTTTGAGAACGTTTGTGTTTGCACTATTTTATTCTAACTGTACATAATAGATATATTGTATATATTGAACATACCACCTGAAATAAACTATCAACAACAGTTACACTGAAGCTTCCTTGTCAAGTTACTATTCTATTGTGTTGTATACATTACAATAAGATTTATCTACTACTCTAATGTACAAGAAAGGAAATGTTGGAATACAAATACTGAATTTGTGCCCAGGACTATAAGAAGAGTTCGTGTAATACTGAAACATAAATACTAATAATTAAAGTCTCCCCTAGGACTAACGAGAATTATCAGCAAGATCTACACAGCTCTGGCCACAAGGGGATTGTGGACGTAACAAAATTTGGTGGTCTCGCCCGGTATATTTGAGTTCTACTTTTCCTGACCTAGGATTAACAAAATTTAGTGGTCTCGTTCGATATATTTGAGTTCTACTTTTCCTGATCTAGAATTAGAAAAAATTGCTGATCTCGTCTGGAAAATTTGAGTTATATTTTTCCTGACCTAGAAATATTTTGTGACATTAGTAGTACTGAGAGCGGCATATTTGTGTTTCGTTTTCTAGGACTGTGAAACTATTCTTTTTAAAAAGAGGAGAGAACTGGTTTGCGTATTTATTCCTTGGGAAGTGTGAAGATTCCACGAAGTGTGTAATATTATATTGTGCAAATTTCTGGACAAATCGTAAGTTGGAACTTTATATTTTATTATACAATATATACTACTCTACTATCACAAATATTTCGAACGCTATACTATGGCTTCGAATATATCAAGTGAGGAACTTAATGCCATGTCATTTGCTGAACTAAAAGAATTAGCTGAGTCCTTTGGGATTGAGGCAGGACAGGCAAGACCTAATCGTAATCGTTTGATCAAAGAAATTATGACATGTTTGAACGGGCAGAATGCCATGAACACTGGTAATGTAGTTGAAGTGGGACAGAACGATATCAATGAAGGTTATGTAGCTCCCAGTGGGGGCGAGGTAATTGCCCACGGAGACGAGGTAAGAAATATGTCATCTAGATCATCAAACAATGATGAAGATGAAGGGTTGAGTGAAAACCTAAAATTCCAATTAGCTATGAAGAGAATGGAATTAGAAAGTATGGAAAGGAGAGAATTGGAAAGAATTAGGATAGAAACTGAAAGGGAAAATGAAAGAATTAGGATTGAAAGCAGAGAAAGGATAGAGATGGCACGCATGAACAGACCTGACCATCGTAGGGACAGCAATGGTATGGATATTAGCGCAATGAAGCAACACTTGCCTATATTCAGAGAAGAAGATGTTCAAGATTTCTTTTTGCTTTTTGAGAGGATAGCTGTAGATTATCAGTTCCCTGATGATAAGATGGCTTTATTGTTAAGGTCAACTCTCAACAAAGGAAAAGCATTGGACGTAGTGTTGAGTTTAACACCCGAGGAAATAAATGACTATGAAGTAATCAAAGATAGGGTGCTAAAAAGTTATTCCCTGACACCAGAAAAATATAGAAAGTTATTTAGAGACAGAAAGAGGGCATATGATCAAACTCATGTAGACTTTTTGAGACAAAAGGAGAAAATGTTAGAACAGTGGCTAAGGTCACAGAATGTAAGTGAGTTTGATAAACTCAAGAACCTAATATTGTTTGAGGAATTCAATGATTGTATTCGAGTGGATATTAAAACCCACATCTCAGACCGAGGGGTTGAAGATGTGCATGAAGCTGCTAGATTGGCAGATAACTATGCCATAATTCACGCCAGCATAAAGCCATATTATGCTGACAAACCCAAAGTGCACAAACCAGAGCCCAAGGAGGCTAGTAAACCAAAAGAGACAAGTGAAAACAATATTAAGAACAGTGGTGTAAATAATAATAGTAACTTAGTTCATTTCAGGAAGCAGACAGATGTAAATAAAGCAAAGGTGGTATGTTTCAATTGCAAGAAAGAGGGTCACATGAAGAAAGATTGTTGGATCCTTACCAAGAAGCAAGGTGCTATTCTACACTGTGCCAGAGTGCAGAAAGATAGCAAGCAGACAGAAGAAGTGTGCAACACAGGGTAAAGAAACTCAAAAGAAATGCGGCCGGCATCGCCCATAGTTGTGGAGTCGATGGTTTTTGAGAACAGTCTATCTAAGGTAAAAGAGAATAGCTGTACTCAATCTATTATGCTTTCAGAAGGCCGTGAGGAACAGATGGTTCCTGAAGTCCCGGAAGAGGACGACCTATCCGATTTTCGACCCTTTGTCTACGAGGGGACAGTGTCGACAGAAGTCGATGTACTCAGCAAGAAGAAAATAAAGATATTACGTGACACGGGTTCTGCTGTCAGCGTGATCCTGGAGGGCAGTGTGCCGTTAACGGATGCCACCAGTACCGGTGAGTCTGTTGTGCTGAGAGGTGCTAGTATGGAGGCTGTGGAAGCTCCACTGCACAGAATAAAACTCGAGTCGGATATTTTTACAGGTAACATCGTAGTGGGAGTGTGGCGCGCACTACCCGTCAAAGGCGTTTCCATGATATTAGGAAATGACATTATGGGCGGCAGAGTCACTGTCGAGCCCATGGTTAAAGTGTTGGAGACAAAGATGGCGGAGGACAAAAACCTACGTCCTGCCAATGAACGCCCAACATGTGCACTGACAAGAGCAATGCAGAAAAAGAAATCGGTAAAGACTCCTGCTACGCCGTGTAGTGCAACGAAAGATGTGTTTGTCTGTTCTGAAGACACACATGCGAATGAAACAGTGATAACAGAAACACCTGACATCGATTTAAGTGCTACGTTCTTTGCTGAACTAACAACTGGTGATGCAACAGAGAACGATAACATTTTGTCACCAAAGCAGAAATTGGTGAAAGAACAATTTAATGACGAAGTAATAATGCAACTCAGAATGAAAGCTGTTGATGAAAAGACTGCAGATGCGATGGCGGAATGTTTCTACATGAAAGATGAAGTGTTGATGAGAAAGTCGAAACCGCTCAACTCAGGTACAAACGAGTGGGACAGTATTCACCAGATTGTAATACCTAAGTGCTATCGTCAAGATATACTGCGTATGGCGCATGATCTTCCTTTCGCTGGTCACATTGGAGTCCGAAAAACGCACCACCGTATCCTCCCTTACTTCTACTGGCCAGGACTGAGAAGAGATGTCGAACAATACTGCAAGACTTGCCACGTATGCCAAATGGTAGGACGTCCTAACCAACGAATTCCTGTCGCTCCACTCCAGCCGATACCAGCGTTTGACGAACCATTCAGTCATATACTCATTGATTGCGTGGGCCCGTTGCCGAAAACAAAAGCCGGTTTTCAATACCTGCTCACAGTCATGTGTTCATCCACTCGCTTCCCGGAAGCCATTCCGTTGCGGAACATAACAACAGTGAAGGTGGTAGACGCCCTGACAAATTTCTTCACACGTTATGGCCTACCGAAGACAGTACAGTCCGACCAGGGGACTAACTTTACTTCGAACATTTTCAAACAAGTCATGGAACAATTAGGGATAAGCCATAGGCTATCAAGTGCCTATCATCCTGAGAGCCAGGGAGCTCTGGAAAGGTTTCATCAGACATTAAAATCGATGCTTAAAAAGTACTGTTATGAAAACGAGAAAGACTGGGATAAGGGTGTGCCTTATGTACTGTTCGCTGCAAGGGAGGCCACTCAGGAATCCCTGGGGTTTAGCCCATTCGAACTTGTGTATGGACACTCAGTCAGAGGTCCGTTGAAACGTCTACATGAAACTTGGCTAACGGACAGTGAACCGATTGGACTTTTGTCATATGTAGATAAATTTAAAAATAGGCTTTATCATGCTTTTAACCATGTGAAGATTCATTTTCCACAGATGCAGGAGCGTATGAGACAGAACTATGACCGTAAAGCTACAGCTAGAACCTTTGCACCAGGTGACAAAGTTCTTGTGTTTCTACCTTTGCAAAATCAGCCTTTAAGTGCAAAGTTTAGTGGACCCTATGAGATAGAGTCAAAGCTTGGCGAGGTCAATTATTTGATAAAGACTCCTGACCGGAGACAAAAGCAGAGGGTATGCCATATTAATTTGCTTAAGCCCTATGTTTCAAGGGAAAAGAGTAAACCACGGGAGGTCCCCATGATTTCGTTAGCTAGAGTCCCGACGGATTTATCTAGGATAGAATATAAGTTTGCAGAAAGTAAACTTAATAATACAGATGCCCTTAAGAGTTTAGATACAAGGCTAGAACATCTTCCGGTAGAAGATAAGGAGAAAATTATTGAGCTGGTACATGAAAATAAGTCAATGTTTACAAATGTTCCCAGTAGGACACATGTCATAGAGCACGATGTAGTGTTAACCGAGGGTGCCAGGTCTATTAAACAGCATCCATTTGACCCCATCAGACCTGAGCATATTAAATTAAATGTAAAGTATATGTTAGAAGATGACATAGGAGAAAAATGTGATAGCAAATGGTCTACACCCTGTGTGATGGTACCAAAAGCCGACCACACACTGCAGTTTTATAGAGACCTTGGGAAATTAAGTAATTTGACAAAGACCGACTGGTATCCCATTCCCCGTATCATCGACAAGATAGAGACAAGGTCATAGCTGATACTCTATCTCGGGTGCTACATGATTGACTGAATAACCATATACTTCTTTTTTCAGATCATCTCACTTATTCATTAAGAATGTGTCATGATAACCTATCATTCGTTTGAATTTTGATTATGGAATACCTATAGAATACTTGTATCATACAGAAGTCAAGTCTTTTGAAAGTATTAATAATTTTATAATCATGTATAATATTGATGTTCTGATATATTTTAAATTCATTTGATTCAATTCATTTTATTATGGAAAAGAAATTCCATTTAAATTTTGATGCACTATGCAATATATAAATATACACGTATTTACTTGATATGGATGGATAAAAGTAATTGTCATCACATGTAATTAAGTGGGAAAACTTTGAGCTAGTTGATTTATTATCTTGTTTTATTTTAGTTAATGAATGGAACTAAATAATAATGTGTACAATTTTTATCTTAGAAAGAGATGTAATATCAATTGGTATAAATTAATAGATAATATTGGAAATCTATTGCTAAATTGTTATATCATGGTAATAGAATGGGAAAAACTAGTGTGAGGCTAGTGTCCGCTGGCGAACGTTCATTTTCCTACGCAGGACCGTCCGCTTGGAATCACCTCCCACTACAGCTTCGCCAGAGCCCTAGCTATGACACCTTCAGGAGCCGGCTGAAGACTCACCTATTTCGTCAGCAGAATTAGCGTATTACTATATATTTCGTTGTCTGTCTGTATTCTGTAACTGTCGTCTGCGCATAGAACTGTCACCAACGGGATATGCGCTATATAAGCACCGTTATTATTATTATTATATATTCCATATATCCGGGAATGGAGGGAAACAAATGTACCTAAAGGTGGGCACTCATTCAACCCTGAACAATCTTTTATATTAAACTTTCAAATTTGCCAAAAACGCATAATAGTGGATTACATTTTAATATTGAGATTACTGTAGTAATCGTAACTAGAGCGTATTTTCTCCTCATATTTGAGAAAAGGGGAAGTATCATCATCTTAGGTATGAACCCTGTTAATGTCAAGTTGACACTGTAATTTAAAGGGGAAGTAACTTATAGTTTGATTCGAGTTATGTATTACTTATCTTTTGGTTGGTATATTAGAAGTAAACTGTTGAAAATTGACAGAGTTTGAGCAATGTTATATTTGTTTAAATAGATTAAGACTTTTTGCAAATTTTTGGTGGAAATCCACACAACTGTACATATTTAAAATAAGAATGACTAGAATATTTTTGAATTATTTGTACTTGTTGAGACATTAGTTAATATTAATATTAACGGGGAAATATTTGTCCATCACGTTATAATCAAAATTACCATTGGGTAGTGACACTTTTTATAATTTAGTTGTGCCAGTGAGCCATGTTTGCTTAAATTGTCTTATAATCTTCCATTGATTGATGGTTGTTAAAACGATAGTGTTAAGTACGAAAAATGTACCATGTTGAGTATTACTTGGGTAATTATGGTACATTATTTCTTTCATTGGGTGGGGGCGTGTCATGTATATTGTTTTTCCAAGAATTGGAACACGCAATGTTTATTCCTCTCTCTCTCTCTCTTCTTACTACACACAATATTAGGACGTTTAGTAGGAAAACAAAAGGTTCTAGGTAATGTTGGGATTCTGTGTTGATCTCAAATTCTCAGAGTCTGGGAACGACTCATTATTTAATAGGGGAAGTTCCTATCGTTTTTGTTATGAGTTTTGTAATGATACCATGATTTTCACCCCTACTGGTAATGGGTCTATCCCTTGCACCACTCGGATAGTATTTAATGATTTGTTTTGTCTGAAAGACAGAGTTTTTCAAAATATGTTCCTTTGAGAACGTTTGTGTTTGCACTATTTTATTCTAACTGTACATAATAGATATATTGTATATATTGAACATACCACCTGAAATAAACTATCAACAACAGTTACACTGAAGCTTCCTTGTCAAGTTACTATTCTATTGTGTTGTATACATTACAATAAGATTTATCTACTACTCTAATGTACAAGAAAGGAAATGTTGGAATACAAATACTGAATTTGTGCCCAGGACTATAAGAAGAGTTCGTGTAATACTGAAACATAAATACTAATAATTAAAGTCTCCCCTAGGACTAACGAGAATTATCAGCAAGATCTACACAGCTCTGGCCACAAGGGGATTGTGGACGTAACAACTGCATTGCAAAAAACAAAAAAGCGTCATTCTCAGACAAGAGAATAAGCTAGAGAGAGAGAGAGAGAGAGAGAGAAAGAGAGAGTTGGGGGAGTGAGAGAAAAGGGTGAAGAGATATAGTTTTTGTCGTATGCTTTTGATAGGGGTGGGAGGGATATAGAGATAGGGAGTGTTTTTTTTTTCTCTGCATCTTTTCAATTTTAAACATTGCATTCAAAAATAGCGTCAATTCCAGACAAGAGAGAGAGAGATGGAGAAAGTGTATCTGAGTGAGAGTTTCAGAGAGAGAGAGAGAGAGAGAGAGAGAGATTGGGAGAGACTGTACAAATTACAATTTATTTTAACTGTTGGCAGTTTCAATTGGCTGGAATAGATATTATAATCCTACCTGGCATACCGTTATACAAAATAATTCCACAAATTTTAAGGTCAGAAATAAACTGTTACATCTGACAAACATCGCTTGGTAATTAGATTTACTTCAGAAAAATATGCACATTATGCGCTTTACCGTTCTTTCTGACTAATCAGAAGAAAAAAAAGTTTGTAAAAATATGTTTGTATAAACTAGAATTATCGTAAGTTATAACAAATTCCTTTTCTATTTTTAAAGTTTATTGAGCGCACGAAGAATTCACCCCATTCTCATGTTTGTTTATTTGAAACAAAGGGGTTTGTATAAGCAGCACTATACTTATCTTCCCCAATTTTTGTAAGCTTCGTGTTATAGATGTTTCCTCTTGTAAACTGACAAGTATATAAAAAAGGGTTTCATTTTCCTGGCTAGTTTAATTATTAAACATTTTAACAAAAGATATAACAGTAGGATAACAGTTTCTGAAAACATCCTTGGAGCTCGACGGAGCCAATGACGAACATTGAAATTCCCATACTGGCTTTGATCGTGGCCGGGTTACTTTTATACGTATCATTCATGACGCACTAAATTTTTTTATCACAAATAAAACCTTATATATAATGTAATATATCACATATATTATAACTTTCAACATGTCTGAGTCTATCCAGCTCTGACATATTTTTAGTTGGGGTCAAGTGAAAGCGACTGGGCATTGCTCTGGCCACACTTCCCCCTAGTGTGCCGTGTGGCTACAGAAACTGGTGAACTTTGCTACATCGAGCCCTATAATCAATTTGGTCCGACGGGTACTACTTTATAACTTTGGCGCGAGGTGATGATGACACGAGAAAAAAAAACCTAGCGAAAGTTTGACTCTTGAGAAACAAACAATATGGTAGGGCTTCAGATCGTACACATTGGTTAGTGCGTCTGTATGTCTGTAACTCTAATTGAGAAAACCCCCCAAATTAAAGACTTTTACAATAATTTACAATAAACCAAACTCCTCCTTAATGACACCCCATGCCATTCTTCAATCGACAAAAAAATTCCTTGATCAGACAATGCCATACAGAGGTGTTCTCCTGAATGTGCTTTGGGACAAAGAGGTGACGGTAATGGAAAAAAAAAAGGAAGAGTGCTTGCGTCTGGGTTTGAGGGAGAAGGGGTGCCAAAGTTTCGGCACCCTGAAGCCATAACACTACACCCACGCAATAACGCACCAGCAGAGAGTCATATAATCTCAGGTGGAAGGAGTTTAAAACGATTTAGTTCCCTTTGATCATCCGCCCCCCCCTTTCCTCTATTTCTCTTAACTCCCCTTGCTCAATGTTTTTTTTTTGTAATGTTTTTTTTAAAAGGGCCTTTCTAGTTCGAGAAGTATTTGAGGGGACACGCCCAGTGCTCTCCCTTGTAGTGCGCCCTTAATATCCCTGTACTTGACATGGGATAGAAACAATTCCCCCCAATGGGGCGGGGCCCAACTGAGACAGACGAGTCACAAAATGCAATGCGAGTGCTCATACATAAAAGTCAAGTTAAACTGTTCAATTGCCAATGCAAATCCCTAAACTTCTATCTCAATTATTTTTACTAAAAAAAAAACGACAAAAAAACACAACCCTACTAAGTTTGAAACGTAAGCCCTAAACATCAAGTAGACTTTAAAGTTTAAAGTTTAAACTAACAATAATTTTAAGAATGGTTAAAATTTTATCCATATCTCCAAAACTGTTGGATAATTTTTTTTAAACCAACGAACGACAACTCTCATTAAATATTCAACATTTTCGCAAATGGAAACAAAAAAATAATTTTCAATAAAATAAACCGAACTTCTAATTTTGTACAGCATTAATGACGTCATTTTATTGTGCGTTTTTTTTTAAATCTTTTGTTATTTATGGATAGAGCGAAGGTATAAGTTAAGTTTAAGTCCCGCTCACTTCGTTCGGCTTCTGACGCGCTCACTCTGCGGATCCCTCGTGTGAGGCTAGTGTCCGCTGGTGAACGTTCATTTTCCTACGCAGGACCGTCTGCTTGGAATCACCTCCCATTACAGCTTCGCCAGAGCCCTAGCTATGACACCTTCAGGAGCCGGCTGAAGACTCACCTATTTCGTCAGCAGAATTAGCGTATTACTACATATTTCGTTGTCTGTCTGTATTCTGTATTACTGTCGTCTGCGCATAGAACTGTCACCAACGGGATATGCGCTATATAAGCACCGTTATTATTTATTTATTTATTATTTATTCCTTTTTTTTCGTTTGAAAAGCGGTTTGAGTGGTAGGAGAAGGGGATAGAGACATGTATAGCGCGATAGAGAGAGCGAGAGAGAGAGGGAGAGAGAGAACGAGAGAGAGAGCGAGAGAGAGAGATTGAGAGAGAGAGAGAGAGAGATAGATAGAGAGAGAGAGAACGAGAGACACACACAAAAAAAGAAATTATAAGAAAAGACGAGAAAGATACCCTCCCCCAAACCCCGCTACCTTTACAAATATATAATCGAAAGTGATGGTGACATTAATCGTGCATTAGGTTGAACACACCATACCCTCTTACACCATAACCCTACTTCCAAGAAGCTTAAACGATTTGGACGGGTTGCGTCGTTGAATGAATAGAGTTTGGCTTCGACGTGACAGACCTAATCATCATAAATGTATAGCAAAATCTGACAGCAGCAGTTAAAAAGTGGCCGAGTACTAAAAAACCAAAGATTAAAATTGTTCACCCTTCAGACTAAAGATTATCACAATAATAATGTGCCAGCAGGTATTACGCATTAAGTTGTATTGCGCATGCGCTGTGTTTTAACCCTGTGACCCTTCCCCCTCCCCCTTTTCCATCTATAGTTAGCTATAGTTTGCTTTATTTATTGAAGAGGGGGGAAAAAATCAACATTTGGACTTGAACTAATTTCATTGCAATTCTTTTACAACGGTCATCGCATTTGGATTTTGTATAATTTTTTACAAAGTAAAAAAGGGCTAGACAAACACAACAAATAAAAATGATGTACCTACTCAAATTGAAAAAAAAAAACAACTACATAGTAAAGACTATTTAAAAATACATGATTTCTTAGTTAATGAACGAATAGGACCGCAAATTGTTGGTACACTATGAACTTTTCATAATCCATAATCCTTAAGACTTGTCAGTGTCTTAATCCGGTCAAATAGGGGCGCACATTTTCGTCAGAAATTTTGGGAACAAAAATGATTTAGTCTATTTTTTTTTTAAGAAGCTTCTCATTCTGAAAAAATCCATTGTAAATATTCTGACATAGCTTGTTTTGGCCTGTTTCAGTGGTTTTAAATTTGACCAAAAGAAATTTCTAAAAATCTCCAAGCTTGTTTTTGGCTTGTAAGTTTTTGACCTTGGGTTGGCTTATTTTTTGGTTTGTTAAACATCCCGCGGCATTGCTTTAACATCACCATTATCAGTTTAATCACCACTATCGAGAACCCAAACCTCTCCCTGTCTATTGCTCTCTCGAAGCCTCTCGCACATCCCCACCCCACCCCATTTTATTTTTTACTCTTCAGTACGAGTACCTCAAAAATAATTATAAGTGTGCGTATGTGAGCGCGCTTGTATGTGTGTGTGTGTTTGTGTCTTTGTGTGTGTCCCAGAATAAACCCAGGAGCGACTGGTGGCTCTGTCTGTCTGTTTGTTCCATTCAGAAGCAAATGTGAGTTTGCATGAAAACGAGGCTCATTGACCGATTGAAAGAAGGAAAAAAGACAACAACAACGAACTAACGAAAGAAGAAAAAAGAAATCACCGTCTGGTTGAAATCGAGGCTGTCTGTGTTGTGTTGACCTTTGACCGCAATAAAAATAAAATCAGCCATTCTTTTATCAGCCCTTCAGTTCTTTGTTTGTGACCCAGTTCTCTTTCTACGTCTACTTTGCAACTCACTAACTATTTAAGCGCATTGAACTTGCTAGATCTAAATACAATTGCATGGAAAGAAAGATTCGCTATATAAATTTTCCTTGTTTAAAATCATTATGCTATTATATATTTTATGCTTAACAAACATAAATTTCCAAAGAAATTTCAAGACAAATTTCCAAACAAATTTCCAGGCAAATCTCCATACAAATTTCAAGACGAATTTACAGAAACATTTCGAAAAATGTCAAGACAAATTTCCAAACAAATTTGAAGACAAATTTCCAAATAAATTTCCATATAAATTTTCAAGGCAAATTTCCTTACAAATTCCCATACAAATTTCCAAAACAATTTCAAGACGAATTTCCAAACAAATTTCCTGACAAATTTTCAAAACAAATTTCCATACAAATTTCCATACAAATTTCCATACAAACTTCCATACAAATTCCAGACAAATTTCAAGACGATTAATGCTTATTTATTGATGGGATGTGATAAAATTCAAGCTTTAAATATCACAAAATATCCGCTTGCGAAGTAATACACTGTTTTAGTATGCCTATCACAAGCATATAACACTAATCTGATTAAATATAGCATTTTTATTTTGTATTTGCGCATTAGAAAAACTTAAATTTTGATCTCTTTCAACTTGTGTAGCTGCGTGTCAAATTCAATATGGGTTGACACTAAGTTTACAGTAGCACGTGAGCCACAAATTGTGAAAGCAGAATTGAGGAAAGGGGGGGGGGTGAGACGCGGGGAGACGTTATACACAAATCAGCACCTTCCTATAATAATGTAATCTATTTACTTTTAGATCTGTCACTTTACAATCTTCTTGTTTTGTAAAAAAAAAGACAATAACTTACGGACATACATAAACATATACACCACCAAGGTTTAAAAAGCAGGAAAACTACAGAATGTCTCGGAGCTACCGAAAATCTAGCGGGCCACAGCAGACGCAATGATCCAATGCCCTACCGCCCGACCTGTAGTGGTTAGAGGAATTATTGAAGGCACGCGTCGAGTGTAGCATATCCGACAGGACTTATTCGAGGGGGGGGGGGGGGAGAGGGGGGCTGCCTGGTTAAAAGGACCGTTGACACATTGCTGGCTCACATTATTTACATTTCGTTAACCGATGGGTGAGGGT
This sequence comes from Anisus vortex, assembly GCA_949126835.1. Taxonomy (NCBI): domain Eukaryota; kingdom Metazoa; phylum Mollusca; class Gastropoda; family Planorbidae; genus Anisus; species Anisus vortex. Next base: position 45,989,382 of record OX421493.1, read on the forward strand.
AGGTGGTGGTGATGTGGAGGGGAGGGGGGGGCAAGCAAGCATTCTATCGAGAGTTCTTAAGTTCTCATCCTCTACTCGCCTCCCTACCCCCCACTCTCCGAACACCAGTAATGCGTCGGCATCTAGGTATGCGCGTGCGATCCGCGTGAGTAACCTAATCGCCAGGCATGCCGGGAGGTCTATCTTTATCATATAGCGGGACCCCCGCCCCCCCTTTGCTCCGCCCCCCCCCCCCACACTCTCTTTCCTCCCCAACTTTTTTTCTGTCCTAAGTCCTATGTGCAACTAAAGAAAAACCATCTCGAATCTGAAAATAAAAAAGGTAAGAGGAGAGGGAGAAAAGGGGGGGGGGGGAGGTGGGGGTTAATGCAAACAGAAATGAAGTCATACGTTGCCAGATCACACATCTTTTAAAAGTAAACTGGCGCTTGAAAGAGTTAAAACCTGCCCCTTAAAAAATAAATAAAGTTAAAACGGAAAGTTGTTTTTGCATTGGGCGGTGGTCTCTAATAGATGGAGGAAGAAAACCGAGACCCCGGGTAAGGGGAGGGGGCAGGATGGAATTAGAAAGATAAAAAAGAAGAAGAGGATGAGGTGGGGGAGAGATATCATTGAACTTTTCCTGTTGTTAAATAAAACAACTCCTGCCTTTGAAAAAAAAAATTACAGTCAGGGGCGTTAATTAATTGTTGGAAAGAAAATAATCGGAGAGTTAAGGAACGTTTATTTAGTTCGTCCTGACTTCCGGAGGCAGGGGCACTGATTGATTGCATTCCGTTGATTGAACACGTGGGGTCTCTTAGATCTTGATTCCTTTTTATTTCTTTTTTTTTTTTAAAGAGCTTTTCTCCTTTTGCTTTAGATAACTTCATTTTGAACTAAATTTCAAGTTGTAAGACTACCCATTAAAGAATAATTTGCATAAGCTTAAGTAAGTGAAAGAACAAACCCCTAGCAACTTAACATTTAAAACCCTGATCAAAAGGCAAGACTAGACTCAAAACCATTATCAACATAATATTAACCCTTACAGTCCCGGGCGCGTATATAGCGGAACTGAAGGCAGCATAGATAGAAGTAGGTCGGTACAGGAAGGGTTAACTTCTTCAAAAGAATCTAGAAACACTAGAGGTGAAAAGGGCAAAGAGCAAAGTAATAATAATAATAAAGCTTTCAATTATAACTTGGAATTTAACACAAGAACAATCTATTACAAAGGTCAGATAAATGAAAAATACACATTTCTTATCCCATATTCGAGAACAAATGCATGCATGTACTCTTTCTTACCGAGCGGCATCCGGGCATGGGATGGGTTGCCTGAACAAACCAGGAAAACTGATAACTAAACCACATTTAAAACACTATTCAAAATGCTAAGTAAAACTAAAAAAACGGATAAAACCAAAAAAAAAAAATGCTGTCTAGAAGGAGCGTCTGTAACATAAATTTAAGACATATTTCATAAAACATATGGAGAGAACTTTTACAAAACTTAAGAAGGCTTTATTGTAAGACAGAAGAGCATACATGAAAACTGACAAACAAACAAAAAGGATAAGTCCACTATTCGGGTGTTAAGAAAAAAGTCCACTATTCGGGTGTTAAGAAAAAAGTCCACTATTCGGGTGTTAAGAAAAAAAGTCCACTATTCGGGTGTTAAGAAAAAAGTCCACTATTCGGGTGTTAAGAAAAAGTCCACTACTCGGGTGTTAAGAAAAAAGTCCACTATTCGGGTGTTAAGAAAAAAGTCCACTATTCGGGTGTTAAGAAAAAAGTCCACTATTCGGGTGTTAAGAAAAAAGTCCACTATTCGGGTGTTAAGAAAAAAGTCCACTATTCGGGTGTTAAGAAAAAAGTCCACTATTTGGGTGTTAAGAAAAAAAACACTTAAAAATCGTGAATTTTCAAAATATCACAAAGCAAAACTGATGGAAAGCGGCCACTAATGGGCCTGGGTAGAAATGAGAGGACCACACATTGACCTTAATGATAGTTAGACAAGAGCTACTATATCTATATAGTGACAATATAGTCTTTCTAACTGCCAATTTAAAACTCCTGAAAGCTAATTAGTTACATTCATCTGGACAAGAATGCAATAACATTAATAACGAGGGGGGGGGGAGACGATCTTCGGTTCTCTTTGAAAAGGTAAGAGAGGGTTGTGGGGGGGGGGGGGTATTCGGTCTTGGGGTTGTCCTTGACATTCGGTGGTCTCTATGCAACGTGTTTCCGCCCTTGGTTATAACGACTTGTCTCTTCTCCCCACCTCCTTCCCTACTCCACATTCACCTCAAATCTACGTAAGTGATATCGAAACTCGCTCACCTGCGCACGCGAGAATATATGTTTAAAAAAAAGGGTAAAATGGGCGTGGACCAGGTTTATAACAAGCCGATCTATGCCAATGAAATGACAGCAGGTTTCCCAAGTATCCCAGTAAGGATAGGGGACGCGTGGGGATCTCGAAACGCCTAAAACCCTCATTGTCTGGTCTCATTAGCAATAAAACGGTTAAACAATGGTATAGAGGCTGTAGCAATGCAGCCATCTTTCTATCTGTTGAGCATTAAGTTGGGCGTATCTTTTGTTCAGGATATCTGAGTAGGTGGTAGGGTGAATGGGATGGTGAGATTGGGTGATCCCAGTCATCTTATATTATATAGGTGTCTTGCATTACAAGTGTGTAACGTTAAAGGTGTTGTTGGTATTATAACAGTTGCTATTCAAGGGAAAGATAATGCTACTGGCGAACGTTCAGTCGTGGCTGAGTCGAATGGAGCGTGATGTCGGTGTTATATATATAAGTAATGTACCCTTCGGACCAAACTGATCATAGGCCGGTGATGCAGCGTTCACCACTTTCTATTGGCCACAGCATACGAGGGGATGTGTGGCCAGCACAATTCCACGCCGCTTTTACTTTACCCCAACGAATGTCAGGTACCCATTATAGCTGGGTAGACTCAAGGACACCCTCAAGTCCTGGGAAAAATATTAGCCTCCGCCAGGATTCGAGCTGTTGCTCGGCTACCGAGCCCGTGTTATATATATGCATAACGACAATAAACACCCAAACACTCTAACAACCACACTTACAACCATCGACTGCCGACTCCCAGTCAGGGCTGTGGAGTCGGTAGATAAATGTTCCAACTCCAACTCCGACTCCGACTCCTCATTTTTTTTTACTTCCGACTCCAACTCCGACTCCAGGTACCAAAATTTCCTCCGACTCCGACTGATAAATGGTAGATAAATGTTCCGACTCCAACTCCGACTCCGACACCTCATTGTTTTGTTATTCCGACTCCGACTCCAGGTACCCAAAATTCCTCCGACTCCGACTCTTCGACTCCGACTCCACAGCCCTGCTCCCAGTATAGTTTTCCTGTTAGTAGTGTTAGTTGTATTTCCAGCCCTGTCCATAAAGCTCAACCACAATGACCCATACAAAGGACCCAACACGTTGAACCCGACAGGTTGGGCGGTGGGCAGCTCTCCCTCTGCTTTATAATTTGCCTTAATAAGTGAAGAATAAAAGACATAGTTGAGATACCCTTCCCAGATAGACATATAGATAGATAGATTGATTGATAGATTGATAGATTGATAGATGAATAAATATATAAACAAATAGATAGATAGATAAAAAGATAGATAAATATATAGGTAAATGGATGGATAAATACATGTATAGATAGATAAATAGATAGATAGACAAAAAGATAGAAACTCAAATAGATAGATAGTAGATAAACAAATAGATAAATAAATAGATTGATGTATAAATCTATAGATATATTGATAGATAAATATATAGATAGATTGATAGAGGGTCTATCTATCTATCTATCTATCTGTCTATCTATCTATCTATCTATCTTTCTGTCTGTCTGTTTATCTATCTATAAATCGTGGCGTTTTCTCTAAATCGAGACTTTCACATAGAGTAGAGCAATCCAGCTAGACAACATTCCTATAACCCTAACTCTCTTCTACTCCCCTTACCACCCTTCCGGTTTCACCCCTAAGGTCACCAACAAGTTCTTACTTGGCCCTGTTTGACCAGAGCACCGTCCGGCCATCCAGTTTAGAAAGCCCCTCTCCCCCGCCCCTTGTGTCCACTTAAAGGTCTGACTGCCGGGGATTACGTGGCTTAGCTAGGAACACGGGAATGCTCTACCTCTAACGCCAAACACCATTTACATGCTCAGGTCTTTACGAGTCACTCAATGTTCCTCCATGATGTGTTTTGACGGCTGGCGTCTGGCTTTGTGACAGAGCGTTGCTCTCTAGTATTTTTTAGCTACCTGGGTGGTAACTGCTCGTCAATGCAAATCTTATTACAGGCGTCTTGCAGTGGAAAGAAATCTTTACTTTATCAGCTCAATCTCACAACGGCATCATTCCCTTTCGAATCTTCACATGTCATCATTCGCTTTCGAATCTTCGCATGTCATTATTCACTTTCGTATCTTCACGTGACATAATTCACTTTCTAATATTCACATGTCATCATTCATTTTGGAATCTTCGCATGTCATCATTCACTTTCAATCCTTCATACGGTATCATTCACTTTCGAATCTTCACATGTCATCATTCACTTTCAATCTTCAAATGTCATCATTCACTTTCAATCCTTCATATGGCATAAGTCCCTTTCGAATCTTCACATGTCCTCATTCCCTTTCTAATATTCACATTTCATCATTCACTTTGGAATCTTCACATGACATGATTCACTGTCGAATCTTCACTTGTCATCATTCACTTTCGAATCTTCACATGCCATCATTCACTTTCTAATATTCACATTTCATAATTCACTTTAAAATCTTCATGTCATCATTCACTTTCCTTTCATAATTCATTTTCATTTCTTCGCATACTGACATTAATTGTTTTTTCTTGTCCCATCGTCATCTCTCACATTTTAACCCTTCCCGTACCGACCTACTTCTATATATGCTGCCTTCAGTTCCGCTATATACGCACCCGAGACTGTAAGGGTTAAAGTCTCCAAATGCTCAGTCATCTCTGATGCCATTAAAGGAAATGTCCCCTAACGCCATGTGCTTTATTTCTCTATTTCTTTCTCTTTCTCTCTCTTTCTCTCAATCTTTCTCTCAATCTTTCTCTCAATCTTTCTCTCTTCTCCCATGTTTTCAATTACGATCATTTCTCTACTTCCATCTTCACTTGCCGAAAACACTCATACATGGTTGTTGATAATTTAAACCAGCAGTCCCCACTGCAATGGTTACAATCATCCCTGCCATATGGACTCACAAAACGTAACCAACCCACACAGACACACACACATTGTAAACAGGTTTTACATTGGCGATTCATGTATTCGGATACAACAAAAAAAAAATCTTTGTGGTTCCGTACGTCAAACCCCAAACCTCTATCAAAAAGTAAAACTGGCAATTTTTGAAACTTTTACATTTCAAACGGAATTATACTTGAGGAGTTGTTGTTTTTTTTTAAACGAGAATTGAGTGTAGACAAAATAAAATTATTTTCAATAACACAACAACAACAACATAAAAACACACGAAAGTTCCAGAAATGTTTTTTAAGAAGCTTGCATAGCTCAAGTAGTTCACCTGGCTGTGATCTCACACAATGGCGTCCACTTTCTGAAATGTTCAGAGCGTTAAGCGGATTATTGGCGTTAATTACCTTCAAAGGGAGAACTTTCTCTTAGAAGACATATTTCAAAGATAAAACCGTGAAAAACATTATGCATGTCATTGGAAAAGAATCCAGGTTTATGGAATGTTTATTTAACAGCCATTTTAGATCGACATAAATCATTTTGCAAGTAAGATATTTCGTTATAAACATGAAGCAGAAGTTCAGTGTATCTGGAGAATAAGTGTTCACTTGACGAATTGACAAATAAAGATATTTGCATAAATAAAGCTGTTTAAATTAGACACTTATGTTTACAGCACGTGGTTTTTGTTAAAATAAATCCGCTAGGTGTTTATGACAATTTTGAGAACCTCTCAGTAAAGTTAGATGATAAAAGAAATAATCAAAAGAAGACAAAAAAGGATTTTTTTTTAAATTTTGTTTACGGCAGAAGCTGACTAATTTCTGTACGATAAAAAAAAAAAAATTCTATTTTGTTTTCTTATTTAGGACTATATATGCATTTTTTGCGACTCGAGAAAATATAATATTTGTTTAATCTAATGGTATGTTATATATTACAGACACTCCTTCTATACATAAGATTATTGCGCCCTACGCTCATCCATGGTCAGTCTAGTTTTGCATCTTTATTAATGTTTTAAATGATGATTTGTTCAGGTAACCCATTCCATGCCCGAATGCCACTCGGGAGTACTTATATGCATTTGTTCTCGCATAAGGGATAAGGAAAAAGTTTTTTTTTTGTTATTTATCTGAGCATTGCAACAGGCTGTTATCGGGTTGTATTTCTAAATTACAGTTTAATGTCTTATATATTTTTAACGTAATAAAATAATAAAAAAATATATATAAAAGCTCAATTAGTACAACACTCTACATAAAACTAAAAATACTGGGAAAATTACTTATGTCTCATTTTGCTAGTACGGGAAACATATTAACTATTTCAAACAAAAAGCAGACAATGATTATAGAGCTTTTTTGTTGAATGTTTAGTATATCTAACAGTTTTTAGAAGGTGTACTTTGGCCGAGCCGGCAGCGCTTTCGGCTGGCGTACCGAAGGTCCTGGGTTCGAATCCTGGTGAGGGTTAGGATTTTCTTCTTGGGTCTGTGTCACGATTCTGGAATTAAATCGTAACCTTATTAGCGCTCATGGATAGATCATAGCGCAGAAGTAGTGTAGAACTAGAAACATAGGTTAGCGTAGAGTTAGATTAGGGAGTAGAAAGTAGCCTGACGCCATTACCTCTTTCCCTCTTCTCACGCAATAGGAACACCCCAACCACCCCTTCTCCTCACCTCTCTTTAACCCTCTCTACACTTTCTCATTCCCGTATTCAGAGTTGCTACTTGATTCAGCCAATTGGTATTACACTATTTGTATGTGTGATTGTATGTGTGTGTATTCTTTAATGTATGTATATATATATATATATATATATATATATATATATATATATATATATATATATATATATATATATATATTCTATTATGCTGTCAATTATGATTCATGTTGTATTTTGATAGTACTACTCATTTATTTTGCTAAACTCAGCACACACGTAGACACCCCCACCCACTGCCACACCTTTTTCATTATCTCCCCTCTTCGCCCCCTACTCAGCGCCCGTGGGCATAACCCTTTATCCACTCGAAGTAGTGACATCTGGAGCGAAGCGTCTCGCACATACGTAAGCACCTTGGGCCGCACTCGACCAGAACCAATAGAGACAGGTACATCAAGGGAAATAAGTCATTATCTTATCCTTTGTATCCCCGTTTACGTCTACCCACCCCCCCCTTTTTCCCTGGGCCCCACCCCGCAAAAGTCGGCGGTACTAATTGCTCGCCTACACCCACCCCTAATTTTCCTCCCCAATAGTCAATCTTCTATTCAAGTATATTTCAAACCAGCCAACCAGAACATATGTAATTCTAAACTAATGTAGCTATCCAATCAAATTGACCACTGATCACGTGACTAAAATGCACGAAAGCGGGCTTAACTAGTTTAGGACACTTTGGCTCAAGCGTGAGGCGGAGAAGGTTGTTCGATTCTAGCCTCCACTTATTCAGTTGTTCCATAGGATATACCGCCTGCATGTGTATAGATAGATATTTTGTCAGTCTAAGTATTTTCATGAACACAGCTACGGTTGCCTAATGTTTTGGATAACCTAGCAGTACCATGTGTTGAGTGTTTACTGAAGCCTGTGCAAATTCATATATGTATCTTGCCATTGAGTGAAGAATTGAAATGATAATAAACACCTGAACTTAACCAACGATTTATTTGCCTACTTAGAACTATCTGTGTGTCCGTCATAATATCTAACGAGCCAAGAGAGAAAAAATAATTATTCCAGGCAGTGGCGTAGCTAAGGGGGGGGGGGGCGAGGGGGGCGGACCGCCCCGGGTGACAGCATATGGGGGGTGACACTTTGTCACCCTCAACAAAATTTTTCAGCCAGACTAAGGTGCGATAATAGTCTGAAATAGTCGTGCTTGGAGAAGTGGAAAACACTGGCTTCAAGACTCCAGCTGCAAACAACCATCGATGCAGCAACCATTTCCCTGGTGGAGAAAGAGAAAAAGAAGTTCAGAGACATTCTGCACAGAGTTTTAGATGTTATACTTTTCATTGCACGACAGAACTGTCATTTAGAGGACATCGAGAGGATGCGATATCATTAAACAAAGGTATCTTCTTTGCAATATCCTCGAGAAACTAGTAAACGAAGGACTGGATATTCAGTTATGTCGCGGTCAAGGGTACGATAATGCAGCAAGCATGTCCGGAATCCAAGGTGGTGTGCAACAAAAGATCTAAGACATTAATCCGAAGGCAAATTTTGTACCTTGTTCCAATCATTCTTTGAACCTTTGTGGCAAACATTCGTTTGCTATTAACTAACAATCCGTCTTGTGTAACGTTTTTTGGAAGTCTTGAGGCGTTGTACACTTTTTTTGCACTGTCGACCCATCGCTGGGATGTACTAGAGAAATACACAGGTCTAACAGTGAAGAGACTGTCCACATCTGGCTGGAGTGCACATGCTGATGCAGTGAAGTCAGTGATACAGAAGTTTAACCAGTTTGTGGAAGCCATTGAAGCTCTGTGTGATGTCGAAGAAAGCGTCGAGACAAGAGGCGCTGCGCACAATCTGTTCCCAACTATATGCAACTTTTCTTTCATTTCGTTCTTGTTTTTCTGGGATGACGTTTAACAAGAAGTCGACTTAGCACAGAAGGACATGCAAACACCAGGTATTACTTGCAACCAAACTAAGGGCTCTCAAGGTCTTTTTGGAAGAGCAGCATACGAAGGTTGTTGACAATGCCGTCCAGCTGGCACTTGCGAAATGTGAAGAACTTGATATCCATTCATAGAAGAGAATCAAAAGAAAGATAAGATTACCAGGAGAGAGGGCAAGAGATGCTGGATTGTCATTGCAGCAGGAGACCAAGAGAGCAATGTTAAAGTGTCTGGACCGTTTTCATATGGAGTTAGATACGAGAGGAAAGGCAGTGAATGACATTTTGCTGACTTTTTCTGCCGTTCAGCCAGACCATATTATTTGTGCCAACGACGAAGAAATACAGTTACTAAGCTCACAGCCGTGTATGATGAGCTGTCTGAAGAAGACCTTTGTCTAGAAATACCACGTTTAAGGCGAAACCTACAAGCAGCCGAAATAAACTTGGAGGAAGCCAAGCACTGGACTGCACTGCAATTACTACGGTTTATCAACAAGTGGGACTTATTGAATCATTGCTATATCTTACGCTGACTCTAAGATTCTTTCTGACAATATGTGTTTCTGTGGCATTGTGTGAAAGAAGTTTCTCCAAAATGAAACTTACAAAAAATTACCTCCTGTCTACCATGAGCCAGTGGAGATTGTCGGATCTGGCTGTTCAGTCCATTGAACACAAGCTTACAAGACAAATTGATAGTGACGATGTCATTGAACTGTTTGCCACAATGAAAACAAGAAGACATTCCTTCTAGGACTATAGTGTCGAAGGACATTCTTTTCGTCTGTGCGTTGCCGTGTTTTGCACTTAGATGTTCTGAAAGTGAACAGTTGCATTTTAAAAATCTTTGGATTTGAACTATTTGTTTTGCGGTATTGGATTCGGATTTTGTCTTGGATCATACATGTAAGCAGTAACGTAACCGGTCAGTATACTAAAGAAGAGCCTAGAGGTAGAGTATGTATGGAAATTTAGCTACACCTAACCATTCAGCATAGGGTCGTGTGGGGTCATTGGGGTGACATTTGAACGGACCGCCCCGGGTGACGTTTACCCTAGCTACGCCACTGATTCCAGGGCGATTCCAGTCACGGTAATTCATACCCCAAGACGACCTGCCACTACTACCCCACTCACCTACGACTCCGCACCCCTCTCATCGCCCAACTTCTGCCAGGTTGATGTCCTAATCCTAAACACATCCTGACAAAGTGGGGACCTCGCCGCGGGATCCTGAACTCAAGCCGTTCAGGGCACTTACAACAGCAATCAACCCGAGGACCACCCCGTACTGAAACCGACCCTGGATTGGGGGCTCATCTCTCTACAACACGAAGACTCTAAGCAGCAAACAGATCCGCCACCTCAAACGCAAGCCAAGTCACCCCAGTAAGCCAGGCTAGCCACTTTACGCAGCCTACGCCACCCAGATACCCAGGCTCGCCACTTTACGCAGCCTACGTCACCCCAGATACGCCAGTCAAGACATCCCATTAAGAAGATTCGCCACTCTAGCAATCTACGCCAACCCAGATACACCAGCAGCCAGACCCGCCACACTACGCCAGATTCGCCACCCCATCACGCCAGATTCGCCACCCCATCACGCCAGATTCGCCACCCCATTACGCCAGATTCGCCACTCTAAGCAATCTACGGCAGCCCAGATACACCAGCAGCCATATTCGTCACCCTACGCCACCTGCGTCACCCCATCACGCCAGATTCGACACCCCAACCGCCAGATCGTCACCCCAGATACACCAGCAGCCGAAGTTATCCACACCAACAGCGCTAAGCGCCATATGACAATAACTTTATGATTGGATATGTGTGTTAGTATATATGTGTGTGAAATTCTAGGAACCGCTGTTCTGGTGAGTACCATTTTGGACTAGTATTAAGTTAGTTAAACTCTGAACCCCAACCCCTCTTACATTCCCTCTCTCTATCTCGTCATATCTCTGTCCGTTTACTGCCCTACTCTCGCCTTACTCTGTCACTATGGCTGAAGGTGTACTATTGCGTAAGCAGCTGAGAGAAGAGGCTATAGCGATAGGCTACAGTGACGGAGACGTCATTAAATACGTAGTTGAACAGGTAGCGGTCCATGAGGCAAGAGAAGAGAAACTTAGACTAGAGCAGAGAGCAGAACAATTAGCTAGGGAGGAGAGAGCAGAACAATTAGCTAGGGAAGATAGAACTAGAGAAGAGAATAGATTAGATGAGGAGGCACGCAGGACACATGAATTCAGACTAGCTGAATTAGCAGCAAGCACTAGGACCCCCGACAACAGCGACAACCCAAACTCCCCCTCATCATTTAGCTCAGCCAACCCCAGCAACCATCCCCTCCCCCGACATGCTTCTCTATGGACCGACGTTCACGACCCCCGGCTAGAACAATTCGACATTTACCTCCGACGGTTTAGCGACTGTATGGAGTTAAATGAGGTCCCCCCAGAATTACACTGTAGGATCCTCGTCTCCACTCTGAGAGGGGAGGATTACGAGACTTACTGTAAACTGGCCCCAGAAGACAGGGAGTCGTGCGTTGCACTGAAAAACGCGCTGCTAAATCGCCACCAGTTACACTCGTCCCACTACCAGAAGAAGTTTCGGTCGTCCACGCTACGACCGGGGGAAAATTATACCCAATTCGCGGAGCGAATACAATCTTACCTACTCAAGTGGGTTGAGTTAGGCAATGTCGAGCAGTCATTCGACGGTATGGTCACCCTCGTAATGACTGAACAGATAGAATCCCAGATGCCCCCCAAGCTAAAGGCTTTCTTAATCCAACAGGGAATATCCGGTCTAACCCCTTCCCTGCAAGGCGCAGATAGATTTCTGCAATCTAACTTAATGGAATCATTCCATCCCCGGGACAAATTTCAACCACCCCCAACTTACCGACGGGAAAACGGTAGACCGGGAAGGCCACCGCCACCTTCCGCCCGCCCGGGACACCCACAACCACATCGGCCCTATTGGGACAACCATCGCGCCAACCCTCCCCCACTAATCAGTCCCGACAACTTCCCCCCACATCGACCGGGACACTCTCAAACCCGGCCCCCTCCACCCCTCCAAGATTCGCGACGTCCAGACCAACCCCACCACATGACCAGGACACGAACCGGCACCAATCATCCCCATTCGACCCACCACGGTAACTCCGCTGAGCAACAACCCAAGGCACACACCAGCCATAATCACTCCCAGAAACCCCCCCCCCCCCCGGAGTATACACCGCCACCCTTTGCCCGGAAGACACCCCCAGGACGCAAGACCCAGAAACCGACACACCCCCCGCTTACACCCCCGCCAAACCGGAAACCAAGACAGAAAGGAATATAGAGATCAACTCAAAAAAAGCCAGGGCCCTTCTCGACTCGGGATGCCAGCTTGATGGGTTCGCTAAGACTTCCTTCGTGAGTCCCTCCGACTATACTGGCGAGTCAGTCGAATATAGAGTTGTAACGGGATACGTTGAGACCCTCCCAACCGCCAAGGTTCACATCAAGTCAAAACCATACACTGGCACGGCTACCTTAGCAATCCGAGCCGAATAACTTTATGACGTCATCTTGGGGGAACGATACGTCAACCTTGCCGATGTCCCCTCCCCCCCCCTTGCCTCAGTGGCCACACGCGCGCACCCTGACCCTGTTCCCCACCCTCCCCAGGAATCCCCCACAGCCCACGAATTCCTGCGGGCTCAACAGGAAGACTCGACCCTGGCCCCACTGTTCGCTAAGGTCGGTTAAAACCCAGACCCCCCGAAACCCTACTCGTTTATTCAAAAAGGGAAACGACTGTTCCGACGGTCCAGCCTCCCTGACGGGTCGGTCAGAGACCAGCTCATCATCCCCGGTTCTTACCGTAGGCAAGTTATGGAGGCGGCCCACGACTCAACCCTGGGCGGTCACCAAGGGCAAGGGTCCACAGTCAACAAAATCACCCATTACTTCCACTGGCCCGGTATGCACAATGAGATCAAACGATTTGTAGCGTCATGTCACCAATGCCAGTTCATGTCCAAGGCCCACCACACTAAGCCAGTACCGTTAGGCAAACACCCGGTGACCGACACGCCCTTTCAGCGGGTGTCAGTAGACCTCGTAGGGCCAATTTCCATAACACGGAAGAAGAACAGATTCATACTGTGCGTGATATGCCAGGCTACCAACTGGCCGGAAGCTGTGGCGCTGCCGAAAGAAGACGCGAAACACGTGGCCGAGGCACTGTTTACCATTTTCACGAGAGTGGGGTTTCCCGAAGTCCTACTCTCCGATAACGGGCCCCAGTTCACCAGTACACTGATGAGGGAAGCGTTGCACATCATAAACACCACTCACCTCCGTTCCTCCCCTACCACCCTCAATTCAATGGATTAGTCGAACGGTTTAACCAAACACTAATCGGGTTGTTAAAGAAAACCGCCGATGGCCCTCTGGATGAATGGGATACCCTCCTCCCTACCGCCTTATTCGCATATCGGTCTACTCCCCATTCTACCTTAGGCTACACTCCCTATAAGATGTTATTCGGTTCCCAACCCCGTGGTCCACTAGAGCTCCTCAAGCGCGCCTGGACCAAACCCTCCCCCCACCCCGAGGAACTCTCAGTCCACGCCTACATCAATGATCTAAGGACTAGGCTTAAAACTGTCCACTCTATTGCCTCCAAACACTTAACCAGGGAGAGGGAGAGACAGGAGAAGTTATACAATCGGCGGGCCAAAGAACGCTCTCTGGCTCCGGGCGAAAAAGCACTACTGCTCCTTCCCTCCTCTTACAACAAACTCCAGTTAGCATGGAGAGGCCCATATCCAGTTACAAAAAAACTCTCAGGCACCAACTACCTTATAAAAATCGGCAACAAAGACAAACTGTTCCACATCAACTTGCTAAAGCGATACATAGAGCGACCGTTAGACGATACACCCCTGGTAGCAACGGCCATTGCTGAAGAGACAGAAGCCGATGACTCACTAACCGCCTTCCCCCTACAACAGACAGAAACCATAGATGATGTAGAAATCTGTCCCCTTCTAACCCCTGAACAAGCTAACACAGCGAAACACTTACTCTCCTCGTACCCCGACGTGCTGACCGACACCCCAGGGCGTACCAACTTAGAGACATTCACTATGAAGGTCACCGACCCCCGACCCATTCAGGTCAAGGCATACGCTATGCCCCACGCCAAACTGGATGTCATTGAGAAAGAAATAAATTATCTGCTAGCCAACAACACCATCGCCCCCCTCAACCTCCCCGTACAATGCGCCGGTAGTACTAGTAAGGAAATCAGACGGTTCTCACCGTATGTGCATAGACTTCCGCCGCTTAAACGCAGTCACTGAATTTCAAGTTGAACCAATGCCAGACCCTGATTTACTGTTTTCAAAACTGAGCAACGCTCATTACTTTTCCAAGTTTGATCTTAGCAAAGGATTCTTCCAAATAGAAGTGGAAGAGAAGTGCCGACACTACCTCGCCTTCAGTACCGATCAAGGGCACTTCGAGTTCCAAACTGTCCCCTTTGGCCTAAATAACTCCCCCTCCGTGTTCACACGCATGATGCGGAAGCTGATTCAACCAATTAACAGACCTGGGATCACCCATTTCGTAGATGATATCTTGATCGCCACGCCCACTTGGGCAAGTCATGTAGAAACAATAACTGCCCTGCTAGCTAGGCTCCGCGAAACTGGCCTAACCGCGAGGCCCTCAAAATGCATGGTCGGGTTCAATAAACTGAAATTCCTAGGTCACATGATCGAAAGGAACAAAATAATGCCAGACAAAAACAAAGTAGAGAAAATTAAGTTAGCCCCTCAGCCCACCACCAAATCAGGTATACGGTCTCTACTAGGGTCAACAGGGTATTATCAGAAGTTCATACCACACTACAATAGCATCGCAGCCCCTTTAACAGACCTAACGCGGAAAAATCTCCCAGAGAAAGTTACTTGGTCCGATGAGTGCCAACAAGCGTTCGACCAATTGAAGACAGATCTCACTAGCAAACCCATACTGCGACTGCCGAACCCGTCCCTTCCCTACGTGTTGAAGTGCGATGCAAGCGGACGAGCAGTAGGCGCGGCCCTGTTACAACCTGACCCGGAACATGATAACATGTTGTTCCCTGTAGCCTACGCGTCACGGAAACTCAACTCCGCGCAAATTAATTACGGCACCTCTGAACAGGAGTGTCTGGCTCTCGTATTTGGAATTGAGAAATTCCACGTATACCTGTACGGGCGCCATTTCATTCTCCACACCGACCACCAGCCCCTGACGTTCCTCGCATGCGCAAAGAACCTAAACAGAAGGTTAATGAGATACTCCCTCACCCTGTCACAGTACAGCTTCCAAACCGTTTACCAGTCTGGAAAAGAACACCACCTCGCGGATTTCCTATCCCGATACTCACACTCAGATCCCAACCCCGACGACACTCCACCGACTCCCCCTTCCCCAGTAATTTAGGTAGAAATCTTCTCTCTGAGTAGATTCCCAAATCGCCCGGGTGAGTTGTCACGATTCTGGAATTAAATCGTAACCTTAGTAGCGCTCATGGATAGATCATAGCGCAGAAGTAGTGTAGAACTAGAAACATAGGTTAGCGTAGAGTTAGATTAGGGAGTAGAAAGTAGCCTGACGCCATTACCTCTTTCCCTCTTCTCACGCAATAGGAACACCCCAACCACCCCTTCTCCTCACCTCTCTTTAACCCTCTCTACACTTTCTCATTCCCGTATTCAGAGTTGCTACTTGATTCAGCCAATTGGTATTACACTATTTGTATGTGTGATTGTATGTGTGTGTATTCTTTAATGTATGTATATATATATATATATATATATATATATATATATATATATATATATATATATATTCTATTATGCTGTCAATTATGATTCATGTTGTATTTTGATAGTACTACTCATTTATTTTGCTAAACTCAGCACACACGTAGACACCCCCACCCACTGCCACACCTTTTTCATTATCTCCCCTCTTCGCCCCCTACTCAGCGCCCGTGGGCATAACCCTTTATCCACTCGAAGTAGTGACATCTGGAGCGAAGCGTCTCGCACATACGTAAGCACCTTGGGCCGCACTCGACCAGAACCAATAGAGACAGGTACATCAAGGGAAATAAGTCATTATCTTATCCTTTGTATCCCCGTATACGTCTACCCCCCCCCCTTTTTCCCTGGGCCCCACCCCGCAAAAGTCGGCGGTACTAATTGCTCGCCTACACCCACCCCTAATTCCCCCCCCCCCCAATAGTCAATCTTCTATGCAAGTATATTTCAAACCAGCCAACCAGAACATATGTAATTCTAAACTAATGTAGCTATCCAATCAAATTGACCACTGATCACGTGACTAAAATGCACGAAAGCGGGCTTAACTAGTTTTAGGACACTTTGGCTCAAGCGTGAGGCGGAGAAGGTTGTTCGATTCTAGCCTCCACTTATTCAGTTGTTCCATAGGATATACCGCCTGCATGTGTATAGATAGATATTTTGTCAGTCTAAGTATTTTCATGAACACAGCTACGGTTGCCTAATGTTTTGGATAACCTAGCAGTACCATGTGTTGAGTGTTAACTGAAGCCTGTGCAAATTCATATATGTATCTTGCCATTGAGTGAAGAATTGAAATGATAATAAACACCTGAACTTAACCAACGATTTATTTGCCTACTTAGAACTATCTGTGTGTCCGTCATAATATCTAACGAGCCAAGAGAGAAATAATAATTATTCCAGGGCGATTCCAGTCACGGTAATTCATACCCCAAGACGACCTGCCACTACTACCCCACTCACCTACGACTCCGCACCCCTCTCATCGCCCAACTTCTGCCAGGTTGATGTCCTAATCCTAAACACATCCTGACAGTCTGCATAGTGTCCCTGAATCTACCCAGCTCTGGTGGGTACATGACTTTAGTTGGGGTAAACTAAAAAGCGGCTGGGCATTGTGTTGGCCACACAATCCTCTTGTAAGCAATAGACACATAAACTGGTGAAAACTGTTTCCCGAGCCCCATGGAACAATTTGGTTCGACGGGATACTTTACTTTTTTTTACTAACTGTTTTTTTTTTAAGGCAACGAAACTGATTTCAATTTTTTTTTTTTTTTTTTTTTTTTTTTTTTTTACAAAAGAGTAATAGTTTTCAATAATGTTGTTAACTGCATATAACCCCCGTTGTCCACAATTCACGTACAAAATTCACTTCAAAATTCAAACACAGCCTTCTAACAACTACACTACAAGAGTGAATTCTCATATTCAAGCACATTTAAGCACACACACAACCAAACTCACCTCAAATCTCAGATCGTCGACGGGTGGCTTGGCATACGGCACCCCCAGGTACTTCTCCACCTTCTGCCCGTCCTTCACGACGTCCACAAACCCGCGCAGAGTACCATAGCTGGTCTGTCGGTCGACGGGCTTCCTGGCCTCAGTGGGCGCGGCCCAAGGGCCCACCAGACAGATGACGACAGCATAAAAAGCAGCGCACCTGGTTAGACCCATTTTTTGTGTGTTTTCTGGTAGAGAGTATTTGTACCCGAAAATACCAGCGAGATCTGAAAAAGAGAAAATCATTAATTAGAAAGTGAGTCAATTCTCCAGTGCTCTGTTCGCTATTACAGAATAGCGATCGTTTGTAATAGAGATTATACATTGTCTCTATTGGACCATTAATACAAGGGTCCGCAACCTTTTGCTAACAGTGTGCCAAACAAGGATTTCTAAATCATTCAGCGTGCCAACAGCCTAAATGTCAACCTGCTCTATTATACTTGAAAAAAATTGTATTCATATGACAATTAATTCAACTCAGTAGTAAGACCAAGATCAACAGCATAGGTGATTTATAGAGAAATATCGTTATAGCGTTTTATATTTAATTTAAAAGTATACTGTTTGCGATTATCATCCCTTTGATTAGCATTTATATCAAATACAATATTCTATTACTAAACTTTCACATATATGGTATTTTTTGTCGAAAAATTATCATTTGGTAGTCAAGATGAGGATCTAACACCAGCTAACTGCTAATAAGTGTACCCTTTTTTTCCTTTCTGTGGGCTTGTAGACTTGGTGGCGCCCAACTCCTCTCCAAGTCGGCGGTGGGTTTGTTTTATTTGTTATAGGTTAAGAAACACTCGATGATTACCATCCATCTATCTCCATCGGGGGAAGACCCATATGCAATCTAAGATTTTCTGATGTTATCGACCTTTTGTCCGGGAGCAAGAAAGAGCTACAAGAGCTCACAGACAAGCTTGCAGATAGAGCAAAGGCAGAATTAACTGAACTGTTAATTCAACACAGAATTACAGCAAATACGTAATATAATGCTCGTATACATACTCTTAAGCTGTTGTTTATTTAAAGTTATAACATATAAATTTGATCTCAATTATTTTGTGCTTATTTATAGAAGATAAAAAAACATTTAAATGCAATTTGTGTGTAAAACTTAATGTGAGCCTTGCTTAAGCTTGAAAAGTTTTATTGTACGAGAAAATCTTTTATGAGTAAATCTGTTTACAAGTGTAAGTTGAGCCAATAGATGAAAGTAAAACAAATGAAACGTATATCAAACAAAAGAACGGTTTAAGTATAGCTGACGACCTTTCTAAGCAGCTTTCGTCTAGGTTTTTTTTTTCGCAACTCGGCAAATTTTGATGTCCATATATCGGGTGTTTGAAATTCTATTTGCTGCATTTCAAAATAGACTTCAGCCAGAAAACTCCACTTTGATTGCTTTAATCTACTTCTTAAGTTCATCTATCTGTAATGTATTTAGAACTGAATGAGCTTTAACATTGGGGAAGTACTTAAATGTTTTAGAGTTAATATCAAGGTTAAAAATGTCCAGTTTCAATCCAAATTCTTTCCAGTAAAAATGAGTAACCAAACTGTTCAAGAATTGTTTGATCAAGTCTTTGTAAACGCAAGTTCAACTCATTTAAATGAGTCGTTATGTCTGTCAAAAACATTAGCTTCATCAGACATTTTCATCAATCAATTCCGAAAAATGTTGTTTCATCAAGAAACATCTTAACTGCTTGGGGACACGTAACGAATATAAAAAATATTCAACACTTTACCTTTGCCAGTTAAAACCACTGTGCAACAGAAGATCTCCATATTCACTTTCAATTTCTTGTAGTAAAGATTTGAATTGCCGGTAAATTAACGAAGAGTGGGAAACTATAAAGTTGACAATTTTAACAGTTTCCTTTACGGAGCGCAAGTCTAATGTAGAGATCTTTGCACACAAACTTTCATGGTGTAGGCCTATATTGCAATGGAAGCTTAACAGCAGACGCCCAATGTGGTTTACAAGAAATTGGACAAATCTTCTTTGTTTACCAACCATTGCAGCAGCGTTTATTTTCTTTTCGGCTTTTTTTTATGGGCACTTATACCTTGATATATCGCCGCATAATATAACATTTTGAATAATTGTAAAAGTTTTCTATATATAGGCCTACAGATATGATGAAATTATAATAATTTGAAGGATATCCTCTTGTTAAGATAGAACTTAAATATCCAATCGGAAATCCGAAATCGATCAAGGTTGTTGTTTATTTATTTTATTTTGTTTTTGGGGCGGGGGGGGGGAGTTTTTATTTCGGTGGCACACTATTTTTTTCAGGTTAATTTGTAGGAGATACTTTATAATAACATTATCGCGAATAACAATTCAGTTAATGGTTTGCAGGTACTAGATTAGATCTAATTATTTGTATTAGATATTTTTGTGCTTGCGATGTAATTCAAACAAAACCAACCAAATGTATAATAGTCTGCACATTCTTTTGGTGTAAGCACAGGAGACGCTAAAACTGAACGCTTTAGAACAGGCAAACGACAGAATGAAATGCTGGGCTTTGATTTATTTAAAAGAAATTGTACTTCTTTTTAATTAAATTATATTTAGAGAATTAAATTATATTTAGAGTCTGAACAGCGAGAGCTAATGAAAAAAAAAAGACATGGCACGCAGATGTCATCAAACAACTTTTTTTCGGGGGTCCTCCGCGTGCCATTGAAAAGGGTCTCGCGTGACTGGCACGCGTGCCGTAGGTTGCCGATCCCTACTCCAGGGTTGGGCGTAAGGGAGGCCGTCAGCGGAGAAGCTGGTTCGATAATGTAAAGTATTGGACAGGGATTCAGTTGACTCAACTATTGATAACCGCTCAAGATAGGCAAAAGTGGAGAAGGTTGACTGCTGAGTGCTGAGGTGTCCATTCGCTACCCCCAACGGCCACAACAGTCATGGGATTGATGATGATGAACTGCTAATATTAATATTAATTACATTTAATCTCAGTTTAAGTGAGCAGTCCCTATTTATTGAAAATAGTCGCCTTTGTTTACTAATTTGCTGATTATGATGTACTATCGATAGTCGGAATTGATATGTTGTAAGCATACAAACTGGGTAGTTAATGTAAGGTTTGTTTTTATACATATACATTCTTTAGTAATGTGATATATATATTAATGTCAAATACTTTTTACAGTTTGATCATTTTAAAGTTATAAATTGTATGCCATTTACTCTTGTATATATATATATATATAAAAGAATTTTATTACGAATATTACCTAAAATAAAATGGGTTTATTATCTCCCATTAATTAAAAAAAACATTTCCACACTTTGTTTTATAGTGATGCCAAAAAGTTATGTTTTGTAATATAACAAATATTACGGACTAATTATTATTTCTGAATATAAATCCAACATTATGATATTTATTAGATGATTTAATTATTACAAGATTAACGTAAACCACGTTAAACAGTTGTAAATAAACATTTCCTACATTAATATTTTTTTCCATTTAAGGAGTTTATCTTTTAAACATTAAAAATCACAGCAATTACATAATATAGTGCTATTAAATAAGTCTATTATATTCATTGAATCAATAATACAATATTTTTTTTAGAAATACTTATATTTATGTTCAATTAAAGAAGATTAGCATAAAAACTCTTTTAAATTTAATTAGTCTGTATCAATTAATGGGCGCCTTCTCTTGACTAATTGTATAATGTTGGATACATATTTAGTTACTTCTGAGTGGTCAAGTGTAGGTGACCTCTTTGTATGCTTAAAACAGCATTCCTGTGCGTTAAAATCTGTTTCCATGTGTAAGTTGAACCAAAAGCTGAAAGTAAAGTGCCTAGCAGATGACATTCCTAAACAGCTTCCTTCCATATTTATTCCGCAAATGAGCACATTTAGATGCCCATTTAAAAAATGTTTAAAATTCAACTAGCTGCATTTTAAAATCGCCAATATCACACCACTTAAAAAGATATCTGCATCTATAATGTAATCAAATCAAACTGTCGGTCAGACGCGTTTCATAAGGATTTCAAAAAGCGCACCATAGAGTAAATAAAAAAATCAGATAAAATATTTGATTTAAATTTTGTGGGTTCGGTTGGGATGTGTATGATGAAAATTTGACAGAATAAGTAGTCAACAGTGACTCGTCCTAGTGCCAAGTTTGAGCTCGGTCACTTGGCACAGACATATGAATAATATTTTGCCAAGTTAATAAAATGGATGGGTGGGGTGGGGACGAACACGATATGTTTGTTTGAAATCTCTGACTCGTTTAGTGCTTAATGTATAAAACGCCTAACTCTTGTGTCCCGGAAATGCACTACCAACCTTTCCTAGCAACCATTTTGTTGCATCCCGAGGATCATTTTTGTGATCGAGAAGAAATAGAAAGGTATGATAAATGGTTAAACAGTAAAGTACCCATCGGACCAAATTGATCCATAGGACCGGTGAAGCAGCGTTCACCAGTTTCTAAGGCCATGCCATACTAGGTGATTGTGTGGCCAGCACTATGCACAGCCGTCTTTACTTTACCCCAACAAAGGTCATGTACCCATCAGAGCTGGGTAGACTCAGGGACAAAAAGAATCCTAGCCTGCACCAGGATACGAACCCAGGACCTTCGGTACGCCAGCCGAACGCGCTGCTGCACTGCCACCCTAACCCCTATGATAAATAGTTACACAGGCTATAACAATGATGACGTAAATGCAACATCTTTTAGAGGGAATCAAACAGTTTTTTTTTCCTGACACGAATGACTATTTGTAGTTGTTTTTTTGTTTTGTTTTTCGGAAAAAAAAAGAAAAATTGAAAGAATCAGCGTTATCTTCTACGTGTTCATGTAAGACGAATGTATTCATCTCGTCGTAAAAAATAAAAAAAAAAAAAATTTTATTTTTAAGGTTTGTCGTAATTCATCGCTTACTGCTAAATTAATTGATATCAAATAGATCTTTTCTAGCCGATTATTCCGAGTTTATTGTTCCTAGCGGATTGTTCATTGGTGATTGTTTGAAATCGCCATCTTTTTGTTAGAAAGTTAGGACATTCTTGTTCCGAGATGATATCCCCGGAACCGGAATGATTGTTCCTAGTTGCGTGTTTCGCGACTATTTTTCCAATATGATTGTTGCATTTTCCCGAAATGCATGTTCCAAGTTTCTTGTCCCGAGTTGCTTGTTCCGAAATCATTGTTCAGGGATGATAGTTCGGAGTTGACCGTTCAAAGTTGTTTGTTCTGAAATCATTGTTCCGGGATGATAGTTCGGAGTTGACCGTTCAAAGTTGTTTGTTCTGAAATCATTGTTCAGGGATGATAGTTCGGAGTTGACCGTTCAAAGTTGTTTGTTCTGAAATCATTGTTCAGGGATGATAGTTCGGAGTTGACCGTTCAAAGTTGTTTGTTCTGAAATCATTGTTCAGGGATGATAGTTCGGAGTTGACCGTTCAAAGTTGTTTGTTCTGAAATCATTGTTCAGGGATGATAGTTACGCGATTCTTGTTCCAATATGATTGCTCCCAGTTGATTCTGTCAAATTAATTGTTCCAACTTATTGTTCCGATTTCCCCATGCAATATACAATGACCTTGAATATTCCGCCATGATGTGCCGTGGGCATCAATGCAACTTATAACAATGGCTGCAAGATGGCGGCAATGTTTTACGAATTACAAATTACATATTTATCTAGCGCTATTCATAACAAAGTCTTCGAATGCGCTTTACATTTACAATATGTTATAAATCAAAAAAGTTTGTGTTTTTAATATTGTTTTAAAAATGTCAATATTGTAGGCATAATTGTGTTCGGAAGTTCATTCCGCCGCAGAGATGATACGACGCTGTATGAGCGAGCTGCAAATGTTTCGCTTTTTTTGCGCTTGGTACCTTGAGCTGTAGAATTTTGTTTGAACGCAGTCCTCTTTTTCTCTGATGTGTGTAGCCCGACCATGGATCTGATGTATTTGGGAGATTGACCATGAAGGCTTTTATAGAGCATAGTCAGAACTTTGAATTGTATCCTAAGTGTTATAGGTAGCTAGTGCAGTCTTAGTTTCTACATTAATTTCAAGTGGAGACAAATACAAACATTTAAATGAATAAACAAGAAAAAAAATAAATAGAAAAAAAAACATAACCAAATTCGACACAAATGAAACTTCGTCGTCGGCTTAAGCTTAAAATTCTTGTTGTATGTTATAAATAATATGAGTAGTAATGCACACGTTTGATCCCAGAGCAGTCGCAATCCACTTATCCTTACATTGTGGACTTATCCTTACATTGTGGACTTATCCTTACATTGTGGACTTATCTTTACATTGTGGACTTTTTACTCGGGTATAACGGGGTCTCCACGGTATAATGAAGAAGATAATAATGTATATGTCTGGTTGCTCAAACCTGGGGTCATGTACAGCACCAATAATAAAATACATAGACCTATATGGACAATCAGGAATGGCAGCTCCGCTTGTAAATTTTGCATTAATGTGACACAGCAGAGAAAGGTATTTGTTTGGCTATTTCAATGCCATCAGCTGCGGGGTTAAAGAAAAACATCAACAAGGAAAAAAAGGTGTCCCAACCAATCTCCATTGCTCAAATTGTAGACCCCACCCCAAGGCCACACCACACACCCGGAGTGTTTATTGTGGGCCATGTTTCCACAGTTCCAACACCGTTTATATTTTGACACAAAAAGGCCCAATAAAAATTCGTGAAGTGTTTTACAAAAGGCGATAGCGTGTAGAGAAGGTGAGAAGTGATTTCGCCCCCCCCCCCCCTATTTTAAAGTGCCAGACAAGAAATATGCATTTCATCGGAAAGATAAGTTTGTCAGGAAGCCACTTTGAAAGATTATATGTGTGGTTGGTTAATGCCAGGAAGCCACTCATAAAGAAGAAATATTCTCATTGTTTTTTTTTAACCACTGATTGATATTGGACCCATCAACTAAAGAAAACATTACAAATTTATAACAAATTCAGAAAAGAGAGGCAAGGTTCATAACTAGCGAATATTCCCACCTGACAAGAGTAACACCAATAGTCAAATCACTAGACCTAGAAACACTAGAGGGCAGAAGTGCAAAGAGTAAAGTAGTTATAATACACAAGGCATTAAACTCTAATTTAGAAATACAACCCAATAACAACCTGTTGCAATGCTCAGATGAACATAAAGACAAAAACACTTTCCTCATCCCTTATACGAGAACAAATTCATATAAGTACTCTTTCTTCCCGAGTGGCATTCGGGCATGGAATAGTTTACCTGAACAAACCAGTAACTTAACATCATTTAAAACATTAATAAACATGCAAGACTAGACTCGGACCACGGATGGGCGTAGGACGAAATAATCTTCTATATTGAAGGAGCGTCTATAATATATAAGATAAGATATTTGAGAAAACTCTACACAGAAGCCAGAAACCACAGTCTTGCTTCAAGATGCCACACTGGAAGAAAATCTATGCGGCCCGAAGTCAAGTCTTCTGATTACAATCATGTTTATTAAAAGAGTCAGGACTGTTAAATTAAAAGCACAAAAAAAAAAAAAAAAAAAAAAAAAAAAAAAAAAAAAAAAAAAAAAAAAAAAAAAAAGGGCACGAGCATGTGGCAAGATCCGAAGTCCTGTCGAAAACCACCCTTTATGGCACATTACAGGGTGGAAGAAAGAGAGGCAGGCAGAAGAATTGATGGAAGGATGACACCAAGAAGTAGACCGGCTTGTCTCTTGTGCATTCCAAGAGGGCGGCGCAGGACCGAGACGAATGGCATAAAATTGTCCAACTCGGGTTGTGGGATAGGTGAAGGTGAAGGACTGTCAGTCTAAGTCCAAAAGAAACGCAGAAAAATACAATTCTGATGATCTCAAAATTTCCTTCTGGGAAAATATCATCATTATAAAAATTAAGAATACATAATTTGATTGCTAAGACATTTTCCAGAATATAGATCTATTTTATAGATGTAGCAAAGTTCTATGGTCTCTGCTTTCGTAATGATCGTGACTGCAAATATAAACCTTGGATGAAAAAACATACCAAAACAACAATTAATGGGAAACACATGAAGAGACAATATTATTATTGAAATAGTTTAAATGGCATTTTTAAAATTCATAATTTGCTAGCTAATTTTCTATAAAACGTTTCTTAACCAATTGTTATGATTTTTATAATGACGGAGAAAATCAAGTAATTTTTTTTTATTTCTTTGAATTGTGTTTGGTTGGGGTATTTGTTGTATCTATATCACTACTATGTATTGTTCACAGGACCGGCCCTAGGGTTTTTGACGCTCTAGGCGAAAACAAAATTTTCGGCCTCATTACAGTGCCTTCGGCGAGGAGAAACGGAGTAGTGTTAAGGCATACTTTTTTATATTCTAAGACAACTTAAATAAAATACCCTTCGCCTTTCATTATTTAGTAATTCGTCTGCCTATGCCAGTAGCGCGCAGAAGTACTAAACTTTAATTTAGGTTTTATTTTTAAATTCCCAAATTTAAAACAAAATCCTCAATTATGCGCCTCTCGCCCCGATTTTGAGCCCTAGGCGGTCGCCTAGGTTGCCTATATGGATGAGCCGGCCCTGATTGTTCGTTAAAGTGTAATACTTGATTGTGTGTATCTGATTGGAATTTACAGCAATCTTCAAATTGTGTAATAAAAAAATGTTTGGAACTTTCATCTGATCATTCCCTACAACGAGCACAATATTGTATGAGCATTTGTTATCAAACTATAACAATCTACTCGACAATTTGTATTTGTTATGCCTTACATGTTTATCTACACTGTTGTTATCGCCCTTTGTAGTTTGTTTCGTTTATAGATTGTTTAAAATTGGTAAATTAATGAATGTCGTACTTATACACGCTTTTCATTTTGCCTCCAAAGCTTCTAAACGATTACTAGTTTTATGTTATCATTACCGTGGTTATAATATGGGCGCTTACAGAACAACTGCGTTTCTCCTCACAATCACCGTACCCCCCTTCCCCACCTCCCACCTTTCAGAGACACACTTTCACCTTCACCCCCAAACTGTTCTTCCTGCACGTAAAGTGGTCAAATAGACGCAGTTTGTGGATATGTAGAAGGGGGAGAGAACCGCCGAGTTCTGGCTTTAGAGTTTAGAGTTCCCTTCCTCCCTCCTCACATGCGCCCGCTGGTGTAAACAGTGGGGAGTCGAGAGGGCGTGTCGCCCGTGTTGACTTTACATAACAGCGGGTTTGCCTTTACGCATGGTGAAATGTTCAGTTCATCTTTCAGACCTAGCACAAACAGACAATTATTGAACACATAGTCGATTGAACACACAGTTAATGGGAAAACAAAACAGACCATGGAACACACAGGCAATTGAACACACAGACAACAGAACACATAGAATTAATCAAAGAGACAATTGAACACACAGACAACAGAACACATAGAATTAATCAAAGAGACAATTGAACACACAGACAACAGAACACATAGAATTAATCAAAGAGACAATTGAACACACAGACAACAGAACACATAGAATTAATCAAAGAGACAATTGAACACACAGACAACAGAACACATAGAATTAATCAAAGAGGCAATTGAACACACAGACAACAGAACACATAGAATTAATCAAAGAGACAATTGAACACACAGACAACAGAACACATAGAATTAATCAAAGAGGCAATTGAACACACAGACAACAGAACACATAGAATTAATCAAAGAGACAATTGAACACACAGACAACAGAACACATAGAATTAATCAAAGAGACAATTGAACACACAGACAACAGAACACATAGAATTAATCAAAGAGACAATTGAACACACAGACAACAGAACACATAGAATTAATCAAAGAGGCAATTGAACACACAGACAACAGAACACATAGAATTAATCAAAGAGACAATTGAACACACAGACAACAGAACACATAGAATTAATCAAAGAGACAATTGAACACACAGACAACAGAACACATAGAATTAATCAAAGAGACAATTGAACACACAGACAACAGAACACATAGAATTAATCAAAGAGGCAATTGAACACACAGACAACAGAACACATAGAATTAATCAAAGAGACAATTGAACACACAGACAACAGAACACATAGAATTAATCAAAGAGGCAATTGAACACACAGACAACAGAACACATAGAATTAATCAAAGAGACAATTGAACACACAGACAACAGAACACATAGAATTAATCAAAGAGACAATTGAACACACCGACAACAGAACACATAGAATTAAACAAAGAGACAATTGAACACACAGACAACAGAACACATAGAATTAATCAAAGAGACAATTGAACACACAGACAACAGAACACATAGAATTAATCAAAGAGACAATTGAACACACCGACAACAGAACACATAGAATTAAACAAAGAGGCAATTGAACACACAGACAACAGAACACATAGAATTAATCAAAGAGGCAATTGAACACACAGACAACAGAACACATAGAATTAATCAAAGAGACAATTGAACACACAGACAACAGAACACATAGAATTAATCAAAGAGACAATTGAACACACAGACAACAGAACACATAGAATTAATCAAAGAGACAATTGAACACACCGACAACAGAACACATAGAATTAATCAAAGAGACAATTGAACACACAGACAACAGAACACATAGAATTAATCAAAGAGGCAATTGAACACACAGACAACAGAACACATAGAATTAATCAAAGAGACAATTGAACACACAGACAACAGAACACATAGAATTAATCAAAGAGGCAATTGAACACACAGACAACAGAACACATAGAATTAATCAAAGAGACAATTGAACACACAGACAACAGAACACATAGAATTAATCAAAGAGACAATTGAACACACAGACAACAGAACACATAGAATTAATCAAAGAGACAATTGAACACACAGACAACAGAACACATAGAATTAATCAAAGAGACAATTGAACACACAGACAACAGAACACATAGAATTAATCAAAGAGGCAATTGAACACACAGACAACAGAACACATAGAATTAATCAAAGAGACAATTGAACACACAGACAACAGAACACATAGAATTAATCAAAGAGGCAATTGAACACACAGACAACAGAACACATAGAATTAATCAAAGAGACAATTGAACACACAGACAACAGAACACATAGAATTAATCAAAGAGACAATTGAACACACCGACAACAGAACACATAGAATTAAACAAAGAGACAATTGAACACACAGACAACAGAACACATAGAATTAATCAAAGAGACAATTGAACACACAGACAACAGAACACATAGAATTAATCAAAGAGACAATTGAACACACCGACAACAGAACACATAGAATTAAACAAAGAGGCAATTGAACACACAGACAACAGAACACATAGAATTAATCAAAGAGGCAATTGAACACACAGACAACAGAACACATAGAATTAATCAAAGAGACAATTGAACACACAGACAACAGAACACATAGAATTAATCAAAGAGACAATTGAACACACAGACAACAGAACACATAGAATTAATCAAAGAGACAATTGAACACACAGACAACAGAACACATAGAATTAATCAAAGAGACAATTGAACACACCGACAACAGAACACATAGAATTAATCAAAGAGGCAATTGAACACACAGACAACAGAACACATAGAATTAATCAAAGAGGCAATTGAACACACAGACAACAGAACACATAGAATTAATCAAAGAGACAATTGAACACACCGACAACAGAACACATAGAATTAATCAAAGAGACAATTGAACACACAGACAACAGAACACATAGAATTAATCAAAGAGACAATTGAACACACAGACAACAGAACACATAGAATTAAACAAAGAGACAATTGAACACACAGACAACAGAACACATATAATTAAACAAAGAGACAATTGAACACACAGACAACAGAACACATAGAATTAAACAAAGAGACAATTGAACACACAGACAACAGAACACATAGAATTAATCAAAGAGACAATTGAACACACAGACAACAGAACACATAGAATTAAACAAAGAGACAATTGAACACACAGACAACAGAACACATAGAATTAATCAAAGAGACAATTGAACACACAGACAACAGAACACATAGAATTAATCAAAGAGACAATTGAACACACAGACAACAGAACACATAGAATTAAACAAAGAGACAATTGAACACACAGACAACAGAACACATAGAATTAATCAAAGAGACAATTGAACACACAGACAACAGAACACATAGAATTAAACAAAGAGACAATTGAACACACAGACAACAGAACACATAGAATTAATCAAAGAGACAATTGAACACACAGACAACAGAACACATAGAATTAATCAAAGAGACAATTGAACACACAGACAACAGAACACATAGAATTAAACAAAGAGACAATTGAACACACAGACAACAGAACACATAGAATTAATCAAAGAGACAATTGAACACACAGACAACAGAACACATAGAATTAAACAAAGAGACAATTGAACACACAGACAACAGAACACATAGAATTAAACAAAGAGACAATTGAACACACAGACAACAGAACACATAGAATTAAACAAAGAGACAATTGAACACACAGACAACAGAACACATAGAATTAAACAAAGAGACAATTGAACACACAGACAACAGAACACATAGAATTAAACAAAGAGACAATTGAACACACAGACAACAGAACACATAGAATTAAACAAAGAGACAATTGAACACACAGACAACAGAACACATAGAATTAAACAAAGAGACAATTGAACACACAGACAACAGAACACATAGAATTAAACAAAGAGACAATTGAACACACAGACAACAGAACACATAGAATTAAACAAAGAGACAATTGAACACACAGACAACAGAACACATAGAATTAAACAAAGAGACAATTGAACACACAGACAACAGAACACATAGAATTAAACAAAGAGACAATTGAACACACAGACAACAGAACACATAGAATTAATCAAAGAGACAATTGAACACACAGACAACAGAACACATAGAATTAATCAAAGAGACAATTGAACACACAGACAACAGAACACATAGAATTAATCAAAGAGACAATTGAACACACAGACAACAGAACACATAGAATTAATCAAAGAGACAATTGAACACACAGACAACAGAACACATAGAATTAAACAAAGAGACAATTGAACACACAGACAACAGAACACATAGAATTAATCAAAGAGACAATTGAACACACATACAACAGAACACATAGAATTAATCAAAGAGACAATTGAACACACACATTACTAATAGTTCTATTGTTTTCTTCGATTACTAGATTGATAGAATAAAAAAAATACATTGATAGATTGATGCTCGTATATATTGATAGCCTACTTGGTGTAGAGAGGGATAAATGGCTTACAAACATACTCTTAACCATCTTCGAGTACTGAGTAAGATAAATTGCCCTCCCCCCTTCCCCCCCACCCATTGGCAAACAGTGTACGGCACGCCTCAAGTCTCAGCTTATTCCAGGCCATTTATTCTGTGATCTTGCTCGATCATACATCACACGATCGTCTCTAGTGAGTGCCTAAACATGAACTTCAAAAATATCTTCCCTTGTTAAAAGGCCACCATCTGCACTGGGATTGTAACACACATACAATGCTAGGAATTCATCTCGACTTTTTGGGGGTTTTACCTTTTTTCTTTAATATTATATCTGGTGAGATTTCTGACAATTAGACTCCCTTTTTCCTCCCTCTCAACCATTAGCGCCCCCTGCCGGTTCCACGGACGCCACTCAGAGATGGGGGGGGGGGGGGGGAAGGGGGAGCACCCTTCACGCAGACATAAAAACAACAACAATTCAAAATGTCAAAATCTGGCGGTGCTCCCCGAAACACGTGACTCTGCAGAGGTCAGCCGTTGGCCCCCCTGGGCAGTTCTAAACTTTCTTCCCCTCAATGCCAAGTGTACGAGGAGAAATGGAGGTTGTGTGGAGGGGTGGGGGAAGAGGGAGGAGGTAGGGTTGGGGGGGGACATAGTTTTCCTCAGCGACCACTTTACTTCAATAAGCCACACAGTCTTTTGGTGGCATTTTTGTTGGTTACTTTTATCAGTGGTTGACCTTTTCAGAAACAAATCTTGAATTTCTACTTGAGAATGTCTTACTGGGACCGTAAATATGAGTATTTAGTCAGAGTCTCGTAGAAAAACAATGTATAAGGCAAAAATAGACACACACATTTACACACACACACGCAGACACACTCTCTTATAGATGGGAGTTCGGTATAAATTTATGGATTGATAGATTTAAACAGATAAGATACATGAAGAGACAGACAGATAGACAGATAGATAGACAGATATACGAATAGACAGATAGACGGATAGACCTATAGACCGATAGACAGATAGACAGATAGACAGACAATCAGATAGACAGATAGACAGATAGACAGATAGACAGATAGACAGATAGACAGATAGACAGATAGACAGATAGACAGATAGACATATAGACAGATAGACAGATAGACAGATAGACAGATAGACAGATAGACAGATAGACAGATAGACAGATAGACAGATAGACAGATAGACAGATAGACAGATAGACAGATACAGATAGACAGATAGACAGATAGACAGATAGACAGATAGACAGATAGACAGATAGACAGATAGACAGATAGACAGATAGACAGATAGACAGATAGACAGATAGACAGATAGACAGATAGACAGATAGACAGATAGACAGATAGACAGATAGACAGATAGACAGATAGACAGATAGACAGATAGACAGATAGACAGATAGACAGATAGACAGATAGACAGATAGACAGACAGATAGACAGATAGACAGATAGACAGATAGACAGATAGACAGATAGACAGATAGACAGATAGACAGATAGACAGATAGACAGATAGACAGATAGACTGATAGACAGAGAGACAGAGAGACAGATGGACGGAGAGACGGAGAGACGGATGGACGGATAGACAGAAAGATAGATAGATAGATAGATGATAGTTAGATAGATAGATAGATAGATGATAGATAGATAGATGATAGTTAGATAGATAGATAGATAGATAGATAGATAGATAGATAGATAGATAGATAGATAGATAGATAGATAATAATATACACATAGAAAGCCTATGTAAATGGCTGCAAAGAAGAAAATACACAAAAGGCCTACATATCTCATAGTTACAGATTCTTGTATAATGAAAATATAAAATCAAATAAAGTCTTGAAAAAACAAACTATGAAGTAGTATCCATAATCTAGAAAGTGAAGTAACCAGAATCATCTATAATCTTATACTGAACTAAACTACTTACAATTTAATATATATATAATATAAAGTCAATATTTAAAGAAACCATAACGATGCAGTAGGATGGCCTTCAACGGGCAAATCCCGACGCGCTAGTCTGTGACGCCTTGGGGTTAAGCTGGTCTTATGTCTAACAATATGACCCTAGATTTCACTAGATCAACAGTAGAGGAACGAGCACAATAAAACAGAGAGACAGGAAGGATGATAAATAGGAGAATAAAAAGCAACGCGGCTCAAAATGGCATTAAAGTGGGTTGGTTTTGATGGATAGGCAAATAAATTGAAATAAAATAAACATGTAATGAAATGTATTACCTACAGATTAACAATTTAATGTGACACACACAACGAAACATATATTTACATATTTATGTTATATATAGGTCTATCTGATATATTTGTTTATTTAAATTGAGGTAGATGCTTTATTTACAGGCAGTTATTATGTTATGTTTGTTCTTTCGATTCAAAAGAATGGATTGACAATAGATTGATTAAACCATAGACTATAATATACATGGACCGCTTGCTTTAGTTTTTTATGCTATTATCTTCTTTTTTATTGCAATTCCCGATTCTAAATGAAGTAATTCTTATACAAGTTACGTTTAATTAAATCGCATTTTTTTCGACTTTAAATGAATACTTGTAGGCCTATTAATCCTATTATCATTGACTATAATAAGATGGACAGCCTGCTCAATTTTTAGAGCTTATGTTCTTTTTCCGTGCGCACACAACACTGATCTATAAATGTTTCCGCTCTGTACAACTTTCGATTTTAATTTTTCCTTGAGAAAATCATAGCGATGAAATAAAACGGAACTTGTATATCAATAACTTTATTTCCTGTATAGCAATTACGTTATTTAGAATCGGGAATTCCGAACATCAGTGTTTCAAGTCATCATATAGCAGAAATACTAAAGCAAGCGGTCCATGTATATTATAGTCTATGGAGTAGGGTGTCCCAAAAAAATGAAGTTTTGAAATGTTGATGTCTCACCCCACAGAATATGTCTGTATGGTAACAGTAGTTAACCTGCAAAATTTCAGCTCATTTGGACAATGTTTAGAGGTCCCCCAAGAGGTTCAAAGTTCCAGATTTTGGTGTAAAATCATTCGCGGTCAAATCTAATACAGCGTTAATGTTGCATTATATGCGAAACTGATATATTAAATAACAAATTGATGCTTAGTATTGTTTATAATATTAAATGAAACAAAATATATAAATCTTGAATGGTTTATATTTTTTTATTTGAAATTTAAGTAAAAAATTATGAAAAACAAAGTTTTATTCATTTTGTCAAGTTAATTCTTGAAAGAATGTCAATCTGCTTGAAAAATAATAATAAGCAATGCAATTGAGCATTCCTAATATTTATCTTGTACTTTGTAATGTAGGGTAGACAAAAATTTAAAAAAGTTCTTCAAATTTAAATTTTAGCCAGCTGTTCACGATTACACTCTGCAAAATTTTTCCGATGTTTGTCAACCACTTGGAGCAAAAATTGTTTTTGTTCTTCGTCCTTGGTGATACTGTCATTGAAATTTTGTATCAGTGCTACACCTCGCTCTGCAGAGTCATTGATACAAGCCAGATTCTTTACTAAATCTGCTGCAACTTTAAAAGATGGTGTATCTGACCATGCTTCAACAGGAACATCTAGAAAACTGGCATCAATGTTGGATGTTTCAAAAAATGTGGTAGAAGCACGCAAATCAACAACACTTTTTGGTAGTGTTTTTATGAGATGCGGTCCACGTTCTGATTGCATTGCCCGAACAAGGCCAGTTTTTTCTTTGTCCGACAAAAGGGTTGAAAATAACGCAAGCGTCGACAGTTCCGGACTCAAGTACCACGAGTGACGCACCATCATTTTCAATCCAGTCGATCGAAGAACAGCATCATCATATTCGTATAAACGCTGTATCAACAAGATATCATTCACAGGTGCATCTGCGGTGAGCCTGCATGAAAACCATGATTGAAGATAAACACCTATGGTAAACCGATTAAAGCGCTGAATACCTTGTAATTCTCGAGCTGTTAACTGAAAGATGGTTTCGTTGCCTGCAAACAATAGTTCGATTTTCAATGCATAGATTGCTTTCGCCATCCACCTTGCCCTATGTAGGGCACCAGGTCTGCGAATGCTGACATCAACCTCCAACCCAACCATTTGTGCAGCAAGCAGAAGAAATTCCAAATAATCATCACGTGAATGACTGACCTCAAGTTGACATTTGATAAATTCTTTAATCGAATCGGACACGATTATCAAAGGGGCGGATCTGGCTTCGGGTGTGTGGTTTAATTCTGGCCATTTTTCTCGAAACCTCTTAAAAAACAAAATCTCTGGTCCAGTGGATGGTCCAAGACAAACATTAAATGCATTGGAAAGTAGTATTTCCAACATATGATGACGGCATGCCATCCATAATAGATTACGTCCCAGGGCTACTTCTAACAGATTGCAAGCTCCATTGAGTCTTCCAGTATTGGAAGCCGTAGTGTCGAAGCACATGCCGATGACCATAGATTCGCACTTCCACGATTTGATATGTTCATATACTGCATCAGCAGCTGCCCGTCCTGACTCGGATGCTAACTTGGGAACACCAAGAAGCTTTGTAGTGCCATCGACAAGTGATGAGAGCAGGACAGGTAATCGATCGACGTTGTTGGTAACCTCTCCGGTAACATCGGGCAATAGCTTACCATCCCAATGAACAATTGATTTTGAGGGAATATAGTCTTCTTTTATACGTGCTGCAGCTTGTTGACGACGAAGCTTGCGATGACGATGCATTGTGCTCTTGGAAAATACTGTGTCAGATGTCGGAACACCAGCTTCGTTGAATGCGGATGCAAGTATCATTGTTGATTTTCTAATGCTGGTGTTCGTTCTGTCCAGCACTGCAGCAACTTTTGGTGATATGATGCTTCGTCTGCCATGTCGTGTTGCAGAATTTGTTTTGCTTGAGGATGCTGATTGGATGACAAATTCTTCATCAGGTTCTGCATCGTCACTGGAATCCCGACAAATGGATGATGTCATTGAATGTGTGTCTGTGTCACTGTCAGAACCACCTACATCCAGTTGCTGTTCTATGTCTACTGCTGACTCTACACTTGAACCTGATGGTAACCCATGGTGACGGCACTGTGATGTAGCATCTTTTGCTGCCTCAACAACATCCCTGATAAATTGTTTCTGACGCTCAGCAACTCGTTTTTCTTTAGCAACAAGCCTTTTGTCCACAGATCCAATTGATCCTGTTCTTGATTCTCGTTGCAACTTCAAAAACTGCCTGTCTTCATCATTTTTAATCAGCTGTTCAGAGTTGGCATGGCTAATGTCAAAAAGATTACTCAACTTCTCGGTGTATTCTTTTTGGTTCATTTGATCGGTTGAGTTGTTACGCTTACGGTGCTTCATCAAACAAACTTGTTCTGCATACAGATCTTTGATCTTCTGTAGGATGTGCTGCTTTTGTCGTACAGGCAGTCGTGATTTCACCCAGAAGGGCAGCAGTTGATCATGTACTTGCTGTGCAGCTGTATTGATGTTTAGCTTCTGTTGACGGTGATAATATACAAAATTTTTCATGACATCGAGGCCCGAAGGGAGGCGAGCACCTGATATAGTTTCTTTTGGAAAACCGATAAGCCAGATGTTATTATTGCTTCTCGTTATTTTAGATTTAGCAGCTGCCACAGCCATACCTTAAGAAAATAATATACATCACATTGATTTTATATTAGGTAATAATCACAGCTTGTTAAGTAGTTTTATAGCACTAGACTAAGCAGACTTAGTAGACTAGTAGCAGTGACTGACTGCAGTGTAGCAGCACTTCTACTATTTAAATATTTTAGTATACTTAGCCTTAGTTTTTAATTATAAATAATTTATTGATATTTAATTAATTATTTATTATTACTAGTGAAAATTAATGAACTAAGTTACCAACTTGTAGTATATTTCTTGTTTCTTTTATTTTGTTGTATTATTTAAAATACTAGTTTAAAAACAGTTGTTTAAAAACAATGCCATGTGGTGTCTTGCAAACTTAAAACAAGATGACCACCTTGGTCATGTGACAATAGCACTGCAGCAAATAATAACAAGTATGGTAAAGAATAATTTCATAATTGTTTCTAGCCTGACAATTTAGCATGCTTAGTTTAAAACAATCAAATCTTCAAAAAATATGCACAAGTTTTGCACATTAGGTATTTTATGTTTTCTCGCATTTATTACATTTTCTAATTAAGAATCACACAATTTCAACTCTGGTTAATGGTAGCAATGAGTTAAATATAAGTATACTTAAACTTCATTTTATTCATATATGGCATGCAAAAACTGCAAGTTATTTGAGCCACGAATCGTCTGGATTTTTATGTTGGCCTAATACTGGAATTTTCAAAGCTCTTGGGGGACCTCTAAATGTTGTTCAAATGAGCTACAACTTCACCAATTCACTCATTGTACCCAAGAGACACATTTCAGGGGGTGAGACACCAAAGATTAAAAAAAATAATTTTTTCGAGCATTTTTGGGACACCCTACTATGGAGTCATCATATAGCAGAAATACTAAAGCATGCGGTCCATGTATATTATAGTCTATGGAGTCATCATATAGCAGAAATACTAAAGCAAGCGGTCCATGTATATTATAGTCTATGGAGTCATCATATAGCAGAAATACTAAAGCAAGCGGTCCATGTATATTATAGTCTATGGAGTCATCATATATCAGAAATACTAAAGCATGCGGTCAATGTATATTATAGTCTATGATTAAACGGATGATATAATAACGTTTGAAAAAACACTTTGACAAACTATTTCATTCAATAAAATAATTTAAAACTCTTTCATATGTTGCTGCACGAATAATTATTTCTGAAATCAACACAATATAGAAAACGTCCAAAAAGCTTCTTATTTCTGTAATGTCTTACATATTTTTTAGCATAACGAACCGGCAAAAACAAATGGTCAAGTTTTGCTTTCGGGCCAATTTATATTATATGTTGCAGACGCTCCTTCTATATAGAAGATTATTGCGTCCTACGTGTATCCGTGGTCTGAGTCTAGACTTGCATTACTATTAGTGTTTTAAATGATGTTAAGTTACTGGATTTTTCTGGAATGTTCAGGCAACCCATTCCATGCCCGGATGCCACTCGGGAAGAAAGAGTATGCATATGCATTTGTTCTTGTATAAGGGATAAGTAAAGTGTTTTAGTCTTTAAAGTTTAACTATTAGTTGCAACAGGTTGTTATTGGGTTGTATTTCAAAAGTTAGAGTTTTAATACCTTATGTATTATTACCACTTTACTCTTTGCGCTTCTGTCCTCTAGTGTGTCTAGGTTTCGTGATTTAATTATTGGTGTTACTCTTTTGATCTATAGGGCCAGTGATGCAACCTTCACAAATAAAGGCGGCTGGATAGTGTGGTGGCCACACAATCTCCTTGTATGTCACTGCCACAGAAACTCGAGGAATTTGTGAATAAACAAAACGGGCGTCCTACCTTGCAAGTATTGTCAAAGCTGAGCCTTTAATTAACACAATTTTCATATTTCGCAATGCTAAATAAATTTGACTTCTTTATTTGTTTTTAGTTTTAAGCTATTGGGAATCCCCCATAACGAGTTACTCCTGTATTATATATTATTTTTTTAAAGAGGTGGCGATAAGAAATTCTAAATTATTGCTACGATGGATAATTGAGTTGTGTGTTGAATTGGGAAATATGAA
The DNA here is from genome assembly GCA_949126835.1 of Anisus vortex. Classification (NCBI taxonomy): domain Eukaryota; kingdom Metazoa; phylum Mollusca; class Gastropoda; family Planorbidae; genus Anisus; species Anisus vortex. Next base: position 46,027,940 of record OX421493.1, read on the forward strand.
TTAGCACTGTGTAGGGGAAAAAAACATCAACAGCAACTTTCTATTAAAAACACAAAACGTTTTAACACAGAGTGAACAGAAACCCTAACAAAATGTATGTTGTTTTTTTTTAGACACAGATGGAAACAGCGTAAACCGTAACAAAAGAAAAAGTATTAAAGAGAAAATTAAAGTCGTAAGCACGTGTAGCTTGAGTAAGATTTTGTCTAAATATTGAGCTTTTAAGATGGCTATTATTTGTTATGGCTTTAGACGTTATTCGTGTAGACAAATATAATATGTTATTGTACACTCTAAATATTTCTAGTAAACTTTTTTCTTCGTCTTCTTGGGCACGGCGAATGAGCGGCAGAGCGTTCGGCTGGCGTACCGAAGGTCCTGGGTTCGAAATCCTGGTGAAGGCAAGGATTTTTTCCGTTTAGTATTATGTGGTTTTGTTTTCCATGGTTTAGTATTCCGTGGCATAGTTTTCCGTGGTTTAGTTTTCCGTGGCTTTGTTTTCCGTGGCTTAGTATTATGTGGTTTTGTTTTCCGTGGCTTAGTATTATGTGGTTTTGTTTTCCGTGGCTTAGTATTATGTGGTTTTGTTTTCCGTGGTTTAGTTTTCCGTGGTTTAGTTTTCCGTGGTTTAATTTTCCATGGTTTAGTTTTCCGTGGTTTAATTTTCCGTGGTTTAATTTTCCATGGTTTAATACAGACGGAAAGCATAAACAAAACAAGAAGGGAAATTTCCGCATTGTACAGCGAACCTTACTGTTTCTGCATATTATATGATTTTAGACTTGAGTAGACCGGTACGTGTCAAAGTTTGTTTAAAAGGGAGTGGGGAGATGAGTTGCCTACCTCCATCCTACAGTCCTACCCACCTTCTCTCACCCCGTTTCCTCACACACATCAAGATCCGCCCCTGCCTCGTTATCCAGCAATTTGACGTGGCGAAAAAAAACTCTATGATTTTGCATGCAAGGACAAGAGCACTACTCTGGCTGCATCTTCGTCTACAATTACCTATTTGCCACAACAGTTATCTTCCCACCTTTCTCCGCTCATCTCGCTCGAGCCTCGCGTCAGGTGGAGTTACAAGTGATGGCAAGTTATTGGAAGACGACCCAATTAGTCCATCATGTCGTATCTGAACTGCTTGTTGGTTTTGGTGTTTTACACTAAGTAGATTAGTTATTAAGGATTTTTGAGATATTTTTTTTTGTATAAAGTTTACAAGCCGTTTTGAATTATTTTTTTTTTCTTAGAGCAATGGATCTAAACATTTTTTTCATCTACAAGTTTAAAATTTAGAGTAAGTGTTTTTCAAAGACGCTCTTTGAGAACCATTAATTTATAGTAATACAAGTAGTCCTTTTTTTTTTGTTCTAAGTTAGAGTTGGCAATGAGTGTTAACCCTTCCCGTACCGACCTACTTCTATCTATGCTGCCTTCAGTTCCGCTATATACGCGCCCGGGACTGTAAGGGTTAATATTTTATTCAATGTTTTAAGCACATTTTTTTTAACAGATATATCTATTGATTAGGTTTTCGTTAAGCAATGCATACGTGTCTTTCTTTCACAAGCGATGTTGATATTTTTCAATTTAACTGTTAGGACAACATTTGTTAAAACAATTTTGATATCTAGATACTTATTAGGGTTCATCCATATATTACCTACGCACTGATGGGGTAGGGGAGAGAGGGGGGATGATTAAAAAATATTTTGTACGCGAATACATGCGGGAAATAGGAGGGAGGGGTGCTCGAACGAATGTGTACGGTACGCATTTAACAAATACAGAGAGGGAGAGAGAGAAAGATTGGGAGAAAGAGAGGAAGTGAAGGAGTGAGAGAGAGAGAGGGATAGGGAGAGAGAGGGAGAGAATGAATAAGGAATGGAAAGAGAGAAAGAAAGGGAGAGACAAAGAGAGACAGAGAGACAGAGATGTAGAGGGAGGCAGGAGTGGACAAGATAACCTACAAAAGACACTAATCGAGCAATACATCGTTTGGTACAGGATGTGGGGATGTGGTATAGGATGTGGGGAGGTGGAAACAGAGTAAGAGATGAAAAAATGGGGGGGGGGGAGGATGATTCCATTGTACTGTGACATCAGGAGGAGAGGGGAGAGATGGAGGAGGTACATAGGCGTTTCTCTTTAATTCGATTCCGGCCCCCCCCCCCCCCCCCGAGTTGGGACAGGAAGAAATCATTGTGACAGGTAATAATTGAGTGCGAGGAAAAGATAACTAGGGTGTGTGAGGAGGGGGGGTTGTGGGGAGGAGGGAAAACTGTAATGGGTCAGTTGGATGTGGGACTCATGGGTCAAGGACGAATTGGTGTCCAGAAACGTACGCGTCGGGACAAAAGAACCGAGTAATAAAACATTTTGTAGACTACAAGTAAAAGCAAGTTGTTGTTTTAAGACTAGCGTACAGAGAATCAATGACAAAAAAAAACAAAAAACAATATCACAATATGAATCTTTCTTTTTTTATCAAGGTTAACGCAAAACTTAATAACAGGAAATGACCAAAACAAAAAATTTTTTCCAAGAAAGATTTGAAGGACTGAAATTTTACATTATAAAGCAAAAATAATAATAATAAAATAGAAAAATTGTTTGCATTTTTTAAAATCACTAAAAAAAAATTTCAAAAAATTTTTTATTCGTTTTTATTTCAATATGTTATAGTTGTCATAGTTACAAAGTTACAAAAGACGACCTTGGAAAAACATTATTTCCATTATAAACGAGGGGAAAGAACTTTCTAAAATATTAGTCTGTTCTTTCACAATTCATATTATGTGTACGCTGTTTTGTTTTGTTTGTTTGTTTTTCACAGGGGGAAACGTCTGGATATTTATTTTGTAATAATTTGCCTATAATTTATGTTTTCCAAAAAAAAAAAAAAAATTAATAAATTTTAAATGCAAATAAAGTTTTATCATTGCTCGCATACTGACAATCGCCACTTTTGGTATCTAACTAGGACCTAGCCGAGTACACGATTTCCGCCGAGTACACGATTTCCGCCGAGTACACGATTTCCGCCGAGTACACGATTTCCGCCGAGTACACGATTTCCGCCGAGTACACGATTTCCGCCGAGGACACGATTTCCGCCGAGTAGTCGATTTCCGCCGAGTAGTCGATTTCCGCCGAGTAGTCGATTTCCGCCGAGTAGTCGATTTCCGCCGAGTAGACGCTTTCCGACGAGTAGACGATTTACGCCGAGTTCACGATTTCCGCCGAGTTCACGATTTACGCCGAGTACACGATTTACGCCGAGTTCACGATTTCAGCCGAGTTCCGAATCGGAGTAGTGGGACTTACACATAATTTGCCGAACCTGAGTACGAAGCGAGTAAGTAGCGGCAATTCCGGAGTTTTTGTGATCATAATATGCAAAGTTTCTTTGTTTGTTAGGCTAATTCACTCTTCATCCCCTACACAATCCAACGTCCCGTTGTGCCAAGAAGTACTTACGACTATGGCTAAAACTGATAAAATTACTGTTTCGAATACTATTTCATTATGTACTTTGATCGCCGTGCATGAAGAAACCATGAAAATCTAGTAATTTCACACCATTTAAAACACTATTAAAAATGCAAGGCTAGACTTGAAACAGGGATGAGCGCAGGACGCCATAAACTTCTTTCTAGAAGAACCGTCTGGAATGTAAGAGATAAGATGAGATATTTATTGACATAATAATAAAAACAATGACTTTTTTTCTTATTTATAACTATTTTTTGGTGACCGCAATATTGGTCTAGGCAAATAGATCTGATATCCAGGATATTCAGCCAAGGCAAATGTCCGATGTGGTTTTCGGTTAGCTCATAGATCTGTATATTCATAATAATAATATGTCCTTTGCCACGAAGATAACCATATTTCAAAGTAGAGCGGTCGGCAACATAAGGCACGCGTGCCAGACGTGGCACGCAGAACGATTTTCAGTGGCGCGCCAGAGACCGCCAAGAAGATTTTTTTTTAATGCAAGTCAAAACAACGTACGACAGCATAATTATTTAGTGCTGCATGGAGAACTACATGGGAATTACACTGGATGTCAACTGTTTGTGTGCAAAAATCTCATCATTGGATTTGTGATTGAATCTGTTGTTGTCATTGTCTCTTCTAGAAGAAAGTGATACGGAGTACAGGTAAAGTCTTGGATAGATTTCCTTCTGGTCTGGAAGAAATTAAGGTGTATCTTGAATTTATAAAATCCGGTATTGAATGAGGAGAACTGGCTGTTGAAGGCGGTGTTTTTTTTTAATGACATGGTGACACAGTTCAGTGAGTTGAACTTGCATTGACAAGGATGGGGTCGAAAAGCACTTGTAGTGTTGGACCATTGGGGTGGATTTGCATTGAAACTGGGGATATCATGCCGTGAAATCAATTTCAAAACATTTCACTCTTTCCCTAAATTAAGGCAAATTAAGATAGATGGCTTTTTCAGAATTACAATAAAGCACTCAATGCGGAGTTTTCTAAACAGAGATTTTCAACTTCATGGACTCGTGTTTCCATACTACATTAAGCCTTACTGGCTTGATCTTACTAAAAACTACTTAGATCTGGATCTTTTTATAGTGGAGGGAAATTGCATATTTTTTTTAAGCATCCGAAAAATGGTTTGCGGAAAATCTGAAAGGAATGAATAGTCAAGGCAAGGTATGCGCTCTACTTTCAGCTTTTGTTATAATTTACACTAGTGAACATATTTTATCACACATGAAAGCTGTTTTAAGCATAACAAGAGAAGATGTCACTTAAACTTGACAACTCAGAAGTGACTAAATATGTGCCTCACATTAAACAATTGGCGAAGAGCATTCAAAGAAATGCACTCGTTAATTGATAAATGCTCATTACAGTCAAACGAGTTTGTATGCTCAACTATTTTAATTATGCATAAATATAATTATTTCTAAAACAAATTCGTTTCTTTTATTATTGTAATAAATATAACAGGCTTTTATAAAATAATTATTGTAATTAATAAAGTTATAGGCCTACTGAGATTAAACTATAAACAATTTATTGCTATTACTATAATTATATCTTGACAACTAAATTTAAATGTTGATACATTAACAATTAATAATGTGTACCTTGAGAAATAAAATTGTGTATTATCTAAAAAAAAAAATATATTAGTTGAAATGTCAAATATGACGAGATAAAACTATAAAGAGATATTAAATATTATTAAAATAATATCTTGACAACTAAATCGAAATGTTACTGCATTAACCATTAACGTGCAAGTTGATTAATGAAATGGATTGAATGGATTAATAAAGATGCTAATAACAAACAGGTTTATTTCTTATTAAGTATAAAACGCTTTAATGATTTTCTCTACAACTCTCTTTTTCTTTTGGTCTTGATCTTGCTATGGCCTTAAGACTGCTACTGAGTATAGATGCCTCAGCTGCTCCAGTGATTGCCACTCAATCGGACTGTACAGCCACCGCAGAATCTGCAAAAAGTAGCCCTCTATAAGCCAGTTAACGTTGAAGAGGGGCGCATCCATTGTCTCTCGAGACAGAAGGAGCCATAGATAGATTAGATAGATAGATAGATGATAGATATATAAATAGAAATAGATTCTCTTATTAAAATAATATAGTTGAGCAGTTTGACTTTCACGCTGTTGGCACGCTGAATGAGTTAGAAATCCCAGTTTGGCACACTCTGAGCACAAGGTTGCCGACCCCTGTCATAGTAGATAGTAAAAATGTAAAGTATTCCTTCGGACCAGATTGACCCATGGGGCCGGTGAAGCAGCGTTAACCCGCGTTTCTGTGGCCACAAATACTAGGGGGACCTTGTGGCCAGCACGCCTTTACTATAGTCAGGTATCCATCTGAGCTGGCTAGACTCAGCGACCCGAGAACAGATCCTAGCCTTCATCAGGATTCGGTACGCCAGCCGAAAGCGCTGCCTCTCGTCCACAGTGCCACTAATAGTAGATAGTGATAGATCTTACTTTTTAATTACCAAAGTAAAGGTTTATAAACAATATTTAAAACAACAGCAACATAAAATTGTATTTCGGCAGACATTTTAGTTCTACATTAGGGACACGGTGGTCTTGTGATAGCACTCGATCTTTTGTACCGTAGGTCCCGGGTTCAAATCCACAGTTTTTTTTCCGGGTGTCTTTAAGTCTACCCAAATCTGATAATCTGGCCACACAATCCCCGTGTTTGCCGTGGCCACAGAAACTTGTAAACAAACATGGTCTAAAAAATATGCTTGTCAATTTTTTTTTATAGGTCAGCATCAATTCCAGATTCTTTTTTAAATTTATTAGTCACCGGCGTATGTTCTATATTCTGTGAGAACATCTTTTAAATCAAAAAGCCCTTCTTCTAAATTCCGTGGAAATATCTATTTTACAATTAGACTCTCTCCCTGCCCTAAATCTATCAGATAAGGCATTCGAATTTGTATCTGGATCTCTGTTGACCGAAGACACTCAATTGATTTCATCCTTCTTTCTCCCGTGCGTGACAGGGTCAGTTGAGTTGATCTTCTTGGTCAATGTAATCCCCGCCAGGTTTATCTTCCCTTGGGGGTTCTTATCTCTTTCAAATTCTCCGTCTTTGCTGGTTTTTTATTTCACTTTTTAAATTCAAAGAAAGTTAATTGGTAGAAGAAAATTTAACTCACCCCCCCTACCCCGTCCTAAACACACACACACTCACACACACACACTGTAAAGTTAGAGTTCACGAGTTTCTGTGGTTACGGCACACGAGAGGGATTGTGTGGCCCAGACGCGCTCTTCGGCAATTTTTCAAAAGTGTGTCAGGTGCAAGAGTTCACTGGAATCTTATCTGACGAGGGTTGCTTTATTTAACTTTGGGATTAGCTACTTATTGATTAACTAGAAAATACAAAGCCACAGATAAGCGATTGAGCGGGTGTAAATCCTTCTTTTTTATAGCATTACATTTCTTTAATCATGGGCAGCAAAAACTGGTGTTTTGCGGGTTTAGTAAGTAAAGTACCATTCGGACCAAACTGAACAAAGGCCTGGTCAGGCAGCGTTTACCAGTTTCTGTGGCCAAGGCATATGAGGGAATAAAAACTAGCCTGCACCAGGATTCGATCCCAGAACCTTCGGATTGCCAGTCGAACGCGCTGCTGCTCGGCCGCCGTGCCACATGCCGGGCTTAGCCTACGCATCAAAACCATGAACCCTTCTATTAATCCATGATCCCTTCTTTGAGACTCACGGGATTAAGTGCTTGAAGACACAATGGGTAGATTTATTTATTCTATTGCCTCCGTCATGCGTAAGTCAAGGCGCGATTCTGCGACAGTTTCCCTGTAGCGACTCCATTGGCTCCCCGAGAGAGCTAGCATTGAATACAAAGTGGCGATACTTTGCCATCAGCGACTTCATAACAACGAGATGCCGTCCTGTCTCAAGGAACTAATCAAACCCTATGTTCCGCAAAGAACACTTCGATCAGCTGGACATATCTTGCGTGAAATCAATTTAAAAACATTTAACTCTTTCTCTAATTTAAGGCTAACTAAGATAGATGAGCGTTTTCAGAAGTGAATTGAAGCACTCATTTCGGAGTTTTCTAAACAAAGGCACGACTTTCAAATTCATGGATTCATTTTTCCCTACCACATCATGCCATGCTGGCTTGATCTTGCTACAGACTACTTAGATCTGGATCTTTTTATAGTGGAAGGATAATGGCATTATCTTTATATTTTAAACATCCGAAAAATGTGCATCCAAATGTGACGATTTGTGGGAAAATCTGAAAAGAAGCTGCTTAGGAAAGTCATCTGTTGACAACTGCAAGGCATTCGCTCTACTTTCAGCTTTTGGTTTAATTTACACTAGTGAACATATTTTATCGCACATGTAATCTGTTTTAAGCATACAATAAGGTCATTTAGACTTGACCACTCAGTAATGACAAAATATTTACGACGTTGAACAATTATCGAAGAGCATTCAAGGAAAAGGCGCTAATTAATTGATACATGCTAATCTACATTCCAAGAGTTTTTATGCTATCTTAATTAGGCATGCATATAATTATTTCTATAACAAATTTGTTAGTTTTATTGTTGTAATAAATATGACAGGCTTATATAACTATATTCTAGCATTATATTATGTAGGCCTAATTGTTGTAATCATTAATGTTTAAAAGAAAATAAATTTCTTAAAATGACTTTATGATGCAGAAAATAATTATTTACAATGTAATTATTTTTATCCATCTAATTACACATTGAAAGAAAGAGAATAATGCTGAATTTGTATAAAGAAATAATAATGTATACGTAACACTAGTTATATTAAAACAACTCGTTTGGCATCACTAGCATCAACTATGGAGAATTTAATTGAAGGGAGATAATTAACCGGTTTTCTTTGCGTTAATATTTCTAATATGTTTCTTCTTTGTTTCCTTTTAAACAAATCAATGGCTTACAATTTATAATTTTATAATGATCAATCTATACGAAATAGTTGAAAATTATATAAATATTATATGACTAAAGAATTTATATGTAAATTTTCAAACAATACATTAACCACCTAGTTCGTATGATTACTTCGTATCTCTTCCTCTCAACTGTAATCCTTCCATATCTTCATATTATAGTTAAATAACATAACGCAAATCTCAAAAATGCTGAAATCAAATTATAAAGAATTTATACTTTATAATTATTATTATTACTAGAATAATATCATGACAACTAAATTCAAATGTGAATACAATTACCAATAATGTGTAAGTTGAAGAATTGAATTGTGTATTGGCTATGAATTGATTAAAAAAACGATGATCATAAATAATAACAAACACGTTAATTTGTTATTAAATTAAAAAAGCTTTAATGATTTTCTCTATTACGCTCCTTTTCTTTTGGTCTTGGTCTAGCTTCGTTCGGCCAACTCATCGCTTCTGGAGGTGCCCCGTTTCTTTCTGAGAGCCTTCACAATATCTGGCCCGAAAGTATGGAATCTACTTCCCAGTCAACTCAGGCGAAAAAGTTCTATCGTTAATTTTAAAAAGAACTCGAAGACACATTTTTTAAAATATTTACCTTCGTAAATTTTTTTTTACACCCCAACTGTTTTAATGTTATGTTAGGTCGGATAATGCTATATTTATTTGCTTTCTCATATGTTTATAATGTTTTACATCATTAATTCGCTTCATATTTTTTAGCTTAGAGAATTACATCCGTCTTCTTAGATGTATCATAGACTATAATATACATGGACCGCTTGCTTTTGTTTTTTCTGCTATATGATGACTCGAAAGACTGCTTATTTCGGAATTCCCGATTCTAAATGAAGTAATTGTAATACAAATTCCGTTTTATTGAATCGCACCATTTTGCAAAAAAACAGAAGATATTACCATAAAAAACTAAAGCAAGCGGTCCATGTATATTATAGTCTATGGTTGTATGTTGCTCAAACAAACTTTTCTTCAGAGAATAAGGATTATGAAACGTTGTAATATTCAACCTAATCTATTTGTTTATGTTTCGACTAATGATGATTAGATAAAATGTTATTTTTCCAAAAATTTTTGGTGAAATTGTGCATAAGTTCAGCTCTAGCCTGGTATTGAACCCCCTACCATTTTTTTTCTCCCAACTTTTTTTTTAAACAGTGAACTATAGTTTTATTTTCTTTTTGCACTAATTGCCCCCCCCCACCCCCACCACCACTTTCCACAAGAAGCCCCATCTTCGCCCAGTCCGTCAACCTACCACTCATTTGCACTAAATCGCTCCAACTCCTTTCCCTGGCGACTGCGATACATGTAGAAGGTATTTCAGCATTGAATTTCACTTGATAGGCACCTATCATTTTTCACTGGATTAAACGGAGCTGATGGTTGGCAATTAATTCCCTTCCTCGACGTGTACGTATGTGTGTTTGTGTCTGCTGTGTATGTGTACTTGTGTCTGTGTATATGTGTACTTTTGTATGTGTGGGTTGAAGGGTGTGTCATGTTGTCCCTTTTAACTGGACAAACATGCTTAGCTAGACCAGTGGCACCAAGCTGCACTGTTGTGGCCAGGGAGGCAGGACGGCAAAGGTGTGGGGGGGGGGGGGAGAAGAGCTCACAACCGTGTTGGTTGTTGTCCCAAACATCATCTGTCTCCTTAGACTAATGACGATGGACTCGCTAAGAACCAGGTTTACTAGACAATGTACAAAAAGGTCAGATGAAAAAATTATGGATGAAAAAAAAAACGATTTCAGATAAGAAAAAAGAGAGAATAGTCATAAAATGAACATGTACGTAAGAAAGGAAGACAAATAGAAAGAAGAAATGAAAATATGAATGGAGCAAAATGTAAGAAAGCGAGAAAAAAAGGTAAATAAAAAGGTAAGAAGGCTAGAGAGAAAGAAAAGAAAAAAGTACAAAAAGTGAGAAGAAAAGAAAAGAAAAGAGAAAGTAAGAAAGGGAAAGAGAAACGAAAAAGGAAGATAAACAATAAACGATACACTATACACCTTACACTATCATTATACACTATAAATTGTCCGCTATACACCACAAACTATACATCATACACTATACACCATACATCATACACTATACAAAACATAATTCGGACTGGGGAGTCACTACTTAAATTTCACGTTACAGGAATACGGAAATGCCTGACAGCTCATAAAACAACAGCATCCGCATGTCTGTCTCACGTTATGACTTCATCCTCCTGTCTGCTTTACATTATGAATACATTTGTTCTACACGACGTTCACATCATTTTCTAATCTTAAGACGCGTAACTTTTTTAAAATGCTAAATTCACGCCACGTGGACTTAAAAAATTCATTAATTTCAATAATATATATAACACATGCAGGCATCTTTATACCTTTATGGATACCACCCGTATCTCATGGAACGATTTAAAAAAAAACGAAGATTTATACACTCTGTACGATAAATAGATCTATATAATAACTGATATAATTCCTAACAAAACGATTTACGATGTTGATATTTTCAAATATGTATTAATCTCAGATTTTTCCAAGTCATTTAATGGGATAAAGTGTAACTATATTATAGCTTCATATAAAGTGCAACGAAAATCTAAGATAAAACAGATTTATAACACTTTTTAAAGTTTGAATAAAAAGAATGAAAAAAAAATAATTTTTGATTTAGTTTAATGGCGGCTCGATAGAGCGTGCAACTGTAAAACGGAAGGTTGTAGTGTCAAAAATTGAAATGAAATCCTGATTGTTTAGTTCCTGGAAATTTTAATGTAGAATTACGGACGCAGCGCAATTAAAATAGGCAGCTTACAAAATTATTCGGTCACTCACCCAGGGTATTGTGTCGGCCAAACTCCCCCCCCCATCACTTCATTACATTTGATATTCAAGTACGCTGCATTTATTGCTACTGTGCTGACCGCACAATCTCCTCGTGGTCACGGAAACTTGTGGACGCTGTTCACAGGTCCTATAGATCAAACCGGTCAAACGGGGATACTTTAACTTGTCCCTCTTAGCAAATATTTACGAATTTCCTCCAAGCCTTGGTGATTTTCCCCAGATTTGTCAAAATATTTCCCAACCCGTATGAACCCAGGTTTAATACAAGCTAATTTTCAAGTACGTATGCGGTGTTAGGTATATTTCAATATTGTTCAGCATAGCTGTTCTAAATTTTGTGGTCCAAAATATGCTATTCGGGTGTTGTTGTTGTCGTTTTTGGTACATCGCAACATGTCTTCAATGTCTTCTTTGCAGTTTGTCCTCGACCTAGGCTATTTGAGTATTGTTATGTCATCATGGAAGAAGATTAATATTCGTTTAAGTAAATGAACGTGTATCTCATGAAGCTATAAAAAAAACTTCCACAAATAAAAAAAAACATCGCAATGAAGAAGAAACGTGTGTTCCCATTAAGTGACGTCACATCATAGAACAATCCAATGTCATAGTTCCAACTAAAATTGTTGTAATTATGGAAACATAATTTACAGCAGTTTGAGTAAACGAAACAGTTATTGTTCTAAACATGCATTTTTTTTTCTGATGTAATTATACCATTGCATGTATTCGATCAGTTAGTATCTACATTAGTCACTTTGTACATTAGATTTATTCTAAATTCTATTTAAACTGTGAAATCTTTCTTATTCAAGCATCTAAATTGATTTGGTAGATAATTTTAAAACTTTTACTCATAGACCATCGAGACTGCCGTAAGTGTCAAGTCCAAGCAAACAAAAATAAAACAAAACAACATAGAAATCAAAAACTAAAAACAACAAAACTAAAAACCTGTCAGGCCTGATTAGCCCCCCCCTCCCCTCCCCACCACCAACCACCAGCAGAACCTCGTTTATCTCGCAGGTGGTTAAAAGGTGGGAGGCATAAAAAAAAGACAATTCCTAAGAAAATCCTTCCCCCCCCCCCTCTTTTTTTTCCGCCAGGAATTCAACCCAGGGAGCCGTTACCTCGAGTGCAGGCTCTTGGTATCTATTGAACCGTTGCTAGGTTACAATAAATCTTTACATGAAGACTGAACTACTGCAAAATACGGAAGGGGGGGGGGCGGGGGAGACTATATTATAACAGTGAAAATAACTAGGTTGGGATTGAATAATAAAATGTAGTGTTATTTATTAAATATTATTCTATAGAATAAATTCATTTTTAATAAACAGTGATATATTTTATAATGTATTATTAATTGAAAAATATATTAGAAATTAAAATCATTTTTTTATATTGTTATTACAAATGATATATTTTCTAATTTAATAAATGATATAATATTATTATTATCAATTAAATAATATTAAATATATGTAGGCCTACTATTATTTTTAAAAGTATATACTACTTATAAAATTACGTTACTATTATTATTATTGTAATTGATATTCTTTTTTTCATATAAATTTTAATTTTTTCTTTCATGTTATTACACACTGAGCTATATATATTCATAAAATCTACCATATTATTATTACGCTTTTAATTTTATGACATTTATTTCTTGTATGAGTATAAAACGAGTGATGAACTAACTAAAATACATGTTTAAGTAGGCCTATATATAATACAATACAAATAATGTTTATATTTTTTTGCATTCAACGCATTCAATCAAAACAGATCAACAACCATTTCGTTGAGTTCATTTGTTCATTTCCATGGACGTATTGCCGGAAATTATTTGAATCAAAAGTACATACCTAATTTTATGTATGTCAGGGTCAAATCGGCCATATTACTAGGGTAAACTTATCTATAAATAAAAGTCTTCATTTCCCCGACATGCTTTATTTTAAGTGATTGAGCACTCGCTGTAAATATAGGTCAGTGCTATTTAAAAAAAAAAAAAAAAAAAGTAAAGTACCCGTCGGACCAAACTGATCATAGGGCTGTTGAAGCAGCGTACAGTGCTATTACATGACTAAATATTATTATTATTTTTACTAATGACCCTATTTGTGGTCTAATGTCTAACATGGCTGGTAGAGAAAAATAAATATATCTACCATGCTCAGTGCCCACTGAACACAAGCGGGATTATGTGACCAAGACAAAGCTCAGACGCATTTCCTCTTTCCTGACTGAGAGAACAAAAGACCCCCCCCCCCCCCACTCCACCCCAAACTCTCTGCCGCTTAACCCTCCTGCATCTATTGATTCGCCGTTTAGATTTTTTCATGACCTATTTGTTGACAATATCTAGACTCTATAACCTACATACAAATGCATTTGGAAGAAAAAAATAGTTCAATATTCAGTCTATACTTTGTTGGTGATTGCAAAATGTTCAGTTCTTAGTTTAGTTGTACTTTCGCTTAAATAGATTCTTCATATGGGTCTATAATCATTGTTTACGCAAGTCTATATTGATTGTTTAATGCAGGGTCTATATTTTGCTCAGTGGGATACGTCATTAAGTGAAAGATAATAAAAATCTTTCGTTGTTTTTTTTTTTGGTGTTGTTGTGTGCACATATTTTATATTTGTGTGTATTTGGCTCTGTTGAGACTTGAGACCAGATATGTTGAAACTTGAGACCAGATATGTATGTCGCATATGAACAAAGTCAAAAAGATTTTTGTTTTATTTTTGTTGCTGTTGTTAAAGAAATATGGATTGGTGGATGGATAAAAAGGGCGGACAGATTTATAAACAGAATGACAGAAAGGTAGATGGATGGTCGGATTGAAGGACAGACAAACGGACGGATAGACAGACAGTAAGTCAAGCAGATACATGTATTGATTGACTAGTTTATACATAGATTAATAGACATATATAGATTTATAGAGATCCCATTGACCCATAGACACAGAGATAGATTTATATACAGAGAGACATATATATCTATATCTATCCATCTATCTATCTATCTATATATATATTTATAGAGAGAGATATATATAGCTAGAGGGATAGATAGATTTATAGATAGATATATTGATTGATAAATAGATAAGATAGATTGATAAATAGATGGATAGTTAGGTGGATGCATAGATAGATAAATCGTTGGATAGATAGATAGACATATCAAGGTATTTTAGTTTATATTTTCCAAGCCCAATCATTAACTTAGTTTTTAGTTGTTTTGATTAAAAAAATGTAAATCTGAAACAAAGATTTTTAAATAATCTGTTTTACGTATAAATAGACGCAAGAAGTTTTATGCATCGGCCTGCCTCTAAACGTTGGTTCCCATTCTTATAGAGACAGCGTGGCCTCTGGTGTGCCCATTAATGTCCCACCTTAAACCTCCACATTATCTTTTCAAAGCAATCTCAATTGACGTTTAAAAGTATTTGTGTTCCTCTTCTCTCTTGGGCGCGGTTTTAGAAATATCTGCACACGCTTTACCAATACAGGCGGTTTTAGTAAGACCAGTCGTTCTGAAAAAATGTTTTTTGTTATTGTTAGAATTTCTTTCTGGGCCAACCCTTAGAACCGCGGTCCCATTGAGAAATATATGTTATTAATTAACTATAAAAAACAAAGAGCAATAAGATAGGCGTTAATGAAACGAGTTTAACAAAACATAAATTTATTCTGAAAATTCAACATTTTAGTTATCAGAGTTCATTGTAAATTTCCATGCGATGGATGCGACGGCTTTGTCCAATTTTGCTATGTTTGGATTGGTTTTGCCAGGGCAGTAAAGTAACCGTCGGACCAAATTAATCATAGGGACGGTGTAGCAGTGATCACCAGTTTATGTGGCCACGTCATACACTAGGGGATGTGTGGCCAGCACAATGCCCAGCCGCTTTTACTTTATCTCCAACTAATGTCAGGTACCCATCAGAGCTTTGCAGACTCAGGGACTCCCTCGAATTCCAGAAAAAAATCCTAGCCTTCCACCAGGATTCGAATCCAGGACTTTGGGTACGCGAGCCATTTTGCCAGGGCAACTCTCATTTTTGTGTCGCATTTTAACCTTTTTTTTAAATTTTGTTTGGATACTAAGTGGCGCTAAGATAGCCCGCCCATCTCAGACTCATAAGTCATTGCAAACGGATTCATCTCGCATTGAGTTAAAGCCGTTTTTTTTTTTGCAACATCGGGATATGCCATCGCCATTTCAGTCCGAAACTCAATTATCACACTAGAGACCGACCGAATACAAATTTTTAGTTTCGGCCGAAACGAAACCATACCGAATATTATACATTGACTTTCGGCCGAAACCGAAGCCGAAACCAAAAGTTTAACTACAACTTCGGCCGAAACCGAAAAAAACAACCGAAAATGCGAAACAAATGATTTTAAAAGACTGCACATTTATGTGTAATACTAACTAGTTTCTGGGCACTCTATTTATGTAAACCTATCTTTGGAGTGATTAAATAATCAGTTATTATTAACTTCAGTCTTCTACTTCACATTAGGGATGTTAATATCCTTTTTTTTTACCAAAACCTCATTTCGGTTCTAAATATCCGATTTTTTACCCATTTTCTTTTCCCCCTCTCCGCCCCCGGGCAAAGTAAGTTATAGTTTGGAAAAGAATAAAAAATAATGTGCATTGATCATACTAAAAAAAAAATACGAAGGACCGTTGATCCTTAGAACGTGGTGAAATCTTTGTAAAAAAAAAGTTGATTTTGGATTAGCAGAAGTCAAAAGCTGTAGTGTCATGAATTTAGACCTTATAATTATAATATAAATCAGTGGATGTTAGATCTATATGTTACACACATTAGAAGAATATTTATAGAATATGAATAAAATCCCAGACTCATCTATCTAGGGTTGACAGAATCCGGCAAGAAAATTAACAGTTTTTGAAAAGAACCTTACATGGTCTGCAAAGTAGTTTTTTTAATTGCCCAAGTTGCTTCTCAGTCTACATTAAATAAAATGTTGGGTCAGTTTTACTAATATACAATTATTGGCAGTTAATGTAATAAAACTGAACTGATTGTGGATTGTGAAACACTAAATAGGTCATTCTTTTGTCTCTCTATGTCCTCCTTTTGAAGTCCAAGTATCTCGCAACCTTACGTCTATCGGTCTGTTTGTCTGTTAAAAAAGCGTTCAGCATCAGTGGGGAAATTCCAGTTTTTTTGTTTTCGAATACATAGCGTTAACATCTGAATTTGCTGTTGTATGTGATTGTATCGCAAATTTACAATCAATGTTCGGAATTTGAAAAAAAACAAACAAAAAAACAACTATAATTCGCCTCTGACAAACGAGTGTTTGCAAGGAATATAATGTTAAGGAATTGTTTTTGTGCTAATCAAACAGGGTTTACAAATATTTCATCAGATAAAAAGATAATAAATCGTGGGACACAGTTATGAATGATTTCTTCCCGAAATCCGGTTTTCGTTTAACATCCCTACTTCACACAGATTAATTCAAACCGTTTAACTAAATGAAAGTATCAATAAGCAGAGTAATAGATGCAGGTAGCATTATGAATTTTGAAAGTTAAGATATTCGGTTGATGACCAAAAGTCATTATTAGTTTCGGCCGAAACCGAAAACACGCCGAAAAAGGGGTTTTGCCTATTTTTGTCGCCGAAAACGAAGCCGAAACCGAATATCGGTCGGTCTCTATATCACACCTCTTTACTGAAAACCGGCATATGTTTTTGCACGCCCATCATTTATCATATCTATAAACTGTTCTTGAATGTCATTGCCCTCTAAAAGAAAGATTACTAACGCAGAGCACAGTGGGATGTTCATAATGTATTTTTATTTGACCAATTCTTTAAGGGCATGAACATAAGACATTTCATCGCCAAAGAAGTGATACGTGTTTTGTCATCACATTAATTCTATCGACTTCACATTAAGTACACATTTATCATTATAATATTCAGGTTGTTGAAATCTGGCAAAGTTTTCCTCCTATAATTTTACATTCCATTGATTGGGCTATATTTTGGAAGCTGTACGTTTTTCATGACAATGGAGCATATAATATCTTCTTCTTGCAGGGCCGGGTTGATAGAATTAAAGCCAAGGATTAAAAAATATCGTTTAGAATGGAATGAAATATTAACCCACAAAAAACGCACATCAGAGCATCCTGTACATTCTGACTATCTGCATTTCCGGCCCATCAACATCGAATGCTTTATAGGGCCTTGTGGTTCAGGTTGGCGTATTGTTTGTATCCATTTAATATATGTTCTTATATCTTTAAATACTGTAGTACAGGTGGATATCGTTAATATAGTTTATTACAGGGGTTGGCAACCTTTTCATAATAGCGTGCCAAAGTGGGATTTCTAATTCATTCAGCGTGCCAACATCCTTAAGGTCATTCTGCTTTAGCATTGAGTTCCTTGTAGAAGACACTTGAAAAGCCTTTTTTGGGGGTTCATCCGCGTGCCATTGAAAATCGCTCTGCGTGCCAAGTCTGGCACGCGTGCCGTAGGTTGCCGATCCCTGGTTTATTATATATTTTGGTTTAATTTTGCTGAAAATTTCATGAAGGGTTTCACATAATATATTGTCTTCCGGTAATGTGTGGTTTCTTCTCCATCAGCATTAGACTTTTAGAAGGACAAGTAAAGACAGATAACTTAAGTGAATAGGAAACAATACATTTTATGTCAGTGTCATTTGTTGATATTATTTCTGGAAATGTATCTCAGGAAAGTTGACGGTCCTCCTGAAACTGCTTCTCGAGCCCCTATGGGACCGCGGACTCAGTTTGAGAAACTCTGTCTTAGACTGTATTGATAGACAAAATGCAGAGGTCTAATTCTGCTCACCTTTGAGGGTGTGTGGCAGAGCAAGTATTGGCATGGTGTGTTAGTGCTTTGGGTGTCAATATGTGTATAGAATAACCAGCACGTGCGTTAGTGTGTGTTTGATGACTTGCATGTTCTATTGTTTGTGGCATGCTTTATGTGTGTGCTCTGGTATGTGTGTTAGTGTGTATATATATGCTAGTGTGTTTGCCTGTGTAGGAGTGTATGTAAGTACTTGTGTGTTGTAAGTGTGTGTGTTAGTGTGCTAGTGTGTAAGTGTGCTAATGTGTCTGCTAGAGATAGTATAGGATCACGCGAGAATGTAGTGCATGATCGCGTTAAGTGTTTTCCTGCGTATGTGTGTTGAGATTTGAGTAGGATTTCAAAATTATCCAAACCTCTCTCAACACTTATCAACACATTATTCATTTCAAAAACATTAACCCCATTTTCACACACACAGCTCATACCTCAAAACTTGACCAGATTTCCTTATCGTCTCCCAAACGTGTCATTTTCTTTTTTTTTTTTTATTATTTTGGTTCCATCTGGCTGCTGAAGATAATTGCAGACTTTGGCACAAAAATGACAAGAAGACAGTGTGGCACACGCCTTCGTCTGCTCACTGAATTTCATGGCTACCAACCCCCTCCCTCTCTCCTTCCCTCCTTCAGTACTATACTCTCACCACACTGTCTGGCCGACCACCATCTTCATAAAAACACTATAAAACTTTCGTGGCCGGGTTCTTAGTTTTAATCTCCCATTTACAGTACTATCTGACAATCTCCCGCCAACTCTCACGCGCGCTAAAGTAAGCACGTGCTTACGAAAGGTGCCAGGTACATGTCAACAGGCCAAAGTGACAAGACAAGTAAATAAAATAATAATTTGAAAAAAAAAAAAAAAAAAGAAAGAAAAAGCTGAATAAAATTCTCTGGACGGTGAAAAGGAGAATCAAACTGTCATAATAGCGATATATGTCTGTCCCTGATTCTCGGTTTAACGTAGGAATTATAATCTAAATAGACTCTATAGACACTATCTGGGTATCTGGACGAAATATAACAGTCTCCGACCAGAGAACTGTTATTTTCGATTGCTGAGCATGACAGATTAATTCCCTGTTTTAAATATATATAAAAAACTAGGCGTTGGAAAGTAACGATGTCATAAATGACATTCGTTTCAAAAGTTTAACATTAGGCTATCATAACAGAACCTAGTTTTAAAATGTTTTAATAGTTAAAACAGATTGGCCACTGTGGCCTAGCCGTTCGGCTGGCGTACCAAAGGTCCTGGGTTCGAATCCAGGTGAAGACTGGGGTTTGTTATCGGACCAGGAGGGTGTCCCTGAGTCTACCCAACTCTGATGGGCACCTGACTGTAGTTGGGGTAAAAGTCTGGGTATTTCGCTGGCCCTATTTTGCCGTGGCAACAGAAACTGGTGAACGCTGCTTCACCGGCCCCATGGATCTATTTGGTCTATCGGGATACGTTTACTTTAATATTATAAAAGAATCTAATGTAAAAGAAATAATATCAGAACAGACCCTCATTAAATAGTAATAATATTCTAACATTATCTTATTTTGTTTAAAGTAATATAATCAGAACAGGATCTCATTCAAATATAACATTATCAGAAGTGATCATCATGAAAAGGTAATAAGTTCAAAACAGAACCTAATATATAAAGTGATAATAGGCCGATCACAACAGAACCTATTTTATAAAGTAATAATAGCAGAACAGAACCTAATTTAACAAGTAATAATATCAGAACAGAACCTAATTTAACAAGTAATAATATCACAACAGAACCCAATTGATAAAGTAATAATATCACAACAGAACCCAATTGATAAAGTAATAATATCAGAACAGAACCTAATTCAAAAACTAATTATATCACAACAGAACCTAATTTAACAAGTAGTAATATCAGAACAGAACCTAATTCAAAAACTAATTACATCACAACAGAACCTATTTTAACAAGTAATAATATCATAACAGAACCTAATTTAACAAGTAACAATATCAGATCAGAACCTAATTTAAAAAGTAATAATATCAGAACAGAACCTAATTTAACAAGGAATAATATCAGAGCAGAACCCAATTTAAAAAGTAATAATATCAGAACACAAGCGCATAAAAAAGTAGGCCTAATAATACCAGAAAAGATATCTAATATATTTCTTTGATTAATCCTTTTTATAATCATCATTGCCTGTCACCCTAGCTGGGATATGGGCCGCCAACCACAAATCTCCACAGAGCCATTCCTTTTAGTTGGTTCCAGTAGTACCACATCTTTGCGGTGTCTGCCTCAAGGTCACGTCGCCAGGTATTTATTGGGTGGCCTTTTTTCCACTTGCCTTGGGGGTTTACACTTCAGTGCTTGCCTGGTGACATCGGGTGACGGTTTGCGTAAGGGGTGCCTTATCCTACTCCATCTCCTCGTTCTAATATCTTCTTCAATATGAAGTTGGCACTGGCAGGTTCTTTGTCAAAGGTCGGGTGTTGCTTATGGTGTCGGGACAGCTGAACTGGAGCATCCTTCTGAGGCAGCTTTTTGCGAAGGTTTGGACTTTGCAGGTGGTGATCATACTCCTTAAACATGCATATATCTTTGATCTGGTTACGGAAACCGACGGACGCTGCTTCACAAGCCAGTTCCCCCCCCCCCCCTCCCATCGGCCAAACATAGTCTGAAAGGGGTGCTTATACAGACAGACTCTTCTATATTTTTGGTTTTCTGCATTCGTGCCATGTATTTTAAAACATCTGCCTTTCTTGTATCATAAAAACTGATAGGTAATGACAACATGACAACTCAGGAGAAAATGGAGACATCTTTGTTGTAAACCAGATCTCTCGTCAGGAGAAATTGGTTTTAAATATTGTCAAATTCTCTCTTCTTCTTTAAAATATTTTTTTTTTAAATTG
Organism: Anisus vortex; assembly: GCA_949126835.1. Taxonomy (NCBI): domain Eukaryota; kingdom Metazoa; phylum Mollusca; class Gastropoda; family Planorbidae; genus Anisus; species Anisus vortex. The sequence goes on from OX421493.1 coordinate 46,049,162, forward strand.
AATGGAGAAAAAAAATATTTCTTTTCTTCAACTTCAACCCACCTTTCACGCGTACAAGATAACTCACAAACACACAAACACACACACGCATATTCAAACATACGCACGCATACATACACACACACTAACACCACACACACACACACAAACTGGCTCGCGTCTGGATTATCTCGCCGAGAGATAAAGCGGCGAACATCATGTCGAGATGTTTATCTCGATTACCCTCCACACGCGACCGCTCCTCGCGCCACTCCCGGAGACCACGTCAGTCAAACAAACAGAGCTGACGCACCAGCGGGCGAGTGGAAAACGCTGGAGCTAGTTCACAAATTTAACAAAGGGGAAAACAGAGAATTAATTGTCGATGCCTTTATGGGATCGTAAAGAATACAAATGTCACGGTTACTCCTGTCACAATTTAGGTCATACACGGGGGCATGATACGTTCTTAATGGTCTAGGTAAGATTCAAATTCGGACGTGGAATGCTTTGCCAGAACAAACATGGAAAACCAGCAAGTTAACCCTTCCCGTACCGACCTACTTCTATCTATGCTGCCTTCAGTTCCGCTATATACGCGCCCGGGACTGTAAGGGTTTAACATTCTTTAACTAATCAAAATGCATGACCATACGCTATAATGATCTGTATAGAAGGAGCTTCTGTAAATATAAGACAAGCTAAATAGATACAGATACAAAAATTATAAACAACAATGAACATAATACTATGATAATTTTAGAAAAATAAATATTTATTATTTACTGAAAACATTTACGAAAGTAATGAAACATAAATATTCTTTATCTTCATTATACACGAGGAAAAGGCCCACAATCTAAGGATAAGTTGATTGCGAATGCTCTGGTATCAAAAGTGTGCATTATACTTTTAATATTTATAACATAAGGGCCTACAACTAGAGGCCGACCGAAATTTGGTTTCGGTTTCGGCGTCGAAAATAGGCAAATGGCCTCTTTTGGCGTAGTTTCGGTTTCGACCGAAGCCATAAAGTTAGCTTTTGGTTTGATATAGGTTTCTGCGAAACTGATATTGAGTTTCGGTAAACAAAACCGAAGATCTATTTTAGCGTTTAAAATTCAGACTGCAACGCTAGTGCTGACATCTATTACTCTGCCCTTTGATCATTTCATTTAGTTAAACTGTTGCGAATCTATCGGTGTGAAGTAGAAAATTGAAGTTAATCATATACGTACGGATTAGTAAAACGTCACAAAGAATGTCGAAAATGGAGTGTGGGATTACTTCACAAAAATCTATTCTGATTAGAGGCTGATCGAAGGTTTCGGTGCTCCAAGTAGGCAAATCGCCACTTTCGGCATAGTTTCCGTTTTGTCCAAAGCCAAAAAGTTAGCTTTCGGTTTGCTTTCGATTTGGATAACTTTCGGTATAGTTTCGTTTTCTGTTTGTATAACTTTCGGTATAGTTTCGTTTTCGGTCGAAACCTAAAATTTGGTTTCGGTCGGCCTCTACATACAACACCAATTTTAAGCTTAAGCCGACGACGAAGTTTCATTTGCTAGTCCAACTCTTCAGAGATGTCTTTAAAGTCGGCACAGTTATGGAGGCTTGGTCTAATAAGTTCCACAGTCTAACCCATAGGTTCTCAACGGGGGCGATATCGCTTTATGGGGGCCTGACATTCCCGGGGGGCGATTAAGGGGGGGGGCGGTGAAGGGCATGTGGGCGGTACAAACGTACCTGATATAATTTGAACACCTCAGCTATTTGAAACGATTAGTTTTTGGATGAAATGTGATGTAACCACAAGTGCTGCAAAATATGTGATATCCCCCAACAGTATGCCTACATATTATTATATTAATAAGAAATAGGAATCGCAATGACTTTTCGATGAAGTAGAGGTCAGCCTTTGGCAAATATGGTGTGCGGCCGGCTGGTATGTGGTTGGTTCACCGGACTGTCACCCCTGCTGACCGATTACTGTCGCCCTAGCATCAAGCTAATATTAATATTTTGAACTGTTTTACCGAGGTGTCCTTAATGAGTTTCAAACCTACAATGTAAATGCGTACTAAACTTAAATGGTATAGATAAATTGTAATTATACAAACTGGGTAGTTATTGTAATGCTTAAAAATATACATATAAATTGTTTAGCCATATAATATTTATATAATTTTTTAATACTTTTTGCAGTTTGATCATTTTAAAGTTATAAATTGTAAGCCATTTATTTTTTAGAAAAGAAAAAAACAACAGAAATATTAGCTCAAATAAAACGGGCTTATTATCTCCCTTTAATTAAAAAAACATGTTTCCACATTTGATTCAATAGTGATGCAAAACAAGTTCTGTTTTGTAATATAACAAATAATACTGATTATTAGACCTAAGGCTTTTGCAACCAACATTGAAACAAAAATAGACAAATTGCTAGCAATCAAACTAGCAACACACCAGGCAAATGATTCACATTAATATTGATTTATTTAAACCTTTTGTTTACGCAATTATTTGATCTATTAATTCTTACAATATGTTTCCTTTTCAGTATTTTTAAAGATAATTAAGCACACAAAAGTCTAGTCCGCCTAAAAAAATTGCGAAAATTATAGTTCAAATGGGCGGAAGGGGGGGGGAGAGAAATGGGGGGGGGGGCGGCGGTGAGCCGAAAAAAAAATTAAAAGGGGGCGGTGAGCCGAAAAAGGTTGAGAACCTATGGTCTAACCTAATGTCTGACAGAAAAAAAAGAATATGTATAATCGTCGGTGCTGCGTGTGGAACACGCAGTTTGAGCTGATGACCTCGGGTAGAGCGGGACACTTGTGGGACGCGACATGACTGTGTGGACATTTTCCAGGTAGTGCACTTTTCCACGTGGTCCTACATGATCTTGTACATCTTCGTGGCTTTATATACCGATCTGTGGTGTTGTAGGGGCTCAAGATGGAGTTTGGCCACGAAAGCAGAGGCGCTTGTTATCCCAAAGTAAATGTGTTACAGACATTTTATCCCAAAGGTAAATGTGTTACAGACATTTTATCCCAAGGTAAATGTGTTACAGACATTTTATCCCAAGGTAAATGTGTTACAGACATTTTATTCCAAGGTAAATGTGTTACAGACATTTTATCCCAAGGTAAATGTGTTACAGACATTTTATCCCAAGGTAAATGTGTTACAGACATTTTATACCAAGGTAAATGTATTACAGACATTTTATCCCAAGATAAATGTGTTACAGACATTTTATCCCAAGGTAAATGTGTTACAGACATTTTATACCAAGGTAAATGTGTTACAGACATTTTATCCCAAGGTAAATGTTTTACAGACATTTTATCCCAAGGTAAATGTTTTACAGACATTTTATCAGAAGTCAAATGTGTTATTGACATTTTATCCCAAGTCAAATGTGTTACAGACATTTTCTCACAAGGTAAATGTGTTACAGACTTTCTCATTTAAAGTTCCCCGCTGCTAATTTTATCGTGATGTGAAATTCGATCTGCTAATTCCAAGTTGGCTTTAAGAGAGAAAGTGTATTTATTTTTGTATAACTTCTTCATCCCCACCCCTTCCTTCCCCCTCCCATCAACCAATTTAAAAAAAAAAGAACCCTGGTTTTTAACGTACGTTTTGGTAGGTCATTATGACATTGAAGTTGTCGGGCTATAAATAACTTCGGTAAATGTAGGAATTGTCTTTCAGATCTTTATAAAATAACCGAGCACTTTATAGTCGGCTGCAATTTTATGGATCACCGGAATGTTTCGTTTTTCTTTGGTTGTTGACCAAATCAGTATTTATTGAACCATGACACCTCACAATATTTCTCACCGTCGAGTTAGTGGAACATTCTGTGTTCCGGTGAACATAAATAATTTATCTTTTTCTTATTTGTTAGCAAGACTTCTTCTACGCAGAAGATTATTACGTTCTACGCGTATCTTAAATGTTACAGAAGCTCCTTCTATAGAAAAATATTATTGAGTCCTACGCTCATCTTATATTTTACAATATCTCCTTCCATTGACGAGTCTTAGATAGGCAAATTTTGGATGCAAATTCATTTCCGCTATATTTCCGTAAACAATCGTATAATTATCTCTTCGGCATGTTTCTAGCAATTTACTCTATACGTGTTATTATCACTTTTTACATGTTTCAAGTGCATTGTGGATTTTCCGGTTTCATTTCGTATTGCTTACAATGGCAACCATTACGATTGCAAGCAGAGATTTATACCTTGTTGCTGCCTTAACATTCACGGATGTTGATAAATTCATTGCACTTTCAACTGCACGTTCAGGCCGAATACAAATAAACAAAGGCTATAAGTATTATTGTGAGGATTATGTCTTAAATATTAAAAGTGAGTATGCCAGAAATTATATCAGAAGGCGGCCATTTTTTAAATTAAATTTACCGAATAGGATCGGAAGTAAAGTTGCATCCAAAACTTATGCATGCATAAGATTTAAGACTGGTCAATAGGCCTACAGAAGATTATTCCGTCTTAAGCTTATCTTAAATGTTACAGAAGCTCCGTCTATAAAGAAAAATGATTGCGTCCTACGCTTATCCGTTTGGGTTCTAGTATTTCATTTTGATAAGATAAGATTACTTTATTGATCCAAATAAATGGAAATTTGACTTGATTACACAAATTCCGTCTTTCAGCATACCTAATAAAAATATTAAAGATCCATTTGTACTCAAGCACAACTGACATTCACGCACACTATCAAACCATTTATCATACAAGATGCGGGTTTTATATGATGTTAAATTTGTAGTGTTTTTTGTTGTTGTTGTTTTGTTCAGGCAACCCATTCCAAGACCGGACGTCAATTGGGAATAAGAGAATTTGTTCTGCATATGTGGGATAAGTACAGTATTTTGAGGGTCACTGTCTATTTGAATATGACATATGTGGGATAAGTACAGTTTTTTAGCATGTCTCTGTCTATCAGAATAGTGTAATAGAATACTGTTGTGTTGTATTTTTTAGTCTTAATTTAATGCCTTCTATATTGTGTGTGTAAAATAATAGGCGTACTCACTGCTTGTGTGTTTTAAATTCCCACTCTATTGTAGACCAGTGATTAAGCAATTTGTTCACTTCGTTTTATTAAACTAATCTAAAATAAATAGTTTATTTGACATATAGTAAATTGATGCAATATTTAAAGAAGTAAAAGTGAACAAATCCCGTAATGCCAAATTGATCCAGAGGATCCTCAGGTGAGGCAGCGTTCACCGGTTCCTGTGGTCACGACATACTAGCGGATTGTGTGACCAGAACACAATGCTCAGCAGCGTTTACTTTACCCCCAGGTAAATTCGGTTGCTTTGAGAGCTGGGTAGACTCAGGGACACCCTCCAGACCCGGGAACAAATCCTAGCCTTCACCAGGATTCGAACCCGGGGCCTTCCCAGACGAACGCGCTGCAGGCTCTCGACCATCGCGTCCCAATAAATACAATAAAGGCAGTCAATAATAATATATATAAGCTTGTAAAATCCGTAATGTGTATGTCTGGGATAGAACAACATTATGGCTACAATCAAGCGGTGCAAGCTGACATTGTTCGGTCACGTGTTGCGGCATGATAACCTGCCAAAAATAATCCTTTAAGGCACTGTAGAAGGTGCACATAGGAGAGGCCGTCAGCGAAAACGCTGGTTAGACAATATCAAGGATTGGACAAAGATGAAAATGGCTGAACTAGTGACAGTTGCTCAAGATAGGCAAAAATGGAGAAAGATGACTGCTGAGGTGTCCATTCGCTCCCCTCAACGGCCATAACGATCAAGGGCTGAATGATGATGAATACATTTAACTCTAAGAGTTAAACAATCAGTGACACATACTCTTCCTTACACACGTATTATTCTCAAATTATACTATAAGTATTTAACATTTATAGTTATTTTAAACCTTTTCGTGCTCGAGACTGCGCGCGTTCATGCCGTTGCCAATAGAGGCCTTATCTTATATATTACAGACGTTACTTCTATAAAGAAGATTAATGCGCCCTACGCTCATCCGTGGGTTGAGTCTTGTCTTTCTTTTTCGTTAGTGTTTTAAATGATGTTGAGTTACTGGTTTTTCCTTGTTTGTTCAGGCAACCCATTCTATGCCCTGATGCCGCTCGGGAAGAAAGAGTACTTATATGTTTTTATCCTTATGTTTATCTGAGCTTTGCAACAGGTTGTTATTGGGTTGTATTTCTATATTAGAATCTAATGCCTTGTATATTATTACTATTTTACTCTCTGCCCTTCTGTCCTCTAGTGCAGGGGTCGGCAAACTTTTGATAATAGTGTGCCAAAGTGGGATTTCTAATTCCTTCAGCGCGCCAACAGCCTAAAAGGTCAACATGCAGCACCAATCAATTTCTTGTAAAGAAGACTTGAACTGCCTTTTATTTTTAGGGAGTCTTCCGCGTGCCTTAGAAAATCGCTCTGTGTACCAAGTTTTTCCCGTATGTTGCCGATCCCTGCTCTAGTGTTTCCATGTTATAGTGATCTAATTATTGGTGTTACTCTAATACGCTCGTTTGTTGCTTTATAATTGAGTATTGCACAAATGATCTTCAGAATGTCTTCTGCTGACCTCACAGTTCTCCTTACGAAAGTTATGCAACAAACACCAATACTAATTGTTCTCATGAATAGAAAAGTTGCCTGCATAAATAAATATTTAAAAAGTCATCTTCTGTACATGTCAAAAGCCATTTTCCGGTAAATCAGCGCACTTTCCCAACTAGAAGCTAGTGATCTTATTGTCTTTAAGTCTTAAATAGAGGCCGAAAAGGAAACCATACCGAAAGTTATAAAATGACTTGCGGCCAAAACTGAAGCCAAAACCGAATTTTTCACTACACCTTTGGCCGAAACCAAGACCGAAAGATTGACCGAAATCGCCAAACAAAATATTTAAAAAAAACTTCACATTTTATATATTATTATCTAGTTTTTGGGTCCACAAGGCCCAAAACTCCTGCAGGGCGGGCAAGGATTGGTCGGCGGCAGGGATAGAACCCGGACCGTTTTATTGACAGTCTGATGTACTAACTACAGGACCAGCGGGCTCTTCAAGACCCTTGAATAAAGACTAGTTCGGCTAACACTGTTAAATAAAAACAAATTCAAGACACTTGAAGACATGAGGTATAGTCCTAGAGACAGGTAGATAGATAGATACATAGATAGATACAGAAAGACAGACAAACAGATATAGATGGGTTAATAGATAGTCCGACAGATATTTATTTAGATATATACAGAAAGACAGACAGATAGATAGATAGACAGATAGATAGACAGATAGATAGATAGATAGATAGATAGATATAGACACAGACAGACAGACAGAAAGACAGACAGACAGATAGATAGATAGATAGATAGACAGATAGATAGAAAGATAGATTGATGGATAGATATATAAATAGATAGAAAAAATGTAGATGGGTTAGATTAGATAGATAGACAGACAGACAGATAGATAGAACGATATATAGGTTAATAGATAGATAGACAGACAGATAGATGGATCGTTAGTTTAGCTAGATAGATTGATCGGTAAAAAAAAACAAGGTTAAAAAAACAAAACAGAACCACAAAAAAAAAAAAGATTTTAACGTGGTTTTTTTTTGTTTGTTATTGTTTAGAATGCCAGAAAATTTGTCTGAATTTACTGACTCAACAAATTATCATATTTTCATGGAATTTCAAGTAAATATTAATCTAATTTTTGACCTACATACGAACGGCGACACGCGTAAAGAAATTCCCGAAAGGAACATTTAATAAAAAAGTTTTATTACCTACCTTTGTGTTTTATATAAACTTCCGGAAACACGCCCTTCTTCGGTAAGTTGTATCCAACACTATAAACAATAAATCTCTCGTCACTTTAAAGTTGTTATAGTTTTTTGTTATTGTGTTGTTATAGCTGTTTTTTTATTGTTGTTGTTGGTCACAATAAGCACAATTAGAGTTCTCACAAAACTTAATTTTTAAAAAAACATCTTTTGCAAATAAATTGTAAAGACTATCACCACATCACAAAGGAGAAATATTTCGTCACCTTTTTTATCTTATGCGTAATTAGAGGCAGGGCTAAGCTTACGCGCGGTTTTTATTCCTTATTATTCTATTTTCTTTTTTTTTTTTCTTCCTTTTAATTTTTGAGTTACCTCTCTTTGACTGTTCGCTAGCTACATTTTTTTTTTATGGCGTTAAAAAAGGTGATAAGAAACTGCGTGCGGGGGTCGGGAAGGGGACGGAGAGGGGAAAAAGGTGCGGAAGAAGAGAAATACTTCGATGTGGCGGTGGGAAGGGGGGGGGGAGAGGGGACGAGGGGTTGTATAGTCTTCAAGACGTGACCAGCCACCGGCGCGAAAGAATCGAGAGAGGGGGAGAGATTCTCGCGGCGGCTTACAAAGTCTAGTGTCGCACGGCGGACAGACTCCCAGATAAACTGTTTCACGAGGCAGTCACTGCTACAGTCGAGGGCTATACTTTCTCTTTTTTGGGTAGCTGGTGGAAGGAATGGTTCAGTGTCTTTAAAGCAGGGGGTCGGCAACTTAAGGCACGCTTGCCAGACTTGGCACGCAGAGCGATTTTCAATGACATGCGAGATATCTCACCAAGAAAGACATTTTTAATGCGAGTCAACAACGTACCGGTAAGTCAGCATAAATAATGGCTGCTTGTTGATAAACTTCAAGAAAATCACAAAGTATGTTAATTGTTCAGGAAAGTTTGTGTGCAATATATGAAATATTTCATCATCTGTGATTGAATCTTTTGTAAAGAAAGTCGATTGTATAGTATCTCACCCTTTCTTGATTTACGGGCTATTACAGACAAGAAAGTGATACGGAATATAGAGATCTGATGTTGCACACAGTGTACGTAGGCTTAGACAAGGTTAAGTCTTGGATCGATTCGTTTCTTGTCTGGAAGCAATTAAGGTGTTTCTTGATTTTAAAAAACAACATTTTCCGATATTGTATTAAGAGAACTGACTGTTGAAGCCGGTGTTTCTAAATGACAAAGCGAAACATTTCAGTGAGTTGAACTTGCATTTAAAAGGAAGGGGTTAGACCCCTAGAATGGATTTGCAATGAAACTCGATATATATTGCTTTGAAATACATTTTAAAACATTTAACAACTTCCTTAATTTAAGATATATTAAGATAGATAAGATATACTTTATCAGAAGTACTTTGAAGTACTCAAAGCAAAGTTTTCTAAACAAAGGCAAGACTTTAAATTCATGGACTCGTGTTTTCATGCTTCATTAAGCCTGTCTGGCTTGATCTTAATAGGCTACAACCTACTTAGTTCTGGATCTTTTTTTAATGGAGGGATATTTGCAATTTTAAAATGCAGCAAATTAAATTTTAAACATTAAAAAAAGAGTATCAAAATATCCCAATTTGCGGGAAAGTCTGGAAGTAAGCTGATTAGGAAAGTCGTCTGCCATTCTCAACTTTTAGGCATTTACATTACTTTCAGCTTTTTGTTCAACTTACACTTACTTGTGATTTGTGAACATATATTATTGCACATGAAAGCTGTTTCAAGCATACAAAGAGGTCACTTACACTTGACTACTCAGAAGTAACTAAATATGTATCTGACATTGAACGATTAGTGAAGAGCATTAAAAGACAAGTCACTCATTAATTGGTACAGACTAATTACATTAAAAAAAAGTGTATGCTCGTCTTCTTTAATTAAGCAAAAAAATAATTTATTCTTAAAAAAATGTATTTGTTTTAATTTAAATGTAAGTGGCTTTTAGTTCTAGCATTATGAAGCCCGGTGGCCGATCGGCATTGTGTTAGGTTGGCGTAACGAAGGTCCTGGGTTGGAATCCTGGTGGAGTCTAGGATTTGTTCTCGCGGTCTGGAGGTGATACTGAGTCTACCCAGCTCTGATGGGTACCTTTAGTTAATTGGGTAGTTTAGCTAGGCTTTGTGCTGGAAACAACACAATCACCTGGTATGCCGAGGCCACACAAAACTGGTGAACGCTGCATTATAAATTATTTCGGTCCAACGGGATACTTTACTTAACTTAGCATTGCATTATGCAATTGTAATTATTATTCATGCTAAAAAAAATAACGTTTTTAAATGGACAAACAATTTAGGCAGGAAATGTTTATTACCCCTTTTTAACGTAAATTAATGTTATACCTCTAATTAAACCTTGAAATGCTGGATTTGTATTTAAAAAAAATACTAAAAAGTAATATTTTAGTTATATTAAAAATTACAAAACATGACTTGTTTGTCATCACTAAAATCAAAATTAATTTGCGAAATTTAGTTTAAAGGGAGATAATTAATCCATTTTCTTTGCGTTAAAATGTTTTAATGTGTTTCTTTTTTGTTTTAATAAAAGAAATAATGTCTTACAATATATAATTTTAAAATTATTACACTAAAAAAATAAAATAAAAAATTATATAAGTATTATGTAACGAAAGCATTTATATGTATACTTTTAAACATTACATTAACTACCCAGTTTCTATTATTACTACGTATCAATACTGTTTATCTCTGTTATGGTAGTTAATTGTAACTGACACCTTAAAAATAGTAAAGAAGATCTTCAGGTAGAGATCTAAATATAATGAGATAAATAGTAAATAGTGTATGATCGAATTAATTCTTTTCATGAAGATCTAGATCTGTATTAAAATTATTATACACTAACCTTTTATGTGAAATTTGTATAATAAATTTTCTATAGACCAATGCAAAATATAAACATGAGGCATATCACAAACTCGTAAACTTTTAACTAAGTATAAAACGCTTTAACGATTTTCTCTATGAAGCTCCAGTGCTTTTGGCATTGGTCTTGCTACGGTCCTCAAAAATCAGCCTTTTATAAAATACTGTAAATTAATACACTTGTACAGGTGAGAACAGTTTTTTATTTTCAATTTTGAAATTAGGAGAATTGGCGAACGAGCACTCCAACATTTTAAGCAGGGAAACTGATGATTTCGGTATGAATGGAAATGGTAAATGGACAAAAAAAGCAGGGGAGGTGGGAATAGTAGAGGGCAAATAGCATGGGTCTTATAAGTGACAGATGTTATATATAGAAAGTAGATAATTACGTCCTATGGTCAAATCTACCTCTGGGTTGTAATGGGATGGACAATGGCAGCTATTTGAACACAGTCGACAGTTTGGAGTACTTAACCCGGGACCTAATTCTGGAACTTCGCAATTAGATTTTATTAAATAAAAATGTATTAACCTATATAAGCTTACAGAGGAGCGAAAGAACTAAAAAAAAAAGTTGTTAACAGTTGAGCAGCAGAACTAAAGACGGTTTACGGCGGAATAGCAGAAATTTAGACAGTTTACGGCGGAATAGCAGAAATTTAGACAGTTTACGGCGGAATAGCAGAAATTTAGACAGTTTACGGTGGAAGAAGAGATCTAAAGACAATTTACAGTGGAACAGCAGAACGGAAGACAGATTACAGTGGAACAGCAGAACGGAAGACAGATTACAGTGGAACAGCAGAACGGAAGACAGATTACAGTGGAACAGCAGAACGGAAGACAGATTACAGTGGAACAGCAGAACGGAAGACAGATTACAGTGGAACAGCAGAACGGAAGACAGATTACAGTGGAACAGCAGAACGGAAGACAGATTACAGTGGAACAGCAGAACGGAAGACAGATTACAGTGGAACAGCAGAACGGAAGACAGATTACAGTGGAACAGCAGAACGGAAGACAGATTACAGTGGAATAGAAAGGCTAAAGAACACTTGCAAATATGTTCACTTTACATCGGTTCAAAATTGTCGACCAGAAAGGACATCAGCCTGTTTCGGAGAAGAACGAATAAAGTAAAGTACCCTTCGGACCAAACTGATCATAGGGCTGGTGAAGCAGCGTTTACCAGTTTCTATGGCCACGGCATACCAGGGGCTGTGTGGCCAGCACAATGCCCAGCCACATTTACTTTACCCCAGCTAGCGTCAGGTACCCACCAGAGCTGGGTAGACTCAGGGACACCCTCAAGTCCCGGGAAAGGAAGAATAAGTAACTGAAAATGGTATTTGTATGTCTGGGTGTTTGTGTGTGTGTGTTTGTCTGTTTGGTGTGATCGTTTGTAAACCTGATCACGTGAGATGTCCATTAAGTGATTTGCCGATTTTTTAAAAAAATGTCTTATTGTGACGTTATATCTGTTTGCCAGTGTAAAATTGTGTTTATATGATTGTCTTTATTCTTGTGTATGTGTGTGTATGTGTGTGTGGGGGGGGGTCGGTTTCCGCGATTATGTGTTTGTGATCATGCAACGTGTATGAATATAAACGTTAGATATTGTTTAAAAACAAAACAAACATTACTTAATTTTGTGTTTTGTTTTAAATCTGCGAGCAATTTCTGTATGATGAGTAGCTTTTATTTTTCCAATAAGTTTTTTTTTTTCTTAAATTTATTTTCTTTTCCTTCAAAGTTCATTCAATGTCCAGATATTTTATGGTTACGAAACAAAAAAAAATAAAAAGAAAATATAACCCCGCCATCTCCAAATGACTGTAATTTTCCGTTGGCTAATTAACTTAACCGGATCAAATTTTCTTCATTTCTCAGATCTTTTTCTTCTGTCTCCTGGCAAGACAAAGTTATAATAATTGTGGTTCAGTTGTTTTTTTTTTTCTTGTTTTTTGTTGAACAGAACGTTATAGTTTTTTTCCAAGAAAAAAACGGTTCTCACACTATGTTCCATACTATGGGTCCAAGTTACAATTTTCTACGACTCGGTAGCCAACCCAGGATTTTGTCCAGGGGGGGGGGGGCGCATGGCGACATCATGGGTTAGACCCAGAATTTAAATAAAAAAATCTACCGCCGACTTGGAGAGGAGATGAGCGCCGCCAAGTCTACCAAGCCCACAGAAAGGACAAATGCACACGCAGTGTTCATTCACCTCCGCCCAACGACCATGCATCTTAAAATATATTTCCACTAAATTTCAGGAGAGGGGACAGGGCGTAGCGTTACACTCTTAAACAACAATCACCGATTTTTTTTTTAAAGTTAGTTAAGTCCCCACTTAGTTAAATTAGAATTTTACGTAATCTTGAGTGACAGTTAACTGGAGGCTGCGTATTGGAATTGGAATATTATCTCTAATGAACTAAATAGTCCTGGAATTTATCTTGTCCAGTTATGTTACGTCACCAAGCCTGATCTTATAGGCACCATTACATTTCTGGAGGGACGGAAAGTAAAAAGTGGTTACGGCATTTTGCTTGGACCAAGGTCCAGACAACTTCCTTGTAATCCAAGACTACAGAGACTGATGACCTGTGGCTTCACTTGACCTACTTACGGAAATGGTCATCAAGGAATGTTACTTATAAGATACTAATACGTTTTACAGGCGTTCCTTATAGATAGAAGATTATTACGTCCACTAGGCCCAAAACCCCTTCAGGGCGGTAGGGATCGGTCGGCGGTATGGGATAGAACCCGCGATGTGTCGGTTGACGTGCTCGGTGAACTAACCACAGAACCAGCCGGCCTCTCAATGTGTACGCTGATGCATCCATCAATTGCCTCATAAATCAAAGCGTCCACTAGAGACAAAGAAAAGAACATTTCATGTACAAAGATAAAACCCCATTTGTACAACAAACTACAACAAGATAAAACTAATTCTATAAGAAAATATAATGCCTGCATTGACTAGTTCATTGCATCAATGTCATGAATATTTTATATTTTAAAAGAAAGCTAACGTTCCATCTGAAGACAGCTCTTTGAACTCTTTATGTTAAGAAGGGAACATAAACAGGCCCACCCCCTTTTACCCCTCTGATGGGTACATAACATTAGTTAATGGGTAAAGTAATCATTAGTAGTGCTGGCCACTCAATCCCCATAGTATGCCGTGGCCACAGAAACTGGTGAACGCTGCTCCACCGGCCACATGGATCAACCTGGTCCAACTGGCTGGATACTTCATATCCCTGTTTTGATCTATTGAACATGTTATGTTATGTTTGGTTCGACGGGGATACTTTAAATCTTACCACAAAAAGAAAAGCCAAGCAAATAAAAAACAACAACCAAATGTAACCACAAACCTGACAAACACACAAATTATAACAAACACACAAATTATAACAAACACACAAATTATAGCAAACACACAAATTATAGCAAACACACAAATTATAACAAACACACAAGTTATAACAAACACACAAATTATAACAAACACACAAATTATAGCAAACACACAAATTATAGCAAACACACAAATTATAACAAACACACAAGTTATAACAAACACACAAGTTATAACAAACACACAAATTATAACAAACTCACAAATTATAACAAACACACAAATTATAACAAACACACAAATTATAACAAACACACAAATTATAACAAACACACAAATTATAACAAACACACAAATTATAACAAACACACAAATTATAACAAACACACAAATTATAACAAACACACAAATTATAACAAACACACAAATTATAACAAACACACAAATTATAACAAACACACAAATTATAACAAACACACAAATTATAACAAACTCACAAATTATAACAAACACACAAGTTATAACAAACACACAAATTATAACAAACACACAAATTATAACAAACTCACAAATTATAACAAACACACAAATTATAACAAACACACAAATTATAGCAAACACACAAATTATAACAAACACACAAGTTATAACAAACACACAAATTATAACAAACACACAAGTTATAACAAACACACAAATTATAACAAACTCACAAATTATAACAAACACACAAATTATAACAAACACACAAATTATAACAAACACACAAGTTATAACAAACACACAAATTATAACAAACACACAAGCTATAACAAACACACAAATTATAACAAACACACAAATTATAACAAACACACAAATTATAACAAACACACAAATTATAACAAACACACAAATTATAACAAACACACAAATTATAACAAACACACAAATTATAACAAACACACAAATTATAACAAACACACAAATTATAACAAACACACAAATTATTACAAACACACAAATTATAACAAACACACAAATTATAACAAACACACAAATTAGAACAAACACACAAATTATAACAAACACACAAATTATAACAAACACACAAATTAGAACAAACACACAAATTATAACAAACACACAAATTATAACAAACACACAAATTATAACAAACGCACAAATTATAACAAACGCACAAATTAGAACAAACACACAAATTATAACAAACACACAAATGATAACAAACACACAAATTATAACAAACACACAAATTATAACAAACACACAAATTATAACAAACACACAAATTATAACAAACACACAAATTATAACAAACACACAAACAACATTTTTTTTTTGTTTTTTTTTAACCCAACAAGGACATACACACACACACACACACACACACACAAAAGACATCTTCCACAAGCAATACGATAAATTGAAAGCCACAATTTCACCTCCCCCCCCCCCCCCCCAAAAAAAAAATAAAATAAAATAAAAATAACAACTTAAAAGAAGCTCTAGGCAGAATTTTGAGACTTATTTTATCACAGTTTTTGTTATCCTTTTCACGAACGACATTGTAATTTACAAACAAATTATCGTCGTCAAGTTTACATTGCTCATTTTGTTTTTTCTGTTTGTAAGCTTTCTTATATATTTTTTATTTCAATGTGTGTCCTTGACGTTAGAGTTTAATATTATTACTCGGTACAATTCATATCGCGATTTCACGTCCATATAATTGAATATGTGGCGCCTTCTGTATGGAACAGCTTGCCTCAGACACTGAGAGAATCTGAGACAAGAGTCTTTTAAAAAGAGCTTTAAAACCTTTCTCTTTGACTTATAGCTGTGTGCCTTACATACCAATACAACTGCCACTGCAATTTATTCCAAGAGCGCACTGAGCTGAATTTAATAGCATGGATACAAGCGCTATATAAATAACCAGTATTATTATATAAAATGTTTTTGATGTTTGGAATTCAGGAGGTAATAGCGGTCGAGTTAATCGTTAGTTTTTAGTGTAGTGGGTGGGTTCAAATCTACCTTGATTGCCATCACACTTCATAGTTGCAGATAAATTCTTGTATATTTAGCGCCTTTATATAATAGATAGGGGGCACTTAGGGCCTTTATATAATAGATAGGGGGCACTTAGGGCCTTTATATAATAGATAGGGGGCACTTAGGGCCTTTATATAATAGATAGGGGGCACTTAGGGCCTTTATATAATAGATAGGGGGCACTTAGGGCCTTTATATAATAGATAGGGGGCACTTAGGGCCTTTATATAATAGATAGGGGGCACTTAGGGCCTTTATATAATAGATAGGGGGCACTTAGGACCTTTATATAATAGATGGGGGCACTTAGGACCTTTATATAATAGATAGATGATAAATATACCATAGATAGATAGATAGATAGATAGATAGATAGATAGATAGATAGATAGATAGATAGATAGATAGATAGATAGATAGATAGATAGATAGATAGATAGATAGATAGATAGATAGATAGATAGATAATATATAAAGAGAGGTGATAGATGGATGAAAGGTAAATATTAGATGATAGAAAGATGATAGATACATGATAGCTTAGTAGATAGAAAAGTAGATAGATAGTAGATTGATGCTAGAACGACGATAGATAATTATATAGACCGACAGATACATAGAAAAATCGACAGATGATAGATGTCTAGTTGATATATAAAAAGAAAGTGTGATAGATAAATTGATAAATACATAAATAGATAGTCAGATAAAAAGATAGATTGATAGAATAATAGCTGGATAGATATATATCTAAAATCTAGAAAAACAAATTCATAATACACAAACATTCTTAAATTTTTTTTATTAACAGCCCAAGGACACATATTAATGTAAACAATTTAATTTAAAAAGAAACACAACAACAGAAAGCATTATAAAGTTCTCAGGTTTTGATTAAATTGCAGCCATCATTTGTTTTGTTTTTTAATTTTCGATAATTTGTTAGTTGTAGATTATTTTTTTTTTACGTTTGAATGTTTGAATGAAATATTTTTTAAATAAATAATGTTAAAGTTCCGTTTAATTAATTGAAATATTGCTATTACAAAATGTACTTGAAAAGAAGTAATGACTTTTTTTAGTGCTTGTTTGTTGTTGTTTTTTAACATTTATTTACTGTTAAATTGGGGTGGAATATTAGTAGATAAGTACACAGATAGGCGGGGAGGAAGGGGGCGGTGGCCGCAAGCGGCAGTGCGTTCGGCTGGCGTACCCAAGGGCCTGGGTTCGAATCTCCCGGTGAAGGCGATGATTTGTTCCCGGGTCTGAATGGTGTCACTGAGTAGTCTATCCAGCTCCGATGGGTACCTGACTTTAGTTGTGCTGGACACACAGTCCCCTAGTAGGCCGTGGCAACAGAAACTGTTGAACGTTGCTTCACTGGCTCTAAAGATCAATTTGGTTCGACGCGATACTTAACTTTACACAGATTTGTAGTTAGATAGACCGATGTAGATAAATATATCACTAGATATATAGATTTTGAATGATAGATAGGTAGTGTTAGGTATTGGAAAATGGGTAAGTAGAAGGGTGGATAGAGATCCAGGTAGGTAGAAAGGTAGGTAGGTGGCTATGTAGGTAGGCAGGTAGGTATGCTAGGATATTACCGGTCGATCAAATATGTACTTATCTTTTATATACTGATTTGTTTATGCTGCATTGATTGTAGGCCGTTTGTATGTACTTATCAAGTGTGTTTCTTTTTTTTTTTTGCGTAACAATCGCGATCGTGTGTTTGTGTGTTAAGTGCACTTTAAGGTCAGTGCAAACATTGCACTCTGTGCAAACAAAGTTTACAACGGCTGTAAAGATTTATGCCAGTATTGGCGCACTTTGGCGTTCTCGCTACTTGACTCGTCAATTTACGACTGTGGCGTAATGTTGAACAAAGTGTCGGAACAAGAAGGGGTGTCGTAATTTGTCCGTCAGTTTTCCGCAGAGAGTTCAGTTGTGAACAAGTAACTCTAAAAAGTACTTAGATAAATAGATACATAAATAGACAGATAAAGACTAAGAAAAAGAGATGGATAGGTTTCAGTATAGCCTAAATATACATGCTGATAAATTGATAAATGGGTAGATCAATCAATAGCTAGATAGAAAGTATGGTGGCCGAGCGGCATCGCGTTCGGCTGGCATACCAAAGGTCCATGAGTTCGAATCCTGGCCAAGGCAAGGATTTGTTGTCGGGTCTGGAGGAACGCTGCTTCACCAGCCCGATGGATCTAATTTGTCCGAAATAAACGTACCTCTATTATAATATATTGCACCTTTCAGCACATGTATATGGGTTGCTTATAATCAAACTCTGAAATAAGACAATAAATAAAACCTCTGAAAAAAAAAAGAGAGCGGCATTCCCAAGTGATTGATACAGACTCATATATAAGTGGGTCCATCACTTAGACAGTATCAGTAGGATAGTTGAAGTGATTCGTGAGTATGTAGGTCGACCTAGAAGTATGTCTTCATTAACAAGGTCTAGACCTTTAGACCTAAATCTGTCTGTCAGACAAGACATTCTATTTCTCGCTCTCTCTCTCTCTCTATCGGCTCAACATTTGACATAGTGAGAGGAAAATGTAGTAGGCTTAGTTATACCAGGGATACGTCCGGCTGATACGTCCAAGTCGAGACCATTTAAAAAATAAACTGAACCTAATTGATAAACCAAAAAATGAATGCAGCAAAATTTTACATAAGCCCGGTCGAGCCCATAGAGAAAGCTAAAAAATCTAGGTTAGATCATAGGTTTTTAATAATAAAGTGCCAAAGCAGGATCTCTAACTCATTCAGTGTGCCAACAAAGTCATCCTACTCAAGCACTCACTTTCTTGTAGAAGACAATTGCACTTGTTGAACTGCGGTTGTTGTTAGTTGTTGTTGATGTTTTTTTTGGTGAAAAGGGGGGGGGGGGGAGAGGGGGGTCTTTCGCGTGCCGTTGAAAATCTCTCTACGTGCCAAATCTGGGACGCGTTTTGTGGGTTGCCGATCCCCTGGGTTAGCTTATGGTGATAGACTATCGATATATATATATATTTGGTCTCCCAACAAAGTTCAGACTTTACAGAGCCCTTGTCAGAACAATTGTTCTGTATGGATGTGAGACCTGGACGCTGCTATCAGCAACTGAAAACAAGTTGCAGGCTTTCGAAAATAAATGCATGAGAAAAATACTTCGAATCTCCTACGTAAAACACACGACTAATGAGTATGTCTGGGACAGAATATCCTCAATTGCGGAACCTAACTTTTAGCCTCATCCGTGGACTATAGAATGTCAATGTGTTATGTTAGATGATACAGAGTCTGGGCATCCGTATGTCTTACTTATAGACTAAAAGAGGATATTAAAATGTCAGTAGGTTACGAAACAAAAATATAAAATAACACGGTCACAGCGAAATAAAATAAATGTCTGTGAAACGATGGAAGATATTTTAGGCCCTATTATTTTCCTCCGATAGAAAAGCCCATGATTAGATTGTATTAAACTCGCAAAAAAATAGTTAAAAAAATAAGAATTTTTGGGAGGAGAGGACGGCTAATGCTCATTGAATAGTTTAGTTCAGCTGAACTCATTATGTTGATTATGTTGAAATAAGTCATTCATTATGATTTCATTATAAAAAAAATCAATGAATGATACGTCTATCGACTAAACCAATCATCATCTCAGTATTCAAAGATTGCGTTTAATGACATTAACTATCCTTGTTAAATAAAACAGTACATTTAAGTACATTACGTGTCAAAAATGTATCTTCAATTTTTTTATTTTTTTTAAATATATTTCATAATAGACAATAATTATTTATCATTTATGTAATGTTATAATGGGCCACACATTATATATTTGTTTTTAATAATATCCTTAATCATCAACGGTATTAGCCCCAATATCAGACTTTGTTCATGGAATAAACTTAAAAGTGCTTCTGGTCATAAACTGTTTATGTCTTTGCGTAGGGTAAAGTTAAAGTTCTAAAAATCGAAAGTACTCTTTATCGACTTCCGCTCTATGACCTACTTTTGCGATGGGTCAATTAATCAATTAATTATCGTACTACTAAAGATGTTCAAAAAATAGAGCACGCTTGTTGGTTCGTAGTGTGGGTTGACGTTAAGTTTAACTCTAAAAGTTTACATTACAAAGAAACGAAACAACAACTAACAAACTACTAATTTCGTAACGAGTACCGAAAAGAGAGAGAGAGAGTTGCAAATACGTTCGAAAAAACTTGCACCCTTTGAGAAACCGCTCACAACCGGCTCAGGCCCCCACCAACACACTACTGTATGGAAGTAAGACAGACCTGGAATCTTACCGTAGCTATATGCCTTGTTGTTTGCACGCCTCCATTGACCAATGTTGAGCAGGAAGAAAGACTGGACCTAGAAACAACCACCGTGTTATTCACCCTAGCTATAGGCCTTGTTATCTCAAAAGTTTACAGACGTGCCTACTAGATAGAAGATTATTACGTCCAATACGCCCAAAACTCATGCAGTGCGGCAGGAATCGGTCTGCGACAGGGAAAGAACCTGCGACGTGTTGGTTGACCGTCTGGTGAACTAACCGCAGGACCAGCCGGCCATCCATTGACCAATATTGAGTAGGAAGTAAGGTCGGCACCAAGAAACTGGCGCCTTAAAGCTTTTACCCTTTTTCCCTATTACAAAGTCTGAAGACAACGTTCTTATTCCAAATATATTATTTTCATAATTATTCCAAAGTCTCGAACACCAATTCCGCATTTTCTTTTCGCACATGAGATGTCCACAAAAGACGTCACTAGCAAAACAAACAAAAAAGCTGATAGTGCTATTTGAATTCTTCGCAACGTGACATGTTTATGGATGCGACTTCACATAGGAATATAGGAATACTATATGTAGGTCGGTGACTTAAAGTAAAAGGTGATTAATTGCTTTGTGCTGTATGAGTGGTCTGTTTTGAATGTGTTTCTGTGCTCTGAGCGTGTTATGATTTGTGAGAATGTAAGTAATTGACTTTTTATGTAAATATATTTTATTATTTGTAATATAGATATAGACTTGGGGGACTGTTTGGTATAAAAATGATGTATGTAAATATTGTTTTGTATTTTGTAAAAGCTTTGAAACGAGGTTAAGCGGCTAGGCCTTGCGTCATTTTTCGGAATTCTTTTTCTGATTATTTTTAATTTGGTTTTCGTTAGTGTAGTTTAATTAAAGTAATAGGTAGAATTTTTATTGTAGTTTAATTTAATATAGGGTTGTACATAAGGTAAATTTGTAGATATTTAGCAATTAGAGATTTAGAATTAGGATTAGCACTTCAGTCGACAGGAAATAGTCATTTTTGAAATTAGTTAGAACGAGATTTAGAAGTTGTCATCAATTACTTTCGGTCAGCGTCTATAAATAGAACAATTAATCAATCACTTCCGTCTGAAATGGCCCATTTTGTGGAAGACCAGTGGTCAGATTATGGCGTAGTTGTAGGTGGCTTGTTCGGATATGACGTGAGTTGAGATTTAATTACTTTTTAGAATTTGTATTTTATGTTATACTATGTTTAATTTGGTTATTGTATGTATATTGTCCACTTGTCTATGATAAGTGCATTGATGGGAATGGATTAAGTTGGAGGTTTGGGAAGGAACATTATCCGCCATGTTGGCTTCTTCTTTTTAAATGTATATTTCTTTTTGTTTCATGTATATTATTATTTTAATGTAATGTAGCCTTTAATGGCCGGCATGGGAATAAGTTATGGTAGATGTTTTTATTTCATGCTTGGTTTTAACTGGTATGTATTCACCAGTGAGTGGCCTAACTCTGTGGTACAGAGTATAGAGCGGTGTTGTCTTGTTCTAGTCTTCATTGACTAGAGCGGGGTTGATTCTTATGTCATAATTCATATTATGTTATAAGATGTATAAGGAGTATAGGTTCATGTTTGAACTGGTTATAGTTGGGACTATGCTATGTAGTTTTTATTTACTGTATATAGTATATATATATTATGCTTATGTATATAGATGACCATGTTCTAATGTTTATTTTTATTTCTCTATTTCTATTCTATTATATTGTAGGTCGTAATGTCGGCCTATGTTGGTTTTTAGTGGGGAGTTGAAGTTAGTTTTTTAGTGGGGAGTTTAAGTTAGTTTTTAGTGGGGAGTTGAGGTTTGGTTTTTAGTGGGGAGTTGAAGTTAGTTTTTTTTAGTGGGGAGTTTAAGTTGGTTATTATTTGTGAGGGTTTACAGTATGTTTATAGAGTTTAGATAGTATAGGTTTATTGTTGGGGTTTAATTTGTTTTTATGATTTTTATGTTCCCTTTAATGGGACAAGTGAATTTCCATGAATAAACAGTAATTTGTAATTTGAATATGATTTTAGTGTTTTATGTTTAGTGTTCAGTGTTGTTGGTCTGTTTAGATTGTAATAATCCTTCTGTCCCAACGGAAGTGTCACGGAAGCCCAAAGTCCCCTCGTGCCCTAGTTTAGATGTATTTAGTAGATGATTGCTGTCCTTTACCCACAACCCTCTTTAATTAGTAGTAACCATTAATGCAAAATATAACCGCCCTCCCCTCGCCCCACCCTGTTACAAATGGTGTCAGAAGTGGGATTCCGTGCTTAAACAGACCAATGATTACTGTTTTTAGCTTAGGAAAGTTAGGTTTAATGGGTTGGAGGTTAGGATATAGGTAGAAAAAAACCAACATAGGCATGGCTGGTGAAGAACAAGCCACACAGACAGTGTACGTCTTCCTGCACCGTGAGGAGCCGATCAAGCTATTCCATGGCAGTAACCACCCAGGCGACGTGGAGAACTTCATCGAGGACATTAGAGGTGCCTGGAGGGCGAGACGAGTCACCGAGAACGAAGAGAAGAGAGACGTGCTATGGGCTCACCTCGGCGAGTCAGTGAGGGCAGAGTGTAGGTGCCACCCACCGGAGGTGAGGTCCAACCCTGAAGAGCTGATCAGGGTGTTACAGTCCGTCTACGGGGAGAAACGAAGTATCTCCAAATTAATGGGCCTGTTTCTCACAGTCCATCAACATGTCTCAGAGACCGTGAGAGCTTACTCTCACCGCTTGCAGGCTGCATTTGATGCCCTGTTAGCGCGACAAACCTGTCTCTCAGTGGCCCTCACAGATGCCGTAATCTTGAGGGACCACTTTGCAGAAAACTTGCTGGACCCCCTCTTGAGGAAGTACCTGCGAGAGGAGACCCATAAATACCCTAGGACCTCCTTCCTAGGCCTACGGGATACGGCTATCCGCTGGTCCGAGGAGGAATGTTATGACCACTCGATGCACTCTGTAGCTACGACTGTTGAGCCAAAACAGCCGGGCCCAGAGTTGGAAAAATTGGTGTTGGCACTGGCCAAACAGGTGGGTGAGTTATCAACAACAATAGAGTATCTGCAGCGTTCACAACAAAGCCCTGATGCTCATCCATACCCACAGCGTTCAGGTGAACCAGACCACTACGGTTATCATGCTGGATACTGTGATAACTGTTGCAGCCCCGACCACCTTGCTGGAGAGTGCCTGAAAGGGAGGCAGTCAACTGTCGGAGCGAATGGCACGATTCATCACAAAGATGAGGATTCTACTCTGTCGAGCCAGATAATAGGCACCCGCCCTGCCGCAAATGTCAGCCTCAATGGGCTATGTTGTGAGGCCACGATTGACACAGGCTCCCTGGTCAGCACAGTGACGGAGAGCCTATTCACCAACCAAACTGCCAGTGTTCTACCAGAAGTTGGGGATACCCAAACTGTTAGACCCCAGTCAGTCATGTTTAAAGTAGTTGTGCCAACAGGACCTGTAGTAAATAAAGGAATGGTTCAGGCGGCACAGTTGCATTGCTTGAAAGTGGTTAAAGAAACGGTTTCGGTGGACCCTATGATAGTTAATGTGAGATCGGTGTGCCAAACAAGACGTCAAGCTGTACCAGGAGAGGACTCTGCTCTTTTTTCATTACACTTCTGTTTACTTTTTATTTGTAACCATTTTCTTTCCTTTTTTTATGTTTTTATGAAAATGATATATTTACTTTTTGTATGCCTTTATTACCCATTTTATGACATGTTGACTCTTTTCTGTCGTGTGCGTAGATTTTTCCTTTTTGGCGTACTTGGACGCTACGTATATCTCATTGTGACTTTGATGTCAGATGTTTTAAGAATAGGTACAGCATTTTTTGTCCCAGTGAGACTTTCACATTTTCCACCTATCTTTAGGCTGCATGCTTTTTATGTATGTCCCAATGGGTAACTTTTTGTATTGATCTAGGGCCAGAGGGGTATTTTTTTGTATGATAGTTTGTTTTGCAGGGTCGCAAAAAGAAAGTTAGGAGATGAATGTAGGTCGGTGACTTAAAGTAAAAGGTGATTAATTGCTTTGTGCTGTATGAGTGGTCTGTTTTGAATGTGTTTCTGTGCTCTGAGCGTGTTATGATTTGTGAGAATGTAAGTAATTGACTTTTTATGTAAATATATTTTATTATTTGTAATATAGATATAGACTTGGGGGACTGTTTGGTATAAAAATGATGTATGTAAATATTGTTTTGTATTTTGTAAAAGCTTTGAAACGAGGTTAAGCGGCTAGGCCTTGCGTCATTTTTCGGAATTCTTTTTCTGATTATTTTTAATTTGGTTTTCGTTAGTGTAGTTTAATTAAAGTAATAGGTAGAATTTTTATTGTAGTTTAATTTAATATAGGGTTGTACATAAGGTAAATTTGTAGATATTTAGCAATTAGAGATTTAGAATTAGGATTAGCACTTCAGTCGACAGGAAATAGTCATTTTTGAAATTAGTTAGAACGAGATTTAGAAGTTGTCATCAATTACTTTCGGTCAGCGTCTATAAATAGAACAATTAATCAATCACTTCCGTCTGAAATGGCCCATTTTGTGGAAGACCAGTGGTCAGATTATGGCGTAGTTGTAGGTGGCTTGTTCGGATATGACGTGAGTTGAGATTTAATTACTTTTTAGAATTTGTATTTTATGTTATACTATGTTTAATTTGGTTATTGTATGTATATTGTCCACGTGTCTATGATAAGTGCATTGATGGGAATGGATTAAGTTGGAGGTTTGGGAAGGAACATTATCCGCCATGTTGGCTTCTTCTTTTTAAATGTATATTTCTTTTTGTTTCATGTATATTATTATTTTAATGTAATGTAGCCTTTAATGGCCGGCATGGGAATAAGTTATGGTAGATGTTTTTATTTCATGCTTGGTTTTAACTGGTATGTATTCACCAGTGAGTGGCCTAACTCTGTGGTACAGAGTATAGAGCGGTGTTGTCTTGTTCTAGTCTTCATTGACTAGAGCGGGGTTGATTCTTATGTCATAATTCATATTATGTTATAAGATGTATAAGGAGTATAGGTTCATGTTTGAACTGGTTATAGTTGGGACTATGCTATGTAGTTTTTATTTACTGTATATAGTATATATATATTATGCTTATGTATATAGATGACCATGTTCTAATGTTTATTTTTATTTCTCTATTTCTATTCTATTATATTGTAGGTCGTAATGTCGGCCTATGTTGGTTTTTAGTGGGGAGTTGAAGTTAGTTTTTTAGTGGGGAGTTTAAGTTAGTTTTTAGTGGGGAGTTGAGGTTTGGTTTTTAGTGGGGAGTTGAAGTTAGTTTTTTTTAGTGGGGAGTTTAAGTTGGTTATTATTTGTGAGGGTTTACAGTATGTTTATAGAGTTTAGATAGTATAGGTTTATTGTTGGGGTTTAATTTGTTTTTATGATTTTTATGTTCCCTTTAATGGGACAAGTGAATTTCCATGAATAAACAGTAATTTGTAATTTGAATATGATTTTAGTGTTTTATGTTTAGTGTTCAGTGTTGTTGGTCTGTTTAGATTGTAATAATCCTTCTGTCCCAACGGAAGTGTCACGGAAGCCCAAAGTCCCCTCGTGCCCTAGTTTAGATGTATTTAGTAGATGATTGCTGTCCTTTACCCACAACCCTCTTTAATTAGTAGTAACCATTAATGCAAAATATAACCGCCCTCCCCTCGCCCCACCCTGTTACATATATGTTTAAGGAATAATATTATTAACACAATACAAATTGCCTGGTTTAATTAAAATGTTTTTATAACAATAAAATTAGTTCTTTTATGGAGCCGTCAGCTCTTTTTTACTCTTAAATAAAGTTGTTAACATTTTAATACAAAAATTTGTAATCATTGAATTTCTTTTATAATCAACTATTTGAATATTTACGTCTATGGATGTCCCACTTTGTGTGACGTTTAGTTACGATTCTGGTAGCCGGCGGAGGTAAGTAAAAAAAAAACTGTCTCAAAAGCTCTATGACTTTATTTGTGGACAACCCCTTAGCCTACATACTTTTTTTCAAGTTAATCTTTAGATTAGCCAACAAAATAAAATCGCTAAGAAAAAAAGTCTAATTCTTCTAGCAATGAGCTAAAATAAAAAATGTAGGTCAATCGTCGTCTGTCACCTATACAAGCAAATATAGTTATACATCCTTGAATCTTGAATGCCAAAGGCAGACCACGCCGACGGTGGCTCGAGTGGGTACTCGGCGCTCCAGCACGGAAAGTCACGTGGTCACACCTCGTGACATGATCGCCAACTAATTTTTATGTAACATCAGGCTCTAACTGTTTTAGCAAGAGTATATTGACTGATATGTTTTTGACATAGATAATGACACATTTCGTAGGTCTGTAAAACATGACGTTTACATTTTTAAACATTTTTAATTCGGAATAAAACAAATGAAGTAATCCTATTATTTTTGTTTCATTTCACTTAATTTAAGCAAGAAAAGATAACGTATATTAATTTTACAAATTTTAAAGCTACTACGATAAGAGGTCGATCGAAATTCTGTTTCGGCTTTGGCACCGAAAGTAGGCAAATGGCCTCTTTCTGCATTGTTTCGGTTTCGGCCGAAGCCAAAACGATAGCTTTCGGTTTCGGCCAAAACTGATATTGCCGTTCGGTCATCAGCCGAATATCTATTTTAACTTTCAAAATTCCGACTGCGACGCTAGTGCTGCATCTTTTACTCTGCTTATTGATAAATTCATTTCAATAAACTGTTGCGAATTACTTCACATAAATCTTGCAATTTCGGTTTTGACCGAAGGTGTAGTGAAACATATGCTTTCGGTCGGCCTATAACTACGATACTACTATAACAAAGGGTTTCATGGTGATCCAGCGGCCGTGCGCTCGGAAAGCCGTACCGAAGGTCCTGGGTTCGAATTCCAATTAACACCATGGTCCCTTACCGGTTCTGGAGGGTGTCCCTGAAACGACACAGCTGTGATGGATATCTAAAACCAGTTGGGGAAAATAAATGCGACTGGGCATTGTGCTGGCCAAACAATCTCCTTTTGGCTGCTGTAGCAAATTGATTATTGATCAATATTGTGAGACTTTTCTATTTGTCCTGTTATAAGTAATTACCTTTGTTAAAAAAAATCATATACACAATATTTATATTTATACTATATACAAGACTGGATTTTACACATGCAGATATAAATTTGTCCCTTTTTTTTTGGTTTCGCCAAGAAGGGGAGTAACATGAATTCTATCGCTTTTCAAGAACATTTACTCAATTATTTCCCTTGAATTAGAAATATCAGAACTCGGTTTTATTGCTGTTGAGATTTAACACAAGTCTTGTAAGTAAAACACTCCAGAATATAATCTTCAAAAGTCACTTGCAATGTATTTATCTAAATGTGACTATACATAAAACATTATGTCTTGTCACTTGGTCTCTTATCTTACACAGACGCTCCTTCTTGTAAAGTAGATTATTGCGCCCTACGCTCATCCGTGGTCTGAGTCTAGTCTTACATTTTTTTATTAGTGTTTTAAATTATGTTAAGTAACTGGTTTTCCTGGTTTGTTCATGTAACCCATTCCATGCCCGGATGCTACTTGGGAAGAAAGAGTACTTATATGCATTTGTTCTCCCTTAAGGGATAAGGAAAGGGTTTTTGTCCTTTTTATCTGACCATTGCAACATGTTGTTATTGGGTTGTATTTCTAAATTAGAGTTTAATGCATTATGTATTATTACTACTTTACTCCTTGCCCTTCTGTCCTCTAGTGCAGGGGTCGGAAACCTAAGGCACGCGTGCCAGACTTGGCATGCAGAACGATTTTCCCTGGCAAGCGAGAGACCTCCAAGAAGATTTTTTTTTTAATGCCATTCAAAACAACGTACGTCAGCCAAACTTAATTGGTGCTGCGTGGCGAACTACATAAGAATAACACTGGACGTCGACTGTTTTAGTTCAGGAATTTTTATGTGGAAATATCTAATCATTGGACTTGCGATTTTGAAGAGGGAAGTTGACTTTTTTTTTTTTCAATTTAAGCGTCCGAAAAATGGGCATCGAAATGTGACGATTTACGGAAGATCTGAAAGGAATAGCTACTTAAGAAAGTGATCTATAATGTAAGCTCAGAGCGCATTAACATACAACTAAAAACACGGATTAAAGGGAGATAATAATTAACCAGTTTTCTTTGCGTTAATATTTCTGTTTTATTTATTTGGTTTCCTTTAAAAAAATTAATGGCTTACAATTGATCTATTATCAGTTTGGTCCAAAGGGTACTTCTTTTACAATTTAAAACTTTAAAATTATCAAACTATAATGAAAATGATATAAATATTATATGACAAAAAAATTTATATGTACGGTTTCAAACATTACATTAACTACCCAGTTGGTATGATCACTCCGTATCAATTCCGATTAGCTCCAGTGTGTCTTCTGTAACAAATGCTTAAACTCACCAGAAATAATATATAAGCTGAAATCTCAGTTAAGTAGAGAAAAATATAAACAATGATTATCTCTAACTAGAATAATATCATGACAACTAGATTCAAATGTTGATACATTAGCCATTAATGTGAAAGTTTATAAATGAAATTGTGTATTAGCTATGAATGGCTTGTAAAAAAAAAGATGCTAATAACGAACATGTTTATTTGTTATTAAATATAAAATGCTTTAATGATTTTTTCTAAACGCTCCTTTTCTTTTGGTCTTCGTCTTGCTACGGTACCAAATAAATTGTGTTAGAAAAGTAATACAGTTGAGTAGTTTAACTTTCATGCTGTTGGCACGCTGAATGATTTAGAAATCCTTGTTTGGCACACTACAAGCAAAAGGTTGCCGACCCCTGCTCTAGTGTTTCTAAGTTTAGTGATTTAACTATTGGTGTTACTATTGTGGGTTGGGAATATTTGGGTTTTCCAATACTAAACATTCACAGGTTCCGTTAAAAAAGACACGCGCCTGCAGATTGGTGTATAAACCGTTATCTTTGTGATATTAGGCCTATCCTATCTTTATTTTGCTTTTATTTTACGCTTCTTCTACATAGAAGATTATAAGTTTCATTTCAAAGTTGGAATGCAAATCTGTGTGCATCAAATTTACATTCCTTATAAAATTATGAAGGCAAACACATTTTATATTTAAAACGTTATATTTAAAAGAATGAGGGCAGAGAAATGTAATATTCAAATTATGATGACATCGAAATTTAAAACTTCAATGTAGGCCTATGCTATCAAAGAAATTTTAAAATTTAAATGTATGAGGCCAAAGAAGTTTAAAATATAAAGATAGAGAAATTGATATTTAAAAATGGTGGAACAAATAGAAATTGTTATATTTAAAAGTATACAATAAATTATAATTTTAATTAATATGTAGCCCAGTGTAAAACCGTTTGAAAGCCAATGTGTGAGAAAAACGTTTAAATTTAGTTTCGACTATCAATACTTGTCTGCACCAGGTAAAGGGGGAAATAACCACAGTTTGCACTGTCTACTGGCTGTATTTAAACAAAAAATCAAGCTACATACATATTGGACTAAACAGTTAGACCAACTGTCCTGTGTATTTTTAGTTTCAGCCGACCCCCCCCCCCCCCCAAAAAAAAAAATAAGGTTAAACCAGTGATCTATATAGTATAGAATAATTAGGCTGTCACGTGACTCTGTTTGACGCAATACTGTAATCCGCCATCATACACTAACCTATACATACAAACCAACTCTGATTTGCATTAACAAAACTGAATCCAGGAAATTCAGAATTATTTTTTTTACATAATTGTTTTTTAAATAGAAGGCCTATATATGTATTAGAAAATCTGTAATATTATAATACGTAACTAGTATCTTTAATGACAATATATTATTATAAATAGCCTATATGAAAAATTGTGTGTGTGTGTTTAACCAATCAAATTGGGTTTTTTAAAGACACGTGACCTTATTGCCTTATATTCTACCTTTGCATTTTTACTTAGCACATGTGTCCTCTAAAGCTTAGTGAATAGCGTATCGGACTGCCATGCAGTCGACCTGGGTTCGATTCGCCACTTAGTATATACCGTTTTAAAATACAAAATGTATTTCTATTAATATTACTTTTTTTTTTTATATTGTAAATCCACGAGCAACACCGGACAATTTAGATTTTTGTTAAATGAAAATACTTGCCTATTTTTAACCCGATTACAATATTTATTTTAAATTACTTTCATAAATGTTTTCGGTAAAAAAATAATTGTATTATTATTAGATTTATAGTTGTCTGTTCATTGTAGTTTATACAATTTTTATATGTAGGCCTGTTCTATTTACTCCCGGGGAACGCCGGGGAATTTAGATTGTATATAAATATTAAAGCAAAATAAATGCACATTGTATATTTATTTGCATAAATTTTGAGAAAACATTTATTCTAATAGACACAACCTCAATGATGCAGGTTTTTCAGGAAATGTCTTAAACATCTATTTATTGTTAATTAGTATCTATGAAATAAAATGGCATGCATCGTTGTAGAAAAATAAATAAAGTTATTTTCAAGAAAATTGAAATACTTTAGTTGATATCGAGCGGTGAACAAGTACGTTCATGAATTATATATTCCAGTGCCATGATATCAGTCATCTAACAGAACACTATGTTGGTCCAATATTTGTCCAATATTTAAAAAAAAGACCAATATAGTGAATATGCTGAAATGAAGAAAACGTTAAAGGTTTAAAGGTCTGCAATTTTTGAAAAACAAAGTTGCAGAATCCCGATAGTGTCCCTTTTTTTATATTATTATTTCTTTCTCCTCAAAATTACACATTTATTATTTTATTGAGCAATTATCATGTATAAATCATAAAATGTACGATGTTTATGAGTGAACTAATATATTATATATAAAACCAACCCAGGTCCGTCTGCCTCACAAAAAAACGAATGAGGTCACCTTAACCTCATTCTTCTATTAACACTCCCACGCAGTCTACGGAAATCATTCCCAGACCTATATAAAATATTTGGACAATGCGTTCCGCATGCACGACAAGTGAGGAGTATGTTAGATCTATATCCCCGATCTATAGGTCTATCCACGATCCAATCGCTGCAAACCCACCGCCCCTCATCTCTATGCCCCAGTGTTCCCCACATTAATTTAATTTGATGAACAAGGACTACTAAAATTTGAAATTTAGGCGGGGACACTAACAATTGAAGAATTAAAAGAAAATAATTAAAGAATGTTTATAAATTTATTTCGAATTTTATAGAAAGAAAAAAGGATTTTTTTTTCAGGAAATATCTGCAATTCTAACACAAGTGAAGTAGTTGTAATGGAATCCTTTCGGTTAAGCAGCCTTCACCGGTTTCTGTGGTCACGACATACTAAGGGATTGAGTGGATAGCACAAAGCACAGCCGCCTTTATTTTCCCCTAAATAATGTCATCCGGTTTCCATCCGAGCTGGGTAGACTCAAGGACACACTCCAGGCCCGGAATCAAATCCTATCTTTCACCGGGATTAGAACCCAGGACCATCGCTCGTCCATCGTTCCCATCACAAACAAACTCTTTGTCAAGCTACTTTAATATTTCTTACCGCAAAATTTGTCACAAAAATCTCAATGAGAATTATTCGTTTGGTCAAACTTTCAGACTAACAAAACCTTGTGCAAAATTGCATCATAATCGCTCGAAACATTTACGATTTTCTCACAGAATCTTTGGTCTTCGAGCAACACCATTTGAGAATCGTATTTCCACATCGTTTTTAATCGACTGCAGCTTTTTTTTTTTTTTTTATAGACCTACGTGGCAAAAAGTAAAAATAAACATTTGATTGCCTAAACAACATTTTTTTTTTACTTTAAAAAAAGAAGTTTCACTGTTACAGGGCGATGTTTGAACAGAAATCAGGAAACAGAAGCCCCGTTGACCTTAGTCCATCAAATCCCAAAACTCTGTCACGTACCATTTTCGGCGGAAGCGCGAAGCTCATTGGTCGATCAGATACATTTCCGCATCTACTCTGCTGCAATAAATAGACCAGATGAACGGTTGAATTCGACAAGGTCCAACTTCTAGTCTTACTCCAGAGACCTGCTGCTTGTAACTGAATTGACACATTTGTAGTTCAAAGTTAGACTTGAAGAAATTAAAGAGAGGAACTGAAACGTGGAAATCTGCAGAATTCACACATTGCTAATCTAGATCTAAATTGTTTTAATTATCAAAGATGAAGTCTGTTCTGATTTGTTTATCTCTGTTGGCGTGTATTGGCAGCAGTTGGTCAAGTAAGTTAACTTTGTAATAGAAAATAGTATTTAGTATTACATCAATTTAGTAGTCCACTTGCAAAAGGAAATCGACTTTTTACATATTTGGATAGTGGCCGTCATAATTTCTAGCAAATATATTAGTACTTGGAACTTTTTAAAGATTGAGCTAAAGATAGGCATATTTTTGAATACAGTGGGCATAAGTCACTTTATTTCATTAAATGTCTAAGCCCTCCTTTTCAAAGTGGACAACTTTAAGAATTTTTTTTTTGCATAGATTTTTTTCTTATTATAGCTGGTTTATTGCTATAACTTGCATATAATATAGATAATTGAATAGTGTAAATAGTGTAATCAATTCTAGCCTCTATTAGCCCATACACATTTATTATGGAGGCGCTATTCATTCATTGTATAGACCAGTAACAGAAAGCAGACAAATGCACTTTTGACATGGTATCCATTCTACACATATTTTTTTTAATGCGTCATGGTGCCTCTAAGTCACAATGTGCATCACAACTTAGGTAAAAACCCTTTTCATATGACGTTTTTATTTTTTTTTCTATACAGCATCCATAATATTAGGTTCTGTGTGCGCGGTGTGCAAGGAAGCCGCCTCGTCCTGCCCGGCGGTGAGGTGTTCCACCAACTGCCCCGGCGGGTACCTCTTTGACGGGCGCGGATGCCAGACGTGTCAGTGCAAGCCCGTGCTCTGCCAGCTCCCGAAATGCGCCGCTTGTCCGAACGGCTACGTGAAGAACTCCAACGGATGCCAGACCTGCGAGTGCAAGAGGCAGCAGTGCCCTTCCGTCTCCTGCAACTGCCCTTCCGGTGCCATTTATAGCCGCGACAACAACGGATGCCAGACCTGCGAGTGCAAGAGGCAGCAGTGCCCTTCCGTCTCCTGCAACTGCCCTTCCGGCGCCATTTATAGCCGGGACAGCAATGGATGCCAGACCTGCTCATGTAAGTCTGCTACCTCTTCCTGCGCCCAGGTCAGATGCTCCGGCAGTTGCTCCGCCGGATACAACGTAGATTCAAAAGGCTGCCCCACATGCTCCTGCAGGGGCTCGGAGCCCTTCAATTGCCCCGTGTTGAACTGCCTCAACACTTGCCCCAACGGGTTCAAAGCTAAAGAGAACGGCTGCCAGTCATGTGCCTGCAAGAAAGATAAAAACTCTAAATCTAAGAACGATAACGACTCTAAACCTAAGCACGATAACGACTCTAAACCTAAGAAAGATAAGGACTCCAAACCTAAGAAAGATAACGACTCTAAGCCTAAGAAAGATAAAGGCTCTAAATCTAAAGAAAGCGCGAACACAAAGTGTACAAACCCAATATGTGCCATCGGGGTTCAAATCATTAGCAATCCCTGCCAGACATGTGGCAAAGGTACACCAATAATTGCGTCTTAAGGCGCCGCAACTCTTGTCGAAACTAAAAGAAAAAGGGACACAACTCTAAGCTGTAAACAGTAACAGTTTTCTAACAAAAAAAAAACAAAAAAATTGAGTGTGATAAATAATTTTTTTTTGTTTGAATGTCAACAAAACTACATCTTCTACATTATCTGAATAGTGCATTTGATAAGGTGTAGCACTGAACAATCATCTTACTTTGAATACAATCTTCTTGAATTATTATTAGTAATCTAAAAAGAAACAAAATCAATTAGTACCAAAAATAATAAAAATAAAATTTTTACTTTGTACTTTGAAATAGTTTGTTTCATTTTTTTTTATAAGTAATTGTTTGTTATCTTGTATTACTATCTGATACTTGTATTATCTACTTTGGAGGCCATTCTGTAAGTGTGTCATAAGGAAAATGCTTGAACTGCAGCCAAAACGGTGACTTTGTCTACACCAAATCAAAAAATTAAATAATCAAGAACTAATTTTATTACTATTTGTACTAAAAGTTTTACAGACGTTCCTTATAGACAGAAGATTATTACGTCCACTAGGCCAAAAACTCCTGCAGGGCGGCAGGGATCGGTGGGCGGCAGGGATAGAACCCGAGACTTGTCGGTTCACAGT
This sequence comes from Anisus vortex, assembly GCA_949126835.1. NCBI lineage: Eukaryota > Metazoa > Mollusca > Gastropoda > Planorbidae > Anisus > Anisus vortex. The sequence goes on from OX421493.1 coordinate 46,084,061, forward strand.
CCGTTGATCTAACTGCAGGACCAGCTGGCTTTTTTGCCTAACCAAATTAGCTCCACTACCCAATAACAACAAACAACAAAAATGGCCATGCGGCCCATCGACAACATTAAAATAACGTGAAACTGTCACTGGCATTCTTTGCCTATGGGAAAGTAATTTGAAAGGCCCATCGAACTGTCCTCTGAGGCCCCTTAAAAATATATAAAACACATTGTATGAGACTCTTATGACATCTGATGTATGAACATGAGGCCAAACAGTCGCTAAAGGACAATACTATTTCTTTGTCATTAGGTACAAAACACACATTTTCCAGTAACCATTTCTATGTCATTTGGTACAAAACACAAACTTTTTTAGCAATAACTATATCTTTTGATCACACTAGATAAATTGTCAACAAAAGTATTATTCTAACATACAATTATGTTCACGTGCACAAGGGAACTAGTCATGTTTCCATCACAGCTCATCTCCTTTATTCCACAAGCCAGGGTTACTATTCGTGGATTCAGTTCAAGGCCAAGCGTCTCAACACAACCTGTCGCTATGGGTGCTTTGGACTTCCCCCCCCCCCCCCCCCCCCCCCCCAGGGCAGACGTCGCCACTTTGGTAGTAGCAGCTTTTATTTTTGGCCAGATTTTCTCCCCACGGTTAATGGCAAGATATTGATCAACGTCTTGAAGTAGTTTGTTACCTCCACTACTGGAGACACCATAAGTTGAGATAGGTTTTCTAGACACGATAGATTTACATATCAACATTAGTGGTTTTCCACGAGGTTGACCGCCAAATCGCATTTAGTTAATGTTGAGATTTTAACGTGCAAGAACCCTTTTTGTTTTCCTTGCTTCTTAAAAGCCAACATATTTATTTTAGCTAACTACTTTATGATAGGTGAAACGTTAACATTAAGTCGATTAAATAGATCGTTTTCATAATTTCAAAGTTTTAATTTCAAATTTTCTGGAAAACATTGTTTGATGTCAAAATATATAATTAATTATGAGTGGCGTAGCCAGGATTGCAATGTGGTGGTGGTATTAAGTGCAAGGTAGGAGATGTATGGGGGACAGGGAAGCCAACGATTTGTATAGAGTTCGGGAAAATAATGCAAGTGGTAATAGTGAACATACAGTGGAAATAGAAGGCTAATTCACAACTGGTGCACATTTACCCCCCCCCCACCCCCACCCCCCAAAAAATATTGAACAACTAACATTGTATCGAAATTCAATAATGAAACTAGATTCATTAAACATTTGTAATAAAAAAAGAAAAAGAATTTTTGTTAAAACCCTCGAGTTTGAGACGTATTGTTACACTCACTCCATTAAGAGTTATAGTCAATTTTAAATCTGCGAAACAAATTTTAAAACTTTTAAAAATGAATTCGAAAATTTTCAATCTAAAGTGTATCAAATAATTTTGTAAGTACATATGGGGGGGGGGGGGAACAAATTGTAGACATAATTAAATTATATAAAGAGGGGTCCTCTGAAAGTTTGACGATTGTTGACAAGGGGGAGGGTGGGAGGTTAAAATTGCCTAAAAATTGTTGACGTAAATAATGGACGTCCACTAACACTCCCAAGCAGAAAACGGAAATCATTCCCAGACCTATATAAAATATTTAGACACTGCATTCAGCATGCACGAAAAGAGAGGAGTATGTTAGATCTATAGACCTATCCCAGCTCCCACCGCTGTCAACAAGAAGTAAGATTTGAAATTTAGGCGGGACACCAACAATAGATTACTGAACTGATAGAAAATAATTAAAGAATGTTTATAAATTTATTTCAAATCTTGTAGAAAGACCAAAAGGCTATTTTTGTTTTCAGAAAAGATTTTCTATTCGACCACAAGTAAAGTAGTAGTACTACAATCCTTTCGGAACAACTTGATCTATAGAATTGGTAATGCAGCGTTCACAGGTTTATGTGGTCACGGCATACTAAGGGATTGGCTTGGGTAGCACAATGCCCAGCCGCCTTTACTTTTCCCCCAAATAATGTCACCCGGTACCCATAATAGCTGGGTAGACCTGAGGACACCCTCCAGGCCCGGGATCAAATCCTATCTTTCACCGCTATTAGAACCCAGGACCTTCTCTTGTCCACCGTTCCTACCGCAAACAAACGATTGGTCAAGCTTCTTTAAATTTTCTAACCGCAAAATTTGGCACAAAAATTTCAATGAGAAATATTCGTTGGGTCAAACTTTCAAACTGACAAAAGCTTGTGCCAGATCTCGTCGTAATCGCTCAAAACTTTTGAGACTTTTTCACAGAACCTTTGGGCTTTGAAGAACACAATTTGAGAATCATATTTTTCACTTTGTTTATTAACGACTGGATTTTTTTTAATTTGTAAAAAAAGTTAACATAAGCAAAAAAAAATAAAATATTCGATTGCCAAAACAAACTTTTTTTTTACCTTTTTCAAAAAATGTTTCACTGTTACAGGGATACACAATGTTTGAACAGAAATCAGGAAACAGAAGCTCCCGGTGACCTAGCCTAAACAGTCGCAAAACTCAGGTCACGTTCTATTTTCGGCGGAAACGCAAATCTCATTGGTCGCTGAGAAACTGTTCCACATCTGGTCTGGTTGCAATAAATTAATAAATGTACCAGATGAACGGTTGAATTCGACAAGGTCCACCTTCTGCTCTAACTCCAGAGACCTGCTGCTTGTAACTGAATTGACACATGTTTAGTTTAAAGTTAAACTTGAATAAATTGAAGAGAGAGAAACTGAAATGTGGAAATCTGCAGTATTCACACATTGCTAATCTAGATCTAATATGTTATAATTATCAAAGATGGAGTCTGTTCTGATTTGTTTATCTCTGTTGGCATGTATCGGCAGCTGTTGGTCAAGTAAGTTAACTTTGTAATAGAAAATAGTATTTAGTATTACAGCAATTTAGTAGTCCACTTTGCAAAAGGAAATCGACTTTTTACACATTTTGATAGGGGCGTCATATTTTCTAGCAAAATATTATATCAGTACTTGGAACTTTTTAAAGGGTGAGCTAAAGATCAAACATAAGGAAAAAGACACTTTCCTTATCCTATATATTACAGACGCTCCTTCTATAAAGAAGATGATTGCGTCCTACTTGACAACTTTTGTTTATTGTAAAAAGTTCGTTTTAATATAACAGAAAATAATTTTTAAACTTTAACAAAATATTAACATTTTGGATATATTTTATAGACTGCTGCTTATAGAATACTATTTATTCCATAATAAATGTTAAACAATATATTCATTTAAACATAGATGCTTGCGTGAAGAAAACCGCTGATCTATAAAAAGAATAGATTAGGCCCAAAAACTATATTCTTGAAGACAAAATTAGAAGGCCTTCACGTGACTTTCACAACTGTAAAATTGTATTTCATAAACGCTGACCTGTAAATACATTTCAAGTGACTTAGACTTCCTTTTTATCATAAAGATGTGTTCTAATTATAGCTGGTTTATTTATATAACTCACTAATGTGGATACGTGAATAGGGCGTTCTCAGTGGGCGTGGCTTAGGTTTTTTACTATTTTTAGTGACGTATTTGTGTAAATAGAAGCCACTATTGGTGTACAAAAATGGTGAAGTACTTCTTTATCGTGCAAAATTCACATCTAAATATTGGCTATCCTACTCAAAAATAAGGAGGTAAATAGTAGTACTGTAGAGTAATAGATTAATGTGATTAGGCTAGGGCCGGCTAGACCTATTTACACTTTCAATTTCACTTTATAGGCCTACACTTTTAATGTGTCGTAGGCCAGGCTACGATGTCAAGTGATAGTGTTGGTGAATAGGCTATCTAGTCAAGTCACTATTAGGCTCACATCGTCTATGATCTATGTCTATGATAATAATAAAATAGCCTATTTTATTTAACATACATACTACAGCTTAAATCTTAATAAGACTTAAAACACAACACATCATTTAAAAAAAGCTCGAGACTATATGAAACTTTATTAATACAGCGGCCATTGTTACTTGTACACCATTACTCAAAGTAAACACAAATCACGTGCTATTTGTCACGTGATTGCAAACGCCCTATAGTGTAAGTAATGTATTAAATTCCAGCCTCTATTTGCCCATACACATTTATTATGAAGGTGCTATCTATTCTTTGTATAGATCAGTGAAAGAAAACAGACAAATGCACTATTAGCCATGGTATCCATTTAACAAATACTTTTTTTATGCGACATGGTGCCTCCAAGTCACAACTTAGAGAAGAACTCGTTCTTTTGAAGTTTTTATTTTATTTCTCTACAGCGTCCATATTAGGTTCTGTGTGTCCACTGGTGGCTTGCTATTGCCCACAAGGTTTGGTGTACACCGTGAACAATGGAGGCTGCCGGATGTGCCAGTGCAAGACCGCCGGAAGCAAGTGCCCAGCAATCTCCTGCCCGCTGATCAAGTGCGCCAACGGCTTGGCGAGGAACGCCAACGGCTTGGCGAGGAACGCCAACGGCTGCGAAATCTGCCAGTGCAGGGACGCCGGCACGCCCTGCCCAGCGATGAGGTGCGCTTCTAACTGCCCCGGCGGGTACCTCTCCGACGCGCATGGCTGCCAGACGTGCCAGTGCAAGAGGCAGCAGTGCCCTTCCGTTTCCTGCAACTGCCCTTTCGGTGTTATTTATAGCCGGGATAACAACGGATGCCAGACCTGCTCATGTAAGTCTGCAATCACTTCCTGCCCCAAGGAAAGATGCTTTAGCACCTGCCCTGCCGGATACGCCGTTGATTCGAACGGCTGCCCCACATGCATGTGCATGTGCAGGGGCTTCGATCCCTACAAGTGTCCCGTGTTGAACTGCCTCAACACTTGCCCCAACGGGTTCAAGGTTAAAGAGAACGGCTGCCAGTCATGTGCCTGCAAGAAGGATAACGACTCTCAATCTAAAGGATGCCCAAAGACCAAGTGCCCGAACCTAAAATGCATCTGGGGGTTTAAAATCGACAATAATGGCTGCCAGACATGTGACTGCTCTACACCAAGTTATGGGTCTTAAGGCCTCGCAACTGTAGTCACAACAAAAAAAAAAGCGACATGACTCAAAGCTATAAACAGTTTTCTAACCAAAAAATACAACAAAAATTTAGTGTGATAAATACATTCTTGTGTTTTGAATGTCAACAAAACTAGACTACAACTTCTACATTATCTGAATGGTGCATTTGATAGGGTGTGACACTGAACACTCATCTCATTGTGAATACAATGTTCTTGATCTTTTATTTATTTATTTATTTATTTATTCTCACATTGAGAGCCCCAATGACGCTTTATATCTACAGGACGACCTCAATAGGTTGGAGACCTGGGAATCAAAATGGCAAATGACGTTCAATGTTGATAAGTGCAACCTCCTCTCTATTTCAAGGAAGAGGACTAGGATCCCCACCAGCTATACTTTGCATGGTCACACTCTTGAGAGGGTTTCAGATGCCAAGTACCTTGGAGTGAACATCACAGAAAAACTCCACTGGGGCACACATGTCCAATCTATTGCTGCCAAAGCAAATAGAGCTTGCGCCTTCGTCCAAAGGAACCTCAAGGGATGCTCCACCAGGATCCAGACCCATTGTTATAAAAGTTTAGCTCGTCCCACCCTGGAGTACGCATCGACTGTATGGGATCCTCATCAACAACACCTGATATCTAAGCTGGAGATGACCCAACGTCGAGCGGCACGTCGTATCTTACAGGACTACGGCCTTAAAACTAGCGCCTCAGCTTTGGTGGCCCAACTCCAACTGGAGCCTCTACATCATCGCAGAGCGTTAAACAAGGTCACCACTATTTACAAGATCGTGAACCGCCACGTGGAAATGTCCACTCAGTCAGGCCGAATCCAACAGGTGTCCCGTTCTTCCCGAGGCCATCAGCCCAAGCTACATGTCCCACATGCACGCACCGACGTCTACAAATATTCTTTTTTTCCGTCAGCCATTAGGCTGTGGAACACCCTGCTTTTTATTTTATGTGTATTTAAATTGTGGACTCTTTCCTCGGATCTAACGGGGTCTCCACAGTATTATGAAGAAGAAGAAGAAGAAGCTAATTCAATTAGTCCCAATAATAATAATCAAATTTTAACTATGTACTTTGAAATAATTTGTTTCATTATTATAAGTAATTTTTAGTTATCGTGTATTCCTATCTGCTACCTGTATTTTTCTACTTTGGAGGCCATCTTGTGGATTTGTCATCAGGAAAAAGCTTGAACTGCAGCCATAACGGAGACTTTGTCTGCACAGAATAAAAAAATTTAGGATTAAGTATAAATCTAATATTACCCTTCTTACTATTTGCCTGACCAAATTAGCTCCACAACAGCAACAACAAAAAATTGCCATGCGGCTCATCGACAACATTGAAATAACGTGAAACTGTCACTGGCATTCTTTCCCGAATGGAAATTAATTTGCAATGCCCATCGAATTGTCTTCTGAGGCCCCTTGAAAAAAATATATATAACTCATCAATAGGTTCAAAATACACATTTTCAGTAACTATATCTATTTCATTAGGTACAGATCACACTTTTTAAAGTAACAATCTCTAATTCATTCGGTACCAGGCATAATTTTTGCAGTAACTATCTCTATGTCATTATATACAAAATATACACATAGGCTCACACAACACATGCACACTCATGCACACAAACACACATACACACAAATATATAGGCTACACACATAATCATTCAGACATAAATACTAAAACATATTTGTATATGAATTACTGTGGTCTAGCGAAATACTACCGAAGTTATCTTTCTTCCTGAGTGACATCGAGAGAAGGAATGGGTTGCCTGGACATACCAGGAAAACCAGTAACTTAACATCATTAAAACACTAATAGAAATCCAACGCGGGTCTGGAATCATACCACGGATGTGCTTAGGACGCAATAATCTTCTTTATATAAGATAAGATAAGAAGATTGTTTACATATTTCGCGTGATTTTGAGCCCATAAGACGTCAATAATCTTCTTTATAGAAGGAGCGTCTGTAATGTATATGATAAGATAAGATAAGTTGAAGTAATTCTAATTTTGCTGAGTTATCCTCGGCCATTCATTCTTACCAGTCTCCAGTATGTGTGTGTGTCTCCACAGTAGTTCCATTGTACATGTCATTTTGTCTGTTATTATAATTGAGTTTTGTAGTGTCTAAGTTGCTTATTTGATTTTGAATGAAGCATAGACGACCATCGAAGCCATAACAATCTGCGTTGAAAGAAAAATGTTTGACATCTCCCTTTTTTTTAAATGTTTATTTTATTAAAAAAATATTGCGTTGTCTTTCAAAATGAGAGTGTCAGGTTAACATACGGCTTCGCATTAGAAATTAAAAAAAGAAGAAAAAGAAACGACTGCAGAGAAGGAGTGTGAGAAATATAGAGGAAGACATAGATTGAGAAAGAGAGAGAGAGAAAGTGTCAACAGAAAGGGGGAAAGAATGGCGGTATAAAATCACAAAGGAAGGAAGCAATCAGGAGCATAGCAAGAATATACACACAGTTTAGGGGGATAAATACTTTGAGTTGATTGAAACAACGCAGTTGAAATCGAAAGTTTATTTACGAATACAGAAACTTTAACAGAATGAATATCGAAAGTTTAGTTACGAATATAGAAACTTTAACAGAATGAATATCGAAAGTTTAGTTACGAATATAGAAACTTTAACAGAATGAATATCGAAAGTTTAGTTACGAATATAGAAACTTTAACAGAATGAATATCGAAAGTTCTATCGAGAGCTAATTGTTAAAATGAAAAACTTGTTTTCGGAAAAAAAATTCTTCTAATTCCATTTCCATGTTACTTGATTTCTGATGTCGGCCTAGCTTCTAAATCATTTTGATATACTTCGTTTTGTTCTAAGACATCTATTTTTTTATACTTTCTAAACCTTAATGTTATATATAGTTAAGAATCTTAATGTTATATATCGTCTAGAATCTAATGTTCTATATCGTCTAGAATCTAATGTTACATTTCGTCTAGAATCTAATGTTATATATATATCATCTAGAATCTAATGTTACATTTCGTCTAGAAGCTAATGTTCTATATCGTCTAGAATCTAATGTTATATATATATCGTCTAGAATCTTATGTTACATTTCGTCTAGAATCTAATGTTATATATATATCGTCTAGAATCTAATGTTATATATCGTCTAGAATCTAATGTTATATATCGTCTAGAATATAATGTTATATATATATCGTCTAGAATCTAATGTTACATTTCGTCTAGAATATAATGTTATATATATATCGTCTAGAATCTAATGTTATATATATATCGTCTAGAATCTAATGTTACATTTAGTCTAGAATCTAATGTTATATATATATCGTCTAGAATCTAATGTTACATTTCGTCTGGAAGCTAATGTTATATATATATCGTCTAGAAGCTAATGTTATATATCGTCTAGAAGCTAATGTTATATATCGTCTAGAAGCTAATGTTATATATATATATCGTATAGAATATAATGTTATATATCGTCTAGAATCTAATGTTATATATCGTCTAGAAGCTAATGTTATATATCGTCTAGAAGCTTATGTTATACAGTGTTTAGAATATAATTCTACATAATTTTTTTTTAAGAACCTAATATTATATACCGCCTGGAATCCAATAGTTAGTAATGGTATATAGTGTGTAGAATTTGTAATGTTTTATACTGTCGGATATCTAATATTATATACTGACTATAATTTAATATTATATGTTGTCTAGAGTCAAATAATACATTCAATTACTTGTATTACAGTCACACAAAGAAATGTATTCTTAAAATAAGAATATAATCCCTGGCTGTTGAAATCAAATCAAATCATGTGTTACGTAAACTGGAAGATGAAATATAATTGTCCTCTCGCTTCCCATCCCCACCCGCCCATCCTACCCCCCACAACATGGGCATCGATCCTCACATGATCCTATAGTGTTCCTCAAGAACGCCCCCCCCCCACTGCCAAAAGGTGCTCCGCCCCTCCCACCCCACCACCCCTGACTTAAGTGACGCGTCACATAATGTCACAAGGCAAGTGCTCTGGCTTCCATCCTGTCTGTCTTTCAGAGAGACAGAGAGAGACAGAGAGAGAGACAGGGAGAGAGAGATAGACGATTGGCAGACGGGAAAGAGAGAGAGAGAGAGAGAGAGTCACTGAATGTTACATGAAGGCCACGTGACAGTGGAGATCTCCTCCTCCCCTCCTCCTCCCCATACTCCTTCCTTTCACGTCTTCATTTGAGAAGATGCTCTGGGGAAAAACTACAACTGAACAACAACGTTATTTGAACTGGTCGTTTTTTCTTGTTCCAGCGATTGGTTCTCTGGTTCTTCTTCTTTCAAGTGAATTAACGTGGCGTTTTATACTGCGCGGTGGTTGATGAGTTAAGTATAGACGTTTAGCCAAAATGCGCGTGTGATCGGTTTAACGTTTCGGCAGCTTATCGTCAAGCAGCTGATTTATGAACACACACACACATAACATACACAAACAAACATATGCTTGTTTTGCTAGTTTACTGCGTTGCTATGGCGACGCTGCGCTCATCAACTATTTCATCGAAGTGTGTATTTTTACATCGGCCCTGTGGCTTGTCAACAAATGTCTATCTATAAGTAAATACAAGTGTTTTACAGTTTCACCCTGGGCTACATAAAAGCCCGACTCACACACAGAAATCGTTTTTTTCCCCTGAAGTTGAAGGTAAGTTGAAACTAACGTAGGACGTAATAATCGTGTATAGAGAAGGGGGCGACTGTGGCAAATAAGATTAGATAACTGTGGGGCGCAATACTCTTCTGTATAAAAAGGAGCATCTGTAACATTTGATAAAGATCTGATAAAAGTTTGTAATTACGGTACAACCCTGATTTTTAAATGGCCTTCTGATTTGACGGGACACACACACGCAGTGATCTTCATAATAATAATCATTAACAATTAATTCATTTAAACATTATTTCCTCATAACAGGGTTTTTTTTAAATTGTTAATCGCGGCCCAATTATCTTTTTTAAATATTTACATCTACTTAGTGACCCCCTAATATCTATATCCCCTTCACTGGCCTATATATTTTAACATAAAAAGGATATGAAACTCCACAGTTTTCGAGTCCATTCCCGAGGGCTGTATGTCTCGTTTGAATAGTAAGAAATGTCTGTTTGGGCTAAGTATAAGGTTGCCAGACGTCCTTTTTAGCCCTGTGTCCTCCGTCCGGCAGGCAAAGCTAAACGCCCTTTAAAATATCCGGCTTTTGTATGCCTAAGGTTTTTAAAATCCTTAGTGCACTTTTTATGTTAATGGGCTATTTAGGCCTACTGTAAAAAAATTATGGGTAGAGTAAAGCAAAACACTGGACTATTTAGCCGGAATAGTAATGAATTGGAGGAGCAGGGGTCGGCAACCTAAGGCACGCGACTTGGCACGCAGAGCGGTTTTCAGTGGCACGCGATAGTCCTCCAAGAGGTGTTTTTTTTATTGATTAAAAAAACATTTTCAGGTTCTGAATGAGGAAAGCCATATGCTATTCTCAACTGCTAGGGATTCACTCTTTTACTTTCAGCTTATGGTTCAACTTACACTTGTGAACAGATTTTATCGCACATGAAATCTATTTTACGCATAGGCTACAAAGAGTTCATTTGACTGCACATGACCGCTCATTAATTTATACAGATTAATTACATTTAAAAGCGTTTTTATGCTCATCTTTTTTAATTAAACATAAGTATAAGTAATTATTAAAAAAAAATATTTGTATTATTAATTTAATAAATATTAGAGACTTATTTAATAAAATATAGGCTAAACTCCTAAAATGGACAAACCAACATGTAATGCAGGAAATGTTTATTTATAATTTTTTTTTACGTAGGCTACATTATTTTAATCCTCTAATAATTAAATCTTGTAATAAATACCATAATGTTGGATAAAGAAATAATTATTAGTCAGTAATATTTGTTATATTAAAATACATAACTATAGCATTAACTGTTTAAACGTTGTTCTATTCTATCATGGCATCTACTTCTGCTTGAAAGTTTGTGCAATAGTTCCCACATGGTGCACTTATCTCAAGGCATTTTTTATCAGGGAAGATCAGGTAAGTGCCTAGTCAAGCATTTAGTGTGGCTTTAAATGCTGAGCTATCTGTATAGATGTGGATGGCTGTATCTGTATAGCTTTCGATGGTTTCTAGTGCAACTACTTTAAGTTCTAGCGGGCTAGATGTTTTGGTTAGGCTTTTGTTGTTCAAAGAGGTTTTAATTCTTGGTTGCCTTTGTCTTCCACCGGGGGGTAAAAGCGAATGTCTTGTAATTGGTTCTCGGTTTTGGGGGAGGTGGTGTTTTTGTTGTAGTTCGTCTGCTATTTGCAATAGGGACTTGTTTCTTTTTTTGGGCTGTTCTGTTGCGTTCAATAAGTATTTTGTTTGGGTGGTCATTCTCCAGTCTTTTGTACCATTCGAATGCTTCTAAAGCTGCTCTGTCTCGTCTTAGTTGCAGTGGCTCAATGTTTGAGTCTATTTCACACGCTGCTGTGGGTTTAAATCTCATACTCCCACTGATGAGGCGCAGGGCTTGGTTCTGTATTGTGTCTATTGTATTTAGCTGTGTCCGGTTGGCTGTTGTTTGTAGGGGCAGGCAGTATTCTAGGGCTTATGTATAAATTCCTTTAAAGTGTTTTTTTCTGCCCCCCATGCAGTGCTGGATAGATGTTTTATAATGTTTAGCCTTTTTGAAGCTTTTTCTTTTAAGTCAGCCATGAAGTTTTTTAAGGAGAGTTTTTGATCAAGTTTCACGCCCAGGTATGTTGGGTTTTGTTCTTTTTTTTTAACAGGATAGAATCTAGTTTTAGGTTATATATTCTTGTGGCTGTTTTTTTGCTGTGGCTAAAGATGGTGTACACTGTTTTTTCTTTATTTATATTCATTTTCCAAAGCTTAGTATAAGTTGAGATAGTGAGCAATGCTTTGGTTATAGTTAAAACTGGATATTTTTCTGTTGTCCAAATTAGAAGGTCATCTGCATACACTGCTTTTTTTTACTGTGATGAGATCAAGTAGGTCATTGATGAATATTAGGAAGAGTGTGCATCTAAGGGCTGAGCCTTGAGGGAGTCCTTCCTCCGGGGTCTTTTTGTCAGAAATTACTCCTTCAAAAATAGTCTGGATGGTTCTGTTTTGGAGGAAGGCCTTTATCCACTGATACATTTTTCCGTGTATTCCCATCTTCCTCATCTTCATAAACAGTCCTAATCTCCATAATCTGTCGTATGCTTGATGGAGGTCGATGAAGACAGCGGTGATATGTTTGTTGTTTTGGAAGCCTTCTACTGTTTCTTGCATGAATCGGTACATATGGTCTTCAGTTCTGCTTGCTTTCCTAAATCCTGCCTGTGTCTTGTGCAGTGATTTTGTGCGCTCCAGCCACCAGTATAACCTAGAGTTGACCAATTTTTCAGATAATTTGCCTATTGTTGATGTTAAGGAAATAGGTCTATAACTTTTTGGATCATCGGTGGTTTATCTTTCTTGGGTATAGGTATGATACTTGCTGTTTTCCATTCTTTTGGCAATGACCCTGTCATCCAAGTAGTGTTGATGTATTTTAGTAAAACTTTCTTAGCTGTGTGGCCAAGTCCCTGTAACATTTCATTTGTTATTCTGTCAGGTCCTGGGGACTTCCTAGTTTTGAGTTTTTTTAGAGCTTCATTTAGTTCTTGTTGTGTAAACGGTGTTTCAAAAGTGTTTATGTTGGCTGATGGACTTTTCTCTTGTTTTTTCAATAGTTTTTGAAAGGTTTTCTCCAGGTGCTGTCTCGGCTGTGTTTTGTTTGTGCTTGCAAAATGTTTGTTGAAGATCTCAGCTTTTTTCTTGTTCTTTGTTGTTAGGGATTTCCCATGGGTCATGGGCCTTGGGTTGCTTTTAGTCTTGTTGCCTGCTAACTGATGTAGAAGTGTCCATGCCCTGCGTCCATCCTTTCTGAGGTCAAGGTGTTCACATATTTTGACCCACTTAGCTTTTTGTTGATTTTTATGTAATATCTGATTTTAGCTGTCAGTTTGTTGTAGCTTGTTTTATTTTCTTTTGAAGGGTATTTTTCAGCCTTCTCTCTAGCTTTGGCTCTATTTTTTACTAAGGATTCTAGCTCTGGGGTCCAGAATGATGAGTAATTTTTTGTATTGCCGCGAGGAATATGTTTTTTCAGCTGCTCTGAGAATTATGTTTACAATGTGTGAATAAGCAGTAGTATTTAAAGACTACCCTGGAATGCTTGACAGTTCTGAGTCTATTTTTTGGGCATATGTGGTCCAGTTAGCTTTCTTGTATTTCCAGAAAGTTTTTTTCTGTGTCTTGCATCTACCTGATATTCCTATGTTGATTAGGATGGGTCTATGGTCACTGCCCACATCATCGAGCACTGTATATGTGTGTTGATTTATGATGTCTGTTGATATTAGTGTCACATCTGGTCTGCTGGTTGTATTGTGTGCCCTGTGTAGAAAGGTTGGTGGAGAATCCTTGTTTTGTAGTAGGTGAAGGTTTGTTGAGTTGACAATATCATCTAGGTCTTTTCCTCTGTTGTTGTAGCTTGAGTAGCCTAGGGTTGGTGTATGGGCATTAAAGTCTCCTGCAATAATTGTTCTAGTGTGGTGGGGAGCTGTATGTCAATTCTTGCAGTTGACGATGGGGGGCAATACATATTTCTTAGTGTGTGCTTCATTCCTCTTCTCCAAAGAACTATGTCTTGTATGTCAATGTCTGAGCAATTGTTGTTGTTTGTTACTTCTGCTTGGGTGTCATTTCGGATGAGTGTCATGATTCCTTGACATTTAGTGCAGTTGCATTTATATTGAGTGTATCCTGTGATGTTGACTTTTTTATGGGGGAGTAGTGTCTCTTGTAGTAATACGACGTGTATCTCATGCTTGTGAAGTAAGTGTTCTAGATCAGTTCTTTTGTTTTGTAATCCTAATATGTTCAGTTGTAGAATATTTAGGTTGGTGTTTCCAGTCGCTGACTTATCACAGGCAGCCCTGGAAGAAACTGCCGTGCGCAGACCTTTTACGGGGCGACGTCTGAGCTCGTATGGTTTTTTCTTAGGTTTCTCTGGCATTGTTATTCTGGGGTTTCCTTTGCGCCTTTTTCAAACCCCGCATTTCAAGAGAGTTTTCGGTTCTGTGCCCAGCACCTGTGAGTTGTACTCCGGGATCGGGCTGCATTGAGTCAGGGCTGAGTTGTACCGAGGTGGGGCTGGCCTATGGTCCAATCTCCGCCATCCAATGAGCTCTCCAAATGTTTTTTTAGATTCTGGGAATACTTAGTGAAATTGTCACATCCTGGATCCAGGCCCCTTCACGACTTTACACCCAGTCATCCCCATGCTACCAACACCAGAGCTCCCCAGCAGGGGTTGCGGAAAACCTCTATCCAGTGTAGTGCAAACTGGACCTCTGTCAAACAGCACCACAAAGGGGGGTACAAGTTTTACGTGCCCGGGTTATACCCAATGCACAACCCACTATTAGTCGCCTGTTACGACATGCAAGTGGGGCTAGCAGTGGGGTTATTCTTTCACCTGGTCATTTCCAGGACCCTGATACCCACACGGGGGAGATAATTAAGCCGTTTTATTTAAGCTAATATTTTTTTATTTTTTTTTATAAAAGAATAAATGACTTACAATTTGTAAATGTGAAATTATCAAAATGTAAAAAGTATTTGAAAATTATATAAATATTACTTAACTAAGAATTTATATGTATATTTTAAAACATTACATTAACTACACAGTTTGTATGATTACAACGTATCTATTCCGCTTAACAATAACAATTGTTTCCTTTTTATGACAAAATAACACATTAAAAGACTTCTCAGTTAAACTGAGATCATGCTATAAATAACATTTGCAGGTGTTAGGTCCTCATCTTGACCAACAAATAATAATGTTTATACAATAATTATCATGTATTTGAAAGTTTAATAATACCATTGTATTTGATAGACGAGAAAATATATAGGATGATAATCAACAAGCACGTTAATTTTGTATGAAATATTACGCTTTAACGATTTTCTCTATCATTGATCTGCTTTGCTTTTGATCTAGGTCTTGCTACGGAGTTAGATAAATTGTCATATAAAAATAATTTTATAAAAGTATAACAGAGCAGGTTGACTTTTAGGCTGTTGGCACGCTGAATGATTTAGAAATCCTAGTTTGGCACACTGTTAACGAAAGGTTGCCGATCCCTGAACAGTCTTATACATTTGTGCTTGCTAACGAAGATCTTCTGTGTCGTAGAAATTGTTGCATTTGGAAAAAAAAATGTCAATTGAATTTATATGTCATTTTTTTTTCCAATTTTTTATACAAGACTTTTTCTTGCTTAATTTACTAATAGATAATTATTGGCAGCCATTGTTGTAAAATTGTACTGATTGCTGGTTAAATCTTCATTCAATTGAAACAAAAATTAATTATTTAAATGAAACACTCAATGTGTCCTCCTTTTGATACCCATGTGTCCTCTTTTGTCCTCCTTTTTGTCTCAGTGTCCTCCTTTTGGTACCCATGTATCTGGCAACCCTTGCTAAGTATGACTTATAGTTTGAAATTTTCTAGGTTGTTTTTTTGTTGTTGTTGTTGTTTTGTTGTTTTTGCCGGTATGGGGTATAGAACCGAGACCCGCCATGTGTAAAACGCTGGGATATAATATACAATACTCGATTCTATGTAAAATAAATGTTGTTGATTTGTTGTTGTTGTTTTCAGGAGGGGTGCGTTATATTAAGACCAAAATGCATTCTCTTATCGTATGATTTAAAAGCGCACCTTCAAAAAATAAAAAAAGTATATTTTTTACGCATGATGTAGTTTTGTTCCAGTCTTGCATTTTGATAACATCATATTGCTGTGTATTTTTTCCAGACCAGTTCGTATAACCCATTCCACGCCCTGGATGCCATAGAAAGATATAAATGTAAACAGAATTTTAAAACAAAAATGTTAACAAGTACAGTTTAATGCTCACCCTCATAAATAAAGTGATTTATTACAACAGTTCATGTCTCTTTAATTTTACTATCATCATCATCTGTCCTTTGTATTCCTTGTGGAACATAGGGCCTATGTCAAAGCACACCACTCTCCACGGTCTCTTGCTAGTCGCTTCAATTCTTCCCAACTATTTCCAGTTCTTCCAGTTTCATCCAATATGCTTCGTCTAAATGTTTGCTTGGGTCCTCCTCAATGTCGCTATATACTATATACACTTGCTGTATTATTTTACTGACGTAGAATTTTAACGAACAATGAATTCTTTAGATCTTTACTTTTCTTTCTCGAAGTTGATCTGAGTAACTTTTGAGTTTCATAAAATATTTTCTGTTCAATTGGTGGGCGTTTTTTTTTTAAAAATCTTTTATGTAACAGACGCTTCTACTATACATACTATTATCTTAAGATTTACAAGACACGCATTTAATGAATAGAAATTCCAGCAGTCTTGATTTTAAAGAGGTTTCGGAAATCAATAATTGAGTTAAAAAGTATATATATTAAAAAAAACAAGCGAAATAATGAGTATAATTGGTTTTAATGGCGAAATTTTGAAATGTGTGTGTTTGTGTGTGTTTGTGTCTTTCTGTCTGTGTCCTTGTCTTTGACTGCTATGTGTGTGTGTGTGTGTGTGTAAGTATGTATTTATGTCTGTATGTGTGTTCTACTTGTAAGTGTACTTCTGTGTATGTATGTGCGTTTGTGTGTGTGTTGTGTGTTTATGCTTGTGTGTATGCGGTGTGTGTGTGTGTGCAAGTAAGTCTCTATGTACGTTTGTAGAGGCTATATATTATGTGTTTATGTAGTGTATGTAACAGAGGTATTTATCTCAAAGACAAATTCATCGTTCAGCCAAAGATCTACAATTGTACAATAATTATACAACAACTCAACTGTAGTCCAAGTCATTCAAGCACACTTCCGTCTATTTAAACAAACTTACGCTCGCTGCCACCATGTTCTATGAATCTGTTTCTGGGTCAAATTAACCCCCCACCCCCCTCGAGATTGAGATCTCTCTGAAATGTTGCCCTTGGCAACCAGCGCAGCATCCACTCACCGGACGGACTGGGCAAGTGTATTATTGAAACATAGAGTGTCCTTCATCTTGACATGATTACTTATATTGTCAATGTGTGTGTATGACGGGCGGACCCAGCACCATCGGCCCTTTGGCTGTTGCTTCCAAAACGCTTGATAGATTGACTGACGCTATTCGGGCATGCCAGGGAATAGGGATATGTATTATTCAAAGACATGGTATCGTATTAGATCGGGTAGTCATTTAGAGATGTGAATTTTAATGTGTCAATAATCTAAGGGAAGTCCTCAATTGACAACATCGTTTACAGGTAACTGCATTACAATATGTCACACTACGTTTCATAGTAATTTGGCTTTAAGTGACAAGGGTAACACCTCTACAACCCCGAAACTATGAAACAGATTATTATCATTGTATACATTCTTCCTCATATCGTCCTTGTTTATTACAATAGGTTGTTAGTAATTATACGTAATATAGTTTTATGCATTAAAGAGAGATAAAATGTATGTAACTGTATATCAAGCTTATGCCTTGTTTATTACAATAGGTTGTTAGTAATTATACGTAATGTAGTTCTATGCATTAAAGAGAGATAAAATGTATGTGACTGTGTATCAAGCTAATGCCTTGTTGCCTTTGCACAATCTAGACAGATGGGTGAGGTGGCTGAGAGGCAGCGAGTTAGGCTAGCGTCATGATTATGCCTAGGATTTGTTCCCGGGTCTGGAGGGTGTCCCCTTAATCTACCCAGCTCTTCTGATGGGTACCTGAATTTAGCAAAGTTAAGGTGGCTGGGAAATTGTGCTGGCCTAACAATCCCTTAGTATGCCGTGGCCACAGAAACTCGTTAACGCTGCTTCACCAGCCTTACGAAAAGTAATTTATATTTATCTACATTATAGTTTTTCTTTCTTTTGATTGTTTCACTTATATTTCTACAATGTGTGCGTGTGTGTTTATGTGTTTGTGTACGTGTCTTTTATTTCGATCAGACTATTTTTGTTGTACTAAATTGAATAAGTCACAGTTTCACTCTTTGGAAAGATAAATGTCAAGTCAATATTACATCATCTGACGTGAACTGGGGGGGGGGAAGATCTATGTTGAAGCACACACACACACACACACACACTTACACACACACATAATGAGCGAGAATGGCGTACGCCATCATAAACACCGCCCAGCAAATTAACCAATCAAGACGTCAGGTTTCCCCCACGTGCTGACGTAGGCTATGCACGAGAAGAGCGTGACAACATGGCGCCCAAAACAAATTTATCGGCTTCCACCCACGTTCAACAGTGATATTTTTATGAGTGAATTTCGTGTAGCTCTCCCCTCCCCCCCCGCCATTTTTTAACATTTTTATCGGGTTGCAAAAAAAAAAATATGTCTGTTTGCAATAGTTATAATAAAACGTGTTTTTTTTTTTATATATTTCGAAATGTTATCCTGGGGCGTGAAAACATAAATTTTTATTTAGCCAACATTTTATTTTACGAACGGTAACTAGATATCTAACTGAATGCATATAAATAAATATGAAGTTTTTATTATTTTGATTTATTATTTAGTTTTATTGTTTTTCAAGGAAAGTAAAGTTCTCTTCGGACCAAACTGATCATAGGGCTGCGTTACTGGATACTTTACTTTACTTTTTTACTTTTAATAAAAGTTCACATGAATTGACGCACTCTGAACGGAACACCTTGTTGAACTTTGGCCAAGACATAGTTTATTATTTCTCTTTTCAATACAAAGTCGTATAAATCTAAAAGGGTAATTTGATAAAAGTATTAAATAAAACAAGAACCGTCGTTGGCGTTGCTGTTTCAGTCAAATGAAAGTAAAAGTTTCTCGGTTGATATGTTGGGTCACGGTGACCGTGCCGGCAGCGCGTTCGACCTACGTACCGAAGGTCCTGGGTTCGAATTGCGGAGAAAGCTAGAATTTTTTCCCTGCACCCTAGGGTGTCCCAGCTCTGTTGGGTACCTGACATTAGTTGGGATAAAGTAAAGGCGGCTGGGAATTCATGTGATCAAATTGGTTCGACGGGTACTTTACTTGACTACTGTTGATAAAGATTGCCCTAGAGTCCTAGAGCATAGTTTCTCAACGGGGGCGTTATCGCCCCCCGGGGGGCGGTGAGAGGCTTTAGGGGGGCGCTGACATTCCCGGGGGCGATTGGGGGGCGGTGAAGGGCAAGGGGGCGATACAAATGTACCTGATATAATTAGAACACCTCAGCTATTTGAATCGATAAGTTTTTGGATGAAATATGATGTAAACGCAAGTTCTGCTAAATATCTGATATCCCCCAACATTAGGCATACACATTATTAAACTAATAAGAAATAGGAATCGCAATGACTTTTCGATGAATTAGGGGTCAGTATTTGGCAAATATGGTATGCGGCCGTCTGGTCCTATTGTTGGTTCACCGGCCTGTCAACCCTGCTGACCGATTACTGTCGTCCTAACGTATACTAATATTAAAGATATTTTGATCTCAGTTTTACCGAGATGTCCTTTATTTCATTCATAGAGGAAATATGCATATTATCGTTAAGAGATATAGATTCGGAGTAATCATACAAACTGGATAGTTATTGTAATGCTTGAAAATATACATATAAATTCTTTAGTCATATAATATTTATATAATTTTCAAATTAAATACCTACTTTTTACAGTTTGATCGTTTCAGAGTTTTAAATGTAAGCCAATAATTTTTGTATGAAAGAAAAAAATACAGAAATATTAGCTCAAATGTAACGGGTTAATTATCTCCCTTTTATTAACAAATGTTTCCACATTTGATTTAAAAGTGATGCCCAAAAAGTTATGTTTGGTAATATAACAAATATTACTTTTTTTTTTCTTTATATACATTCAACATTATGGTATTCAAAACAAGATTTAATTATTAGAGGATTAAAATAATTTACGTTAAACAGTTGTAAATAAACCTTTCCTTCATTAAATGTTTTGTCCATTTAAGGAGTTTATATTTTAAACATTAATAATTACAGAGATTAGGCCTACATGATATAGATCTAGTGTTATTAAATAAGCTCCTATATTTATAAAATTAATAATACAAATAAATTTATAATTTTGTTTTAGAATTAATTATAGGCCTATTTATGTTTAATTAAAGTTAAGTTGCGGGGCGGTGAGCGGAAAAAAATTGTCTAAGGGGGCGACGAGCCGAAAAAGGTTGAGAACCTTATGCCCTAGAGAAAACCCTTTACAACAGAAACATAACGAAGAGTGAGTTATCGTGCCAAACACTCATTCGGTTCCACCAGACACTGACAACAGAAACTGCCTCTGTTTACTTGGGTTCATTTCAAGCTTAGATTGAAACATTTTCACTTCAGTTTGTGGGCCTCCTATCAGTTGTAACATTGTTTTTATTTCCCAAGAGAACCCATTTCTTGTAGTGGAATGAATATACATAATTACCGTGATTTTTTATATATATATGTTTGTATATTTATATGTAGGCCTACTATATTTATATGTTTCTTTCGCTATAGGCTCCTATGCCATTTGACCGATCGGCACAAAAGTTAAATGTATAAATTGGAAACGTCCTCCAAAAATAATTTGTATTATATAAACAATATTGCTTAATTCGTTAATTTAAAAACAACAAACTTAGACCTATTACTAATCACCGTTATGCTAATGTTCGCTACTTTTTAATACAATAAGCTTGACAACAATTCTTATGCATGTTCCAGGGCCAGAAGAACGTAAACAATAAAAAAAAAGGAATAAAAACTAAATACCGAACGATACGATGTCACTACAGTTTTATTGTAAATTTGTTTGTTTTTTTTTCTTTCTCTTTTAACAAAACACATTGTAAGTATTCGTTTCTCCGTCATTTTGACGGGCATAACCACTAGTTGTTTAATATTAACTCTTACAGTCCCGGGCGCGTATATCGCGGAACTGGAGGCAGCATAGATAGAAGTAGGTCAGTACGGGAAGGGTTAACTTAATTTACAAGTTTCATATGTCTCGCTCGTTTTTCTTGTTAAGTTACATTAAGGGTGTCAGGATAGTGAGGGGGCGTTTTACCTCCAAGGGGCGTTCTGCCCCAGTCTACCATAACTTGAAGTTTTCGTTTTCATTTTCGAAATCGATCAATTAGATGTTTCTCTTCACAAAAAACAACAACATATAATTATAATGGTTTTAAATGAAAACTTACAATCTTGTGTTCTTTACTTTTTTTTTAAATCTGATTAAAAAAACAATTTCTTTCGGGCCATTTCGGTGCATAATGTTAGTAAAGTAGAGAGGTAGAGAGGTAGTGAAGATGTGTGAGGTAGTAGAGGTAGTGAAGTAGTGAAGAAGGGACGTAGTGAAATAGTAAAATTGCGAGGTAGTGAGGGTAGTCAAGCTGTGAAGTAGGTAGGTAGTGAAGTAGTATTGAAGTTGTGAAGTAGTGAAGTAGGGAGGTGGTAAATTAGTGAAGAAGTGAGGTAAAGAGATAGTGAAGTAGTGAAATGGTGAACTATTGCGATAGGTGGTGAAGTGGTGAAGTAGTGAGACAGTGATAAAGTAAAGGGGTAAAGTGATGTTTTTCAACAGTATTAGTACCCCCCGGACTAGGGGGTCGTCAACCTACGGCACTCGTGCCAGACATGGCACGCAGGATAGGGCAGGATGACTTTTAATTGTTGGCCCGTTTAATGACTTTAAATCCTACTTAGGTACACTGTGATCTAAAGGCTGCCGACCCCTTCCATAGAACATTGGGTTTAATATATTTAGAAATCTATGGTTATTATCTTTAATTTGGTTGTTGTTGTTTTTTTTTGTTAAGTTTTTTTTTCTGATTGTTTTGCTTTGAGTCAACAACAACAAAGGTTCAACTTATTTTTTCAACCAACCACTGAATCGCATCCTTTGTCAGTTTAAACGCAATACGCCTGTTGAGAGAAAACCTAGAAACAGCATGTGTTAATTAGATCTACAAGTCAGTACGCCGAAACTTTTCACTGGCTGCCCAAAGGATTGCCAGACGCGTTTTTACTATCTTCCTGCACAAATTAAAAGACGTCAATTAGAACGGCTGTTGCTGAAAGGGTAAGGGTGGGGTGGGCAGTGAGTTAAGTATGTTCTAGCAGTCCCTGCTCAAGCTTGTCCTTGCGTCATCCCGATCCTGCAGCCTTCTGGGAATTTGCCCTTCCGCCCAAGGTTGTCGTATTTTAAACATAATATGTTTATCGCATCATATATCTTATACGTTACACAGGCTCCTTAAGTACGGAAGATTTTAGCGTTTGCATTCTGGGTGAGGGAGAACACAGAGGCCGAGCAGGAGCTCGATCGTTTGGCGTACCAAAGGTCCTGGGTTCGAATCCTGGTGAAGGCTAGGATTTGTTCTTGGGTTTGGAGGGTGTCCTTGAGTCTACCCAGATCTGGCACCTGACTTTAGTTGTACCAAAGTAAAGGCGGCTGAGCATCGTGCTGGACACACAATCCCCCTAGTATGCCGTGGCCACAGAAACTGGTGAACGCTGCTTCACTGGTCCCATGGTTCAATTCGGTAAGACGGGATACTTTTGCTTTACTTTATTCTCGGTTGGTGGGGGGGGGGGGGGAAGCTTATCAATCAATAACGTTTAAAGCAATATCAGTGACGTGGCGGTGAAGTGATGATAATAGTAATCTAAAACTAGGAATGTCTGGGAGAAACATTCTCCTCCCCCCCCCCCCCTCCACTCCTCTCACTATAACTGTTGTTATGGCGACGATAGTCCATTGTGACCGATACTGTACAAATAAATCACACAGACCAATTGAATGAACAATAAAGTTTCATTTTTATAACAACAATAACACACAAAAAAAGCTTTACATGGAGAAAGTTATAAATACAATAATTCAAGTCAGTATTGCACAATCGAGAATGACGTGACATTAAAGAAATTAAACTTGACTACCGATATTATTCTCAATTATTATCCAACTCAACTTATCTTATATATTACAGACGCTCCCTCTATAAAGAAGATTATTGCACCCTACGCTCATCCGTGGTCCGCGTCTAGTCTTGCATTTTTATTAATTTTTTAAATTATGTTAACGTACTAGTTTTCCTGGTTTGTTCATTAAACCCATTCCATGCCCGAATGCCACTCGGGAAGAAAGAGTATTCATATGCATTTGTTCTAGCATTAGTAAAGTATATGTGTCCTTTTGGGCATTGCAACAATTTGTTATTGGGTTGTATTTCTAAATTAGAGTTTAATGTCTTATGTATTTTTACTACTTTACTCTTTGTCCTTCTGTCTTCTAGTGTTTCTAGGTTTAGTGATTTGACTAATGGTGTTATACTTGTCAGTCGTGAATATTTGCTAGTAATGAGCCTTGCAGCTCTTTTATGAATTTGTTTTAATCTTTTAATGTTTTCTTTACACACACATAGTCTACATAAAAATAAATCTGAGTGAAACTACATGTAGTTAGGGCAGCCAGCAACCTAAGATCATTTTATCCTAAACAAACACACACACACACATTTAACATAAATAACATATTGTATCGCTGTACGCGTTTAAGATATTGACTCACTTTAATTATGGGTCAGAGGTTATTTGTGTATGCGTCGGAAATTATTTGTGTATGGTTCAGAGATTATTTGTGAATGGGTCACAGACTATTTTTGTATGGTTCAGATATTATTTGCGTATGGGTCAGAGGTAATTTGTATATGGTTCAGATATTATTTGTGTATGGGTCAGAGGTAATTTGTATATGGTTCAGAGATTATTTGTGTATGGGTCAGAGGTAATTTGTATATGGTTCAGAGATTATTTGTTTATGGGTCAGAGGTCATTTGTATATGGTTCAGATACTATTTTTGTATGGTTCAGAGATAATGTATGTATTGTTCAGAGATTATTTGTGTATGGGTCAAAGGCCTAGACAACACGGCGTTATGCATTTTTGTCTAGATCTAGTGTTGTTCTTATTTTTTAAAGAAAGTCCAATCTGGCAGTTTCTGTGTCCTAGCCTATACTATACAAGAGTGAACTAAATTTGTATTGGTTCGTACAGCAGTTAAATTTTATCCAGTATCGTTCTTTACTTAATGGTTCATTATCTTCTATTTTTGTAAACAGTCGAAAACACAGATTCAACTTGAAAATAGTCGAGTATATAAACTGAATTAATTTTGTTTATATATATTCCAAGTGGATACAGTCATTCATTCAAGTTGAATACTGAAGTCCCGTAACATAATAATTATATTTTGTAACATTATTATCTTGGTAAATGGCGCTTTACTTCCGGTTTCGGCCTCTACATTATTGATATAGAGCAGGGTTCGGCAACCTAAGGCACGCGTGCCAGAATTGGCAAGCAGAACGATTTTCAGTGGCACGCGAGAGACCTCCAAGAAGATTTAAAAATACAAGTCTAAGCAACGTACGTCAACATAACTAATTCGTGCTGCGTGACGATCTACATAGGAATCACACAGGACGTCGACTGTTTTAATCCAGAAATGTGTTTATGCAAAGCTCTCATCATCTGTGATTGAATCTATTCTTAAGATAGTCAATTTTAAAGTTTCTGAAGTCTCTTCTTGAAGATAGTGATACGGAGTTTAGGTAAAGTCTTGGATAGATTCGTTTCTTGACTGGAAACAATTAAGGTGTTTCAAGATGAAAAAATAACATTGCCGGTTTGAATGAGGAGAACTGAATGTTTAAACCGATGTTTCTGAATGTCATGGCCACACATTTCAGTGAGTTGAACTTAGATTTATAAGGACGTGGTCGAAAAGCACTTGAAGTCATGGACCACTCGAAGGGATTAGCCTTAAAACTGGACATATGTTGCCGTGAAATCAATTTCAAAACATTTAACTCTTTCTCTGATTCAACGCTAAGTAAGATAGATGAGAGTTTTCAGAATTACATTGAAACATTCATTTTGGACTTTTCTAAACAAATGTACGCCTTTCAAATTCATGGTCTCCTGTTTCCATACCACATCATGCCATGCTGTCTTGATCTCACTGCAAACTGCTTAGATCTGGATCTTTTTATTGTGGAAGGAAATTGCCTTTTTTTTCATTTTAAACATCCGAAACATTGGCTTCGAAATGTGACGATTTTTTGGAAAATCTATAAAGAAGCTGCTTAGGAAAGTCATCTGTTATCAACTGCAAGGCATTCGCTCTACTTTCAGCTTTGGTTTAATTTACACTAGTGAACATATTTTATCGCGCATGAAAGCTAATTACATTCAAAAGAGGTTTTATGCTCATTTCTCTTAATTAATCATAAATATAATTATTTCTAAAACGAATTTGTTTGTTTTATTATTGTAATAAATATAACAGCTTATTTACTAGCATTATATTCTGTAATTGTTGTAGTTATTAATGTTTAACAGAAAATAAACTCCTTAAATTTACTTTATTAAAGCAGAAAATATTTATTTACAATGTAAATAAATTTTATACATCTAATTACATGTGGAAGAAATAATAATTTATACCTAACACCAGGGTTGTTAATATTGCAATATTGTTTTGGTATTGGTAGTATTGCCAATACTTTTTTAAGTATTGGGACGATATTGCAATACTTCTTGGAATTTGATATTGGTATTGGTATTGCCAATAATTATTTTTGATATTGGTATTGATTTTTAACCAATACTAAAAGCAATATTCAATAAATTCTCTACAACATTGGTTGTGAATAAAGTAGTTTTATGTCTAAAATTATTCTTGTAGTTGGCAGCTGGGGCACCTGTAAGGGTTGACCTCTTAAGTTAGGCTAACACTAGTTATATTAGAACAACTCGTTCGGTATCACTAGCATCAATTTTGAAGGATTTAACTTAAGGGAGATAATTAACCATTTTTCTTTGCGTTAATATTTCTAATATGTTTTTTTTTTTTGGTTTTCTTTTAAAAAAATTAATCGCTTACAATTTATAATTTTAAAATGATCAAAATATAAGAAATAGTTAAAAATTATATAAATATAATATGAAAAGAATTTATATGTAAATTTTTATACATTACATTTACTATCCAGTTTGTAAGATTACTACGCATCTCTTCTACATAATTGTATTGATTCTTAATGCAACGGAGACATAAATGTACACTTATCACAGTAATGCTGAGATCAAATTATAAAGAAGTTATATTAATTATACTAGATTAATATTTAGACAACTAGCCTAAATTCAAATGTTGATACAATAACCAATAATGTGTAAGTTGAATAATTAAATTGTGTATTCGCTATTGACAAGTCTTAATGAGGCGTGACCTTTTCAAATGGAAGAGATCATGCGATTCCGGTTCTATTTATAAATTATTTTAGGCATTTCGTAAACAAAAAAGCATGCTTTTGCTGGTGTTTGACAATCTATTTTAACCTCGATGGCCAGTTCTACTAGTCTTTTAGAAATATACAAAGGCTACATGACTAGTTATATGAAGAATCCGTTTTAAACATCAAAACTGAGTAGGCGATAATTAATATTCAAAGTGTTAGTTGCGCTATGTTGATTTAGCTTTGTTTTTTAAATAAATTAGTCAAGAGTTGCGCCATTGGTTATTTAAAAAACACAATGCGTAGATTCATGAAAACATAAAACGAAAATTCTTTTGCATCAAGCAATACGTTTAAGATTATAAATAGGTGATTCTTCACGTCTGCCATTCACAATCCATTGTTTTCTTTTAGCAACATCTTTTGGAAATAAAATAAAATGTAATCACCTACATGTTGTCGTACAACCATATCTATCTATGGTACAACCAGTAACGCAACGCACAGACATTTTTTAAAATTATTAAATGACCGAATGGAACCGGAAATGTTTTTCACTTCGACCTTTTATGCTTGCAAAATCGTTAAGACTTGTCAATGAATGGATTAAAAAAAGATGATAATAAATAATAACAAACAGGTTAATTTGTTATTAAATATAAAACGCTTTAATGATTTTCTCTATAACGCTCCTTTTCTTTTAGTCTTGGTCCTACTACGGCACTAAATTAATTGTCTTATAAAAACAATATAGTTGAGCTGTTTGACTTTCACGATGTTGGCACGCTGAAGGATTTAGAAATCCTAGTTTGGCACATTATAAGCAAAAGGTTGCCGACTCCTGGTATAGAGTATAGAATAGTATAGATTATATTCTTTAATAAATTAACCTTAAACATAACTGTTTCAAGAGTCCTGCCTATTCTGCTCATACCGGCAGTCAGTGACTAATTCCCACAACTTCTTGGCAATCAGCAGGTTATAAAATTTTAATGAGAGTTTCTCGAATGCCCGGTCGAAATTTAAAAGCAAATGACCAGGTTGGAAAAAAGAAGTTCATAATCTAGGTCAGATCTTAAACTACTAGCTTGGGATCTAAGTAAAGTATCTCGTCGGACCGAATTGATCCATAGGTCCGGTCAAGCAGCGTTTACCAGTTTCTGTGGCCACGGCATACTAGGTGATTGTGTGACTAGCACTATGCACAGCAGCCTATACTTTACCCGCAACTAAGATCAGGTACCCGTCAGAGCTGAGTAGACTCAGGGACACCCTCTAGACCCGGGAACAAATCCTAGCCTGCACCAGAATTCGAACCCTGGACCTTCGGTAGGCTGCCGCACAACCAACATGCCCCACTCACCCTTGAGACATAAAATGGTTGATTTGATTTTCGCCCCAAGATGATAATTTGTGATATTGTTGTCGTTTGCTTACACATTATATTATAGCAACGGCCCTCTACTGAAGATGTCACTATATTATAACAAATGGTGCGTTCATCCATATCTGTTATCTATTCATTATAGGCTGGTATCTGTGATATAAATCTTGATGGGTCACAAAGTATAAAATAACCGAGTCAAGGAAATATAATTTAGGAAACATTTTTCTTGGCCATTTATCGAATTTGTATTGTGTTTATTATTTGTGTATATTTTAAAATATTTAAAAAACGAACAAATATCACACCATATGTTCAGAATGTATCTAGTTGAAATTATTTTTTTTAATGTTCATTTTAACAAATTGTGACAAATGAAACCTCTTTTTTTTTAACATAAGATATTTTTGTATGTAATGTAAAAAAGAAATTTCAACACTGACGTTAAGATATTTTTTTTTAAATAGATCAATTTTCAAATGAAACAAAAATGTTATGTTGATGATTTTTCATTTTGTCATGAAACCTTGCAGGCGTGGATTTCATTTTGCGAAGGCGGGAAACTCGGTTCTTGAAAGGAGAAAATGTAAACATGTAGGTCAGCTTATGATAGTTTATCGTGATGTTTTTTTAGCAGGCGTAGGCAAAAGCTTCTCTAAGAGTCGCTTGCGGCTCTTCGTTGTGCTGCTTTTGGAGGAAAATTTGTATTATTTTTTTTATTTTTTATTTTATTAATGATACAGTTTTAAAAGAATAATTGTTTAATTATTTAGATACACTCTTGAATAATTTGTTTGTATATGTGTTGTCTTCTTTTATAGTTAAGACTCCCAGCCAACTCAGACAAAGAAGTTCTATCGTCACTTTTAAACACAAATTGAAAACACATTATTTTCATATTTACCTTCGTTAAACATTTGTTAGACCCATACTGTTTGACTTCTACATTAGTTCGATTAATGTTACATTTATTTGCTTTGCCCTATGTTTGCAAAGTTTATAAATATTAATTAGCTTTACCTTTTTTTTTAGCCTAGAGACTTATATCCGTGTTCTTGCCTGTTTTCTGCTCAATGTTATATGCGCTCTGAGCTTACATTACGTTTGTTGGCAGCGCTATAAGCTTTACAAATAGAATTATTATTATTATGTAACAGAAATTAATTAAATACATTTTTTAAACAATGTGTGTAATTAGTGGCTCTTTAAAGCAAGAAAAAATCGATATGCGTCTCTAATTAAAAGGTACAGTGAATGTTACCACAAGGATAGAACTAAAACTGTTTTGTTTCGCCCACCAAGCTGACACTTTTTAATTTCCACGGCCTTCATGTACTGACGTCAGAGGACCGTAACGTAGATTTTCTCCTTAAGATATAGGCCTAAGTCTTCAAAATGCTGACAATTAAAATGTTCCAATACATTTTATTTTACTGCTTCCCCCCCCTCCCCAACCACTAAAGGTGCCCGCCCCTCTGCATCATATCACAGCATTGCCCTGCTTATGAGATCTAGTGATTACAAGCTATTATAATCGATACAAATGTTAGGCCTAAGTCGGTCAAAGAGAAGAAAGTCAAGACACAAAAGAAAACGTTCTAAGGCAATTATGGTAAAACTGTAGCCCTTTAGAAGCAACACTACTCCTCTCTATTTAAATAGAAATCATTTGTCTACTCTACTCTTTGAGAACTTGCTTCAGATTCCTGAACGGCACAAAATGTCACGTGACACCATTCGCCCCGCCCCAATCTCTCAGAGAAAAATAAAAAACTAAAATCCGTCATGGAAATAATCAGCTACTCTGGAACTATATTTAGGACAGCAGGGTTTGGGAGAGCAGTGGGTAGGCGAGATATTTGAAATGGCTTGTATTACGCAGGTTAAACATTATTGCAACAATCAAACAAGACAAGAATTATAATTTGTCTTCGTTGTCTCAGCACTTGACTGTAGATGTGTAAGTTACAGAGAGAGTGAGTGTCGAGAATAAGGCGGGAAAAAGTGGTGCACTAAAGCACTTTAATAGAAATCTTATCTTATTTTATCTTATACATTACAGACGCTCCTTCTATAAAAAAGATTATTGCGTCCTACGCTCATCCGTGGTCCGAGTCTAGTCTTGCATTTTTATTGATGTTTTAAATGATGTTAAGTTACTGGTTTTCCTGGTTTGTTCAGGCAACCCATTCCATGCCCGAATGCCACTCGGGCAGAAAGAGTAAGATACTTATATGCATTTGTTCTTGCATAAGGGACAAAGAAAGTGTTTTTGTCTTTATGTTTATCTGAGCTTTGCAGCAGGTTGTCATTGGGTTGTATTTCTAAATGTCTCATGTATTATTACTACTTTACTCTTCGCCCTTCTGTCCGGCAAAGCCAAGCACTTACGAAGAGACATGTAGTAAACGCAGACACACCAAATGAAAACAATTAAACACAAAAACCATTTAAACAATACAAACCGAAATATATTTTTTAAAAAATACCAAAGTACACAAGCATTGAAACATACAAACCGAAAGGACATAAAAAATACACACACAACAAACATTTAAGCACCAAACACATACGAAAAACACACAATCATCATTACACAAAAACGCACCACAAATCACACACATTGAAAATGTACATACGCGCCAAGCACACACACACAAGCACAAACATAAACCAAACACACACTTACCTATACAAGATACACACACATATACATAAACACATATGCACACCAAACACAAATAAAACACTAAACTACACACATAAAAACTAAACACAAAGTAAACACCAAACCACATATACACACTAAACACGCCTACAGCAGACTCGCACTCATTAACTACTCCCATAGACACACGATTCCTTTAATTGTCGTTTGAGTTTCTTCCCCTTGAGACCGAGATAAATTATTTCCCTTTGTTAACATCAATGTTAAAATTAATTATCTCTTATGAAATATTCACCGAAACTGTCATGTTCTATGAGTTTGTCTGGAATTTTCTGTCAGAGTAAACTGAGCATAAGATGTTTTTGTTTCATTTGCGGCTAAATCATTTGAATCAGGATTACAGACAGATTGTTTGGGTATTTTGAAAATGTTTATGTTTAGTTTACTTGATGTTTTATTTATTGTTGATGTTTTATTAAATACCGTATTATTATTATCATTTGTTTCTGTCAATAAGCTTATTTTGTTTTCTAATACGTAGATGTATAAGGTGAATTTCTTTTCTATCCCATTTTAAAATGTATATTATGTGATTTTAAAAATGTGTAAGACCCCCCAGGGAATCTATTAAAATATTTCAATGTATTTATTCAAAGGTTTATCTACGTACATATCGATCTATCTGTTTATTTATCAATTAATTTATCTATACATCTATATAGGCTATCTCTGCTTTTGTGTGTTGTGTAGATATTTGTATTTAGCCTTGTTCCTTGGTTGGCAGACATGTCAATGTTATTAGCTCTGAATAAATTCATTTTAAAAAAGTGTCCCTCCTACATCGTTTGCCTGATGGCATAATACAGGGGTCGGCAAACTACGGCACGCGTGCCAGCCTTGGCACGCAGATAGATTTTCAATGGGAACGCGGAATGGTGCCGAAATGGCATTCAACCTCCTTCTACAAAAAAATTAATTAAGTGCTAGAGCAGAATGACTTTTAGGCTGCTGGCACGCTGAATGAATTGAAAATCCTACTTTGGCACACTATTATCAAAAGGTTGCCGACCCCTGGCATAATAGATCTTGATGGGAATTTCCTGTGTAAATAGCTCAAGTTTTATTTCATTTTATTATTAAATTTTTTTATTTAAATGTTAGGTGACTTGTGGCAACAACTCATATTCCCCATCAATTTGGTTTCTAATTTCCTTTATATATAAATATATAGGCCGATATATATATATATATATATATTCATATATACCTTCCATTGAAAACATATCGGCGTTTTTTTTAACATCATTATCTACTCTCTATTACAACTAGCTCAATATTGTGTTCCAATGAATTTAGACCAGTTGAGTTCCTTTTTTTCTTCCTGATAGCGATTGCTGTTATAAAAGAAAATCAATTCACTCTAAACGTTCTGTAGTGACTTAAGTAACCTCCCTTACCGTCATTATGTCTTCCGATACACTTTTGCCATCTCCAATACCATCATTGGCTACAAGCTCGAGTAACAAAAGTAGTGGAGCTGTTGTTATTGTTTTTTTTTGTTTTTTTTCGGTTCTTGTAATCGATAAACCAGCTGGAGATAGATAACCGATGTAGTTGTTTTTTTTCTATAGAAGCTGAAAACGGACGATTAATTTCTGTAGGACCAGCCATTTTAAGCCACGTGACTAGGACTAATTTCATTGGCTACTGTCTGTTCTTTATAACAGCGCGTGTTGTGGTGTGGTAGGCTCGCTCGTCTGAAGGTTTAGGCCTTTTAAAGACTTTGTTAAACACATTAAAACACCATTTATCCGGAACTCCATTTATCCGAAACTTCAGTTATCTGGAACTCAGTTTATCAAGAACCTTTTTTTTATCCGGAACTAATTTTATCTAGAACTACCATTTATCCGGAACTCCAATTTATTCGAATTGCAGCCGTTTTTCTGTTTACAGCAATTTAGCTTTTTTTTTTTTACTCTCATGTCAGTCCACGGCTAACTGGTCACCATTTGTACACAATACACTTCATATCGGCTACTTTGTGCTTATAATAATAGTTAGAAAGTAAAACTACTAAAAAATTGTCACAAGTAAAACAGTTTCTGTGTTCTATTCAAACTCACAGACGGTGGCAATTAGATGATATTCTTATTTCTTTAGCTCGAAAAAGCCAAAAATTATCAGTATAGAAATATTTTTTTTGAAATGTAATCGTTATAAATATCATTTTACTTTTATTTTCACTTATATAATAACGTTAATTTTTAATATACACCGTTCGTTGTACTTGTTCGAATGTTATGCCTAATATATATATATATATATAGCGCCAACGCTATTTTCACATTGACCTCGCAAATTGTGTCTGAATTGTGTCTGAATTGCTGCGTCATAAAACTTAATCATATGCAGTTCCTACCAAAGAGCCTTTTAATATAACAAAATATATCAAAAGCTAAGAGTTAGAATAAACAGAGAAATCTTCAATTTTACAACATTTGGCCCGTTTTTTTTCTTACGTTTATTTTAAAGCTATTCTATTTTAGCCTTGAAACAAATTAAACCTCCCAGCTTATGTTTAATCACCTCTTTGTTGTAAAAAAAAAAAAAACAACTAATAATTACTTGAATTAAATTTACTATTAGAAAAAAATATAAGCTTCGGGATTTTTAGTTGTTTGAAATCTAATTTTAGATTGTGTTTGTTTTTAAAATCAATATTCAGTCTGAAAACAGAATCTCGATTTTTTTTTTTACCGACTGCATCTGGCAGTCAGACTCTTTAAAAATTCACGTACAGCTTGCTGAAGTAACTGGCTAAGCTCTTGGTCTGCATGGGCTATTGGAGACTTCAAGGGAGATTATGTGAGTTGCGCAATGCCCGGCCGCCTTTACTTTTCTCCAGTTAATGTCAGATACTCGTCAGAGCTGAGTAAACTCAGAGACAACCTTCACCCTCGGAGAAACAAAAAAATACAAACCTGAATCCATCTGATTATGGAAATCCAAGCACGCTGTGGGTAGGCCACATTGTCTTATTGTCGAAAAGTAATCAGACTCTTTGAAAAACCTACATCTTTCTGGTGGAAAGAAAAAAAGACATTTTCCCAAAATCTGAGAAATGTCTTCAATTTGCGTGCAAGAATACTAAGTCTCTATTACGCAGTCGCTGTCGATGAACTCTCTTATTTCATAAGGTTGTACCAGAAATAAATACAAGAAAAACTTGAGCATCTAATTTGAATGTATAAAGCCTTTGGGATGCCATCGAAAACCCTTGACATTTAGATTAAACACTCGGCTGATATGGAGTCGGGTGAAATCAAATCTCTGTTCAACATTCACGAAACTTTTAGAAACTCTACACGCTGCTCAAGTTGGTTGGCAGTTATTTGTTGGTAATGTTTTAGTTGGCAGTTATATGTTGGTAATGTTTTAGTTGGCAGTTATATGTTGGTAATGTTTTAGTTGGCAGTTATAATATATGTTGGTAATGTTTTTTGTTGTTTTTTGTAATTAATGTTATAGTTGGCTGGTTGTTGTTTGTTTTCTTTGTGTTGCTAAGGCTTTAGTTAGCACATATTTTTGTTAAGTTGTTTTGTATAGTAGGCTCATTTATCAACATTTATTTGAAAAAGTTTGTTTTGGTTAACGGCTATTTGATGACAGATATTTTTAGCAAGTGAATTGTTAACAATTATAAGCTGACCGCTTTTTATTGACAGTTTTTTGTTTGTTGACATTTAAATCAAAATAATTGTTGGCTGTCGCCAGGTAAATGTAGACATTATCTTATTACCGCATCTTATATACTTATATAATATATTCTAGACGCTCCTTTTAAACAGAAGATTATTGTGAAGCCGGCTGGTCCAGCGGTTAGTTCACCGGACTGTCAACCAAAAACCAACTGACACGTCGTGGGTTCTAGCCCGGCCACCGGCGGATCCCTGTCGCCCTGCAGGAGTTTTGGGCCTGTAAACATATTTGCGCCAGCAGGCAGCATTGTGTTTACAGAGCGCACTGAGCATGCTAAAATAGCATGGATAGAAGCGCTATATAAGTAACCAATTTTATTGCGTTTTACGCTTATCCGTGGTTCGAGTCTAATCTTGCATTTTCATTGGCGTTTTTTTCAATTATGTTAATTTAGTGTTGTTGTTTTTTCAGATTCGCTCAGTCGATCTACTCAGCTGTACATGCACATAAAATGTAGGTTCAAATTCTTGGACTTGAAATAAGTAAATAATATAGCCACTTGTCATACATGCAGCTAAAGCTTTGTATTGCAAAACTGTTCATCTAAGAAATTCTCTCTCTCTCTCTTTTACCATCATTTTTTCTCTCTCACCCCCCCCCCTCCACACACCTCTTTCTCTCTCCCCAATGTCCAATTATCTTTTTTTTTTGGTTAAGAAATTTGTTCTTTAAAAAAAAATATCACATAAGTCCTGCAATATATCATTACTGTCCCGCGTGGTTGCTATGACAACCCATGACGTCAGGGATTTAAAAAAAATGGATGCTCTCGTAGGTTTGTTGTTTTGTTTAATTGACCTCATTAATTTCTTTTACATTGGACACACGCGAAAAAAAAAACAAGTTTTAATGTAAAATGTAAACAAATTTGGAAAAACAAACAAACACGTTTAATTACGGATAAATGCTTGATTAATTTCATTTTTTTACAAGTTGTTATCTGTATCGATTTTGTAAATGTTGATCATTTATTATCATTAAGATTTATTTTGAATACTCTCTCTCTGTCTTTTAATCTCTCTAGACTTTTTTGTTCCTAGTATTCTCTTTTGCAGTATCTTTCTCACTGCTTTATTTCTTTGTTCTCTCTATCTATTTTTTAATTTCTCCATTTTCATTCTTTCTCTTTCTTTCTTTGTCTGTACCGCGCTCTCATCATCTCCATCGCTCTCTCTTTATTTCCTCTCGCAGTTAATCTATTGTTCACTCCTCTCAACCAGTCTATTTCTCTCTATCTCTTTTCTCAATCTGTCACTCTTAGACACTTCAATGATGCGACACCCCCGCCCCCTTCCCCCCACCCATCCCCAGCTAATTAACTCTTAACCTAATTACAATTTTGACAATTCTTTGATGTCCATTGATAGCTTTCTTTTGTGTGTGTGTGTGTGTGTGTGTGTGTGTGTGACTAATTATTATTAATATATCCATTGTATTTCACTACAGCCATGCATGACAGGGAAAATACATTCAATAAACACAGTCAAGTGCATTTCCTGGTATATTGGATTACGTGCACGCCTACTTTAGCATTGTTAATAAATGCATTAGATCTCTCTATATATATATAGATATAGATTTTTGAAAGAAAGAATCTCCGTATAAACATAGGTAGGCCTATGTAAAAGTTCTGCATTTCCAACACGGGTTGTGTCTAAGATCTCCGTATTGACAATATTACGACCTTGGGACACCTTGCTATTTGTAAAACCACATCCTGCTATATACACTAGTAGCCTACGTTAGTAACACTTTCAGTTGAAGTTGATCCATAAGGATCTGTGAGACAGCGTTCACGAGTTTCTGTGGCCACTGCTTGAAAGAGAACGTGTGGCCGCCAGTCCATTGTTGCCTTACCTATCCCATAAACTACTGGTCAGGTACCCATCAAATCTGGGTAGACTCAGGCTCATCTTTTGGACTTTTTTTTATTATCATTCTATTCGTCTAAATAGCTCATCATTTGGACTTCTTTATTCTCACACTATTCGTCTAAATAGCTCATCATTTGGACTTTTTAAAATTCTCATTCTATTCGTCTAAATAGTTCATCATTTGGACTTCTTTATTCTCACACTATTCGTCAAAATAGCTCATCATTTGGACTTCTTTATTCTCACACTATTCGTCTGAATAGCTCTGCATTTGGAATTCTTTATTCTCAAATTATTCGTCTAAATAGCTCATCATTTGGACTTCTTTATTCTCACACTATTCGTCTAAATAGCTCATCATTTGGACTTTTTTTAATTCTCATTCTATTCGTCTAAATAGTTCATCATTTGGACTTCTTTATTCTCACACTATTCGTCTAAATAGCTCATCATTTGGACTTCTTTATTCTCACACTTATTGTCTAAAAAGATCATCATTTGGACTTTTTTTATTCTCACACTATTCGTCTAAGTAGCTCAGCATTCGGAATTCTTTATTCTCACACTATTCGTCTGAATAGCTCTGCATTTGGAATTCTTTATTCTCACACTATTCGTCTAAGTAGCTCAGCATTTGGAATTCTTTATTCTCACACTATCCGTCTGAAATTAAAATAACACAAGATTTTATACATTATCAGTTTTAATGCAAAAGTAATTGTAACTTTCAAAGGGTGAAATTTTTTTCATTCTGAATAACTCTGAATTTGAAACCTTAGATTTAAGCACTATCTATCTAAATAGCTTTATGTTTGGAAATATAGGTTCTCAAAATATTCGTGTGAAAAGCATTTAATTTTTTTTATATTCTTACACTAACTGTCTGAATAGAATGGAGTTTTTTTCATACTCTCTGCCAGAACAGCTCAACATTTGGAACCTAAGTTTCTCACACTATCCGTTTCAATAGCATTTGTAACAGCTTAATCTTAATTAACAAAGTCAAAATGAATTTGTTGCATCGTGTTAAAGTAATATTTTCTTCATCCGTGTCACGTGACAAACGTCTATTCAACGCCTGGTCTGAGCTCACGTTTCAATTTCCTGAAGTCTCTCCCCCCCCCCCCCCCCCCCCCCCCCCCGCCACCCTACACAATCCTACCCACCTTTCCGTACGGCCCTCATCTCTTCCGTGGTCCGTGATCCTGGTAACGAAATGTCGATTAGAACGCAATACGCTCGTAAGTATTTCATTCTTAACGACTATAGAGATAAGTCGAATACAGGTTCATTTGGAGAGGTAGTCAAAGAGATACAGAAATAAGGAGATAAAAGGAAAGAGAGGGGAATAAGGGGATAGATAGAGAGACACAGAGAGAGAGAGTGAGAAAGAAAGGGAGAGATAAAGAGAGAAAGATAGAGAGAGGGAAAAAGAGAGAGTTGAAAGAGAGAGAGGAAGAAAAAGGATAGACGGATAGATGTAGATGGAAAGAAAGAAAGTGAAAGTGACAGACAATGAGAAATAGAGAGAGAGAGAGAGAGAGAGAGAGAGAGAGAGAGAGGAGTGAAAGACAGAGAGATAGAGAAAGAAAGAGACTGGGAGTGATAGACAGGCCATAAGCTCAAAATATTTTAATGCTAAAAATTTGACATTTCAATAAATCCCCAGGACTCGTCTGCCAGCCTGTGACTTCCGTTTCGATTGACTAGAAAATTATCACTCTAAGCTGACTGATAAAGAAGTCACGAAACGTTAGTCTAAATAAAGCATTACTTCATCAACATAACGCAGGGGAGTCCCTATAAGGAGGGGGGGGGGCGGTGAGTGGGTTACACATCTATCACAAAACGATTATCTGCAGTTATTACCCCCCCCCCCCCACTCGGGAAGAAAGACTACTTATATGCAGTTGTTCTTGCAAAAGGAATAAGGAAAGTGTTTGTTGTCCTTATGTTTATCTGAGCATTGCAGCCGGTTGTTATTGGGTTGTATTTCTAAATTAAGAGTTTAATGCCTTATGTATTATTTCTACTTTACTCTTTGCCCTTCTATCCTCTAGTGTTTCTAGGTTTAGAGATTTGACTATTGGTGTTACTCTTGTCAGTTGTGAATATTCGCAAGTAATGAACCTTGCAGCTTTTTTTCATGAATTGGATATAATCTATCAGTTAACTGGTTATTTTTAACCTTAAATTGTATTTGAACATTTTATTTTTCTTATTGAACCCCTGACAACCTTTTTAAGACCATTTCCTATTTTAGAATGTATTTATTTTTCTTTCTAGCTTTTAAATATCTTTTTATGTGGTCGTCAGACAAGGGGAGAAGATTGCTTGGTTGAATGCAGGGGGACATAATCACACGAACATCTTAGACTAAGGAACGTAATCAACAACGGAAACGCACACGTCTCGGTTGGGCATGTCACCAAACTCCGACGAAAATTCAACGATTTTCTTTGAAACGCATTTGAGTACACTTTTAACCACTAAGCCACGGGGTCGTCGGCAACCTAAGAAACCCGTGCCACACTTGGCACGCAGATGGATTTCCAATTTTAAAAAACGCAATTCCGTCTCTTTTCTACAAGAAATTGAGTGATAAAGCAGGACAAATTGTAGGCGCACGGCACGCTGAATGATGTAGATTAATGTAGAAGTATTAGTTTGGCACACAATTATCAATAGGACCACAAAATGTTGTGTGGAAACTAATCTCCTTAAGAGCGGCTCGTTCCGTTGCAATGAGCCTCGGGGTTTCTACGGGGGGGGGGGGGGGGGGGGGATGTAGGGAGATGTCCCCAGTCACCTAACACCACCATCATCATAAGCCGTACTATGTAGGTTAGAAAAAAAAAGGAAAAAAGAAACATTGGTATCTTGTGCTTCATAAAAGTACAACATGGGTGTTCTAAAAATAAAGAGAACCGAGCTACAAATGTGATGTATAAATGTTGTATGTACTGTATTGTATGTTTTATAAATGTTGTATGTACTGTGTTGTATGTTTTATAAATGTTGTATGTACTGTATTGTATGTTGTATAAATGTTGTATGTACTGTATTGTATGTTGTATAACTGTTGTATGTACTGTGTTGTATGTTGTATAAATGTTGTATGTACTGTGTTGTATGTTTTATAAATGTTGCATGTACTGTGTTGTATGTTGTATAAATGTTGTATATACTGTGTTGTATGTTTTATAAATGTTGTATGTACTGTATTGTATGTTGTATAAATGTTGTATGTACTGTGTTGTATGTTTTATAAATGTTGTATGTACTGTGTTGCATGTTTTATAAATGTTGTATGTACTGTGTTGTATGTTGTATAAATGTTGTATGTACTGTTTTGTATGTTTTATAAATGTTGTATGTACTGTGTTGTATGTTTTATAAATGTTGTATGTACTGTATTGTATGTTTTATAAATGTTGTATGTACTGTATTGTCTGTTTTATAAATGTTGTATGTACTGTATTTTATGTTTTATAAATGTTGTATGTACTGTGTTGTATGTTTTATAAATGTTGTATGTACTGTATACTGTATTGTATGTTTTATAAATGTTGTATGTACTGTATTGTATGTTTTATAAATGTTATATGTACTGTATTGTATGTTTTATAAATGTTGTATGTACTGTATTGTATGTTTTATAAATGTTGTATGTACTGTGTTGTATGTTTTATAAATGTTGTATGTACTGTGTTGCATGTTTTATAAATGTTGTATGTACTGTGTTGTATGTTGTATAAATGTTGTATGTACTGTTTTGTATGTTTTATAAATGTTGTATGTACTGTGTTGTATGTTTTATAAATGTTGTATGTACTGTATTGTATGTTTTATAAATGTTGTATGTACTGTATTGTCTGTTTTATAAATGTTGTATGTACTGTATTTTATGTTTTATAAATGTTGTATGTACTGTGTTGTATGTTTTATAAATGTTGTATGTACTGTATACTGTATTGTATGTTTTATAAATGTTGTATGTACTGTATTGTATGTTTTATAAATGTTATATGTACTGTATTGTATGTTTTATAAATGTTGTATGTACTGTATTGTATGTTTTATAAATGTTGTATGTACTGTATTGTATGTTTTATAAATGTTGTATGTACTGTATTGTATGTTTTATAAATGTTGTATGTACTGTATTGTATGTTTTATAAATGTTGTATGTACTGTATTGTATGTTTTATAAATGTTGTATGTACTGTGTTGTATGTTTTATAAATGTTGTATGTACTGTATTGTATGTTTTATAAATGTTGTATGTACTGTATTGTATGTTTTATAAATGTTGTA
This sequence comes from Anisus vortex, assembly GCA_949126835.1. NCBI lineage: Eukaryota > Metazoa > Mollusca > Gastropoda > Planorbidae > Anisus > Anisus vortex. Next base: position 46,124,598 of record OX421493.1, read on the forward strand.
TGTACTGTATTTTATGTTTTATAAATGTTGTATGTACTGTATTGTATGTTTTATAAATGTTGTATGTACTATGTTGTATGTTTTATAAATGTTGTATGTACTGTATTGTATGTTTTATAAATGTTGTATGTACTGTATTGTATGTTTTATAAATGTTGTATGTACTGTATTGTATGTTTTATAAATGTTGTATATGTGTCATATATGTTTACTATATCATACATATTGTATACGTATGTATGTTGTATACATGTTGTTAATACATGTTGTATAGATATATGTTGCATGTATTTGATATATAATAATCCTCTCTTTCTCGCCCTTTTTTCTTCCTTGTTAACATTACGTTAATGTTGTGTATTACTGGTTCATTCTTCAACTGTTTTATCACATTATATAAAGTAGACAATGGGCGTGATTTCCTTTCCCCATTGGTTAATTTAATTACGTGACCTTATTGTCTCATATATTACTTTTGCGATCTCCCTAGCTGAGTGGTTAGCGTATCCGACTGCCATGCGTGCGACCTGGGTTCGATTCCCCACTGAAAACGTTTCTTTTTCTACTTGTTTAAATATTTCCATTTATAACATTTTTTTAAATTTAAGATTGTAAAGAATTTTAAGGACTTAAAGCTTTCCTAAAATGTTTTCAGTAAGTAAAATCTAATAATTATATTTTAGACGCATGCTTGAGACGGATGTTCGATTTTCAGCTAGGGATAGTCTAGTCTAAACTTTTTGTTTAAAAAGAAGAAATGCCCTTTTTTTTTTACCCGATTACGATATTTAAAAAAAAAATCTTTTCCCAAATGTTTTCAGTAAATAACAAATACATTTAATAAAATTATTAAGTCTTTATGTTCATTGTAGTTTATAAAATGTTTATCTGTAGCTTATATAGGCCTATGTCAGTTTTTCCCCGAGCAGCGTTATTTAGTTTGTCAAAATATATTTAATATCAGACGCTAAACATGGACATTTACTTCACCTCAATCAATTTATCCAACATAAAAAATTCATTTCACAATAAAAAAAACAAAAACTAAAAATAAACTATCGCTTTATTGTTTCAATGAATATGTAATCTACGTGTTTGTTGTATCGTAGTATTGTATGTTGTTGTTTTCTTTTGTACGCCAAAGTCTAAAATTCATTCAAACATGAAAGTGACGTAACTAGAAAGTGGGGGGGGGGGGGGGGTCGGCCACCCCAGGCGTCGAAATAAGGATAGGCGACAAACGGACGCATTCTTAATTTATTTGTACTCAAGCTCAGGGGTCGGCAACCTTTTGTTAATAAGTAGGATTTCTTTTTCATTCAGCGTGCCCAAAGCCTAAAATGTATCCTGTATAGGCCTATCACTCAATTTCGTGTAGAAAAGAATTTAATTGTCATTTTGGAGGTCTTCCGCGTGCCATTAATAATCGCTCTGCGTGCCAAGATATGCACGCGTTCCTAAGGTTGTTGACCCTTGTGCTAGTCCACTAATAAATTTAAACTAACATTCTTAATAGGCGCTAGTTTTGACTCTCTGTTCCGGGCGCCCTACGTTCTATTTACCTTAGTTACGACTTTTTAAGCATGGCAAACAAACGTAAAACCATGTTTGTACTTCAGTGGTTACTGGAAAAAGGAGTTCTACGGTATATTTCGTAGATTCAATGTTTTGCTAAGTAATTAAATTGATCTTTTGTCGCCCTCAGAGAATGTTGGCATGTGTTTCTCTATGTGTGTGTCTGAGTGTGTTTGAGTGTGTGTGTGTCTCTGTGTGTCTGTGTGTTTCTCTGTGTGTGTGTCTGAGTGTGTCTGAGTGTGTGTTTGTGTCTCTGTGTGTCTGTGTGTCTCTGTGTGTGTGCCTGTGTGTCTCTGTGTGTGTGCCTGTGTGTGACTGTGTGTGTTTTTTTTAATGATAAAAAGATAGAGACTGTTCGTTTATACGTATTTCATGTGTATGCGTGCGTGTATTTGTTCGTGTATGGTAGAAGGGATTTGGACTTAAATACATAAATCTTATCGTTTTAAATATTTAAAAGAAAATACAAAAATAAGGAAAAAAAAAGATTCCTTGGAAAACAGCAGCCATATCAATTCTCTGATAAAATAAACACAAAAATGAGATGTGAACCACGCATTTTGTTAAATCGTATTATTAAATTATCATATGGACGTTTTATCGTCCAGTACTTCTGTGAGTGCATTCATTTTATTGAATATAATGTAAAAGATTACAAGTTTGTGTTTGAATTTAAACTTTCATATATCGGCTGGGTAGTATAAATGAAAGTTTATAAAAAAAAAAAAAAAGTTTAGCTTTATTTTCAAAATAAATATATAGTCCACTTTCAAATTAAAAATATAGTCTTCTTTCTAGATAAACATATTGTCCACTTTCTATACAAACATATTGTCCTGTTTCAAGATTATTGTCCACTTTCTATAAAAACATATTGTCCAGTTTCAAGATAAGCATATTGTCCACTTTCTATAAAAACATATTGTACAGTTTCAAGATAAACATATTGTCCAGTTTCAAGATAAACATATTGCCCAGTTTCAAGATAAACATATTGTCCACTTTCAAGATTAACATATTGTCCACTTTCAAGATAAACATAGTGTCAAATTTTAAGATAAACATATTGTCCACTTTCAAGATATACATATTGTCCACTTTCAAGATAAACATATTGTCCACTTTCTAGATAAACATATTGTCCACTTCCAAGATTTACATATTGTCCACTTTCAAGATAAACATAGTGTCAAATTTTAGGATAAACATATTGTCCACTTTCAAGATATACATATTGTCCACTTTCAAGAAAAACCTATTGACCAGTTTCAAGATAAACATATTGTCCACTTTCTATAAAAACATATTGTACAGTTTCAAGATAAACATATTGTCCAGTTTCAAGATAAACATATTGCCCAGTTTCAAGATAAACATATTGTCAAATTTTAATTTTAAGAAAAACATATTGTCCACTTTCAAGATATACATATTGTCCACTTTCAAGACTAACATATTGTCCACTTTCAAGATATACATATTATCCACTTTCAAGATAAACATATTGTCTACTTTCAAGATTAACTTATTGTCCACTTTCAAGATATACATATTGTCCACTTTCAAGATAAACATATTGTCCACTTTCTAGATAAACATATTGTCCACTTTCAAGATTTACATGTTGTCCACTTTCAAGATAAAAATATTGTCCACTTTCTAGATAAACATATTGTCCACTTTCAAGATTTACATATTGTCCACTTTCAAGATAAACATAGTGTCAAATTTTAAGATAAACATATTGTCCACTTTCAAGATATACATATTGTCCACTTTCGTGATGAACATTTTGTCCACTTTCAAGATTAAAATATTGTCCACTTTCAAGATAAACATAGCGTCAAATTTTAAGATAAACATATTGTCCACTTTCTATTTAAACAAATTATCCTTTTTTTAAACCAATTAGAGCCACCAATAAATCTTTTCAAACCTTTTTTTGTTTCATTTCTGTTTTTTTTTAAATAGTTCTAACGGCATGTGTTGATGTTCAATAGGGAATTTCTGAAATCGGATATTAAAGTAGATCAATCTTTTTAATCAAACCCGATGAGAAAATTGACAACAACAGCAACAAAAAATATTATGACTGTAATTTAATCTAATAATAATTTCTTTTATTCTGTGTGTAATTCCAGCTAAATCTCGACGTCTTAATATCTTGTTTACACTGTATTAGCTTCCCATTTTTTTGTTGCACTCTTAATTTTGAATAAATGTCAATAAGAAGGAACAAACCAAGAAAACCCAGTAACTTAATCATCATTTAAAACACTAATTAAAAATGCAAGACTCAGACTGATGCCACGGATGAGCATAGGACGCAACAATCTTCTTTATAGAAGGAGCGTGTGTAATATATAAGATAAGATAATGAGTATAAATGGGGCACGGTAGCCGAGCGGCAGCGCGTTCGACTGGCGATCCGAAGGTCCTGAGTTCGATTCCTGGTGGAGCCGGTATTTTTTCCCCAGGACGTGAGGGTGTCCCTGAGTCGCCCAGCTCTGATGGGTATCTCACATTAGTTGGGGTTAGGCGGCTGGACATTGTGCTGGCCACACATCCCCTTGTATGCCGTGGCCAAAGAAACTGGTGAACGCTGCTTCACCAGCCCTATGATCAGTTTGGTCCGAAGGGTACATTACTTACTTAATGAGTATAAGTATGATTATAAAAGATTGGTATTTATAAGCTTTCAGTTGCACGCTTTAAACAAAAAATAAAGAAAAACGCCATAGCATATGGATAGTGTCTTTCCAACCAATAGTTATCTTAAAATTATTCTTTAGATTCAGGGAGTAAGAAAAATGCGTGAATAGGCAGATTTAATGGGAGACATTTAAGACTTCCATTGATAATGAGCTAAATTATAGCAGCAATAGAATCATACAAAACATGTTGTATTTTATAACTAAAAACTAGATAGAAATTGATAGACTTATATATATATATATACATTTAGCATGCTCAGTGCGCTCTTGGTGTGAATTACAGTGGTAGGTGTATAAGCCAAAGATACAGTTCTTCAAGTTCTTTTTAAAAGACTCTCTTGTATCAGATTTTCTCAGTGTCTGAGGTAAACTGTTCCATAAAGAAGGCGCCACAGATTCAAATGAGCGCACTCCCAGGTACTTCACTGGGAGTTTTAAGGATACATAAACAGCAATAGTATGGCCTTCAAATGGGTAATCCCACATTCAATAGCATCCAAGGTTCGAATCCTGCTGAAGTCTATTGTTTTTCTTATCGGGTCTGGTGGTTATCCCTGAGTCTAACGAGCCATGATGAGCCTTACATATAATGGGGGAAACGGAAAGGCGACTGGCCACACAATCCCTTAGTTTTTATTTCATATTTGTGTGGCTACGGAAATTTGTAAATGTTGCTTCACTTGCACCTTGTATAAGCATAATTTAGAAGGGGAACTTTAATTCACTTAAACAATAGTAACTAACTCGTTATAGGTTTACAAGTTTCAAATTATATTCATATAAATATGGTATTATATTTATATCGTATATATGTTAAAGGTCTTTGTGCCTTTTGTAAAGGGCGAAGCTGTTATGCGTCTACCTTCACACGGACCCAAGCTACCAATATATTTATGTAGACAGTACAGTGTTCCCAATTTTCCGTTGGGAACGTGACACTATTAGTGAACTAAACCAAATAACACCAATCTCATTTTGACAAACGACCTTTCCTGTCTGTAATTAAATAAACCCAATGAACTGTTCAACGCTATCATCATTTCTGTAGATATTTTCTTTACATTTTATTATTTCAAAACTTTTAACAAAAAAATAGATTACTTCCCTTGGGAAAGACAGTCAACAGTTAGTTTATCTTGGCGTCGTGTGGTCTTCTTCAGCTCTTGTTAATTAAGCAAAAAAAAAAACAAAAAAAAAAAACAAAAAAAAAAACAAAAAAAAAATTGCCGTTTTTTTTTTGTAAATAATCAGGCTGGTTGTAAGATTGCAAAATACACACAAAGACACAGACAGACACACGACACAGTCACACACTCGTATACAGTAATTGAGTTAACCTTTATAATTAGACTCTAGGAATACATTTTATTTATATTGACATTTCTTCATTGTCCTTGTTTCCAGCCTTGTGTCTTGATATTGGACCTTTTCTTTCCATCTTTCTTTTTTCTTCAGTTTATCTTCCACCAATTTCTCTCTGTCTCTCTTTCTCGCTCGCGCACGCTGTCATTTTCATTCTATATCTCATGTTAAACTACATATTATATCTCCCCTTACGCGGTCACTCCTTCCCTCTCTCTCTCTCTCTCTCTCTCTCTCTCTCTCTAAATATCTGTCACTATTAATCTCTTGTTCATTCTCTGTTTCTTACTCTATGCCCCTCACTCACTTATACAATCATTGTTTCTCTCTTGCTTGCATTTTATTTCTTTTGTTGTGTGTAATCAAACATATAGATATGGCATTGATCTATTTATAGATAAACTGACACCGCTTGCATAACACTTATGTTCGTTTTCTTCTGATCAATGGACCTATAGCACTAACACTAATTTATTTAGAAATACAACCCAATAACAACCTGTTCAGATAAACATGGACAAAAACACTTTCCTTATCCCTTATGCGAGAACAAATGCATATAAGTACTCTTTCTTCTCGAGTGGCGTTCGGGCATGGAATGGGTTACCTGAACAGACCAGAAAAACCACTAACTTAACATCATTTAAAACATTAATAAAGATGCAAGACTAGACTCGAACCACGGATGAGCGTAGGACGCAATAATCTTCTTTATAGAAGGGGCGTCTGTAATATATAAGAAAAGAAGAGAAGATATTTCCATGCAATTTTTTCCCATCTACCTAATAGTCTATGCGACACAGTGGTCTAACGTCGGCGGTCTCGGATTGAAGTACTATAGCTCCGGGTTCAAGATCTAGTGACGCCAGGGATTTTTGTCCCGGGTCTGGGAAGGGGTTGGTAGGGGGAGGGAGTTTGTCGATGGTGTCGTTAAGAGTTCTTACCATCTCAGATGAGTACCTGTCATTGTTTTGTGGAAATTAAAGGTGGCTGGGTATTGTGCCGGTCACACAATCTCCTAGTATGCCGTGTCCACGGGGATACTTTACGTGACACCTATTTGTCATAGGCCTATTGTTTTTTTCTAGTAGAGGCTGGCTTTAGAGTCGTCACAGTCATTTGACCCGGCATATAGGAAGGCAAAAAGCAGATCGTGTAAGGGAAAGAACCCAAATAATTACTAAAATACCGTATACCGAGTACGAGGTTCTTATCTCATCTTATATATTATTACAGACGCTCCTTCTATAAAGAACATTATTCTTACATTAGGGGTTACAAGAGTATTCATTAGAATACTCATTCGTGTGTGTGTCTGTGTGTGTGTGTGAGAGAGAGAGAGAGAGAGAGATAGAGAAAGAGAGAAAGAGAGAGAGAAAGAGAGAGAGAGAGAGAAAGGTCTAAATGTCAACAATAAAAGTGTTTTATCCTTATGTTTATCTGAGCGTTGCAACGGGTTGTTATTGTGATGTATTTTTTAATTAGAATTTAATGCCTTGTGTATTATTACTACTTTACCCTCTGCCTTTCTGCCCTCGAGTGTTTCAAGGTTTAGTGATTTAACTATTGGTGTCACTCTTGTCAGTTCTGAATGTTTACAAGTTATGAGCCTTGCATCTCTTTTCTGGATGTGTCTAGTTTTTTAACGTTTTCTATACCTGAAGAGTTCCATACAGAAAGTGTATATTATTTGAATATAGGTTTAACTAAGGTCAGATAGCATTTTGACATTAGGTTCTTATTACATGTATGAAAATTTACTTTTATAAAGCCTAGACTTCTAATGTTTTGTTGGATTTTTTAAATTATTTCATCGACATGTGAATTCTATAATAATTTATCATTTATTGTTACTCATAATTACTTTAATTTAGTTACAAATGTTACTTGTGCTTTGTCTTAGCATTCTGGTATAATATTTAACAGTTGTTGTTTTTTAATTTGTCTTTATTTACAGAAATAGCCAAAAGACGACCTAAAACAAAATCCGAAGGCTACTTTGGAATATAATGTCGCACTGCACTGACCCTAACAATTTTGAGCACATCGTTACTTTTGAAATTCACCAATAAAAAATGATGAATCGGATAAATGAATAAATCAATGGCTGCATATCAAACGCAAATTAGATTTTCCTATGGCGATGTTTTCATCCTTATAGAAATCTACATGTTTTCCGAATATCCGGTCACTTGCCGGTCAGGGTATATAGGATATGATGTGAGGAGTAATTTTCATATGAAACGGTTTGGCAAAGTTGGTGAAAGTTGTATGTAAACTGACCAAAGTTTGGACAAGTTTTTAAATTTGGATAGCATAAAAGAAAGTAGCGTGAAAAATATTTGTTTTCAATGAGTTAAGTTAAGAAGTCCTAAGTTTTATCATTTTTTTTTCTTAAAATATTCTATGGATATCTAAAATAAAATAAAAATCCACAAACATTGTTTTCTAATTTGGACAACCAATTTAGATTTACACTATCCAGACATTAAGATATTGTACATTCCGAATTGGATTGTACATTTGGTGTAAAGATTGTGGAACATTTTGTGAACTTCATATTGATTTTCGAATAAGCACCCTGTAAAGGCTGCTCAGAAATGAAGTTTTTGTTTGTCTCAAGACTAATCAAATGTTGATTTCTTACCAAGATCTTAACTTGTGGATCTTAGGGCGCCTGTGTGCTATAGCGTCGCCCCTCTTGACTATTCCAAGTGTTACAGTCGTGATCAAGGATTAACGTTTTTCAACTATTAATTTACTCCTGTTTCTAATAAATCAGCAAGTTTCTAATGATGCCATCCTGCAGGAGATCTGCAGACTTCTCTGTAGACATGTCCCAGAATTCTATAAAGAAAGGAAGGTACTCTTTTGGCGCGGAGTCTGCCAAAGATTCCATTCCCCTGAAGGCCCTCGCAACTCGTGGGGGCTCGGCCTCGGAACTCGACGAGTGTGACCACACGGTGATCTCTGGGACGGGTGCCGTGGCCACGTGCTTCTTCCTGATTGGCTTTTTGATGTTCCTAGTGGCCTTCGCGTCCAATGACTGGCTCGGGCTGGAGAAGGGAATAACTTTGAGTTTGTGGAGGAGGTGCACGAGGGATTACGTCATCGATGTGTGGAGTTGTCAGCCTTGGCAAGACGCCCCAGGTGAGTACATATAATATGTGTGGGCATCTTTTTGTGGATGACGTGTCTTCTGGGGTTAATGTTGCAATCTGACTTTTCAGCTACAATTCAAAAATAAAATAAAAACAAAAACTACAGCATTTATTTGTTTAAATCTTAGAAATTTATTTACTATTTGAGTGATTACCCAGCCTATTATAGATTATCATTACCGGGATATTATTAGTAGTAAAACGCAAGCAAGATATATTTAAGAACATTGTACTACTTTTTAAATAAATTATTAATTTTATTATAACATATTATTATTAACTTATAACTGCGGTGTATACCTACTTAAAATCTATTTCGGAAAAGTTTTTCTGTAGATATTCACTTAGTTATACCACTCGTTCTGTCGGTACAAATCGTTTAGCGTGTCGAAATGAGCAAGCGCTCCGGGGGGTGCAAACACCTCATCTAATAGGTCGGGTATTGTTTGCTTGTTTCATTTAATCCACGCATTTCATTCGTTACGGACGTAAATTGTTTACCTAATCGATGTCCAAGAATCGAAAGCAATAGAGCTACTGAAAGTATTCGATTTATTGATTGCTTTATTACACATTAAACTAAATATGTTTATGAAAAATAAATAAACATAAAAAAATAATTAAAGTATATAATATAGACTACATCATATATTGCAGCTTTTGCCAGACATGTAAAATACAACATTAATTCAGCATAAAGCTAAATTAACAACAATATATATTAAATTTTTTAAATAAATAAAATTTAAAAAGTTGAGATTAAAAAAAAAAGGTAAAATTAAGTAAATAACTTCATTGAAATCTGGTTAGCTGGGAGTGCATTCAGTTTGACAATGACATTAGATCTATTAGTTTAATGTATTTTATTATTTTTCCGTTAGTCTTTATGTTGCAATAAAGTTTATCATATTTAAATATATAACTTGTTATTAGTATTTCGTGGGCTAGAAATAATACAATTTGAAGTAATATAAGTATATTTTAAGGAAACAATATAAAAAAGCAAAGCAATGCAATTGCTCAATAGTTTTGCGTGAGTAGTTTCAACATGATACGTTCTGCAGATCGTCTGGTGCGCACTCGGTGGGTATGACGTAACCACAGGGCGGGACATTTAGAAACAGACCTCCGGAAGCCATTACCAGGTAGGGTCCGTCGCCTTCCGGTATGAAGGCTTCGTCGCAATCGTCGTCGTCCGAGTGGGTCCGGGTGACCTCCTCTGTGTTGGTGTGGTGGTAGTTGTTGGTCTGGTAGTATTCCGACACTTGGAACGTCATCCTTTGATGGTGATGCTGTTGATACATTACGCGTTTGGTGAGTTATAAGGAATCATTTCAGTTACACGGTTACACATTTGGTCAGTCACATACCACGTAAGTAGCAGAGCGGGTCAGTTATAGATTAGGTTAGTTTCAGACTAGGTCAGTTACAGATTACGTAAGTTACAAAGCAGATAAGTTATAGATTAGGTTAGTTTCAGATTAGGTCAGTCACATACCACGTAAGTAACAGAGCGGGTCAGTTATAGATAAGGTCAGTTTCAGATTAGGTCAGTCACATACCACGTAAGTAACAGAGCGGGTCAGTTATAGATAAGGTCAGTTTCAGATTAGGTCAGTCACATACCACGTAAGTAACAGAGCGGGTCAGTTATAGATAAGGTCAGTTTCAGATTAGGTCAGTCACATACCACGTAAGTAACAGAGCGGGTCAGTTATAGATAAGGTCAGTTTCAGATTAGGTCAGTCACATACCACGTAAGTAACAGAGCGGGTCAGTTATAGATAAGGTCAGTTTCAGATTAGGTCAGTCACATACCACGTAAGCAACAGAGCGGGTCAGTTATAGATAAGGTCAGTTTCAGATTAGGTCAGTCACATACCACGTAAGTAACAGAGCGGGTCAGTTATAGATAAGGTCAGTTTCAGATTAGGTCAGCTATAGAACACGTAAGTTACAGAGCAGGTCAGTTATTCTAACATCTAGCCCTGAATTTTTGCTTTAATAATGTCGGTTAGGGACATCCTGCCTTAAGAAAAAGCTTTATAAGGAATTGAACCCCCTGCCATCCCTAGGCCAATTTTATATATCCTTTTCGTAGGGCCATGTTTACAAGTACCACATTTTCGCCTGGTAAAAGTTAAACCTGCCTTCTTCAAAGATGTAGCCTACACCAAAATTGTTATGAGCATTCAAATATAGGTTTAAACTAGCGAGAAACCCTACCTGGCTGGCATACATATTGAAAGTACCTGTACTCTGCAATATCGTTTTTTTTCGTAGGCAATAAAAATGCATACTTTTAGTAAACAGACAGGGAAACAACATTGCGATTCACCATAGCTATTGGGCCTTCTTGTTTAACACCACACATCCATTGGCCAATATTGAATAAGAGGAAATTGAAAAAAAAAAAAAGTCACATAGCTAAAAGTACATTATGGCGGGAATCCTAACTTCCTTCAGTCCTTACCTCAACACCATCTTCGCCCATAGACACCGAAGAGCTGCCGGAAACTGGGACTCCTATAAACACGACCTCAGACTCACAATACTTGGACACAATCTCTTGTTCTGGGTCGCAGGCGTAGGTGACCATGGCGGTCAAGCTGAGGCACAGGGCAGTGGTCAGAATTGAGTGCATGGTTGCGTCTGGAAATAAAACGTCAATATGTAGGGCGGTTACTCACGGTGTATTTAAAAGGCCTTTTGAATTTTTTTTATCCTAAATTTTAGTATAAAGTTCATTACTTGATAAATTGACGTAACATAGATAATGCAGAGTGTGCCATGGGCTAAAATGATAGAATATAGATCATAGAACATGTTTCATAGAAAATAGATCATTGAACATGTTTAATAGAATATAGATCATTGAACATGTTTAATAGAATAGATAGATCATTGAACATGTTTAATAGAATAGATAGATCATTGAACATGTTTCATAGAATATAGATCATTGAACATGTTTCATAGAATATAGATCATTGAACATGTGTCATAGAATATAGATCATTGAACATGTTTAATAGAATATAGATCATTGATTATGTTTCATAGAATATAGATCATTGAACATGTTTCATAGAATATAGATCATTGAACATGTTTAATAGAATATAGATCATTGAACATGTTTAATAGAATATAGATCATTGAACATGTTTAATAGAATATAGATCATTGAACATGTTTAATAGAATATAGATCATTAAACATGTTTAATAGAATATAGATCATTGAACATGTGTCATAGAATATAGATCATTGAACATGTGTCATAGAATATAGATCATTGAACATGTTTAATAGAATATAGATCATTGAACATGTTTAATAGAATATAGATCATTGAACATGTTTCATAGAATATAGATCATTGAACATGTTTCATAGAATATAGATCATTGAACATGTGTCATAGAATATAGATCATTTAACATGTTTAATAGAATATAGATCATTGAACATGTTTAATAGAATATATATCATTGAACATGTTTAATAGAATATAGATCATTGAACATGTTTAATAGAATATATATCATTGAACATGTTTAATAGAATATAGATCATTGAACATGTTTCATAGAATATATATCATTGAACATGTTTAATAGAATATAGATCATTGAACATGTTTCATAGAATATATATCATTGAACATGTTTAATAGAATAAAGATCATTGAACATGTTTCATAGAATATATATCATTGAACATGTTTAATAGAATAAAGATCATTGAACATGTTTAATAGAATATATATCATTGAACATGTTTCATAGAATATAGATCATTAAACATATTTAATAGAAAAAAAGAACATTAAAATTATATCGACACATACAGCCCGTTGAAAATGTACCAAATAAAAAATAATAATTTAGACCATACAAAATACACCATAGAATATAGATAATTCAAAATGTAGCAAAGAATATAACCCATACCGAATACAACTCAAAATATAGAGCGTACCTAGTGTAATATATAACATATGTATTTTAGAATGTAGGCCCTACCATAAAATATAGATCAATCAAAATGCACCAAATAATGTAGAACATTGAAAATATAACGAATAATCTCGAATATAGATCGCAAAGAGTGTGGTCGACTATATCATATTATTATACAGACAAAAGACAAAAGGTAAGGTTATATAGTATATTGGCTATGTATTATAAAAGTCTTATTAATATTGACCAGATAATTGATCAAAAATTTGTATGCAAATATTACTCAAAGATTGTAATGACAGATGCAAAACTTCAAATACAAGACACAATATTTATTAAGATAATAGAGGTTCCTTGATTGAAATGAAATGCATTTTTATAAAGGCATTGTTTATTCTGTATGTTCTATTTACAAAGATATTGCCAATAAAGTAAAGAAATAAAAGCATAACTTACTAATCCAAGAACTTCGTTTGTCTATAGAAAGTAATAAACTTAGATCTGGGTTTACTTTCAGAATAATTGTCTTAGCCAAAAGTCACATATCAAACTTACTCTTCATCAAATTATGGCCAAAATATTTACCGCATCAGCTTTTATAGTATCAATTTTTGTTTATGCTTTTGTTGTTATTGCTGTATAAGCTTTTTTTTTTTTTTTGGTTTTAGCCGTTAATTTACCAAAAGTGTAATTGCATCTGTTGTTTGCAGATTTTACTTCATTGTTAAGTTATTTTCTTCACTTTGTTGTGTTTTTTTTTTTGGTGGGGGCTTGGCTATCAATTTGGGTTGTTTGTTGTTTTTTAAGGGCGTGTGCAATATTGTCAACCTGATAATGTTTTCTGAAATGTGTTTTTTTTTCTTCTGAAGGGGTGGAGGAGATCGACGTGGGAGGAGAGAGGGGGGCGCATTAAAGGTTCCAGTTATACTTAATTACAGCGGAATGGTAAACTTTAATTCGCCCAATTTTATGTCATTAACCTCTGGGACTTACTTTTATGCTATAATTTAGCACGTTTTCGATTAAGGCTGATGTACTTTCCATCTTGACCTTTCCGATAATAGTGCATGTAGGGTATAGTCGACAGCAGCGGTCGGCACCCTAAGACACGCGTGCCAAACTTGGCACACAGAGTAATTTTCAATGGCACGCGAGAGACCTCCAAGAATTATTTTTTTATTGGTGAAAAAAATAACTTTTTCTAGTTCTTAATGAGGAAAACTGACTGGTGAAGCCGATGTTTCTGAAAGACATAGTGACACATTTGAGTGAGTTGAACTTGCATTTACAACGACCACTGGATTGGACTTGCATTGAAACTGGACATATATCTATATCTTGCCGTGAAATCAATTTTAAAACATTTAACTACATGTACAGCCCTATTAAAGGCATACATTTAGATAGTTAGGGCTTTTTCAGAAATACATCGAAGTACTCAAAGCTAAATTTTCTAAACAAAAGTAAGACATTCAAAAACTTGTCAAAAATTGGCTTTTGCGTAAAAAATTTGAAAGGAAGCTGCTTAGCTTAGGAAAGGCATCTGCTATTCTCAACTGATAGGCTTTCGCTCATCTACTTTCAGCTTTTGGTTCAACTTACACTTATAAAGAAATAAAAATAAGTCAGTAATATTTTGTATATTACAAAACAAAACTTGTTTTGCATTACTATTGAATCAAATGTGGAAAGTGTTTTAATAAAAGGGAGATAATTAAAGCATTTTATTTGCGCTAATAATTTTAGTATGTTTCTTTTTTTCTTTTATAAAAGAATAAATGGCTACAAGTTATAACTTTGAAATGAACAAACTTTTTTTAAGTATTTGAAAATTGTAAAAATATTTTATGACTAAATAATTTATATGTATATTTTCACACATTACATTAACTACCCAGTTTGTTTGATTACTACGTATCAATTCCGCTTAACGGGATAAGGACATCTTAATGTATTGTAACAATTTTCTCTAATAATCTCCTTTAGCAATTTTCTCTATAAATCTCCTTTAGCAATTTTCTCTATAAATCTCCTTTGCTTTTGGCCTTGGTTGCCACGGAGTTAAATTATTTTTTAAAGTATAATAGAACAGGTTGACTTTTCGGCTGTTGGCACGCAGAGTGATTTCGGAATCTGGTTTGGCACACTGTTAGCAAAAGGCCGCGGACCTCTGGTCTATAGTAAATTTGGTTTTGTATCGGTTACACGTTTCTGACATTTTCAGCCTGCTTTTATATATTACAGACGCTCATTGCTTCCTACGCTAATTCCGTGGATGAAGTCTGGCTCTTGCATTTCGATAAACGTTTTACAAAATGATTTTATGTTGTTATGTGGTTGGTTATTCTGATGTATTTTTAGTCAACTCATTCCATGCTCAAACGCCAGTAAAATGGGTATATACCCTTTAAAATTCATGGACAACATTAAATCAACCCTTCCTCCCTAAAAAAATGTTTACTATTTTCATACACGTACATTCTATCTATTGTCTAGAATCTGGTGCCGTTAAAAATAAATCACCCAAGCAAGTTGATTAACTATTTGTATGATGTAATCATTAAACTTTGTGTAAGCTACATGATGTAACTCACCAGTTGTGTTATGAATATAATTATTAAAAGGGGTGTACTTTTTAACTAAATAATAAACATGTTCATTTTGCCTCTATTGCAATAAAATACAAGATGAAATGTATCTGAAATGTAGGGAAGCCTATCTTAAGGGTATAGAATGTATGAAATTTATCAGAAATGTCTTTAATTATCTTTAATTACATTTGAATGGTATGAAACGTACCCAAAAAAAAAATCAAAAAGTTACCTCAAATGTTTGACATACATCTGAAATGTATCTGAAATACATCTGAAATGTATCTGAAATACCTCTGAAATGTATCTGAAATACATCTAAGTTGTATATGAAATACATCTGAAATGTATATGAAATACATCTGAAATGTATCTGAATATATCTGAGATGGATAAAAGGTATCTCATATGTATCTCATGTGTTTGAATCACAGCTGAAATGTATGAAACGTAGACTATGTAAACTGTATTCAAAATGCATCTGAAATATTTCTTTACATACTTTAGTATCTGAAATTGACGAAATATATGCATCTGAAATTGACGAAATACACCTGAAACGGACTAAATGTATTTGAAATGCATCATGGTGTTTCTAATCGTTGTGTCAATTCGAATGCAGATTTGGTTCAGCCACGAAGTTAAGAATCGGACACTGATAAATGGGTTTGATATTGTCCATGTTTTACGGTATTCTTGTGGGTGTACTCACTAAAAGTTCCCGAAATATAAAAAAAATAATTAAAAAGGAACGTTCGCTGACTCAACACAAAACACCCCCCCCCCCTTAAATGTCATTCCAACATGGCCGTGACGAGGCCTGACCTTGGTGTGTCCCTGACTCTTTACTCAATGCATGACTTGTATAACTACTCGTCTGCAAAAAAAGTGCACCAGCGGGAGACTTCGTCTACACTTGTTATTTAAACACCTGCAAATTGATTGGTTGTTTTCGGATTGTTTTGTTGTTTTTGTTGTTGTTTTTTGCTTTGTTGTTGAGATTTGTGTGCGCCTTCCCTCCCCCCCCCCCCCCTCAGCTATTGCCGTTGTTTGTTTGTTGTTGTTATTTTAAGAGTTTTATTTCATTGATTTAGGTCTAATTGCAGAAATGTTTCTCATAAAAGGTTATCAGGAACGTCAAGTGTTTTCTCAAATCGTAGATAAAGCAAACATCAGTGAAATTTTTAAATGCCTTCCCCCCCCCCCCCCCGGCCCTCCTTTCCCAAAGGACCTTCTAAATAAACAAATGTGTCCTTGGCTATATTTATTTCGGAAGTTAAACCAAATGACAAGACATGAACAACACGAAGCAGCATTTATTAGTAAGCTAACGTAAGTGGGGGTCTGGCGAAGAAAGTGTTAGTTTGACGCTTATCGAAACTGTGGCGCCTTAGGCGACCTCACATTAACACTCTCTACTAGATATCTAGATAGAATACTGTCACGAAGTATACAAAAAATACTAAATTCCGATTTATAATAGGATTAGATCTAGGTTTCAGATGTTTTTAATACCTTAAATTTAAAGTTTTTCACCAAACTTCTACGTTTGGACCCACTACCATTTCTATCCCTGTATTAGTTACGTATAACTGATATGAATTTTCATAGAATTTATTAATGCAATGCTATAAGCGTGACTATTCGAGGGTCGAAGCTAGAAATCGGGTGCCAAAATATCGTCCAGCGTTCTCCTAGGATGAAATATACCGTTATAAGTCTATCGCAACAGCACAACACAATAATCTCAACTTTATTTTCATCTTCTTTTTGAGAACCGAAAATTCGGTTTCCGAGGCCCGGTACCGGGTCGCTAGCCGATGTTTAGGAAACTTTAAACTAGCTTGTTGACAAAGTTAGAGAGATTACCGGTAATGGTAAATCGCGACTTTCTCTCTCAAGAGTTTCTCTTGTATTCCCTAGTGCAGTGGTCGGCAACCTTTTGATAACAGTGTGCCGAAGTAGGATTTATAATTCATTCAGCGTGCCAACAGCCTTAAAGCCATCTTATTCTTATCTTCTAGAAGAGACTTGATTTATCTTTTCGGGAGTCTCCCGCGTGCCATTAAAAATCGCTCTGCGTGCCAAGTCTGGCACGCGTGCCGTAGGTTGCTGACCCCTGCCTTAGTGTATCGTGGCCACAGAGCCTAATGAACGTTTCTGTTTACCGACAATGAATGAATTTGGCCCGACGGGATTACTTCACTACTACTCTATACCAGGAGCTCTCCCTGGAAGTAGGCCCCTACCTGACTGATGCTACCAAATTCATTCACATACAATCCGTGATTATTGTGTTTTTTTTAGCCACTTATAAATTTTATAAGTTTACAGACGTTCCTTCTAGATAGAAGATTATTACGTCCACTAAGCCCAAAACTCCTGCAGGGCGACAGGGATCCGTCGGTGGCAGGGACAGAACCCGCGACGTGTCAGTTGGTTTTTGGTTGACAGTCCAGTGAACTAACCGCTGGACCAGCCAGCTTCACTTTATTTATTGTTTATATGGTACCAAACTCACTTATAATAAGATAAGATTTCTTTATTGATCCAAATAAATGGAAATTTGTCTTGATTACAGATGTTTTGTCTTTCATAATATTTTAAACAATATAACAACATAAAACGATATAATCCTTGATTCTCTATATCCACAGATTTCACCCGTGCCGCGCAAGGTTTCTGCATCGTGGGACTCATCACATACAGTCTTTCAGTGATGATCCTGATAGCCTACCTCACGGTACAGTGTCTACAGAGACTGAGGGGAGTCCTCATAGCCTTATGCCTTTTGCTCTTTACTTCTGGTAATCTTCGCATACTATATATTATACATAAGCTTACATAAAAATAGGATTTTTCCTTTTTTTTTATAATATTCTTTTGTATAAAAAGGCCAAACAGACGTACTGACCCTAGCTCTCAGTACTTCTAAGTTTAGTCATGCCTGCTGCGAACCCATTTTTCATGTTTTGTTTGATCTGTTGTTAATTCAGCATTTTTTGTTTGTTTACAATAGCTTCCATACAAACATAAAATAGAAATGCTTTATAGCCTATGTTGTTGTTATTGTTTTATATGCATAAAAAGACCTACATATCATACATGTGTCTGTTGCAATTGTCAGGGGTGAATCACCCAATCAGAAACACTAACTTTGCTTTGTTTATAAATTGTATATAAATGCACAAAGCTATATATAGCTCAGTGGGTTAATTAATGTAAAGAGTGGCGTCCCTTCACTGCGCATTGTGTTAGCCATAGACTATAATCATAGATAGAAGTAGAAGTAGAAGTAGAAGTAATTTAAGACAGCCTTATTGGTTGCGCTCGGAAAAAAAGTTGATATAAGCTCTAAAAATAGAGCAAGCGGTCCATCTTATTAAGCTTATTGTAGCCTATATGACTATAATATACAAGGAATGCTTGCTTTAGTATTTCTGCTATATGATGACTCGAAACACTGATTTTCGGAATATCCGATTCGTTGCTTCCTTTGCACTTCCGTTTTATTGAATCGCTTCGATTTTCTCAATGAAAAATTAAAGTTAAAATCGAAAGTGGTATAAAGCGGAAACATTTAAGAAACAACGAGGAGCGTAGAAGTAATTTAAGACAGCCTTATTGGTTGCGCTCGGAAAAAAAGTTGATATAAGTATAAGCTCTAAAAATAGAGCAAGCGGTCCATCTTATTATAGTCTATGGCCTATGGTGTTAGCGACGAATACCGAATACCCTGAATGATCCGTATTCTCGTTGATGTGTTCACCTCGTGCACAAGTCCATCTCGAAAATGAGCTGGTTTCGAGGATTTGTCGATCTGGTTGCTAAGTCGGGGCATGACTTTTTTAGTTAAATTGGTCTACATTACAAAATTACCAAATTGCAACAAATTGCAACAAATTGCAACAAATTGCAAACGATTTCTTTCCTAGATCCGATCAGTGTTTTTAGTTTCATAGAGATAATATTTTTTCCCCGTCATCTTTGACCGTTTTTGGCACACAAGAATGGTTGCCCACCTCTGTTCTATGCTCTTAATTTAAACATTACAGTACTCTCGTGATAATAAATAAGCCAATAGTAAAAAAAATAGTGATAAAACACAATACAAAAACCGGGAGGAAACAGTTGCATGGCGAGTTGATTTTTTAAAATAGGGGCTTTCTCGTTCCTGCTATATGTAATTATTTTAAATATACCGTAAATGCATTAAACGTATCGCCTTCTTCTTCTTTTATGTTAGGGGAGACCGGGGCTAGTCCGCCCATTTTTAGCATTTTTAGCTATTCCGGGTTTATTTCTGGATGGAATTCTTTGCCGATTCTCATAATCATTCCCCAACTATTCAGTTAATATGAGCTAGAAGGATTTTGTGAAACCTCTGCCCCAAATCACACAATAAAATCAAATGTGAGGTCACTCTGTGTGGGCGAATGTGCCCCACATGTGGGGCAAGTTCGTCACACATGTGGGGCACATACGCCCATGAGGGGCAAATCCGCCACATGCAAAATAATTCACTAAAACAAGGCTTAAACACTCGATACCAAAAAGAACAAGGCAAGCTTAATTTATGTTTATGGTTCCAAATTTCGGTATAGATTTAAAGAATAAAAAGTAACCAAGTTAGATCTAGATGAAGAACTGTTTTGATCTCAAAATGAATGAACCAAACTTTAACTGAATACAAAGTGTAACTTTAGCTTGAGGTTTCATAACTATTCAAATTCAAAGGCATCATTCGAAATAGTCAGAGTCACTTGATGCACAGTTGTGGCATTTGTAATAGTCTTTTTTTTCTCCAATACAATGTTAATGTGACCATTCTTTGCACTGCAGACATTGTATCCAGGATTCCTTTTTAATGTGAGACCACTTTAAGAGACAAATGAGAAAATGTCATTTCTCATCTTCTTCCTCTGATGACTATTCCTTTGCAGTGCTTCTTTTTGCTTTTTCTTATTCACAACTGAAGTCTTTTTTCCAGGTTGCTTTGCGCTTTTCTTGCGCTTTTTTTCCAAATGGTCCAGTTCTAAGTTTCGCTTTTTCTGGCGTGTCTGTCAGAATGCAGCTTTTCCTCTTTTTTTTCCCGCGTGTTGGTAACTTTCGCTGAGGAGTTTTGGGGTGAGGCTTAATTGAAACAGGCGAAAAGTCAGCTGCTGCTACAAGCCGCACCGGTGTTCCTTACCCTTGAGAAGGGCCTGGTTGATCCTGGTGAGAAGTTGGTCCTGGCGAGAAGGGCCTGGTTGATCCTGGCGAGAAGGGCCTGTTGATCCTGGCGAGAAGGGCCTGTGTGATCCTGGCGAGAAGGTTCTGGATGATCCTGGCGAGAAGGGCTTGGTTGATCCTGGCTAGAAACTTCTGGTTGGTCCTGGTGAGAAAGTTTTGGTTAGTCCTGGTGAGAAAGTTCTGATTGGTCCTGGTGAGAAAGTTCTGGTTAGTCCTGTTGCAAAGGGCCTGGCTGATGTTTCTGGCGAGAAGGTTCTAGTTGTAGTGGATTGTCTCAATCAGTCACTGAAGAGGGACAGAAATCGTTTTCTTGGAAAGTGTCAGGGCTGTAAGGATAGATGCCTGCTTTTGCAAATCCTTAGATGATGCTCTGCACTGTCATAGTGGGACCCCATGCCTCATTAACAATCTCTGGAAGTTGATAAATTGTCAATGGGGAGCCAGAATGAGATCGAAGTCAGTTTTGCTGAGCTTGCCATAGGCGTTTTTTTCAGCGGGCCGAACACAGACAGATTCCCATTGGGGCAGGTTCACCCATCTGTCGGATATGCCCCAGCCAGTGTTGGCGAACCTGCCCCACTATCACTTCTCTACGATTATCAATCCATTACAGCAGCCTTGGTAGAGAAAGCGACAACGAGACACCATGAATGTATCAAGGAAAGCCAGTGTTTTGATAACATGCAGTGTCGTTTAATAGCCTTTACTACTTCTTGCGTAATATGAGGAGATGTAGTACAAAGAAAAAATCACTTACCTACTAAAAAAACACAAATATCACGGTAGCAGAGCAGTCTAGATTTGTAGCCATTTAACACATACACAAGATCAACCAGACGCAATTACTGAACGGCGTGGTAGTGTCGTCGAGTCTAAAAATAACTCAGTTTGCGCGCAATACCACCATGGCGAATGTACCCCTATGGCGGACTAGCCCCGGTCTCCCCTATAGACGCTCCTAGAAGAAGATTATTGCGTCCTACGTTTATCCGTAGTTTGCATCTAATCTAGAATTTTTGAAGTATTCTCGATCCCGGGACGTATGTAAAATCCAAAAAGAAAACCCGCGAAGTAGCAAGTCCGCGAAAAGCCACAAAGAGACGCGGAATTGTTGTAAGCCTACGGTACGCTGTTCGCTGTGCACGGTATTTGCTCAGCCAAGGGAGATTTAATCTGTTTTGGGTGACAAAGTTGGCAAATTGGCGAAAATTGTACATGGGTTTTTGCCTGCTGTGCAATTTGTCTACAATCAAAGAACGAGACTGTTGACCCACACCATGACGTGACCCTACACATTACGCCTCTAAAGATCAAAGTACTAAACACGTACTCGTTGGCTTTATGTAGTTAGACTATCATTATTATTGTTATTAATGCGAAAATGTTTGTACATGATTACAAATTACAAGTGCCGGGCAACGCGGACAGTTAGGGCGCCATGTAACGGAAAAAACAACAACACCATATTATACTATAATAGGGCCTACACTATGCATATATTGTATATTTGTATACACCACTACTCACTACACTATGTATTCTTTCTGTTCTCCCAGGCTGCATGACCTTGATGGCCTTGGTTGTCATGGGGATCAAAGGTCACGACTACTTCAAACTGCTCAAGGCAGACGAGCGGGAGCTGGCCAGTCTCTCTTCCAAGAGCGTTGACGCATCGGGGGTCTTCTACGTGGGCTGGTCCTTCGTCGTCTCCGTCATCTCCGCCTTCATCACGCTGGCCAGCTTTCTCTTCTGCATGATTGAATTCGTCCACATCAATGATGGCGTTGATTAGGGACGAACTAGTTATTGAACAAGGAGACACACGCACATTTATAAAAAAACACAAAGAGAACGAGTAGAAAGAATATTAAAGGAATTACGAGAAAGAAGACATAAATGAAAGGAAGAACTAATTAGGAAAATAATGATAGCAAGCCAAAACTAGATATAATGGAGGACTCGGTAGAAAGGTCAAGATAGAGGAGAAGATATGGCGGGAAAGATACACAAGATTATGCACATAGATATGCATTAAGGGCATGTACATGAAAAAGTCAAATTTGCTTATCCCTCGCAACAATGTTACCGGAACTAATTAAGCACGTTAGGCCTAATGTGGATTTATGGTGGCGTTGTCTTGACTCGTGATACTTCAAATCCAATCTCCCGAGCAAGGCTTCGAGTCTCTGAAAGGGATTGAGGCTCTCTCTATATATTACTATATATTATATATTTCCCCGATATATTTATTCCCTGATTTTATCCCCATGTTCAGCTACAATTGGAAAAAAATATAAAATTCGAAAGAATGTGTGAGAAAAAAGAAAGAGAAATTGCGACAGAGAATAAGAGCTGCGTCTGTCAAGATAATATGTAGAATTAATTGACGAGACAGGCAGAAGCAGAGAGAGAGAGAGAGAGAGAGAGAGAGAGAGAGAAAGAGAAAGGGAGACACTGAAAGAAAAACAGAGGAACAGGGAGAAAGAGACTGAAAAAGAGAAAAACAGAGACTGAATGAGAGAGAGAGAGAGAGAGACAATGAGAGAGTAAATAACAAATGTTTCTAGCTGAATAAATATTTTTTTTAATATTCATAATCTTCAAAATGTCTGTGTGTTTTGTTATAGTAGGCCTACATATGTGTTTGTTTTATAGTCTGTATTTCAAATTCAATCCAAGATTTGTGCGTTGCAATCAATTAAATCTAAATCTCTGTAGAAAAAAATAAATAATTATATTTCAATAAAGTAGACACACACAATTCAACAACAAAAAACCGTGACTGTTTGAAGGAAACATGTTTATTGATTTAACAAAGAAGATCACACAAAAGATACAAAGGTAAGACTCGTTACCCACAATACATTTGGTAAAATTGTTTAGGCTACGCATAGAGTTACAAATCTAGACAACCAAGAAACCTACGAAAAATTATCGTTTGCAGACAGAAATGTGTCACTGACTGTATATAGTAACCAATTAGACTGCGTACTAAAGCCGTCGTTAACAAAGGTGATATGTGCAGGGTGATTGAGCATTAGGGAAACCGAAAAGATGGTAGTAGATTTTTAGCAGGCTAGTAATAGTGGGAATAGTCAACCAAGAAAGACAAATTGAAATATTGTTTTCACAACAATACAACGATGATAGGGCTTGTCCATTAATGAAGTCACGCGAATTTGAAAATAAATGGGTACCCTCCCTCTTTCTCTTATAATTTATATGAATACCAGTTAATGCAATAGTTTTTCCATTAAGTAAAATATAAAATAATTCGTCAAACACCTCCCTTACCACTTAATCCTACCGGTACATTTTCACAAATGTATTATAGTATTACTAGTATTAGATAATAGGTGTGTTAGACTGTTATAATTAAACACATTAAAAGATAATTATAATTTAATAGCTACCATAGTCTCAACACGTGCATTTAAATGTATTCTAGGTAAGCAACTCAATGCTGATACAAATGTACACAAAATATTTCATGCCTTGTTCTATTGCCCAGTCTTTAAAAAAAAAGAACCGTATATACTCGGGTATAAGTCACACTTTTTTAACTCAAAATTTTGAAAAAAAAAGTAGGTGTGTGAACGGTGCGACTTATCCGCGAGCATATACGGTAATGTCTTTTGGTAAAAAGTTGCTGTCAGTATAATGGAAGAGCTCTTTAATAAAATTACTTAGATAAAAACTGAATGAGCCGAATGCATTAAAAAAATATATATAATGAAATTAGAAAGTAGAAGTGAAAATACTAAATACATAATGTATTATATCATGATAAATATACCTGTGTATTTGTAAAACAGGTAGTTATTGTATTCTATACTCCTTTCCTATAACATGGTAAAAAAAGATTATTTATGATATAATAAATAACATTTTCATTATACTGTATGCTAGCTTAAAACCTAAACTATAAAGATTAGAAAAGCATAAATATGTAAAATCATACAGGCATTTAATTAATAGAATATCCTAAATACACTAAATACTTTTATACAAATAAATGCTTTAATAAATAAAAAACAAAGAAATAGGTGTATAAACATATTCTTTCAAATGTAAAAAAATATTTAAATGCTCAAATAATGGTAAGCTCATTTTTGTGAACAAAAAATATAAACACTTAAAATGTGACTTTGATTGGAAAAATAAAATTTGGCCTTTTATCAGGATGATTTTCTGTTAACCTTAAAGCCTTGATTTACTTCAAACTTTATGACCTCATGTGAATATATAATATGCAAATGAAAACCCTTCTGTCCGATTTTTGAAAAGATTCATCAATGTTGTTTGACACAGTAGTGGAGGGATTCTAGTCTATTTAGATTGGTGTCAGCCAAAGTGCAACATTTAAAAAAAACAAATGTGTGCTAATTTACTGAATATACATGTACCTTATCAAAATTCAAGACACACATACTCTTATCATCAAAATTCAAGTCACACATATACTCTTATCAAAATTCAGAGCTAGTCTCAACCCCCCCCCCCCCCATAATGGATACAAAAAAGGTAAAATTAAATGTTAAGGTAACTACTACTGCCCCACCTATTAAGTAAAATTAAAATGTTTACAAGCACCATAAAATACAATTCTGAATACCTCTTTTATCATTTAAACATACTTGCTTGCAGTAAAAGGCTCTACTCCTCTCAGGGCAAGTTTTAATTTGTTAAACCAATGCTGAGGAAAATGTTCTTAAAACATGTATCCAAATTTAAAACTAAAGACATGCATTTGTAATGAAAATTTTTTTTTGGATAGAGAATAGAATTTTAAAAAAAAACTTCGGCAAGAAATGTGACAACAAATAGTGCAATAGCATCATGTTTCATTTCCAAAAGATTCAGATTATCACAGGCAATAATGTTCTTAGTTGATGAGTTAACTAGCTTTATCTAATTACAAACTTAAAAAAAACAACAACACAGAATTCAGTCAAGGTCAAGAATATTACCATGCTGGCTCAAAGTAAGTTTTTGTATTTCTATATTTAACTCTGCAATTTGTTTTTTATTATAATTATAGTTATTTTTATTTTTTTTATATGGATATCATCTGTTCATATATATAGATATATGTGAAGAGTACCACACAGGCAAAAATGGCAGAGTTACAATAATGTATTTTAGAGTTATTCCAATTTTAACAAAGGACTATGCAACATGCTTCTTTTTTCATTGTAGGCCTACATGTACAGGGACTTTTCTAATTATTATATGGTTATTGCAGTTTTTTTCACTTGAAAAGTAATTCAGTACATAACTATATATGACTGGGGCCATGATTAAAAAAACTACCAAATTTGACTCTGCCATTCATATATAATCTATTAGCTTAAAAAGATGAATGTTTAAGAATTGCTTTTCTAATTTATTTATATTTTAAAAATGACAACTTTACATAAATTTGTAAAAAAAAAAAAAATTTTCTTTAAATGATATGATATGAGCTAGTCTTAACAGGATTAACACATTTACATTAACAATATGTGTTTGATTGCTAAAAAAAAGAATAGTGCAGATTACAAAAAGAATATGATGTTTAATTTAAGTCATGCTGTTAATTTGTCCACAATTATTAACACTCACAAAAAGCAATATAAAGGGCATTGAACAAATATTTTTATAAAAAAATTTAGAACTTGTCAAGATAATGAAATAAAAAGTATAATAGTGTCAATGACAGGCAACATATTATTGTGGACTGTGAAATTCTCTTAAAATTTAAAGCAGTAACAATGAACTACCGTAGTCTAAAAATGTTATTTGTTCTGCGAACTTTATAATTTATGAACAAAAATATTACCATATGTATTTTTGTTCTAAAATGAAAGAAAATTGTGAAATTAAAAAAAAATGAAAATACAGAAACTTAACTGGCAAACGAAACATTGAACAAAAAAAATTTCATAATTTGAGATCAACCGATAAAGATAGAAAACATAATTTAAAACACTAATGTCTTTGTTACCATTTTGTCATTTACATAAATGTGTGATTTGAGGGTCACTTTCTAAATTAAAAGTGTTTACACAATATTTCATAATATAACAATTAGCAAAGTTTTAATAATTTTCATTGTTCAGTTCAAGATCAATATCAACAACAATCATGAGGCTTTTAAATTTGGAAAAAAAAAATATATCAAATTGTTTCAATTTTATTCACTGGATCTTCAAAATCCTGTTTAAGTTTAGCTTTAAGATCCCAAGAGGCATTTATTGGACTACTTGAGCACGTCTGTTAGGTTAGCTATGTAAAGCGCTGATGATGTCAAGGCTTAAATTGGCTTTAAAAGACCTAGTCTTACATTCTCTGACAGAATGAATGGTGCTCTAGTTGAGATTACCCTAGATGCAGGAGTATAGTGGCACGACAATTAGATATAATGAGCAGGAAGAAGAAACTAATCACTTTGGAATCTATTCTCATTAGGAAAATATATTCTGGGAGAGAACAATATAAGACAGTAAATTACAAAAACTTTTGAATTGAAGAAATGTGCTTTATATTAATATTGTTAGAAGCAAATTTTAATATTGAGTAAAATCTTTACTAGTCTGCTAAGATTTTTAAGTTGCCTTTTAATTATTAATGCATTATCCATTTACCTGGGAACGCTTTGGATATTGTTACATGTTTTTATTTGTAAAAAAACAACAACTAAAATTACTAAATGCAGTCTTGCAAACTATGCAATAATGTTATCAGCATCTGCTAAAAGCTATGAATGCTCATCATCATGCTTTACATACACCATCTTCATAAACTTTATCCTTAGCAATGTCCCATTTACAGAAGGAGTTGTAAACTATTTATGGTGGCATCAATTCTCAAGCACATTTCATCCAATATAATTACAACAGAAGCAATATATATTTTTGGTGTGTGAAAAATCAGTGCTCTATTAAAATGCACACAGATTTTTTTAGTTCTAAAGTTACCGTACTTTCCACCAATAAAACTGTTCAATATCAAATCAATACTCTTCTGTATAGAAGGAGCACTTAAAGAAAGGTATTCGATTTAATTGTAGATAATATTCTTCTAGATATGATTGAACAGTTAAAAATGCTTCAGAAACAGCTGGTAAGGCCTAACGTAAGAGTATGAGCTTAATGAGACGATTATCTTAGCTATAAACCAACGAAACAAATGTGAATCTTCCTTTTCAATAAATTAGAATTTAAAATGTCTTCCAGCGTATTGGCTAGAAAGTGAAAGAAAAAAATTCACAAAAAAATCAAGCTGCTTAATAAATATTTCCTCCATGTCACTGTAAAGACGAGTGAGTAAAATTTGTCGTGGGTCAGTGCAAATAAAAATTAACGCAGAGATTTACATTGATTTTTTCAGCTCATGACTTATATATATATTTTTTTTACTTTTAGTAAGTAGATTAAAAAATTTACAAGAACAAAGCAAAAAAAAACAACATTTGATTCAGAATACTTTTCATAATATGTTAATATTTAGGGGAAACATTTGTTCAACAACAGATTACATTATAATTTATAGATCATATATGAACAATAATAGTGGGAATACAATAGGGATCTGTTTTGCAATTGGCTAAGTACTTTTTATTCACTGTTTGACAAAAACTGAGTACAAATGTAAAGATTACTTAATGTATTCACTATACTTTCCTTACTCTAATGGCAAGGCAAAATATATTGCCACAGTTTAATTGTTGCTGGTCTGAATGATAAAAGTTCAAAACCTTAGAATTTTATTTTTTTCTAGCTAAAAACTAAAGTCTTAAAATATACATGGACTTATGCTAATACAATTAAAAGAAATTAAAAAGTTATCATATTGGGCTCTGATAAGCAGTTAGATTTGGAGATTCCTTTTCACTATCTTAAGTTTTTATTGTCCTACTACCACTATCTTTGGATTTTTTTAAACAATTGAATACTGTTAACAAAATTTAAAAAGAACATTCAACTGTATTGATGATGCAGTAAAAAAAAAAAAACATAACGGTCCTATAAGAAATGTTTTCAACTCAAAAGTGTCACACAAAAAAAATGAAATAACTTTAGCCAATAGAAGCAAACAAACAAAATAACTACAAGGTCAAACGTTCAATTTTGTTTATTTTGGCTAAAAAAAAACGCCACATTTGACATTGCTTGTAACAGGAATATTTAGACACTTTCATGTACGGTACTTTCTCAAAAATTTAAATGCTTGGTAGAAATAAGAATGTATCCCATGCCAGTTACTAAGAGACGCACACAATGCTACTTAAGACATATGCCAGATCCATGTGAAAATAAGGTCTTCAATGACAAACATTTACAGTGTTTGAAATCTCAATACAAAAAAAAGACAAAATGTTAACTTTGTGTACTTTGGCTGTATTTACTCCTTGAATATTTACAGCGATACAAAGCTAAGATCAATTCAAATGTTTAAATATTGGAAACAGGCTAATGAGACTCAAGAAAAAGAAAACAAAATGAATACAATTCTAAAACAATATTTTTGTTTTGGAAAAAAAAAAGATCTCTTGGTTTTAGAGAAATAAATAATTTCTTATAAAGTTGTAGTGATAAATATATTTGTTTATATATTACATTACTTTAAAAAATATATACAACAATAAATATATATTTTTTTTACTGGATTTGTACAATAGTTGTTTTTTTTTTACACAGGTTTTGAGTTTTTTATTTATACAAACAAACATAAAAATATCACTTCAGTAGAAAATGTTTAAATATATGTGGAAGATTTGATATGTGAAACATTAATAAGGATGATTGAATAGGATTGTGGAAATGTTGCTTCACTCCCTTGAATAATTTGAATAATAATGATGACTATAAATAAACATTGCCAGATTTTTGAACACACACTGATCACATAGTTAAAGCCAAGTAAAAAAATTAATAATTACTGTATAAAAAAAAAAGCACAAGTATTTAAAAAAAAAGTAAATATTTTTAACAAAGACTAGAAAAACTTGTATTTTTTTAAAAAATTTTATAAGTAAGAAAAACTCTTAGAGGAAAAAAAAATGCAGCCAACATTATTCCAAATAATTGTAGATATCTAGTTTCTAGTTTCCATGGTAAATGCAATAATTTTGTAAGAATTAGACCAATACTTTTAGTGGTAAGTGTAAGGTAAGGAGCTCTGTAAATTGTTGATTGTAAACTGTAGTCTGTTTTTTAAATATGTATTATATATAAATATATAGATAGATTTACATAGATATATGTTACAATGTAGTAATTTGTTTTAAAATACAATTACATGAATACTGTATGATATTATTATGGTTAAATGAGCTAGTAGGATAATATTTGAACATTTTCATTTAACATTTTTATTTGGGGGGGAGGTAAATAGGAGCAGATGAAAACAAAAATTAGTTTGTAATAAATGTTACACCATTGAGAGATTATTGAAACAATAAACCACTAAAAATGTTACGAATGTTGATGAAATCAACAGCTAACACACCCATAATCTACATTTATTTACCAACAAAAGCAAAATATCAAAAGATCAACTTTTTCCTAAATAAAAACAACAAACAATTGCACTCTATAAATAATGATAAAGCATTGTGTGTGAATTTTTGGGATGAGAGATGAGTATCTTTTTTTTTCTTTGGTGAGGGGGGGCAAGGGGAGGGAGGGTGAACAAATGACCTGTGAGAATACAACAAAGGATAAAATACTGGCTTGACATCTTTGGGAAATTAATATTGCTACCTGAAACATTGGCTTATTTTGTTATAGATATATATATATATATTATATACACGCACACAAACACAGCGCTGTGCAGCAAAATATAATAATGAGAGCTCATAACGTCTTTCAACGATTGGCTGAAAGCAAACACTGCTGCAGCTGGGAGGGAAACACCATAACCATCATTGCTGCTAAAGCTGATGCAAACGGCCAAACTCCACGATTTGAAAAAAAAAAAAAAAGTTAAATCACTCTGATTAGTAAATTCAAATCAAGTCTTGACAAAAACTTGGACAAAATATAAACATAGGACCGGTAGAATAGTTTTTAAAAAAAAAAAGGGTCAGAGACGCACAATAAAAAACATTATTAACAACAACAAATGAAATCTAAAGCAATTTAATAATAACTTACGCCACTCTAGATATACCAGCAAAAACCTGGACAGTGCTGAGTATCGGACCAGAAAGCTATAGAAGATTATTTCATGTTATTTCGATGTTTGCCTTGTCAACCGGATACATTTTTAAGGGCCTCTGCGCTGAAATCATCCTTACAGCTTTGTTATGATCAGATCTTTTGGGTCAACATTTTCTAGGCACCCTTTCACAGTTTCTTTGCTGAAGTGATCTGCTTCATAACTCTGGCATTCTAGGGCGATGCAGGGCTTATTTTGATCAACTTCCTGCCCGTCGCCGGCTTCCACTTGCCCGTCCTGGGGCCTGAGGAAAACAGAATCACTGCCATCCAGCTGCTCTAGCTCACCGCAGCTTATGTAGCTAGACAGGCTGCAGCAGCTCACGCTTCCTTTGCAACTTCCATGGATGCCCACCTTGCAGGGCACGTCATTTTCACAGCTGCCGTAACGGGCATACCCGCTGGTCTCGTCATGATCACTGCTAAGACTTATGAAAGAGTCCGAAGTGAGGCTGTTCCTCACGTGCCCCATGCAGTCGGAGTAAACACTATTCTCATTCAAATCATCTGTGCTTTCTCCTAAGCCATTAAGAAGCTGATCTTCTACACTGGACTCCCTGATCCTAGCAGTCTCCCTATTGCAGTAGCCCTTTTTATCTACAAGACCCATCTGATACTGTTTCTGTCTAATCCTTCCAGCTATTGACAGTCCTAGGGGACTAAAATAGTCAAGGCTTCCTAAACTACGCGTTCTGCTGCAGCCAAATCTAGCTCTTTTCTCAGAGGCAGGGGACGTTTCCCCGATCTCCTGGTGGTCACTGCTGAAGCTAAACCTGATCTCCTGCTCCTCCTCATGCTCGACCGTGTCGCTCCCGTGAAGAGAGGCCTGGTGGAGCTTTTCGGCTGCCCTGCGCAGCATAACAGGTGAGCAAGGGAGGGACTGGCTTTCAAGTTTCGTGAAGATGTGACTCCCTTGGAAAGAAGAAGACATTTGATCGCCCTGTTTGCCGTACAGCAGCGCAAGGCCATTGTTCATGCTGCACTTGCGCTGCTTGGGGAATTCCAGCACTTTCCTGCCGTCTTTGAACTTGCTGATGGAGGCAAAGGGATTGGCGTTGGCAGGGCAGTAATGGGGGTCATCCTTAGTCATGGCCTGCGCAATGATCTGAGGAGTCATCAACATCTCATCTCCAGTCAAGCTTTCACTGCTTTGAATTATATTGTCCTCTGATCTAGATCTTTTGTGAAGTTTCCCTGTGGAAAATGTAAACACAAGTTTCACAAGTTGCCTTTAAGGAGATCTAAGAGCATAATTTGTTTTTCCACTGGTCTTTTACTTAGAAAATTTTTTATATTTGTTAGAAATTTCTTGATTTGAACAAAATACTTTTCATACCAGAATTATTTTGTGCAGTTGCTCTCAAGTTCTTGTAGATCTTCTCTAGGCTGCTGATAATGGCACTTGAGCTTGGTCGAAGTTCTGGTAGGATCTATACGAGAAATGTATTAAACACTCAAGCTTTCGTCTTCATTTTAATTAAATGCATTTGCTTTAAGCCAAGATTAGATAAACCCCATTAAAGTATTGACCAAATAAATAATAGATCTAAATTTAATATATTATATCACTAAGTACTTTTTTCAATAACTAGAAATATATCTTTTATATACTTTTATTTACAAAAGGATATCAAAATTATTGGACTGTGATTCATTTGGCCCATTACTTTCACTATCATTAGCATCAGAGTCTGATGACTCCTGTAAATCATGTTGTAATGCAGATTCATCTAAGTATAATAGTTAGACTTATCTATAGTGTCAATGGTATTGTCCATTGTATTGTTTAATTATCATTCATCATAAACTCAAGAAGCTAAAAGGCCAAAGCAAACAAAATGAAAAAAAAAACTACTTTAATAAAAAGCCTCTAATACTACTTCAGCTTTTCTATTGTATATAAACGAAATAATTGTAATATGTTTTTTTTTATACAAATGACCAAGTGTCGTGAAAAAATAAATGAGTGGCAGACACTTTCCGTTACATTAGTACAGAGGGAGATATTGCACATTCAGTTGCAATAGTAGTAAATAAAGATCAATGTTACAAATATTTTTTTAAATTCTCATTAAAAAAAACTTAGATAATAAATATGAAACAAAAAAAAACTGACAAGAAACCCTGTTGCAACATTGAGTTGGCAACATGTAAAATAGAAAAATTACCTGGCAACACTTGAAGGCCAACTGAAGAAAATCTAATGGACAGTATTCAACCATTTCACAAATCTTTATGTAATCAACACCAAATTTCTAAATTAGGAAAGAAAATATATTATTATTATCTTGTAAAGACACAACAATAAAAAAAAAGGGCTATAAAAAATTAACCAAGTAAATCAAAGAGTTGCATAAAATAACAAGTTAATAAGTTTTTGAGTTAGATCAGGTGTCAACAATCCACAAAAAAAGGTGCCAGACTTGGCACTCAGAGCAATTTTCAATAGCATGGGCAAAGACTTCCAAAAAGTATTTTCTACAAGAAATTGAATGTCCTAGCAGGATAAATTTTAGGCTCTTGGCACGCTGAATGAATTATAAATCTTACTTGGGCACATTATTATCAAAAGGTTATCAACCCCTGAGCTGAGATAGAGCAATATCTAATCAATGCCAACTGTATACAGTGAACATTACCTTTGTTCTAGGCATAGTTTCAGGGTCAGCTTCAATCCGTGCAGTAATCTCCAATAAGATGATGCCATAAGAAAACAGATCAGCCTGCCAAGTATACAAGAGGTTCAATTGTATTTTCACTTCTCTAATTTCAGTCATACCCGCAAGCATATTCAACACTTTCCGCTAATCAAAGGATTCATTTCTTTATGATATTAGAAAATATTATGCATTTTGAATTACTTTTAGGATTATTACATGTTTATTGAATTGATCATATTATATTTCTTTTTCATCTATGATAAAATTAAAACAATTCACCCTTTAATCAATATACTTTTAAAAGACTGAAGTTTTTTTTATTCTTCTCAAATTGGCGGCTATAAAAATTAAATGACTTTTGACTTACTCTTTGATCGTAATACTTTCCATGAATAACTTCTGGTGCCATCCACCAGGGACAACCAACAGAAGGCAGTGGCTCTGTGCTGATGTGAAGAAAGAGAAAAAAAAAAGAATCATAAAACATGCGAGCTGTATTCTAAAATGTATCTCCTGAAGTGCCATGATAAATTTTAAAACTTATACCAACACATTTACATTGTTCTGTTTAGGGCATAATTTCACTGCTTCACCATTAGGAACACTTTTTTTTTTCAAATCTTGGACAGGTTAGGAATGTTTTTCTACAATTTCATGAAGTTCCACTCAGCCACCCAGAACTATCCATACATACATAAAGGTAAACTGGCATCTTCCAGTGGCGTAGCTAGGGAGGGGGAGGGGGGTCCAAATTCAAAAGTCCCCCCGGGCCCCTACTTGAGGGGGGCACCCAAAGGAGTGTCCTAATTGTTTTTTTCTAATGTCATAATGTCAAAATGCAAGGGCCCCTAAAGAGGCTAAGCCCCCGGGCGCCCAAATCCCTAGCAACGGCTCTGGCATCTTCCCATTCTTTTTATGAAATAGTGAGTAATTAGAAACTGGTGATGACCCCTAGGGACAAAAAGACAGGCCACTTGGCAGCCTCTATAATTATCAAACATAGACTTATTCAATAAAAGTGATCTATTTTAAATACATTATTGTAAAGCTAACATTATTTTATTGTTTAAAACAAGAATTATATTTGTAGTTCTTTCATCATCATCATCATCATCATTGCCCGTCACCCCAGCTGGGGTATGGGCCGCCAACCACAGATCTCCAGAGTCCTCTGTCCTGGGCCATTCTCTCCAATTGAGTCCAGCTGTACCCCATCTTTTCTGTGTCTGCCTCAAGGTCGCGTCGCCAGGTATTCCTTGGGCGGCCCCTTTTCCGCTTGCCTTGCGGGTTCCACTTGAGTGCCTGTCTGGTGATGTTGGTTGGCGGCTTGCGCAGGGTGTGCCCTATCCAACCCCATCTTCTTCTTCTGATATCCTCTTCTATAGGGCGTTGGCAGGTTCTTTGCCAGAGGTCGGTATTGTTTATGGTGTCAGGCCAGCGGATCTGGAGTATCCTTCTGAGGCAGCTGTTGATGAAGGTTTGGACTTTGCCAGTGGTAGCTTTTGTCATTCTCCAAGTTCTTTAATAACCATAATATTACATTCACGTTGCTGCTTTTCTTTGACTTCACTATTAAACTATGTCTCCCGTTACTTTCAATGTTGTGATCTTTATTGTTTAATTAAGTTTCAAACCTGTAAAGACTCTCTTTGATTTCCCTGTTTTATTCTATTCAGCAACTCTTGCTTAGTGGTAGCTTAACAAGTAATTAAAACTCTACTAGTTAGAGTGAACAGTTACTTACTTTTGGTCTGGAATTTTTGTAGCCAATCCGAAATCTGCAATAACTGCTTGATAGTTCCTGTTCTCCCCCTTCTTGATGAGAACATTCTGAAAGGGTAAGAAACAAAACAAAATTTAATGCAGTGAAATCATTACAAGTAGCAAGGATTTAACCCTTACAGTCCCGGGCGCGTATATAGCGGAACTGAAGGCAGCATAGATAGAAGTAGGTCGGTACGGGAAGGGTTAATTATATAGTTGAAATTATTAAATAAATTCAATCTAGATCTTTTTCTAGAAAGCTCAAATCAACTTTTTAAAATTTTGAACTCCTTGGTCCTAAATCTCTGTTATTTTTTATCAGCTACTGGGGGACAATGGACTCAAAGTACAGAAATATAATAAAACTTATGAGCAGAAACTTGGCATGAACTTACACAAGACTTATCAATTATTTAATACAGACTCAATGGCTCTTACTGTGCAATACCTAACTAGCGTAAACAAAAACAGGAGCAGAATGAACTTTTTAAAGTATGGTATAAAATGTGGAAATAGACTATATAAATATATTTAAAAAAACATCTGTTTACATATCACTGTACCTTTTGTTTAATTGCAATAAGCAATTGTACTTTAAGGACTATTATTGTTTATATTAAATTATACCTTGAATAACTTACATGGGGAGGGGTGGGGGCACCAAAATCTTTTTAGTGCTTATGACCGCTAAGGCTA
Organism: Anisus vortex; assembly: GCA_949126835.1. NCBI lineage: Eukaryota > Metazoa > Mollusca > Gastropoda > Planorbidae > Anisus > Anisus vortex. Next base: position 46,160,523 of record OX421493.1, read on the forward strand.
TTTAATCAAATCCTGGGTAAGGTGTATAAGACTAAATTGTTTGAAACAGAATCTATAGTTAATAAAGTTAAACTATCTTAAAATTAAGACTACTCAATAAGAATACTAGAAACGGGGCCACACTTTCAGCTATTCTTATTTCTGCCACCTACACTTTTGAAAAAAAAATATATCTGAAAACATAAACAAAAGGTTCTAAAAATGTCTACTTCCCCCCCCCATGCCATATAAAAATAAATTGTTGGCCCTAGTGTGTCCTGTCTTTTCCCTTCTAGTTTAGTGAATATGAAATAATAAAATGATGATTTCCTCCTTGAGTGTAAAGCACAATCAAGAGCCACATGCTTTGTGTTTTGAAGATGATTAGTGTGTGAGTTGAATCTGTTCTGGTTGTGCTTGTGTGTTTTTCTTGTTTTTTATTGATGTTATAACTCAATGTGATTGTAATCAAACCAAATTTCCATTTTGTATCAATAAAGCAATCTTATCTTATTATGCTGTACCTTAGAAGTGAGATCTCTGTGAAAAACTCTTTCAGAATGCAGGTAATGCATCCCTTTAGCTATGTCCAGAGACAGCTTTATCCTCAGTTTCCAAGGAAGTTCCTCATCTTTATTGGCCAGGAGATCTTCCAGTGTCCCGCCACTGATGTACTGTTAATAAATGAATGGGTGAAATAAGCAAAAAATAAAAGTCATCAACAAATTGTGCAAACTGATAACTAACTGAATTACATAAATACAACAAAAGTTTTAAAAACTCAATACATAGAACTTGACACTGTGGAACAGAGTTTGAGTGCAGAAGATATGCATCAAGGGTTGAATAGGGGCACGGTGGCCTAGATACAGCAGCTCGGCTAGCGTACTGAAAGTCATGTGTTCAAATCCTTTGTGAAGGATAGGATTTGTTCCCGGGTTTTAAAGGAGGTCCCAGAGTCTACCCAGCTCTGATGGGTACCTGACATTAGTTGGGGCAAAGTGAAGGCAGCATGGCATTGTGCTGTCCACAAACTCCACTAGTATGTCCCAACCAAGGAAATTCATAAACGCTGCTTCACAGGCCCTATAGATCAAATTTATATATCAGGGATACTTTGTTTAAGGCCGAATTAAAGTAAAAATATAAATAAGAACACTTACTTCTGTTAAAGCATGCAGCTGTCCCTCATGAACACACACACCTAGAAATCTGTGCCAATGAAAAATGATACATATTAATACCTGTGCAAACCTAGAATTAACAAGAGTATCTAATTCTACTGTTTAAAGTTAAAGCTATAAATTCTTTTGTTTTTGCTCATTGATTAGTGCACTGTGGAGTTTTCCCGTCTATTGTATCAAATAGTGAGTATCTAGGGTGTCAGCAAGGTGAGGACCTTAGTATTTTCTATCCCAACTCCCCCCTTCACCCTGTAAAATATTTGCTACTACAGAATCATCCCCAACAGTGGATGCTGATGCCAGGTATGCAATAGAAATTACTGATAAGAAGTACACACAAAGACTAATACAGCTTCAACATGTGTTTGTTAAAAACTAGTATGAAAATAATGGATCTGCAGTATTAGCAGGAATTTTTCTTTTAATTTCCCACGCAGAAATAAAATATGGGGATAATAAAAGAAAATGTGTAATTATTTACTCTGCCAGACTGATACAAATACAAAAATAATTATGTTAATATTTCCCTTGCCTGCATCAAAAATTGTAATTATTTCCCCTAAATATATACAATAAAAGTGTAATAATTTCTTCGGCCTGAAATATTTTTTTAAAAAGAACAATAAAGTTTGCAGTTACTTCCTTTGATTGTCTGTTTGACATTCTAGCATTAACAGATAAATGTATTACCTAAGGATGTTGGGATGAGAGAGTTTATTCATCAGCTGAACTTCCCTCAGTGCACTGGATCGGTTAGCCGAGTCCTTGTTCACCTTCATCACCATTTCTTCATTCGTTACTTTGTGTGTGGCCTGGTGCAGAGAAACAGGAACATGTCAAAACAAATATCATGTCATGTACATGAATTAAATATGTTACAGCTTTTCCCAAATGGAGTTTTGTGGAACCCTAGAGTTTTGTCAGATGCTAAGTTTTATCCAACAGACATTTTGATTTAAACTTTTTATCAATTTTGCATTCAAAAAGTCTAAGAAAAAAAAAATTTTTTTTCATTGAATAAATTACAAAACAAAAAGTCTTTCACTAAAAGTTTTCGAATCAATTATTTAACATTTTTCTGATTTTTTTTATGTATGGGGGTGGACAAAGTACGGTATATTGTAGTTGTAAGGTTCCGTTGCAGGGGAAAAGACCTAGGCAACCGCTCATATTTTCTTAGTGTTGTGTTGAACCATTTAATTACTACAAATTTTAGTTGGAAAATAAGTTTTAAAAAAGTAGGTTTTGAAAAACACACCTAATTTCCTTATGTTTTTAAATCTACCGATAAAGATATATAAACACAAACATGCTTGCTTCTCATGTTGCCATTGTGCACAGCACTTAGCTACCACTAATGAGTTTCTCCCACTTAACTACATTGTACCACTATAGATATAAACATGTTCAAGTAGTCGCCCGGTGCTAATGTCAAGTACAAAATTTCAAGGTAGATCAAGGGGGGTTAGTAATTTTTATTTATCCACCAAATGCAAGGGGATTGTGTGGCCAGCACAATGCATAGCCACTATTATTTTAAAAGAGGCTCAATAGAGCCAAGTAGACACAGGGGAGTCTTCCACCCCCAGTGTACATGTCTTGAACCAATTGACCTCCAGAAAATTATTGCATCACCGTCTCTAGACAAACATACCCAATAATATGTAGGACATAGGTCGATGAAAGGGACATCTTAAAGCCCAGGTAGTTGAAATGTACCTGACATTGGGTTGTAAATTTCATGAGAATTCAGCAACACAATCTCCTCATACACCTTAGCAAGCTCCACTTCACCCACTTTATAGACCAGAAAAACATGTCAACACATAAACAAGTGCTTTGATTATTGTGACATTCATACAATGACAGCCACAAGTTTACAAATTTCACCAGGAAACGTGCTGTCTCATCCAGTGTTGGGTCAGAGCCTCAAGTGCCCTCTTGGCACAACCTGTTACAATGCACTTCAAAAATAAAGTGTCAGCGATGACAAGGGTCCTCTGGGACAGTGTCAGGCAGCCTTGACACATTTTGACAACGGTACTTGACAATACTCAACAATGGCTTGTAAATATGGCAGTTATCTCTAGCTCGCAGTCAGGTTCCATAAAATTCCACGCATAATCCACCAGCATGTCTCTAAATGTAGCTATGCTTTATTATATATTAGTGACATACCGGTAATTTTCCAAAAGCATTTAGCCATTACAGTGTTTTATTATAATATAACATACAGTTTCTTTTCTTTCTTAGTTTTAATCATTATATATTATTAAAAGAAAAATATTTTTTTACATACATTGGTGAGTGTATAATATACAAGTTTTGAACATCAAATTTTAATCTTTATTTATATTTTGTGTGTGCTATATCTACAAGCCCACCCCACGTTAAATCTTACTTTTAAAATATTGCTGGATATGCCACTTTTTTCAATATAAACTAAACAGTATATCTACAATTAAAGATATCTATTTGACACATACAGCAGAGAAGAAAAAAAAAGTACTTTTGTACAGAGTAAACAAATAAAAAAATACAATTTAAAATCTGCTGATACAGAAAAATACAAGGTAAAGCCTACTGAGACAAAAAAACAAGGTAACGTCTGCTGATACAGAAAAAAACCAAGGTAACGTCTGCTGATACAGAAAAAAAACAAGGAAAAGACTGATGATACAGACTAGATAAAGTCTGCTGATACAGAATAAAACAGGGCAAAGTCTGCTAATACAAAAAAAAGTAAAGTCTGCTGATACAGACTAGGTAAAGTCTGCTGATACAGAATAAAACACGGCAAAGTCTGCTAATACAAAAAAAAGTAAAGTCTGCTGATACAGACTAGGTAAAGTCTGCTGATACAGAATAAAACAGGGCAAAGTCTGCTAATAGAAAAAAAAAGTAAAGTCTGCTGATACAGACTAGGTAAAGTCTGCTGATGCAGAACAAAACATACAAAGAATATGTAGACCTACAACCACATTAAAGCAACAAAGAACTACCGATAACAAAATGACAATAATAATAATAATAATAATAATGGTGCTTGTATAGCGCATATCTGTTGATGACAGTTCTATGCGCTGACGACAGTTACAGAATACAGACAACGAACAACAGATGAAAATGTAAATATTCATCTGCAATTACTGCTAGCGTAATAGGTGAGTTTTCAGCCGGCTCCTGAAGGTGTTGAAGATAGGGCTCTCGCAGAGCTGTAGTGGGAGGTGATTCCAAGCATACAATATAAAAGAAATGAAAGTATCTAACTACAAAAAGAGTTTGTGTCATCATACCTTGTAGACATTAGCAAAGAAGCCATCACCAAGCTCTTCCAATATAAAATCATCTATTCTGGTAAGAGCTGAGACTGCATGTTTTAAAGCCTGGCAAGAAGAGGTGGGTTGTGGGACTGGGGATGGAGTTCTCTTCTCTTTATCTGCATCATCCAAACATCCTGAAAATTAAACATAATGATATCTGCAGTTTTTTTGCTCTGATAAAGAACTCTACAAAGATTGATCAAGCAGGAAGTGGATTTGTCTCAATATGCCCCAAACGCTAGCATTAGTTTGCTTTTGATGCAAGGTAACATTTTGTTATCCAGTCATGGATTGGGCGAATCATGTTGCTGTCATAAGTTCCAGGGAGTAATGACAGGACAAGTAAGTAATGTAGGTAGTAAGTAAAACCAAACTGATCTATAGGGCTAGCAAATAAGCGTTCACAAGTTTCTGTGGCCATGAAATACTAGGGGTTTGTGTAGTCAGTACAATTATTCCCATAACTTTACTGTGCCCTAAATAATGTGATGTACCCATCAGAGATTGATAGCTTCAGGAACACCTACCAGACCCTAGTCTTCATCTGGATTCAAACCCAGGACTTTCGGTACACCAGAGGAACGGGCTACCACTCTGCCAACGTGCCCCATAATATGTAATAATTGTTTATTCAGGACCTAAACTAACACATAACTAAAGTCAATGGAGTATTTTGGGGGATTTTAGATGGTCAGCCAAACATTAAAGTAATTTTCTTGTCTTTGGGTGGGTAGGTACAAGGTCCAGATTTTGTCTTATGCCTGGCAGAAAAATAGTGTAGGGATACTGGCATGTTGAAGCATGTCTCACAAGTAAGAGTAAAACAACTTATCATGGGGTTATATGGCTTTTGATATCGTCGGCATTCGTCCGTCTCCAAGAGACGATGGTGTAGCTTCACGGCAAAGGTGACCAGCTGCACCGCCGAGAATGGCTGTGGAGACCAACTCGGGAGTGGCAATCCCTGCCGCACTTCAGGCATTTGAAGGTGGATGGCTGTTGTAAAGGAACCTTCCGCCTCGCTCTTTTCTGGATGGCAGCTTTCATGCGCCCAGTTTCTGCGCGGGATGTGCCAAGCCTGACTGCGAGCCTCCAGGTTGGTCGGTCAGAAGCTTGGCATTCCCATGTGTCAAGGTCAATTGAGCTCTCGTTCAGGTCTCTTTTGCAAAGGTCCTTGAATCGCAGTTTTGGGCGCCCTATCTTCCGGTGGCCTTCGACCAGTTCTCCATAGAGGAGGTCTTTAGGAATGCGACCTGCATTCATCCTTTTCACATGGCCGAGCCACCTGAGGCGTTTCTCACTGAGCACAGCGTGAAGGCTGCTCATGTTGGCTCTCCCCAGCACCTCTGTGTTGGAGACCCTATCCTGCCACTTGATCTGCAGTATTCTCCGTAGGCACCTCATATGGAAGCTGTTGAGTTTCTTCTCGTGCCTCGCGTAGGTGGTCCATGACTCACAGCCATACAGGAGAGTGCTGAGTACGCAGGCGTGGTAGACGCGCAGTCTGGTCCTCTCGGTGAGGCTGGAGTTGTCCCACACTCGCTGTTTTAGTTGGGCCATGACTGTGGCTGCCCTGGCGATCCTGCTGTTGATCTCCAAGTCGATGGACTGTGAACTCGAGATAATGGACCCGAGGTATGTGAAGCTCTCGACAACCTCCAAGGTGTGTCCATCGATGACGATGTTTGGAGGGGTCTCCGTGCCCTGAGCCATGACGTTAGTCTTTTTCAGGCTTACAGTCAGGCCGAACTCCTTGCATGCATGAGAGAAGCAAGTGACGAGCTGCTGGAGTCCGTCTTCGGTGTGTGATGTCAAGGCTGCATCATCAGCGAAGAGCATCTCTCGAATGAGGACCTTTTTGACTTTGGTCTTGGCACGAAGACGCGCTATGTTGTAGAGCTTGCCATCAGACCTGGTGTGAATGAAAACACCCTCGCTGCAGTCCTTGAAGGCGTGTTGGAGGAGCATGGAGAAAAAGATGCCGAAGAGTGTAGGCGCGAGGACGCAGCCCTGCTTTACTCCGCTGCTGACTGGGAATTCCTTGGAGGTTGCGCCATTGTAGCAGACAGTGCTGTGCATGTTGTCGTGGAAGGACCACCGCAAGCAGGTGTGGGGGACATCCGATCTTCTGCAGCAAGCTGAATAGTCCGCCTCGGCTGACCAGATCAAATGCCTTTGTGAGGTCGATGAAGGCTATATAGAGTGGCATCTGCTGTTCCTGACACTTCTCCTGAGCTGGCGTAGTGAGAAGATCATGTCAGCCGTTGATCGACCAGCCCTGAAGCCACACTGTGACTCTGGGTAGATGCGTGAAGCGAGGGTCTGCAGGCGGTTAAGGATGACGCGGGCGTACACTTTACCAACGATACTGAGGAGGGAGATGCCCCGATAGTTGTTACAGACACTCCTGTCACCTTTGTTTTTGTACAAAGTGATGATGTTAGCGTCTCTCATATCTTGTGGAATGTAACCCTGTTCCCAGCAAAGGCATAGGAGGTCGTGAAGTTGCTCTAGCAGGGCTGGTTTCCAGCACTTTAGTACTTCTAGTGGGATTCCGTCACTCCCAGGTGCTTTACCGCAGGCGAGACGGTCGATGGCCTTGCTGAGCTCATCCAAAGTGGGTGGAGTGTCAAGCTCCTCCATGACCGGCAGGTCTGATATCGCTCTGAGAGCGGAGTCTGTTACAGTGTTCTGCGTTGCGTACAGTTCAAGGTAATGCTCTACCCACCTCTGCATCTGCCTTTCCGGATCGGTGATAACCTCGCCTGTTTTGGACTTGAGGGGGGCTGTCTTAGAGGGGGTTGGACCTATTGCCTTCTTGATGCCCTCGTACATTTCTCTTGCGTTGCCTGTATCAGCAGCTGTCTGAATGCTGTCACAGATATTCAGCCAGTAGGTGTTGGCACAATGACGGGCAGTCTGCTGGGCTTTGCTCCTGGCAGTCCATAGAGCTTGTAGTGTACTGGGGCTAGGCTTAGCCTTGTAGGCCAGAAGGGCTTTCCTCTTAGCCTCTGTAACGGGTTCCATTTCCTCCCAATGGGCCTCGTACCAGTCAGCATTCTTCCGCTCTTTCTTCCCGTAAACAGTGATGGCTGCATTGTACATGGCGTCGCGGAGGCGTGGCCACTTGGAGTTGATGGTGTCATCAGCTGTTTCCACTTTGAGGGCGCCGTCGAGTATGCTAATGAGCTGTTGGGTTTTCTCGGGGTTTCTGACACAGCTGGTGTTGATGCGTGGGCGGCCCTTCTTCTTTGAGTGGTGCAACTTCTTCGGCGTTAGGCGCACCTTGCTCGCCACGAGGGCGTGGTCCGTGTCGCAGTCTGCACTATGGTAACTACGTGTGAGGAGGACGCTGCCAATGTCCGCTCTTCTAGTTAGGACAAGATCAAGTTGATGCCAGTGTCGAGAGCGAGGGTGTCTCCACGACACCTGGTGTATTTCTTTGCACTTGAAGTAGGTGTTGGTCACGCACAGACCGTGATGGCACGAGAGCTCAAGCAGTCTCTGACCATTTTCATTTATATTTCCCCTTCCAAAGTTTCCGAGGCATGTGGGCCAGGCTTTCTGGTCAGCTCCTACTCTTGCATTGAAGTCTCCAAGAAGGTAAAGGCTCTCAGTGCTGGATATCCTGGATATCGCTTCATCCAGGGCTTGGTAGAACTGATCTTTATCCTCATCGGTAGAGTGGAGGGTTGGGGCGTACACACTGAAGATATTGACTGGGCCAGAAGAGGTTGACAACCGGAGGGAGAGTAGTCTATCTGTGCCTGTTGTGGGAGGCTCTGTGGAGCTGACAAGCGTGTTTCTCACAGCAAAGCCGACGCCGTGCTGTCTTGGTTGGTCCGTAGGCTTCCCTTGCCAATAAAAGGTGTAGTTGGCTTCCCTGATGGTACCGTTGTCAGCCAGCCGGGTCTCCTGCAGAGCGGCAATGTCAACGTTGAGTCGCGAAAGTTCCCTATCAATAACGGCAGTCTTTCTTGCATCGTCTATTTGTTGGGGGTTTGGGGTGAGGCCGGGACACATGGTCCTGACGTTCCAGCTAGCAAAACGAAGAGCTGGATGCTTCTTTCTTGTTTTTGAGTTGCCTGGTGCGGTTGTTTTTTGGCCTACTTTTTGAGAGATGCCTCTCTGGTCCCCACGCACCCAGTGGGGCAGGTAAGCCATGGCGAGACGACACCTAACTTAAAGGTTGTTATCGCCGGGGGTGGTAGTGGGGATAAGCTCCCACTTCCTATAAAATGCTCCCACTGGCATGCGTCTCAAATAGCCTCTGACAACTAAGTCCAGCTCCTGGCCTTCCCGAGTGGCTTAGCTACTAAGCCCGGCAAAACCGTTTCTACTAACAGGAGAAGGGGCATGGGCGTTCCACTGGCGCCTCAAAACCAGTCGCTCGGGCAGATGGGGCTCGTTAACCTTGGATGGTAGCCTATCTAGGAGAAGGATACTCTGACTCCAAACCACCGCTGCCTTGCGGCTTACCCCTTCATGGGAAAGGCTAAGGGAGTAAACCCTGACAAAAAATCAGGAGCTGGAGTCCCTAAGGCGGTTTGACTTTGTATCGTCATCACCGGCAACTCCTGCAGCGCATCTGAAGCCAAGATGTATTGACTCTGTCGCTCCCTTGGATCCGTCAGCTGCGAGGAGAGGGGGGGCCTGCTGCATGGGCACCAGCTGGCTCTCCATATTATTTTGCCCAGGCACTGTAGCTCAACTGGAGAGGACACTCCAGCGTCATCGCAAGATGCCGACCCAACACGGGAGGGGGCAGTTACCGGTTATAAGCTCGTCCGATTGGCGAAGGAAACGAGCGCCAGGGGTCCCCTTCGACGGTGGGAGAGGTCATCGTACCTCAATGGATGGCTACCGCCCGCCTCAAGCTGGGCAGCCCCCAGCCAGTTAGGTGTCGTCTCGCCATGGCTTACCTGATATAGTATAAACAATATCATTTTGTTATGCTTCTTCCATTTGTGAAAGGGGGAGGGGGTACTTTATTCAGAAATTTTGGTGTGTAGTACTAAATAGAATCAATAAAAGTTGAATTTCTAGGAGCAATAATGATTTCAACACCACTAGGCTGAATTTAACTCTTTTGATAATTGTTTTTAACATGGATATAGGCGTATTATTAAATATTTTTGTTAGCTCAAAAGTTAATTGTAATTTTAGTTTTATTAACATTGGAAATAAAACATGCTGACGCACACAAGCATACCTTCATTTGTGGTGGGGCCATCACTTCCTCCAAAATGTGAGACATTGATTGTCTTACTACGCCGCAGGTGCCTCAGAACCGGTTTGGCCACTTGGCCTTTATCATCCTTATTATCTGACATTTTGATAAATTCTTTTAAAGTAATTTTCATTTTGCAGGGTCACCATGATGTTCTCACTGCTGGTGACACCAGGGAAGAAAGATGGGATTCAATTTTCAGGGATTTAATGCTGCAATGGTATTAAGTGGAAAAAAACATTAATACATCAAAAAACAAATCATTAGAGTTCCATAAATACATAAGCCGTATCAGTATAGTGCATGTTGAGTCAATTTGTGGCCAGGATTTTTAATTATGACCCAGAGTCACTAGATAAGCCACATTCACTCTAAAAATGCCTATTAGCATACAGGTTGTAGCTGTAGTGTGTACTATTCAAGTCAACTTCACATAACCTACCAGTGGCTCATCACAACTAATTAGTGTGGGGCCCAAATTGTTTTTGTAAATATTGCTTTCAAATTACTAAATAAAAAGATCTTATATTGGGAACAATTCCTTTAGAGGGCTCTAATAGTTGAGTTACTTATATTAAAAAAAAACAACATGTTTAGACTAAGTAATCTTTAGGAAAAACATGCACATGAAATTTTAAATTTATTTCTTTGTTCATAACATACAACAGGATCATAAAGCCATCACAATTCCAAGCTCATTACTTTTACTATCATTATGATCTGATCAATCCTGTAAATCAAGTTATGACGAACATTCACCTGAGTCTAATATTTAGAGTTATCCTTAGAGTCAAGAACTGTCAATTTTTTGTACAAACACTACAAAACAGGCTGACAACATTGACTGTTTTAAATCAGGATTAAAAACATTCTTATACAATTTAGTTAAAAATAATTTGTTTGTCTAGTTCCAATATACATAACAATTGGTGTAGAACTAAGGGACAGATTAAACAATAGATAACAGCCCAACTTTATTACAGTTCAAACTAAAGAAACATGGCATTTTATAATGTGTCATTCTCAAGTCCACCATCCCATAGCTTTGAATACATTGTAAATTTCTGACAATGGGTTTTCAACAACTACTCATAAGCACATTTTATCTTTTGATTATCTATGTAAACAGGTGTTATGATTTATCTAAAGAGCCTAAAATAAATATTACATTATGACCTCAAGACAGGCACAACCAGTGACCAAGAATAGAGCGTAACGAGTTTGTCAGAGATGTTATTAATGCATAACTGCTGCAATTTATGAGGAAATCAGTTGATGATATTCCTGAGTAACAATAAATGACTACTTATGAGATTTCATGTCAACAAATTGTGTTGTTGTCTTTTTAAAGATGATCCACTATGCTAGATTTATGGGGCCACAAAAGCAAAATTAACCATTTGCAGGAAAAGTAGAACAAAAATTTAGATTATCATGGTGTACTAATGATAGACTAATAACAGTACATTTCACTCCAAGCAAACATTTTGTGATATTTGTACACTTTTTTACTATAGCCCTTAAGAATAGACTGTACTATATTATAATTTATAATGTAAGAAAATAGTGTGTACATTATTACAAGGCAATTTATTCACCATAATAAATTATGGATGAGACCTTCTATTTATATCACACAAGTATAATTATGATTTATAATGTTATTACGGCTAGAGCCCCCATTCAATTTGTGAAAATAATAGTTATAGTATTGTTATTATTAGTGTGAGTATCCTTGTATTAGTGAAGATCTTATTATATCATTCTGAAGTTTATTCGTAGTTGTCTAGAGTATTCCGTGGTTCTTAGTATCCCCTGGCAATTCACATAGCGTAGTTTTAGAGTTTTCAGTTGATTTACTTCATGTATAATTATTTATGTGGCTCATATTATACAGCAAGAACCTCGATGTTGAGTGGTAGTGTAGATTATTAATATAGTTGAATAAATATTACACATACACACATGTAGATAACTTTGAAATATTGACGTTAACCAAGTTGTGTAGAAAGCAACGATAAATTTGGTTTAATTTACAACATCAATCCAGTAAGAATCCAAATAATATTATATACACAATCAAGAAATACACATATTCCAATTAGTAATGAATATCCTCAATGAACATACAGCATTGTAGTTAATAGTAGAACAATAAATTTTCCATCATACAAATCAAATAGAAACGATACTCAGAGCGGAGAATATTTGATGTTACTAGGTCGGATGCAAGCCAAGAACTGACTAAAAGGTCGAATCGCGTAGAAATATATTACGGGTCAATCGTTGGAAAAACCAGACAGCCTAGTGACACGAATATTTTAATCAAGCCTGCATGTTGACTGCGTGATCAGGTACTTTTTATTAAGAACAAGCAATAATGCTCTAACAAAATAAGGAGAGACCGGACGGCCTTGACACGCTGTAGGTGCATGCACAGTTCATGTTTTTATCGAGGTTAATAAAAAACAATAATGCTCAAATTAGGTTAGGAAAAACCCGGGGAAAACCGTGAGCTGAGAAATATTTTATATCGTTTAAACGCAATTCGCTTAAATGATTTAGTTGGTTTATTAACATTACCATGTAGGGAATTTACGTTTCGTAACAGTCGCCCGTACCAAAAGGAAAAGAACATTGCATACTAAACAATAGAAGTGTGCAATTTCTTTTAGAACCGCCTGCACTTAACTTTAGTTCTAAACAATATACAAAAAAAAACTGACTCCACCTGGGTAGTCCGTTAAATAAGACAAGTAAGGGAAATAATTTATTCTATTAAACCCTCATCATATAGGATCTCAAGTTATCCTTAGACCAGAACACATGTTCGCGTTATTAAAAAATTATACTCTCTGAGGTATCATTCCTCATAAACATCATCATCTTATTTATAAGGTGAAAATCAACATAACTAATGTTATCATATTAAACAATTCAATCATTAATTAATTCAACTTAAATGAAATTAATATTTAAATAAACTTAAGAGTAAGAATTTAATCTTAAGTGTGTAAGCATGTGAAGTGTATGCACATTACTCTATTTTGGTTTTTACATAATCACAACTATAGTTTGATTGTTTCAAAATAAGGATGTACATTTCTGTTCATTCATTATCTTACTAATAAAGAAAAATTATGTTCATAAATCCATAATATTTATAAGTAACTTATTAGGTTCTTTTTTTTTTCTACAACAATAATAATATTTGTTTTAGCAAATGGAAATATTCATGGCATAAAATAAGGCATAAGATATTGCATAAAATAATCACAACACATTCATATATTCATGCATTTATATTTTAAATGATCCAATTCTCTTAGTTAGGATTACCAGAATATATACATGTAGTTATCCCCTTATACATTTTTTCATGCGCGATAGGGTGTCCGCGACGATGTGATCTTTTACCAATACGTAAGTTATTCTTAAGTCGTATGGGATTAACCCTATACGGATGTTGTTTGATAGGTTTAACATTATCATCTTTTAAAACTACATCATGGGTAACCAAAGTTGTTTTGTTAGGAACATCACTAAACAAATTTACATGATCATAGATTAAACCCTTGATAGAAGTCTGTTCACCTGAGTCTAGATGTGCCAGTTTATCATTGAGGTTTTTAAGTGCTTCAGTGTTCTGAAGTTTACTTTCTATGATTGTCTTTTTAAATTTAGGCGGGGGTGTTTCAACAGTTTTGATAGCACTCACTGGCCTAATGTCAGTTTGTTCTTCCCTAACAACATAAGGTTTTAGCATGTTTATATGGCACAGTCTCTGTGTTTTCCTTCTATCAGGGGTTTTTACAATGTATGTTACATCACTGATTTTATCTAAAACCTGATATGGTCCTGTATATTTTGCACTCAGGGGTTGTCCAGACAATTGGGTCAACATGAGGACTTTATCACCAGGATGGAAACATCGGGATCTGGCCTTGACATCATAGTACCCTTTCATTCTTTTCTGAGCCTGCAAAAGATTATCTTTAACATGATTAAAAGCATGATAGATTCTATTGCTAAATTGTTCCACATAAGCTACGAGTCCAGTCTCTTCATCAGAATTTAACAAGGTTTCCTGCAACAGTTTTAGAGGTCCTCGAACTGAATGTCCAAACACTAACTCGAACGGACTGAATCTAAGAGATTCCTGCACAGTTTCTCTAGTCGCGAAAAGAGCGAATGGAATACCGCGATCCCAGTCTTCAGTGTTCTCAAAACAGTATGTGCGGAGCATGGTTTTCAGAGTCTGATGATATCTTTCTAGGGCACCTTGGCTTTGCGGATGGTACGCAGTTGAAGTTGCATGTTGGATGCCTAGTTTCTTTAAGACCTGGTTAAACAGCTTTGATGTAAAGTTAGATCCTTGGTCTGACTGTATAGTCTTTGGAAGACCGTATCTTGAACAAAATGCAATCAGTGCGTCAGATATCTTATCTGCGTTAATGGTGCGTAGCGGAATAGCTTCAGGATATCTCGTGGCAGTGCACATTATAGTGAATAAGTACTGGTGTCCTGTCTTTGTTTTAGGCAAAGGACCTACACAGTCTATTAGCAAGTGGCTAAATGGTTCTGCAAAGGCGGGTATTGGCTTTAGAGGTGCTACCGGTATAGTCTGGTTAGGTTTACCAACTATCTGGCATGTATTGCATGACTTGCAGTATTTTGTGACGTCACGATGTAGTCCAGGCCAATAGAAGTACGGAAGAATTCGACGGTAAGTCTTGTTCACTCCTAGATGACCAGCATATGGCGTGTCATGAGCCATGTGTAAGATGTCATTACGATATATGGCTGGTACCACAATCTGACTTCCTTCTCTGCAATTGTCATTATCACATTTCACATCTCTCCATTTTTGCATTAATATTCCCTCCTTCAGAAAAAATCCATTTCCTTTAATTTCTGCCTCCTGTTCAGTTATCACCTTTTTCTTCAGGTGTTTAATTCCTGAATCTCTATTCTGTTCTAATAGGAGTAATTGTCGAGGTGACAAATTACTTTCAGTAGTCTTGACTGAGGGACCACTCAAAATGTCAGCCAGGAAAGTTGCCTGTAGGTCAATTTCTGGTTCTATTTTTGACTTTGACATGGTTTCGACAGACTTTTGTTGTTGGGCCATACCTCTCGTGACGATGCATATAGGTTTGATAAAGCTCTCACTTTTATTGAGGTATTGTTTTTTCTTGGATATGGAATGCACCACATCTCCAGCAATATCATTTCCCAGTATTAAAGAAACGCCTTTAAACGGAAGTGATTTGTACACACCCACAACTACATTTCCAGTGAAGTACGCACTCTTCAGCTGTATTTGATGCAAAGGAACTTGTACATTTTTCCTTGATACACCTTGAATAGTAAGATCCTGTCCTGTATATGTCGATTGTGACGTAGGAACAGTATTCTCTAAAAGTAGTGAAACCTCAGCCCCTGTATCACGGAGTATTCTGATGTTCTTTTCACTATTGACACCATTTATTATGGATGACACGGTACCTTCTTCAATGAATGGTAAACAATTGCTTGGTATCTCAGTATCGATGAGATCTGTATCCAAGTTATTTTTGTAAGAGGTATGTTTAGTACTCATGGTGGTTCTATCTGATATAGACTCCTTGGAGCTCAGATTAGAATTAGAATTATTGAAAACCATTGTCTCTATTTCAGGAACTATTTCTGGTTTCAAGTTTCCTAGATACGTGTGTTTTGTCAGGTTATCTGCATTAGCACTAGGTATCTCTGTTTGAGTTCTAACATCCTTCTTTACATTTACATGAGTTCTTTGTTTTGGCATTGCTACATACGATAAGACAACATTCTTTTTATTCGGGTTCCCATTCAGTATCCAGCACTTTTCTTTAGTATGTCCAATTCGTTTACAATGGCTACAGGTTGGCTTGGAATTTGTTGGACCTTCATTGCTCTGCTGATGTCTCTTTGATTGATAGGATTCATTTGGATTCATGGTTTTCTTTTCTACCTTCATATCTCGATTCTGGAATTTAGATTTATCAACGGTTGTAAATTTATTGCTGGAATGGATAATAACATATTCGTCTGCCATTACTGCTGCTGTTTCTACTTGTTCTACACCTTTGTCTGCTAAATGTATTCTTACATCACCTCTGATGTTATTGTTAAAGTCTTCCATTAGCATAAGATTAGCTAATTTATCAAAGTCTTTGTTTACACCTTTGGATCGAATCCATCTTTCAAAATATTTCTTTTTCTGTCTTAGAAAATCAACATGGGATTGTTCCTGTTCTTTCTTAGACTCACGAAACACTTTTCTATATTTTTCAGGTGTTAGTGCATAACTTAGCAGTACTCTATTCTTGATCAGTTCATAATCATACAATTCCTCTTCAGTAAGACTTAATACAACATCAAGTGCCTTTCCTTTGTTCAGAGCTGAGCGTAGAAGTATAGCTTTCTTGCCCTCGGGAAATTGATAGTCTCTAGCGTTTCTCTCGAAAATCATGAAGAACTCTTCCACCAAATTATCTTCAAAAACTGGAATATGTTTCTTAAACTTATACAGTTCTGCATCTGCTTCAGAGCTTGCATTCGAATGATTTGACGTACGAGACCTTGCTAGCTCAATTCTTTCTTGGCTTGCTATTTTCTCTTTTGCTATTTCTAACTCAATTCTCTTGTTTTCTCTTTCCAATTCTATCTCCATCTTCCTCATCTCAAGTTTAAATTTCAATTCTTCACTTAAGTCACCAGTTGTATGCTTCACTCTTTGTGTTATAGTAAAAGGTAATTCATCATCTGATTCATCATTAATGTTATCATTAGCAGTAGTTTCTTCAATAATTAGTGTACCTTGTTTTCTTAAACACTCAGTTACCTCTTGAAGTAATTTAGTTTTTGATGGCCTAGTTTCTGTGATAGAAATGCCCAATGATTTAGCCAATTCTTTTAATTGTATCATTGACATTTTATTAAGCTGTTCTGAGGTTAGATCAAATATCTCTGGATCCAATGTAAGATTATTTGTGGCTTCCATTTTATTATTAAAAGTTACTATAAATCTTGTTAATAATACAATAAAGAGTCCAACTTACTTTCTGTCCTTTGAATAATTCACTACACCACACAGTTCAGATTTGTCACAACAAGGTCATAAAAATAATACTTTCTTAGAGTTACTTTGTATGATAAGGTAATACACAAGATAATTTTCCAGGCTGAATAGTTAAGTTTTCCGATTCTCAATAGCAATGTTCAATTCAATCACAATCTTTAGTATATTGTATATTGTTCATATTTTCCAACATAATCCATCCAAGTTACGAGTATGTATTACGGCAGTTGTAAATAGTTTGTGTAAATAGTATAACGATTCTTGAAGTTGAAGTAAATCCTCTAAACGTTTGTTAGTAAATCACTGACGAGCAAAACCCATTTTATTACAAGGCAATTTATTCACCATAATAAATTATGGATGAGACCTTCTATTTATATCACACAAGTATAATTATGATTTATAATGTTATTACGGCTAGAGCCCCCATTCAATTTGTGAAAATAATAGTTATAGTATTGTTATTATTAGTGTGAGTATCCTTGTATTAGTGAAGATCTTATTATATCATTCTGAAGTTTATTCGTAGTTGTCTAGAGTATTCCGTGGTTCTTAGTATCCCCTGGCAATTCACATAGCGTAGTTTTAGAGTTTTCAGTTGATTTACTTCATGTATAATTATTTATGTGGCTCATATTATACAGCAAGAACCTCGATGTTGAGTGGTAGTGTAGATTATTAATATAGTTGAATAAATATTACACATACACACATGTAGATAACTTTGAAATATTGACGTTAACCAAGTTGTGTAGAAAGCAACGATAAATTTGGTTTAATTTACAACATCAATCCAGTAAGAATCCAAATAATATTATATACACAATCAAGAAATACACATATTCCAATTAGTAATGAATATCCTCAATGAACATACAGCATTGTAGTTAATAGTAGAACAATAAATTTTCCATCATACAAATCAAATAGAAACGATACTCAGAGCGGAGAATATTTGATGTTACTAGGTCGGATGCAAGCCAAGAACTGACTAAAAGGTCGAATCGCGTAGAAATATATTACGGGTCAATCGTTGGAAAAACCAGACAGCCTAGTGACACGAATATTTTAATCAAGCCTGCATGTTGACTGCGTGATCAGGTACTTTTTATTAAGAACAAGCAATAATGCTCTAACAAAATAAGGAGAGACCGGACGGCCTTGACACGCTGTAGGTGCATGCACAGTTCATGTTTTTATCGAGGTTAATAAAAAACAATAATGCTCAAATTAGGTTAGGAAAAACCCGGGGAAAACCGTGAGCTGAGAAATATTTTATATCGTTTAAACGCAATTCGCTTAAATGATTTAGTTGGTTTATTAACATTACCATGTAGGGAATTTACGTTTCGTAACAACATTCATGTTCATTATATGTTACCTAATTATTTTAAATATATGAAAAGATTGTGTTTGTGTCCCCACCGATCCCCATTGGTCAATTTGAAAACATGTGAGTTTGTGTCACTGACCTATTTAGGCCTAGGCCTATAAACTGTCTAATAATTTTTCATATCGGACAAGTGTCTTTGCTAGCTCAGTGGTTAACATAGCGGACTGCTATGCGGGCAACCCGGGTTCGATTCTCCAGTTAGACTAGATCTATACCATTTTTTTCCAAACTTGTAAAAACAAAAGACATTGTAAATCTAGGGGCAATTTAGATTTTTGTTAAATAAAAATACTTGCCTATTTTTTGACCCGATACAATATTTATTTTAAATTACTTGCCTAAAAGTCTTCAGTAAAAACAAATCATTTAAATATTAGATTTATAACTTTCTTTTAATTGTAGTTTATAAAATTTGTATCTGCACCTTATACAGCCCTGTTTTTTTTATCCGGGCAACGCTGGGCAATGTAGCTTGTTTTAAATATAGTATTGGCGATAAAAATATTTGAGGGTCACAATGTAGAAATATAAACATAAACACTGAAAAATTATTGTAACATTTTTGTTTCCATAACTATGATAACTATTCCTCTATCTTAGGAATAAGCATAGTTAGCATACACAGCATATTTTAAAAGAAAGTTTAAAAAACATTAAATCTTAATAATTGTTTCAAACATAATACAATCAGTTTAGCAATTTCAATTATCCCCTATATCATTACAGCCGTTCACATTTGCCAGGCCATTTCAAAATGAAATGCTGAGCAGGAAATCAAATACTATTAAATTATAATGACTATTTTGTGTTTCATTTTACAAAGCCATAGAAATGTGATATAATTAGATGAAACAATTAGTAACTCATTTAGTAAGCTCACACTACAAATCTTTTTTAAGCAATTAACTAATGAACATTTTATTTTTACAATTCAATAATATAATTTATTAGATTCTATTTATTGCTAAAGGGCCTTTTAAATGGGTACATCCCATTCTAAATAATAGAGATTCATTTTGTTGCTGTTTTTATCTGTAACAAAAATTACTAGTAACATAAAAGATGGCTAGGCCTATGCACTTACATTAATCCTGGTAATGTGGAAACCTATTAAATAAGCCTGTCTAGTCTAGTGATACATTTAGTTGAAATTTGCTAACTTTGATAATTTGATATTGGCTCAGTGAGGCCATCACAGAATTAATTTAATAATATTATCTTAGGAAAACAAGAGCACTCACATGTTCTATATATATATTTTTAAATTCTATTATCATGGTATATTTTTATTAAGCACTTGTTTTGTGTTATAAAAATAAATTGTTTCCGACATTACAATATTTACTATTTTAAATAAAACCTAATTGATGATTATAAATTTATTGTCTACATCAAACAGACTCAAAAAAACAAGAATTACTTAAATTATAGCTAAATTATTTTGTGATGCTATTCAGCTATTCTAGATTATCCTTTTATATTCAAATCTTACTAATGAAAAATTTAAACAAAAAACATTAAATTGAAATGGGAGGCCTACCCTCAAGTCAGTTTATTATTAGATTTACACTATTAGTACTCAATGCATTAATACATAATGTTGATTTTAGGTAGGCTATATATACTATGTAGCCATACATCACACAGCCACATAAAGCATACAATACTAATTCTATAAAATACTAACAATAACAATAGTAATTCCCATCAGTCCCAGGTAAGTCCACAGCATTGCAACTATTGTAAAATCCTTTGTGGCATTAGCCCACGATGGACTACGGCCAAGACAACATTTAGTAAGTAAGCCAGCTTTACAACAAAATAAAGGCAATATAGGAATATAGTAGGCCTATTTAAGCTATATTCCTATATATTTCATTTAAAACAAATCTCATGATTTATGAACCTTAGTAAAGTAATATATTATCATTGAATAAAAGATTAAATAAATTATCTGCATTTCATGCAAAAACTCACAATAATAACATAGGCCTATATTATATATAGCACTGATTAACATTATATAGCCTAAACATCTAATTATGATTAAATAATTATGCCTAATATATAATTCCAAAATTGTGTGTCCTTCAGAAAAAGTAAACTTTACTGACTTCACAATAACTTTAACCGTAGCCTAACTGATCTTGATCTAGCACTACAATGCTAACAAATAGCTTACATGTTATCACACAACAATCTATAAATCTATCTATAGACTCTAGAACTATAGGCCTAATCATATTTACACAGTGTAGGCCTAGGCCTAGATAGTAAGATTAAATTTAAAGATAGGCCATCATAGGCCTCATTACCCCTCATTGATAATGGGAATGCACATAATAAATATAATAATTGGATGATAAGGAACGATAGTATTTAAGTATTGACTAAGTATTCAGTATTGCCATGCCAAAAAAGTAAAAAGGTTCAAAACAAAAGGGAGGGCTCAACATCATCATAATCATGATCATGGAATCATTGCCATCACTCACTGACTCACTGCATCAGCCATCAATTTCAAGAATAGGGGCCTATGAATTATAGAATTAATTATTAAATTAATGTAGCGCTCCTGTTTGGCAACTGTTTTGCACTCCTACACTTACTACTACTAGTCCTAGTGACCTAGTGTCGTTGTGTTTACTTGTAACACTTGTAACTGATTGAGAATTGAGAGGATAAACATGTTTATTTTAAAAAAAAACTTTGGCAAAGTAGGCCCATTTTTAGAGAGTGTTTACTTTATTTTTTGTTTAATAACTGATCGTTATGTTCCGAAGTAAATAAGTCACAAGCATTATACACATTTACTAAGTAGCTTAATAAATATTACGTACCATACACTTACACAAATTAATGCATTGTTGGATAAACTTATCAGTTCCTGAATAAAAAAAAAAGGAAGAAATGTTTTAATTATATCTGTGAACGAAACTTGACCTAGGTTGACGGTTCATATTTTTAGCATTGCTTCGAGCTTTTAAAAAATGAAATTTACATAAGAAACGAAACAATCTAATTTTTCAAAAAACTATAAAATAAATGAAGGTGAAATATTAAATTCATAATCATACTGCTGCATACCTACAGAATAAAAGATATGAAGGAATTACTTAAGAAGTGGAAGCAGTACAAATACAGATTTGTACCATGGTTGATTCTCAATTTTAAAAACAGGTCGTGAAAATAATGATAATGTCTATTGACACTATTGTCTATTGTCTAGCTATGCCTATGCCTCCTATGACTCTATGACCTATGTGACACTATGTGACTGTCCCTATGACCTATGTCTATGTCCTATGTACCGAACTACTACTTTAACTTACTACTACTACTACTACTACTACTACTACTACTACTAGTAGGCCTACTGACTAGACTAGTAGTAGTAGGCTACTATCTAGATCTATACCTACTTAGAGTTAGAGTCAACTTAATTTAGACTTAGACTACTACTATAGGCCTATACCTATACTATATAATATTATAATATTAATATTAGGACCTAATGCCTATTAAAAGGTTACATATTAACTTTGCTTTTTTGTTTCTTTCTGTCTTTCAGCAGAGGGGCACAGTAGCCGAGCGGCAGCGCGTTCAACTGGCGAGCCGAAGGTTTTGAATCCTGGTGCAGGCTAGGATTTTTTCCCGGGTCTGGAGGGTGTCCCTGAGTCTACCCAGCTCTGATGGGTACCTGACCTTATTGGGGGTATTAAAGTAAAGGCGGTTGTGCATAGTGCTGGCCACACAATCACCTAGTATGCCGTGGCCACAGAAACTGGTGAATGCTGCTTCATCGGACCTATGGATCAATTCGGTCCGAGGGGTACTTGACTGTCTTTCAGAAGGTTTTTTTAATAATGAATAATGCATGACAAAATTGCATATATAACTTACTGTACATAGTCATAAAGGATTTATAATTTATATGAATACTATATAGATGCTTTAGGGGCTGTTTAATTTTCACAATTAGGCCTACTTAAACCCTACTATAATTGGGGCTTACACTTAAAAGCCCAACAAATCTCACTACTGAAAGTAGTGCAACATTGTATTACACTATGCTAATAGATTACAGTACTGTAAATTACAGAGAGCTAAAATCTGTCTCAAAATGTCATTTCACTGATATATTATGCCTACTGAATTGTGATCTTTGGCATTTGTGGAATTCTTCACTAAACTACATCACAATCCACTCAATACAGTAGTCAGTAGATAATTAATAACACAGACAGACAGAGCACTGATAGTAAATTGGTCGTACTAAATTTTAAGTGTATACAAACATTGTATATAATTATTAGCCAGTAAATTGTTTTCGGGTGGGCTGAACTTTCGCTTGATAACCATTTCTCAAATCTTTTGCAAATTTGGTACATATATATGAAAAAAAAGACTTGAAAAAAGCAATTTTTCAAAAATTTCATGGGGGGCTTAGCCCCCTCCCCCTCAACACCCCCTCCCCCTTCTGGCTTTGCCCCTCATTGTTAGTCTTCTTTTTTCTTTTTGTAGTTAAAATGAATATTTTTAATTTTTTTAGGAGCCTTGAATCGGTCACTAATGTTGATACAAAGCTTGTACCAGCTGAAAAGCTGAAGGCAGATCTTCATCAGTTTTTGTATGGACTTCATGAGCATCTGAAGAAAATCCAGGTAGAAAAATAGAAATATTTTTTTAATTAAGTAAAGGTTTCACTAGGTGCAATAAACACTGAATCAGAAATCTTGTTAGTTACATTTGTATACAAAAAAGTTTTATTTCCATTCTGTAAGTTCAGGTTTTACATCTATTTAGTCACCAACAGATCAGAGTAAGCATAGGGCTGGACTTGAATTCATGAAAGAGTATTGTGGTTTCACTGTGGAGTGTTCACAAAGCATTTTGCCAAGTGGTGGGAAAGGGGTGAAAGTTACCTCTGGGAAAATCCCAGCAGGCTGCGTAACAAGTTTATACCCAGGTAAGCATTAGCCTTGTCATATGCAAGTTACTTAAACTTCATTTATTTTTTAATTTAATTTGATAACTGCTTGCTTTAATCTGCTTGCTATGTTTCAGAGTGTATGTTTTGTTCTGTTTACCTGTATTAATTTTTTAAATAATTATTTCATTAATGTTCTGCTTCAGGTTTGATCTATGAGCCCTACGAGCACATTTTCTTTCAAAGTATTGGCAACCCATTCATCTTTAGATGTGCAGATGGATTGTTAATTGATGGCAATGACAGAGGTCTATCTAAATCGCTCTATAAGTAAGATGCCTGAAATTTTAAAAAGCTATAAAATTGTCAGTAACTTGTGTTCAAAATCATTGATGTTCATTTAAATCAAAATAACACATCGGTAGATGTCACTTTTGTAAATTATTAACACATTGAATACATTTGAAAGGAATATTTTTTAGATGATTATGGTATTTCAAAATCACAAGGGCATGAGTTAAGTCACATAACATGCTTTTCAATAGCATTAATAGCTGAATTATGAATACACCAGTACTAGCTGGGGATGAGGGATTCAGCTTTGGATTTGCTTACCACATCTTTCCATTCTAAGTCATCAGCAGTCCATGCCTGGATTATTGACACTGAATGGCACAGAGTCAATACGGTTTGTGAAAATGTAAAACCGACCAAGGTTTTGAAAAGTTTGGTAATTTCCTTAAAAATGGACAAAACAGCATGTACGATTAATTGTTATTTAAAATTTCTTCAAGAGTGACTAACCATGTAGATAAGTTTTAAAAAAATGGGTTAATATAACTCTGACTATATTTTCTTAAATAAGTACTTTAAAAAATCCAGACTATTTTTATTGGGACTAGACTATATAATATACACTGCCAGTAACCATCAAGAAATTTCACGTATCCCAGTGAAAATTGGTTTGTGAATTTTTGAATTTTTTAAAAATGATTTTAAAGTAAGAACCCTGTAACAAATATCAATGCAAATGAAAAAAAACGAACTCTATATTTGACCATGATTTCCTACAGTGACAGACGATATTGTTTCCTTATAGATCCTGTAGAGGGCGTGACAGTTTATGGCCGTTGCCCGCTTGTGATGATAGCTGGCTGAGACCTCACAACATATGTCCTTTAAATGTTGGGCAGTATGTCAATAATCATAACAAACGTATGAAATGTTTTATAAATATAGTTGTTTTAAGCCCATTTAAGGGCGCATGTAACCAAAATGAACCGTTCTGCCTAATGCTTGAAGACAGTAGCCAAAAAATGCAAGAAAAATAGGATAAATTATATCAGTTTATTTTTTTAAATAAAGCTTTATATATATTTTTTAAATTGCTGTACAAATAACACCAATCCCAGTTGATGTGTTAACAAAACTACTATTGCAATAAAAAAAAGTTTTTGTGTGCCTGGGTGTATATAATTGGAAATGAGTTCAGATACTTAAGGTTTTTTTAATCCTTTCCCTGGAGGAGGATAAGGTGGCAACAAATATACTTCGTGCCTTTTATATTCCCAGCTGTGTTTGTTAAGTGTCAAGCTTTCTCTACATCCTTTATCACTTCCATTATCTGTCACACACCTCCAAAGATTTGCAGGTATTTCCCTCATTCTTTACTGGGTGGGTATCTACCTGAAGTTCATTTAAATATGTTAGCAAGTTAGCTTCATTAGCTTAAAAAAAAATTCAAGCCTTTTTTCCCCCCAAAAATGTTAAAATGTGCAAAGCAGACATTGATTTTGTCAGAGTTTATTTATTTGCCCTCACTCATAGTGATCTCCAGTCCATTCCAAGATAGTGAGGGGTAAACTTGGGATACAAAAAAAGTTGGTAGTAAATTTATGCTAGCTATGTTATAGATTCTCTCTGGCCCATAAATCTTTTTAAAGATAGTGAATCAGAGATCTCCAAATTTTTTTTAGATCAGTGGATACCAAGAAGCTGCCTTTAATTTCCCCTTATTGATGTCACTGACCTACCTAAATTGGGTAAACTCAAGGGCACTCTTCAGACCCATAAGAAAAGAATCCAGATTTAGCCTAGAATTAAATACTTTGCTAAAGCAACCCTATCATTATGGAGTGTCTGTCTGTTAAAATTATTTGTGTGTGTGGTGTGACATATTTAATATTTATTATTCCTTTAGGATGTTTCAATCTAATAACCGTGTCCAAAATATTTTAGAACTTTCTGCCAATGTTACTTATCAAGAATTAGACATTGATGCAGTCTTCCCAGCTCATCTGAGGCAATACTTGCCAAACAACTTTTCTTCTTCAGTCATTCACTCACCAAAAGGAATAGAAAGGTGAACTAAAACTTTTTCTTTCCGTTAATTTTCAAAATTTTTTAATTTTTTTTTTTTTTTCTATTAAGCTCTTTTTTTCTCCTCTTAGAATGGCAAACCTTAATGACTTAATGTAACATTATTTTTTTTAGAAACAGTATAATATTATATAATATATATATATATAATATATATATTAGAAACAATTATAATATTGTTAATGATTGTTTTAATTTATTTCCTGCTGTCGTTAGTATTTTTTTTTAGAATCTTTTATTAATTGACAATAATTTATGTACCGGTATCTTATTAATCTTTTTTTGGCCACTGTCTTAATATAGTTTACCATGTGGTCACTACATATAGTGTTTCACCATTTTATCTTCTCCTATTAGGTCATTGAGAGTAATTGCATTGGTATCACTGCGAGAGATCAACTGTGGTGAAGAACTGTTCTCTTCTTACTTCACTGTGGTTAGATAGCTTGTTGGGAGAAAAAAAGTTGAACAATGTTACTTCCCTGTAACTGATGACTATCATTTCTCTATTATGTTGTCATTTCTATGATGTGTTGCCACCAAACAATGAAAGTTAGCAAAATTTTCCCACTACCAACCATGACATTGATAAAAGCAATTATAATGTCAATTTTTTCCAACCATGTTTTTAACTTTAGAATGTTATCAGACCTGCCTACTCTCCCGCATTGTGCGGGAGTTTTACGCATTTGAACCATGTTTTCCGCTTTTACGCACACCTTTAAAATTCTTCCGCTTTTTTGTTCCCCGCCTATGGATTTTTTTTCCGAAAATTGTTAATTTTTTTTTTCCGATCAATATTTTTCCGACACTTGCAAAAAATGCGAATCTTTTTCTGTCGAAAATCGGAAGTCGGAACTCAAATTTATTTGCATGGACATGCGCAGTATACTATACACATTTCCCTTTATTTTACCATCGAATCGGCCAAAAAATGGCGGCACTTTCGCTTTCTGGTCTGTGCCGGCCAAAAAAATCGGCAGATAAAAACTACGATAAAATAGCGATTTCCAATCCAATGTCTTATAATAAATATAGTTTCTTCCTTTTACTAATAAATAATCTTCCGTTTTTCGCTCTTCTGTTCTTTTTTTTTTGGTTGTCGAACTTGTTGCTAGCAATGCAATGCCTAGGCCTAGGCTAATGCTATTCCTATTGTATTGGAATGGAATAAGCTAGGTCATCATCTGGCTTACGTTATAAATCAGTTAGGAACCTTTTTAAGGCATGCTAATGCTATGTGATTCAGAATATAATTTTGCATCTATATATGAAAGACTGTTAGTTTAAAGTTTAGATTTTGAGTGGGAAAGCTGATCCGAAGCTTCAGCCATTGATAACATACTCAAACACTGTTATTTTGCCATTAAGTTAGGCTATATCGGGAGAATTTTTTTTTTCAAAAGCCCTAAATAACTGAAACCTCTATGTAAATATAATAATAAATAGTAAGTTTTTTATAAGATAAATAAAATATAAAATGGCTATTATTAAATTCCATTATCATTTTTTTAAAATGAAAATTAATATGTGCCTTTGAAAAGTGGAGTTTGGGGCAGGGGTGCCACTTTTCCGGATTATCCCGGAAATCCGGATTCGCGAGGCTAAATATTTTTCGGCTCCGGATTCGCGAGATTCAATTTACTTTGGTTCCGGATTCGTGGGTTAGCCAACAAACAAAAATCTACGGGTCCGAAATCGCGGTACGAAACCCGGTTCGGTGATAATCGGATCCGCTATGAATAGGCGTACTGTAAACCATAGGCCTACCTAGATAGGCCTACAGTATTAGCCTATAAGCTTAGTTTAGTGAAATGTCACGCTATGTGGTTGGATTTTTTTTTAATTCACTAACAAAATTTTAATGATCGGAAAATAAGGTAGGCTACCTAAATTTTCCAGCCGCCTAGATTTTTATCGTCATATCGGTAATTGGTAATTCCCGACTCGGCGACTGTTTCACACCTCCGTGTAGGCTATACTATTAGTAGGCCTATATTAGGCTAGGCCTAACTATAAGCTTGTAATATGAAAGGTTATTGTCATTTTAATGGAAAGATTAAAACTGCTTTTTTTTTCCTCCATTAAAAATGCGTTTTTTATCAGCCCGCTAAAATGAAGGCGACGAAATATGAATAAATTAATCTATTGGAGCAATGTCACAGTTAGGCCTACTGTTTAATATTAATATAGCATATATACGTTGCAGTCATATTTATTAGGCCTAATGAATGGAGTAAAACTGTCGGTGTAATGTTTAGAACTAGGCCTAGTCCTAGCAGTCACTTATGCTGGTGCATATTTTTTTCTAACAATATCGGACATACAAGAAAATCATAAAATAATGTTGATTTAAATTAATTTCAAAACGAAGTTTTAAATTGTTAGTGTCGCGCGCATTCGCTCATTTTCATAACAAAAAAAAAAACGTCATTTCACTGAACTATATAGCCTACCGTAAAAAAAATGTGTATTAATCCTTCAGTTTTTTTCCCCTCTTTTCAGTTATTAGGCATTTGAAGTTACAGACTAGATTCAATAATATACTAAGTTGGCATGTTATCCTAAATAAACTAAAGTTTCATATGCCTCTGAGTTAAAGTCACTAGGATTAGGATACAATATTTTAATTACATTTATTGGTAACTGACCTAGAAAATACAGAACAAAGTAAATGGGACAATAAAGAAACACATAATTATATCTTTAAAGTAAGCTAGCGATGTTATTAAATTGTTAAAATAACACATCTTTGTATGTTTAACTATGATTTTAGATTTGTCCATTTTTTAAAAAGATTTTTCAAGCCATTTATCAATAACCAAAGTAAGCTTAGGCCTAGCAATAACACAATCATATAAAACAGTTTAAAGACATAATTTTCCTATCATAATATGCAGAAACATATTGTAAAAACAACATTGCTTATTGGTGTAGCCTATATTATATTAAATTATATATATATATACCGGTAGGTCTATATACAATATGGTAAAAATAATAAATTTTAGGAGTTGCGATAAATTTCAGGTTTGTGGTTTGTAAAAATATGGAAAGTAGGTTTCAGGGTTCAAGAAATTTTAAGAAAAGGATTTCAGGGTTCACTGCTTCAAGTGAGTGGCACCCACGGTTTGGGGTTAGGGCCTAATCAAAAATTAAAACGACTTTTTCTGTCCCTCCTTCTATAAACTTAGAGAGGAGACAATTTCTGAGTTTTACAAGTGTGTAAGACTTTATTTTTGTAAAGTCTGTGAATACTTGGTGCAAAACCTGTCCTTGGATGACCAAGTCCTTGCCAATTCAGTTATAGTCAACCTTCATGAAAGAAAGAACATAACGTCTTCCCATCTAAATTACTTCTTAGATAGGTTTCCAATTCTGATGGGGGATGCTGACAGAGATGTTATCCTTGAGCAGTTCGCCAAGCTGCAGAGTACTGACTTGGATCTGCCAGTAAATGAACGGGTTGATCACAGCTGGACTAAGTTGTCCTCCGAGTATCCCCAACTCTCTAGTCATGAAGGGGATACTCACAATTCCCCACTCTAGCGCGCCTTGTGAGCGTATTTTTTTAATGGTCAGGAAGACCTGCACTGACCATTGCATTTGGAATGATGTTATTTCATGTAGATTAAATATTATCGTATATATTATGCTGCAAATGCAAACCCGTGTTTCTTTGTAACTATGATAAAATAGTTTGTGTATAATTATAATTATTATTATATTTTTATGTATTTTTGTTATACTGCTCTAAATCTCCCTCATCAGTTGGAAAATATCCCACATAACTAGCTTCTGTCTCCCTCATGGGTCCAGTGGGGGGTAGGCAGGTCTGTGTTATTGTTTAGAATTTGCTTTATCTGATAAATGTTGATAACACTTTGAACAGCTTAAAAATGATTGATGATACTTTGAATGATGATACTTTTCTTTGTAGTTAATGTTTGCATTGTTACATACTTAATGCTAATGTTTTATGATAGACATAATTTGTCTCTACTATATAATCTTTTAGTTTAATTTGGGCCACCATATCTGGAGAATCCTTTGAATGCAGATCTAAGCTCTAACTGTAGTGATTCTCCATGGTTCAGCCTATATAGCCCTCTAGCAAACTAAATTTCAATGGTGCTGAAAATATCAAGGTTGGGCATTAAGTATAGTGCTGCTGTACTAATATAATACTTTATTCAACATAGAGTGGTCTCAGTTTCAGTCTCCCAAATAAGCTAATCAAGGAAAGATTGTTTTAACTTACAGTATGCCATTTATTAATGAAATAAGCCTTGTGAATTGTATACAAATCAATATTATTGATATTATTGACTTGTGTATATATATATATATACAAAATTGACAATGTGTACAAATGACCAATTTTTTTTTGTTTACATATATTATGTGGAATGAACTGTGTTGCATAACTGCTGCATTTTACAAAGTAAAATATCAGATTAAATGCAATAGTTGTTCTGTTTCTTTTGTACAAAGATAAGATTCAATCCTAAGTTTAAATCACTTTCTCAAATCACTTATACTTTTACACTTATATTTTTATCACTTGTACAAATACATTTTATCACTGGTACAAATACATTTTATCACTTGTACAATTACATTTTATCACTTGTACAATTACATTTTATCACTTGTACAATTACATTTTATCACTTGTACAAATACATTTTATCACTTGTACAAATACATTTTATCACTTGTACTATTACATTTTATCACTTGAACAAATATATTTTATCACTTGTACAATTACATCTTATCACTTGTACAAATACATTTTATCACTTGTACAATTACATTTTATCACTTGTACAAATACATTTTATCACTTGTACAATTACATTTTATCACTTGTACAAATATATTTTATCATTTGAACAAATACATTTTATCACTTGTACAAATACATTTTATCACTTGTACAAATACAAAGACACAATCCAAGGTTTAAATCACTTATACAAACAGAAACAATCCAAAATGGAAATCAGTTTTACAAACACAAGTAAGAATGTAAGTAAAGTACCCCTGGGACCAAATTGATCCATAGGGCAGGTGAAGCAGCGTTCACCAATGTCTGTGTCCAAATTTTTGGTAAAAGCCTCGAAAGTGTCTACCTTGAATTTAGATACAATGTTAAATGAATACTGTTTACTATTGTAACAATTTAAATAAATCACACTATTAACAAAATTTATAATATAGTTAAAATGTTATAATATAGTCTAAATAGGATTATAAATATAAAAAATACACAATATCCCAGAAATGTGCTAGTGGTTATAAACCGTGAAGCAGTGAAAGGAAAGAAGTCTAGGGCATGCAAGTAGTGGGTTTTGTTTAAAGTGTTCTATAAGTTTGCTGAGTTGCTGGTCCAGTCATAAGGCAGGTAACTAACTGTATATGTACTTCCCTCAACTATACTTTTCAAATCTCTGACCTTTGTCCCAGAATGCATGTGGCTCAACACAAAATCTACAAGCTGCAAAAAAAAATAAAAAATATTCAGTCAACAAAGTACTATTTTTTTTTATTTTTGTTTGGTGTGAAATAATCACTTAATAAAATGGAAAAGGAAGAATAAAAACATCCAAAATTTTCATTTTTTTTTCTTTCAAGGACATTTATGTGCCTAATAACTTCAATTGATAATTTGTAATGATAGTAGAATCAATTTGGTAAGTATGTATCAGGGTACATACATTTAGTCTCCATGTTGGTCCAGCAATAACTTTCAATAAGGAACAAATGCAAATAAAATACCTGAGCTTTGTCTTGGCCAAAGTCTTTTTGATACCATTTAAAAATGGAGGATAATTTGATGGTGTTGTGAACTTGATCCATCTGGCAGCCACTGTCACTCTCTAGAAAAGCGGATGTGACCAGCTGTAACTCTTCATAGATTCTCTGAAAAGTAAAAAGTGATATTTACAAATATCACATTTTATGAAACAATACAAAGGGATATTTTCCACTCTTATTTGTTTTTAAAAATAATTTGATAAAACAAATGTACATTTATCTACAAAACTTTTTTTTTTTTAAAAAGCTACATTGCCTCCCTTGATTAAAATCTAACCAATAAAAACTATAACATAACTATAACCTACTTCAGATGTATATGTTTTGATTGGTGGACAGCTCTTGGCACCACAGACTAAAGCAAAATGCACAAGGGGCTCATGTCTGTCTAAAGCTATGTGTAGTCTTTGATCATTTTTACCAAAAGGTTTTGATAGCTGACCTAAATAAATGTATAAGGCCTAAGTGATTTCTTTAAATTTAAAGCATTAAAACTAATCACACTAATCAAAAGTACTTGAATCACAGCTGTTTGAAGCAACAGAAACAAGATTTAGCCCCAAAAGGTTTTTACAAGTAATAAGGCTTCTCATTTTTTTTCAAGAATTGAAGTCTAAACTTTTAATTATAAAGGGACACTGCCAGAGAAAGAATATTTGAACTTCGGTATGTAGGGTGACTCTGAAAAATGGATACTGGCCTGCTACCTCTTTAGGTGGTGTTTTCATTACTATAACAATTAATAGATATAACAAATATCAAATAAAAGATCTTTAATACATGGTGGTAGGCAACGTTTACACACTGTTAATAATGAAGATAAAGAATGTTGTTTATACCTGGACCTTTCCTATTGGCTCGCAACACTCCATTCTCAATGTCTTGTAAGGAATAAACACACCCACCAATGATGTACTTTGAATCATTAAAAAACTGTAATGAAAGATACAAAATAATTTTGAGATTAAACAAAAAAATCTCATTGATATTTTTTTAATGTATGCAAAAATGATACTTTTATAAATTTTTTATTAATAATTTGTACAAAAATACGAAGAAGAAATAAGTATAATATAGAGTAGAAACAAATAAGAAATGGTGTCCCAATAACCTTGTAGCGGCTCCACAAGTTGCTGGGTGGGCCCCTTTCAACTGTAGCATGAATGACAAGAGCATTGTAAACATTGATGAAAAAGGCCAGCTTTTCTTCCCTGGAAGCATTTTCAACGTTAACTCGCGCAAGCTCCTTGGTCATTTTTGTATATACTTGGAAGTCTTCACTCTTTCTTATGCCTGCATAGTCAACTGACTAGAATGTAGAGAATTGTTTCAACTCATTATTTATTGTAAAGATGCATACTAATAGAAAATAGTACCAATTTTGTATGTTAAGGCTCAAGAATACATTGAATGTTGGTAATTAAAAGTGGACACTATCCTAAAAAAAAATCCCATAAAATTGGTGATATTGTAGATTTTTACTTTATGAATTTTGGTATGTAATTTTTTTTTTTTCTTTGAATAATTTGAGATTAGTGTCATGTGACCTGGTGGCCTTCTTAAACTAAAAAAAAACAAACAAAAAAACATGCATGTCTGCTACATTTTAATGGAAATTTTGTTAAATTTTTTTCTTTGCTTACATCTAATAATTATGAACTTGTACAAGTCTTGGTAATTATCATATGATGGACAGCATTAAAACACTGCTATTTATCTATATTGAAGTATGTTTTAACTTGTGTAGTAAAGTATTATTAATTCTGTAAAAGAATTGACATTGCTGTTTGATTAATTTTTTTTCATGACCTTTTTAAAATTCTGTTAAATTAGTTAGATTAATTTGGTCTCTATTTTATATAAAATTTGGTTTCTACATAGTTTTTAAAAGCTTTCCTTACAAAAGTAAACAATGTAGAAAATTTAATTAAAAAAATTAATTTCAATGTAAACAACAACAAAATGCTAGCACAAAAGTTATATCTTTATCATATCTTTATGTTAGATAGGTTAAATTTCCATAATTAAACTGTGTACTATTATGTTTGATTATATTATTAGTACAAATATTTCTCTTTAACAGTCTACTAACTAAAGACCCCAAACTATGTAAAGATAAAGTACAATCCATGGTATATTTCATTTATACTGGATCAGATTGATTTTTTTTTTCTAAAAATTATGCCAGATCAATGGAATTCACCTGTTGCATTTGTATAGTGAAAATGGGAAAAAAAATTAAAATATAAAACAACTGTAGTCTTTTTCTTTAAATTAAACATTAATTGTAATTATTGTATAGTTAATGTTAAAAAAACAACAGAAAAGATATATTTGTAGCTTTTAAACAAACTGTGTACTCTTTTAACATTTATTACAAATCAATAATCAAAACTTACTTTACCATCATCTGTAAGGAATTCTGCATACAGCTTCAGAATCATTGTACGAAGATGTTTCCCCAGCTCTGTGGCTGAAATATGAATTTTTCTATACTCAGTACTCAGTAAAGCTATTCACCAAAATACATTTTTGAAGGAATATTGTTGTGTTCACCTTTTTTTGTCACTGGTTTTTTGTGTAAGCAGTTTTGAATAATATATTTAATATCATTATCCCCATCATTTTATAGAATGGTTTGCTACATGCTCAACATGACTGAACTGCAATTATATCTCATACCACTTACTCCGTGATAACTTACTACACTTGCTATTAAAAATCTTTCAAATTGTCTAAACTTATTATTTTTAGTTTTAGTGAGAGCAAACAAAGTTTACCTGTTATCGGAATACAGCTTGACAAAGAACCGCTGTTCAAAGCATCAATTGTATTGCCAGAGGCCAGGACATAAATTTCAGAAGAGGGCATAAAAATGTTGGATTTATTAACAGAATCGATGAGCTGACGATCCAAAAGAGTTTGACCCATTTCCACAGCTACTGCATTTGCTGCAAAATGTATGTATTGTATGATAATGATATCACATTATTTGTGTATATTTACTTAGAAATTAACCAATTTATCTGCTTATAATAAGTTGTAAAGTATCAGTTAAAATCGAACACACCTAGTCTTTTATTTTCCATTACCCAGGTCAAAAAATCTTTGCCACTGAATGCATTTCTGTAAAACCTAAAGCCAATACGTCGTGTTCCAGCGAGACCACAATGTTTAAATTCATCCATTAAACTGACATACTCATCTGTTTCACAAGTCCATTCTGGAAATAAAAATAAAGTTTTATTATTATATGCATTAAAATGAGCTCTTTTCGGTATTTCGATGTTATATGTTTATGTATTGTATTTGACAATATTGATTTTTATTTAATTTAACAGAGCTGAATAAGTAATATTTGTTTTTTTTAATGGATTAAATCACACTGCAAGAATAAAATATAATGATGTTATTTTTTTAATATATTACCACCAATGGTACTAACAATAGCAGAACTTTCTTCTGGAATTATTAGACCTTCCTTGGAAAATGGAACATTTCTAACTTGCAAGAGCAATTCTTCTAGTTTTTCTCCATTTTGAAGCTGAAGATAATAAATAAATACATAAAAATAAAAGGCATAGTTACTGTAATAATGTCAAACACTTAAAGCTAAAATATTTTCTCAATAGAAATAATGTTATAAATAAAGAATTTTTAGTACAAATTAAACTTCTGTCCAGTCGTTTCTTCAAATTGGTTGCCCTGATTTAGCAACAGAATAACCAATCTGAATACGTAATCCTGGAAATAAACTCACAAATTTTCCTGGATAGGAAAGGAGCCTAGACCCCTTGAGTCTGCCCAGTGCTGATATCAATAAGGAAAGTAAATGTGCATGGGCATTGCACTGTCTTAAAAATTCCCTTGCATGTCATAATCAAATCAACTAGTGAACATTGCTTCCTATGAACCAAAATGGCCTGATTGATGTATTTCCTTTATTGTTAGACCAGCTGGTCCTGGGGTTAGTTCCCGGACTGTCAACCGACATGCTGCGGGTTCTATCCCTGCTGCCGACCAACCCCTGTCGCCCTGCAGGAGTTTTGGGACTCAGTGGATGTGATGATCTTCTAGAATGCACAGAGTATGCTAAAATAGCATGGATAGAAGCGCTATGTAAATAACCATTATCAGTATTTCTAACTTTTTTTGTGTGTATTATATACCAGTATTTCTTCAAACTATGAAATTAAAATTTCTAATTCTAATTGAGTTTTCCTGCTTACCAGATTATTCAGATCATCATTGCCCCCAATCAATGTATCATTGAAGTAAATTTGTGGCACTGTACTCATGCCACTCCTTTTTATAACTTCTTCCCTGATGTTTGGAAACAAATCTAGCCTGACCTCCGTGCAGGGTAAACCAAGTCTTTTAAGCGTGGCCTTTGCTTTCATGCAGTGAGGACACCCAAGGACAGTGTATACTGTGACTCTGCCTTTGAAGGTATCTGCCATTGTGGTAGTTTTAAATAATGGCCATTCAGTATCACGTCTTTCTTTTTTTTCTGGTACCGATTCTGCTCATTCTATTTCTGAAAGAATAATTATAAAGGTATGAATATAATTGATGAGAAGAATTAACATTCGAGAATATTGTGATATTATTATTAAGTACCATATATTTTACTTGATAAGGTTTAAAAAATGATTGAAATAACATTTTTATCAAACATTATAATAAGCTTTAGCCTACTTAGTTTACTAATGGTAAGTCTCAAGACTATTAACTATAAAGCACATACAAATCTTGGGCAGTTTGCTAAAACTAGACAATGCATTTGGACAACACACATTTAGGAAATCCTTTTAGAGAAAACATACAGAATTGTGCTGGCCACACAATCACCTGCCCTATGCCGCCTATGGATCAATTTGGTCTGAGGGGATTCTTTACTTATGGGGCACAGTGGCCAAGCGGCAGCGTCTTTGATTGGCGTTCTAAGGATTCTGATTTTGAATAATGGCAAAGGCTAGGATTTGTTCGCGGGAATGGAGGGTCCTCCCTTAGTATAATACCCAGCTCTGATGGATACCTGACATTAGTAATTAGTTGGAGTAATGGGTAAAGTAAAGGTAGCTGGACATTAAGCTGGCCACACATCCCCTAGTAGGCTATGCTTCACTGGCCTTATGATTCTATGATCAATTTGGCCCAAAGGGTACTTTACTAACCATGGACTATGGAAATCAGAGGAAAAATGGAAAGAACCTGATAGGTCCTTAAACAATTTATAAATTTGCCCTGGTAAAAATAAAGGGAGGGAGGGGGGCATTGATTAGTAAATATGAAATAATTAACACATATTTCTTCTTCAAAGTCAATCTTTTTTTTTTACTAATTTATTTTTTTCTTTGTGTTGATAATAATGAATAGATCCTATATGATTAATGAAATAATAGGATAGGTTGACATTTATTTAACATTTTCATTATGAATGTCTTATGAATTATGAATGTTGTTTGTTGTAGGCCTAACTATAACTATTACTATTACTATTGTTAAAAATTGTTCAAAATAAAAATGTTGTGATATAATTTAATCTAGACTAGTCTAATTAAATTTATAATAATTATATTATTAGGAAATTGTAGGCCTAATCCCGTGGGCCAGTTACACTTCACTAAAGTATAGCCAATATATTATAATAATATATATTAATATAAAATATTTAAAAAATAAAAGTTAAGTAATATAGATATAGATATAGTAGGCCTACTACATTTATAAACTAGATCCAATATTTTAGTTTTAGCTGTCTTGAAAAGGAAAGGAAAACCGGAAACATTCGACTTAGCCGGATGTTTACGTTAGAGTCAATATGGTGTTCTCCACGTACAGCTATTCATTTTATGTACAGCTATTATTTATTTTTTTGGCATCTCTTTCTATAAAAGTTTGCGTTTCGCTATGGGGACATTCAGGTATTAGACCAATACGAGTCATGACAAATGACTACGTCACTATGTCTTAAATAATTTTAAACAGATTGTTATATATTTCAAATATTTAAAACGGAAACTGAGACGGTCTTCGTCTTCCCGTCTGGTCTTGACTAGGCCTACTTAAATTTAAAGTTAAAAAGGCTTCCTGTCTTCTTGTTCTTGATTTATAATGATTCTTAAGTCTTATTTAGTATTACTTTAATTGAATACAATACAATAAGGCAATAAACTCTAAATTTAGAAATAGGGCCTACAACCCAATGAGGGCCAATTGATGTAATCAATAATGCAATAACATCCTAAATGATCCTAACAACCTGTCAAAGCTCAGATAAACATAAAATAACATAAAGACAAAAACACTTTCCTTGGTTGTCCCTTATCTTATTCAAGAACAAATGCATATAGGCTAAGTACTCTTTCTTCCCGAGTGGCATTCGGGCATGGAATGGATTGCCTGAACAAACCAGGAAAAACAGTAACTTAACTGTTACATCATTTAAAACATTAATAAAAATGCAAGACTAGACTCGGACCACGATTGAGCGTAGGGCGCAATAATCTTCTTTATAGAAGGATCGTCTGTAATACTGTAATGTATAAAAAATAAGATAAGATACTTCTCAGGCTTAGGCTACTCGATACCATTTTAATACTTGTACAAGGATTACCGGCTTTCCAGTACTTTTTCAGTACATGATAATATGATGCTATGGTCCTAAGTCACTAAGTCTAAGTCAAGTAAAGTTTTGGTCGTGTTGTCGTCTGTATAATCATTTAGAATGTATTGTAGTATCTACAATGTGGAGTTAAATTAACCTGCTAAATGGTTGTACCTGTTACATTGTTACGTTTCAGTTGAAGTAGGCTACTAAAAGTTACTAAGTACTGAGCTATGCCGGCTATGGCTATAATATGCTATGCTATTCCACCTATAAGACCCATTTATTATTTAGGAATTTAGGCTATTATCTATTTATTTTATAATTAATGCTAATCACATATCTAATTCTTAGGCTATACTGATTACTGTAACAAATAATGCAGTTAAACCGCAGAACTTTATACTGTACTTTAACTATATTATTTGATAGGACTATAGGCCTATGATTTTATGTGTAGTAGGCCTATGAGTACGGTAGTAGCCTTCTATTTGTATTGTATAGTAGGCGACCTATGTATGTAGTAAATTAGTAAAGATACTTTTTTTACTTCATTATATATGGCTACTAAATTAATAGTCTATCTAGAGCAGATTAATAACCTTATCACACATTCTGACATCAATGCCAACTGACTAAGAAAAATACTGTACAACAAACATTAATAATAACGATTCATAAATTCCTAATTCAATGCTGTTTTCTTTCTTTTAAATCCATTTCACTTTTGTCTTTGAAATATTAAAAAAAATGTGTTCTCTTGTTAAAATGATTGAAATAAAATAAACATAGCTTTTGCTTTTTTTTTAAATCACCAAAATATAGGCTAGTTGTATTCAAAGACATCATATAATTATAAAAATAGAACATATATTTTCTTTGATAAGGACATTTTAAGATAGCATTAAGCTGAAAGGTAAAATTATTACCATTGACATACTTTTAAAATTACCATGTATATATATATTTTTTTTTCTATTACAAGGTCAAGGCATCCCACCTATGTTTGGCGACTTCGAAGCTCAAAGGCATTGGATGGAGATAACAGTTAATCTGCCTCCTGGAGACTGGTATGAGCACATGATAATAGTAAAAAGTAAATTACCCTTTGGACCAAACTTATCATAGGGCTGTTGAATCAAAGCAGCATTCACCATTTTCTGTGGCCACGGCATACTAGGGGATGTGTGGCCAGCACAATGCCTAGCAGTCTTTACTTTAACTCAACTAATACTAATTTCAGGTACCCATCTGGGCTGGTTAGACTCAGGGGCATACTAGGGGATGTGTGGCCAGCACAATGCCCAGCCGTCTTTACTTTAACCCAACTAATGTCAGGTACCCATCAGGGCTGGGTAGACTCAGGGACACCCTCAAGTCCTGGGAAAAAATCCTAGCCTTCATCAGGATTTGAACCCAGGACCTTCGGATCACCAGTGCCCCTTCATGATAATAGACTAATGTTTTTTTTTAAATATTATTATATTATTATTAATTTATTAAAAAAAATTTTTATTGATCTTTTCATGTAGCGAAAGATCATTTTTTTTACAAAGTACTCTTCTCATTAAATATATCATATCTAATAAGAAATTTAAAAAAACCTTTAGAGATTATTTCATCCTGGTTCAGGTATAAAGACACTAGCGACAATGATCTTCAATACTGGGGCCTTGATTACCCACCATTAACTGCCTACCACATGATGATAAATGGAAAAATGTGAGCCTTTTTTTTTCTGTATGCCATTTCAGTCTTTTGCTTTTTGATGTATTCATTTGAACAGTTTTTTTTTTTCTTTCAGTAGTTTCAATACATTTGTTTGCCAGAGTTTTATTTTCCTAATTGATTACAATTGCCTTTCAGAGCCGGGTATTTAAATCCTGACTTTGTTGCCTTGACAAGCTCCAGAGGCTTGGAGGATCCACTGCTGAAATTCTTTATGAGAGTATCAGGTAAAAGTTCTTACCTGTTGAATTCAATTGAATCCTACTTGATGCTTACATAATAATTGAAGAAAAATGCTTAGTTTGACATGATCATATTTTCTTTCACAGTATTGGCTATGGATTTATTCCTTTACTTGCCAACTGCAATTGTTTTCTTCATGATGACAAGGCTTAGAGGCGAGTCTGAAAAAGATGTTGTAAGTTTTGGAAATAGTGCTTCCTGATGTTCTTTGTTTTCTGCTTACAATCCTGAAAATTTAATCCCATTGAAAAATTATGCTTCCTATCATCAATTTCAAATACTATCCCGGTCAGGGTCTATGTATTGGCCCAACATGATGTCAGGCAAAGGATAAGGTCATCCACAGGGCTTTAGTGGTATAGTTATAGAGCGTTGTATTTTTCATTTTCAAAAGTCCTGGGCTCAAATCCCAGTGGATACCTAAACTTGTTTGGGTCATAAAATAGGCATCACAGTTGCAAACTTTCTCCTAACACAAACCATACTCTTATCATATATATTGTGATCTAAATGACATGTAAGTGTTTAATATCATTTAAACAATATCTTGTTTCAGCTAGTTCAAATCACAATGCTTATTGGATACCCAGGACTAATCCTTATTGATAATGGACATTTTCAGT
Organism: Anisus vortex; assembly: GCA_949126835.1. NCBI lineage: Eukaryota > Metazoa > Mollusca > Gastropoda > Planorbidae > Anisus > Anisus vortex. Next base: position 46,201,070 of record OX421493.1, read on the forward strand.
ATCCTTTTCATGCATAGTATTAATAAAATGTTTAAAACCATATCAATATACCATTTTAAAAAAAAAAAAATTTAAAATTCTAAATGCTTTACTGACAAATAGATTACACAATTTCCTTCACTGGCACTATAGATATAACAACGTCAGCCTCAGCCTTTGCATTCTTGCCATTTTGTCTTTTCAACAAAAAATTGATAACCTTGGCACACTTCTGTTTTGTTTAGCTTTAAACTACAAACAAATGGAGCTCTATCACGCCCTGCCCTTTTTTGCATATCTGTTTGGAACATTGATACAACAAGAAATATCACAAGGGTATTTTTTAAAACAGCCTAAGCTGTTAACTGTTATTTCTTAATATTTAATATTTAAAGGATGAAAGTTCTTTGTGAAATTACTGCTGATAATAAATTGAAATGATTTCTTAAACGCTGAAGCTGAAATATTGGAGATGTACTTGTCCAGTGGGTAGTGCATGCACAACAGGCAGCGTAAACAATGAAGGGTTCATTGATATTTGCCTGGTGGTCCAAAAGTATGCTTGGCCTTGGAAAATATATCTGTACTTGTAATAAGACATCTGAATTTGTGAAAATAATACAGAAAAATGAGTATAACTTGATAATGGAAAGAAAGTTTATATTTTTTTTTTATCATCCTTTATGTATATCAATAAGTATTTAATGAAAAGTGCAGTGATACATGATAGAGTTTCAGTCTTTAGTTTTGATTTTAAAGCATGGATAGTAAGATAATTGTCAAGAAAAAATATTATTTTTTTAAATATTTTGGTGTGTTTCTAGGACAACTTCTCCATTGCCTAGAGTAATATCCGTGTTCTTAGTTGTATGTTAAATGCGCTCTGAGCTTACATTATGTTTGTTGGCAGCGCTGGACAAATATTTTTATATTTTAACTATAAAGCTTTTAACTGGTAATAAGGAAAACATTAATATCTGATTATATATTTTCTCTTTTAAATTTGTTTAGTATATCAAAATGTATTTCACTGTCAGCTCTGATTACATATGGTGTCTTTTAAAATTTGTTTAGGATATCAAAATTTATTTCACTGGCAGCTGTAGTTGTGGTAACATTTTTGGCATTGTGGTTACCATTTTTGAGTAGTACAGAAACAGTCATGTCTGTATTGTACAGATTGTTTCCAGTGAAGAGAGGCTTATATGAGGTCAGTGCTAAAAATAAATAACGTAGATTGTCAGTTAGAGAGTAGTATTTTTCTTTGTAATTGTATCATATACAATAGTAAATATTGTAAAGAAACACAACACCCATTGTGAAGTAACATCTACACGTGGTCAAGATAAAGTGTCCAAAACTCCTTTTGATCTCTAAAATTACACTATGTTGAGCGGTTTCCTCTCTTTGTTGTCAATGCCAGATAAACCTATAGAGATTTCATTTTGTTAACTTGTCTTGTGTTGTCACAGAGTCTTTTGGTTGAGGAGATAAGATGTGTAAACTAGGGGAGGAGTGTAGTACATTGAAATATAAAGTTTGCTTGCTGTTTCGTTCAGAGTTGGGCTATGACAGTAGATGGGTGTATATTTGTTGAATTGGTCATTCTGCATTACTGCTTGCTTGCTGTTTTGTTCAGAGTTGGGCTATGACAGTAGATGGGTGTATATTTGTTGAATTGGTCATTCTGCATTACTGCTTGCTTGCTGTTTTGTTCAGAGTTGGGCTATGACAGTAGATGGGTGTATATTTGTTGAATTGGTCATTCTGCATTACTGCTTGCTTGCTGTTTTGTTCAGAGTTGGGCTATGGCAGTAGATGGGTGTATATTTGTTGAATTGGTCATTCTGCATCACTGTTTGCTTGCTGTTTCGTTCAGAGTTGGGCTATGACAGTAGATGGGTGTATATTTGTTGAATTGGTCATTCTGCATTACTGTTTGCTTGCTGTTTTGTTCAGAGTTGGGCTATGACAGTAGATGGGTGTATATTTGTTGAATTGGTCATTCTGCATTACTGCTTGCTTGCTGTTTTGTTCAGAGTTGGGCTATGACAGTAGATGGGTGTATATTTGTTGAATTGGTCATTCTGCATCACTGTTTGCTTGCTGTTTCGTTCAGAGTTGGGCTATGACAGTAGATGGGTGTATATTTGTTGAATTGGTCATTCTGCATCACTGTTTGCTTGCTGTTTTGTTCAGAGTTGGGCTATGACAGTAGATGGGTGTATATTTGTTGAATTGGTCATTCTGCATCACTGTTTGCTTGCTGTTTTGTTCAGAGTTGGGCTATGACAGTAGATGGGTGTATATTTGTTGAATTGGTCATTCTGCATCACTGTTTGCTTGCTGTTTTGTTCAGAGTTGGGCTATGACAGTAGATGGGTGTATATTTGTTGAATTGGTCATTCTGCATCACTGTTTGCTTGCTGTTTTGTTCAGAGTTGGGCTATGACAGTAGATGGGTGTATATTTGTTGAATTGGTCATTCTGCATCACTGTTTGCTTGCTGTTTTGTTCAGAGTTGGGCTATGACAGTAGATGGGTGTATATTTGTTGAATTGGTCATTCTGTATCACTGTTTGCTTGCTGTTTTGTTCAGAGTTGGGCTATGACAGTAGATGGGTGTATATTTGTTGAATTGGTCATTCTGCATCACTGTTTGCTTGATGTTTTGTTCAGAGTTGGGCTATGAAAGTCGATGGGTGTATATTTGTTGAATTGGTCATTCTGCATCACTGTTTGCTTGCTGTTTTGTTCAGAGTTGGGCTATGACAGTAGATGGGTGTATATTTGTTGAATTGGTCATTCTGCATCACTGTTTGCTTGCTGTTTTGTTCAGAGTTGGGCTATGACAGTAGATGGGTGTATATTTGTTGAATTGGTCATTCTGCATCACTGTTTGCTTGCTGTTTTGTTCAGAGTTGGGCTATGACAGTAGATGGGTGTATATTTGTTGAATTGGTCATTCTGCATCACTGTTTGCTTGCTGTTTTGTTCAGAGTTGGGCTATGACAGTAGATGGGTGTATATTTGTTGAATTGGTCATTCTGCATCACTGTTTGCTTGATGTTTTGTTCAGAGTTGGGCTATGACAGTAGATGGGTGTATATTTGTTGAATTGGTCATTCTGCATCACTGTTTGCTTGCTGTTTTGTTCAGAGTTGGGCTATGACAGTAGATGGGTGTATATTTGTTGAATTGGTCATTCTACATCACTGTTTGCTTGCTGTTTTGTTCAGAGTTGGGCTATGACAGTAGATGGGTGTATATTTGTTGAATTGGTCATTCTGCATCACTGTTTGCTTGCTGTTTTGTTCAGAGTTGGGCTATGACAGTAGATGGGTGTATATTTGTTGAATTGGTCATTCTGCATCACTAAAAACTAGTATAGCAGATACAGGAATCAATTGGTTTCCCCTATGAATTATGAATGTTGTCTGTGTTAAACTATTTCTTCATATTTAGTAGTAGTGGTAGTAATCCTGTCAGACTGAATGGATCCTTAGGGCCAGTGAAGCAGCGCTCACCAGTTTCTGTGGACACAGCTTTCTAGGGGATTGTGAGCTGGGTAGACTCGGGGACACCCTCTAGACCAGGGGTCAGGAACCTTTTTGTCTTAGAGAGCCATGGATACCACATATTTTGAAAAATAATTCTGTGAGAGCCATACATTATGTTTAAAACTAAAAATTCAAGTAAATGTGTGCATTTTGTGTAATTTCAACACTAAAAGTACAATAATTATGTCTCTGAATTCTTCTGATGCTGAGCTGCAGTAGACTTTAGCTCATTTGTAGAATGAAATATTGATATGCAATTAATATGTAGATCAAAAAGTCTAAAAAAACAACATTTTTTTAATAATTGAACATTTGTCTGCGAGCCAGATGCAGCCATCAAAAGAGCCACATCTGGCTCGCGAGCCATGGGTTCCCGACCCCTGCTCTAGAACCACAAAAAAATACTAGCCTTCACCTGAATTCAAACCCGGGACCTTTAAGAATTGTTTTATGTCTTCTTTATTGTATTTTATTATTTTAAATAAAACTTGTTTCCATTTCTTTAAATCATCAAAAAGTTTTATTGACTGTTTTATTTACCCTTTGTTACCTTTTCCTGCACATTCTCCTGTAGGATAAAGTTGCCAATGTCTGGTGTGCTCTTTCAATAGTAATCAAATTCAAGGACATTTTCTCACAGTCCAATATGGCAATTATCTGGTAAATATTCCACTTTCCTTGAAAAGATTAGTACACATTTTATTTTGTAACATTTCACTTGACTACTTTTATAGTTTTAATCTCTTGAATTTTTTAAAACACCTGACCTATAATTAGCTTACAAAATAATGATGTTTTTTTTTTTATCCGCAATAATAAAAATTTTGTTTACCATGTAACAAAAGTGCCTATATTTTAACAAAAGTATTTGACTTATTTCGAATTTGATGGAAAAAAATGTAACAATTTTTGTTCCTCTCACAATTTTGTTTTAAACAGCCTTGTAACTACAACACTATGTTTGCTGCCTTCATTTTTTCATCTCATTCAAAACCCAACTTTTAAAAAATTACAGTTTGCACTTGTGAGTAGTAATTTATTTGTAAAAAAAAATTATATATGTTTAACCTGCAACCAATGTATAGTTAATGTAACATACTTGTGTTAATTTTTATGTCGAAGACTAATTAAACCCATGTGATAAAGTTTGTGGGCTTTTTAGGGTTTTCTGAAATATTTAGATGATAAGGAAAATATTCTGATCTCTATTTTGAACTTTAAGATATTTTTCAGTTAGAATCTCTGGCTTTGACATTATTTAAAATACAAGTGAGCCATATTTACTTTTACCAACTATTTGTGGTCATTGCAGGAAAAAATATAAAAAACAAAGTATCATCTGCCCTTAGTTATTATTTCTTAAAAATGTAAAAAGTTTTAAAGAAATATCATCTAAAATCTTAAGATGATTGTCAAACATTTACATTATTTTATCATTATTATATTTTTGGGATTCTTAAAATTATATTCAAATGCTATTTTAAAAAATTCAAATTTAATTTTAACATTTTAGTTTTAAGTATTTAGTAAATGGTTTTTGAAATATACTAATATATTTTTTTGTCTAGAGATTATGTCTAGTCAAAAACTATCTATAGAAGTGGATCCCACAATATTTTCTTTCCCTCGTCCATTGGTTGAGCTTTTGTTTTAGTACCCCTACTTCTCATAAGCCCACACATTTTTGCCTGTTAGCACTGCTATTTAGCAGGGCCTGCAACAGTTTGGGAATCCTTTTATCTAACATAATATCTCTAACATAGTATATGTAAACTGAGTCTTAAAGTGGTAAGGGTTCTGAGCCCCATTTGTATGCAAATGAAATTATTTGATCAAAATTATCTTGATAAGTTGTAATTTTTTTTATTAAATCTATATTTTTTTTTTATTTGATGGAACAGATAAATTCTGCTTTGATCTTCTTCCTCTTTTCTTACCATGTTCATGAAAAGACAATATTGTTAGCTGTTATGTAAGTGGACACTTTTTATTTCTCTCACGTTTCCCAGGTATTTTTTTTTTTGTAAACAGTTGGCGAGATTCACATTATAAACAATGTATTAAAATACAGCAACTTTTTTCAATATTATGTTTCTTCGGGGTTATAATTTGTCATTCTTTATTGTAGACAATTTATATTAATTGCTTAAAAGCTTCTAAGCCATTGATCTTTTTAAGTGGAATAAAATATTTAGTAATGTAAATGCTAGCTTTTTTCTAAAGGTTAATTTTCCATGGTGGTGATTCTAAACATTTGTTTCCTTCCATCAGCCCTGCTATTTTAGTTTTAAAATATGATCCATTTTTGGTTGTGTGGTTCATGCTTATCTCTGTTTTCAGGTGAGTGTTTAAACTAGGCCATTGGTAATTATTAATGATATCATTTATTGGTTAAATTGTGCACATTTTGTGCCTCACGTTTTTTGTATGAACCCCATTGAGATTTCTTAATCTCAAAATGGCTGCCTTCACTTTACCTGGCCATCAGATCTGTGTAGATTCAGGAACAAATTCTAGGTTCATATTAATCAAATAGTCTGACAATAGACACCCCCCCCCCCCCCACACACCCTGATGTAAAAACTTGAATCATTGACACACAACCTGACCATTTAGTATAAAATGTGCATATACTTTGGGTTTACTTTACAAAATCTAATCAAATTATTTATTATCCATAATTTTTAACTTCAAGTTGCAAAGCTATTTTTATTTACAAACTTTAGAATTCAATTTTTTTCTTGTAAGAACAAGTAGTTAAGACATTTATTTATTTTTCCAGTATGCTTCCATTACTCATAAAAGATGGCCTCCTACTGCCTACAGTTGCCACAGTTGGCCTTTTCTGGATCATTTGTACTCATTATTCAGAGCCAACCAGACATATTGCAGATGAGATGAAATTAGTGGTAAGTTAATTAGGATATGGTATACATTGCAGCAAGAGTGAGTAGCACTGTAAAATAAGCCCTTTAGATTCTGTGAGGATATATTCTAGCATCTTCAAAAAAGCACAATGAGATCTTTTTTTTTTAAAGTCCTTTATATTACTTTGCAAAACTTTGTATGTAAGCATGTGTCTTGAGTGGAGATCCACTGGATCTTCAGAAGGTTAATTCACCAACTTTCAATTATCCTATCTGTCTGAAACTTTGCTCTTAAACGTCAAACTGATAACAACAAATCTGTCAAATTCTCAACCCATCCCCCCACATTGAACACCATTTAAGTTAAGTTTGCAATAGTTTACTTTAATTAAATTTTATTGTGCGCATTGATAAATCCTTATTGAATGAGGCTAAATAACATATTTGAACTATTTTATTATAACAAGTGTATAAATGTATTACTTCACCTTTTGTTTCTTTTTGTCTTTCAAAGGGCAAAATCTTTGGATACCAAAATTGCATTGATTTTAGTCACTTAATAAATCTTTGTAAGGCTAACACATAACAAAATTTTATAACTTCATTTTTCTTATTTTTTTAATTTTTTTTTTAGATAATGTAGTTATATGTTAATATAGACAAAACTTCTTGTTTTGTTTATAACTATTGACATACTTAATAATATCACAATGGCTTGAAATATCAGTGATATTTTCTTTTATAAGTCTAATTATGTGCCTTTGTATCAACTTTTTTTCTCCTGTCTTTATGGTACAAAGAGAAAAATCTTTGGGAGGCATAAAAGCATAACAAAAATGCATTTCAAATATTTTTACAAACATTTGTTTTTTTTAGAGGTTGTTTAATTTAAATCAGAAATTTAAAACACAATTTTACCTTGTGGGGTGCAGTGTTGATAAAAACTGATAAAGTGCAGGTTAAGCTGGTGTTTTTTCTCACAGAGAAGAAGTCAATTGTGATTTTTTGAAGACCATAAGAAGGGAGCAGCAATAAATTGAAGGTGTAAAAGGCATGCACTAGCTGTAGTATCAAAGAATACCACATATTTTAGCAAAGATAGCACCACCAACTATTGGGCCTAGATGTGGAAATTTCACATGTGTAATTTTATTCAGATATTGGAACTAGATAATTGATATTGACACTAGAGTAATAGCTGTGGCCTTATGACAGTTGGTTCTCACATTTGTTCGTTTATTTTAAACTAAAGCATTTTAAAACCAAAATTAAATAGTTCACTAAAGTAAAAATTAACCAACATTAATAGATGATCATAATTTCATGTAAAACAGACTTGTACATGTATTTTTAAAAGACAATATTTTTAATTTATCGAAATTTGTTTCACACTATTAACATGATTGTAATTTTCAGTTTCAGTTTTCTCTGTTGGCTGCTTGCTGCATTTCCCTGGCCACAGTTTTCATTCCGCCACCTTCCCAGTACCCAGATCTGTTCTCTCTGCTAATTGCAATTTTTTCCTGTGTGCACTTCTGTTTGTTCACCATCATATTCCACCTGAAACAGTTCGAAGCGGACACAGTGCCAGGAGGTAAACTGTCAAGTTCGAACAAGGTGGCTCACAAAAGATTTTAGCAGAAATTATGTCATGAACTTGTATTTGTAGAGTCATTTGACAATAACTAACAATAATCATTGCAAACATGAGGCTGTGAGGCTGGAATCACTTTCTATGGCTTTGTGATGTGATACTAGTGATTTAGAAAAAAAAAAAGGGTAGGCTATTTCATACTTTTTTTGTAAAAATGACAAAAGAAAGTAAAATTATTAAATGTCCATTTTTTTTTCAAAACTTTCTCAGTTTATCTAAAAATGATGTACCAGGTATTAGTGATGTTAACTTTAGCTCTGCAATATCCATTGATGAGATGTTCATTTAATATAAATATAATCTGTCATGTATTAGTATTAGTATATTTTTCAACACTTCATAAGTTAAAATAGAATATAATGAGAAATGTTTCCTTTATTTAAGTTATTACTCCTTTTGTGTTACTGTTACCATCAAATCATAAACTTTTGCCCTGCATTATGATCATTAGGTAGTTTATTATCTGGTGCTCTCTACCTCACAGAAAGTTTTGATAAAATCTGCAGTTTTTTTCTTTTCATTGTCTAATGACTAAGTGAAACAAATGCGTATGATTTATCTATACAGCGTTTACTTTATCCGAGTTAATTTAGAGTATGTCATTTACTAAAATAGGCTACATTGTTATCAAATCTGTTGTTTAGCTGCTCTGCATTCTTTGTTTTTTTTATTATGAATCAACATAAAACTTTATATAACCAAGTAGAAATATTTGGTTCATTAGACCTCCATTAAGTAGTGTTTAGTTCTTTTCGTGCAATTTAATTCAGATATATTTTTTACATTAGTGCCTAAGCCTTAACATGGGCAGCTTGTGGATGTGTGTGATTTCTGTGTATTTAATGATGTTCCTTAATCACTTATATTGAATTGTGATAATTGTTTTATGTCGTGCTCAATGTGCCTATTATTATAACCATTTTGAAAAACAATACAATTTTTAATAAAAGGCACATAAAAAAAAAATATTTATGAGTATGAGGTCATTTGTATTATTTTCTCGAAGTTGTCTATTTAAAGTTAACATATAACAAAATACAAAATTTTTTGGCAAAAAAAAATATTAAGAATTTTAACTTATTTTAAGATGTAAAAATTAGGAATAGAGGCTCAGTGTCATTAAACCAGGCCGCCCAGTCTGGGTTTTGTTGCCTGTCAGTTGTGTCCAATGATCCTATTTTAACCATACCGAATTCTATTTGATTATCATAGACCACATAACACAGTATGGCTACATTTAAATGTAAAACAAAAAAACAACTTCAACAATTTCAATTTATTGAGACAATTATCAATTATAATTATAACTTCAAACCAGCTTTAAACCAAGAATCTCCTTGTATTCTAATTATTTGTTTCAGTGTTTAAGATGAAGAAAATTAAAGCATGATAGTAATTTCTTGGTCACTGATCTTGTATGACTAATAACCATATTATAAAACAATGTCTCAATAAACACAGAATGAACATATAAAATCAATATTAGGTAAATTATAATGTCCAAAATATTTTTTCCCTTAATCATTCTTGATTGGCTCAGCAGCGATCGTGCCTTTATCGTGAATGCCATCTTTATCTACAACACGCAGGCGGAATTTTCCAAGATTGACGATGAAGCGCTTCTGTATCTGTAATGGATAGTTGAACAATGGTTAAGGCACATTTTTTTCTGTATTATAAATAATCAATATACACACATTCATTAAGGAGACCCCAAATTTTCTCATTAGAAATATAGTAAAAAATGTTCATATTTATAATGAGCGGAACACATGGAACAATAGCACTTAAATGTCCTTTTATAAATTAGACATGTAGTCAAGCGTATACATTTATAATAAACAAACTTGGTGTAATTGTAATAATATCTTCTTGCCATATTTAAAAATGAGAAATATGATAACTATATCTGTAATACTGTTACAGTTTAGATATGATATGTTAGTAGGCTTACATCAGGCTGGTCTCTTCATTCTCTAACATATATACAGTGAATAATAATTGATGATATATATTGCTTTATTCACATGTAGTCAATAGCGCAGTAGATGACATACAATAAATTTAACAGTGCTATACTAATAATCCTTTATATGGCACTCTACAACTGCATCCAGCCTTCTATCACTGAATATATCTCTATCCAACTTCAATTATAATGATTCAGTAGTGATGCATTAACTTCCCCCTTTTATCTCCCCCTCTCTAGCCTACTCAGTCAATTTTAATATTTTGACAAGTACAATTCAATTATCGTTAGTTTAGTCGACAAGTTCTATAGTAGTCTGTTTCTATCCAGTACCGGTACTAGTCCGTTACTAATAAAAACTGTGTAAAATCCCATTTATTCAACATAAAATATAAATCTGTATAGAAATGAATATTTATGCTTATTCACCACACTAGAGTTTGATAAATCGTTTAGTAAAATAAGCACATGGATAGGGCACCATGAAGAAGAAGACACCACATTAAAATTTCCAGTTTAGGAATTTACCATGGTTCACGGTTCATATGGTGAAAACTGCAAAATGGTGCAGCTGAACCATAGTCCCTATGTCAAATGACAATAGTAAATCTAAAACTCTTATCAAAGAATTTCCAGGTTTAAAAAATAGTACGACACATTAAAAAAATTGCAACATACCGTAATTTGTTTCCAGCTTAACATAAATTTTATTTAATTGCTATAATTAATTTTAATCTATCCCTTAAGTAATTCTGAGCCAATATTTTGAATGACTGATATGATGTCCAGGGTACATGAAAACTAAAATCTTTTTATTGCTCAGGCACCTTATGTTCTAAATCCTATACAAACTAACAAAGTTTTTCCCCCAGTGATACTAGTGATAGAAATACCGTAATTAAAACTGTTACTACTTATTACTAGCATTCCCTTCCACAGATGAAGCCACAAAAAGGGGGAAGGGAGGTATTTTGAGTTTATTATAATGGTGTGAATAGCAGGTCAAGTTATGTTTACAAAGTAGTTTTTACAATAAAAATTATATAAAAACAAAAACAAATTTTATCAAATACAATTACAAATACTCAAGTGAATTATAGTGATAATTTTAAAGTCAACACATAAAAAATCACTTGTTTGAGTCATCCTCATTATATTTCAAGTTGGAATTCTATGTCTTTTATTTAACAGAAGCTTACCTCATTTATACATTTCATCAAAATAGCTTTTGCTCCCTCAAAATCAAGATCTGTAAATGATATTTAAAAAAAACAGCATATATAAATATCTTTAATAATTTTTACTAATCACACAATAAAATCTTTTTCTTTTTAGAGTAGCTTTTGTTTGTAAGAAGACAGTGCAACCTTGTACATCAATGACTGCTAAGTCATATGCTGTTAACTCATTTGCTACTACCGCGACTGAATGCGACATACCTTCCTCCGTACTAATGCGCCCAAACGCGGCCGCCACGTGTGTGACTAACCTTGTCGTTTCTAGATTTTTTTTCGACATGCGTTCTGGGGTTTTATTTTACTGCAAAAACGGCTTTTAAAAAGTAGGAATATAGTCTGTTTCGTTAATAAAAACCGGATGTTTTTATCTAATTTCGTTTTTTTGCTATGCGCGTCAAAAAATCGGTATTTTTCACTTGCCTTTCGTCTTGTAAAACTTTTTTTATAGCCTTCGTCTTTCATTTTTTACTTTATTAATCGATAGCTCTATACATCCGAATATAACATTTAACAACAGTTCTGATAATAAGGATGCTGCAGATATAGACTTAGATAAATTTCCATTTCAACTCGATTTTTGGGATTTATTATATTTTATCGGACTTTGACGCTAGGCCTAGAGAAAATATTTAGGAAAATCATAGGGTCTCAACACTCAGCGAATAATTCTACCGATAATTCGGCATTTTTTATGTATAAAAGTATACATTTCCAGAAAGCTAAGATATTTATCTATTTTATGATGTAATTTTTATTCACTTTGGGGAATATTTAATTATTTAAAAAAAATATTTAAAAAAAATTTACTAAAATTAATACAGAGTTCCTTCCTTTTGGCTAGTACTTTCCCGGGTGTCTTTGGAAAGTAGGTTAGTAGCAAATGAGTTAATGTTTTATGAGAAAATCCTATAGGGTTTGGCCCTTTTTATTTTTCTTCACCTTGTTCTGACCACACAATCTGGTTGAATCCTGTGCCACTAATACTAATAAACGCTTCTTCACTTGCCTTATAGATTCAATTGATCTGAAAGGTCTACTTTTATTATCGAGGAGATCGTGAGATATTATGTTAATTTTGTTTCTGCCTCACCTTTTTGGTAATATTTATCCATTATACCAAGTGCAAAAAGACTGCCATAGCCATGTATAGCAAATGGCAGTTTGTTGAGAGAAGCCAAATAATCAAGAAAATAAAGTGATGGACCCTGTTCATTGTCATGACCTGCGATCAAAATATTCACCATGTGACTTTTCTGAGGAAATACAAAAAAGTGACAGCTTTAAACAAGAAACCCCCTAATATGTTCATTAAATTTATTAAGTGGCTGAGTTTTAATGATTCAAAAAGTAAGTATTGAAATAAAAAATTGCATAGACTCTATCAGGGCCTAGACAAAAAAGCCTGAAAATTTTTTTCTATCCAAAAACTAATATGCAAGCTTGAACGCTCAACAATACGTATAGTGACACAAACCATAGCCGGAGATTTTTTAAAAGCCTGAAATCCGGCTTTAGCCGGAAAACTGGCATCCCTGCTCTATGCCTCTTGTGAATGCTTATCAATGTTGCAGTTGGTAAAAGTAAAAGCATAATAATATAATAGCAACGTTTAAAAAATGTTAGTTTTGTTGAACAATGTGTGTATGATATCCTCATTGTTGAACATCTCTAATACTCATAGTTAGTTGCTGTTTATTACTGTACAATATTAGGGGGCTTTAAACAAAATAAAGTAACAAAATTTTTTTTTCCGTATGTATTCTTTTTTATGCATTAGCCTATACCAATGATTTGACCTTTGCAACCCTCAGAGTAAAAAAGTAATTTAATAGATCTAAATAATTATTAAATTAATAATTTAAAAATAGGGGGAAATATGTCTTTCATGCTTTTAAAAAGGATTTTAATATACGCACAACTAATTTTAATGTAAAAAAATTAAGGTTTGATTTTTTGTGGGTTGTGGTGGCTGAAAAATGTTATTGATTGTGTAGTCATGGGCTTAATGTCAAGGGCTAAGTTTTAACTCAATAAGCCACCTAAAGGTCCATTTGCATACCGGTACATACAAGGAAAAGCAACAGTTAATATAAAAGATTTAAAAAGAACTTTTTATTATTGAATACATCAACATGACAATGTTAATCAACAACTCATGGTCAAATGAAAAAGATACTGGCTATGTTGCATATTTTTTTTTTAATGTGTAAATTTGTAGAGGGGAAAAAGAAAAATAATTACAGGTGATCGCAAGCTCTCTGCCATATTTCTCCTTGTAAAGTTAGCTGCTGCATGTGTTGACAATTCATAGCCTTAAATTTAAAAAAACAAAAATAATTAAGCATTGTTGCAAAGGAAAGTATGATTTTATAATATAATGAACAAACATATGGAATAAAAGCATTTCAACACTTCGATTTTATAAATGCAAAATATAGTAAAGCAAGTAGAAATATATACAACCACAGAATAATTGCACTTCAATATAATATTTACGACATAGAAATATAATAAAGAAAGAATGAATTTGAGAAACAAGTGGAAATCTGAACACATCACATTAATGACAGCCTTTTGCCTCACCATCATCTGCAGCTATGCATCTAACAATAAATACCACTTATATATATTCTGGTTTCCTCTTATGTGCTGAATTAGAGGTAAATTTATTGGAGGGTCACAGGTAATTCATAAAACTCCATATCATATTAATTTAAATACAACTTTAACTGATTCAAAGAAAGTTTTTTTTAAAATAAATAAAAAACATTGTATCATTATTTATTATTTATCATTCCATGAGCAAACATTCCTATTTATAATTTACTATATTATAACCACTGCTAGCAGCCATTGAAAAAAAGTTGCAGGCATTTATAAATAAATGCATGAGAAAAATCCTTCGAATCTCCCAGAACACAGGACTAACGGGTATTTCTGGGACAGAATATCCTCAATTCCTGGCCCTCAAGAAACCATTATGGCAACACAGTCGCAAGCTGACATGGTAATGATGGTTTGGTCACATGTTACAGCATAATAACCTGCCAAAAACCATCCTTTAGGGCACTGTAGAAGATGGACATCAGAGAGGCCGCCAGGGGAAATGCTGGTACTCAAGATAGGCGAAAATGGAGATAGACGACTGCTGATGTGTTCATTTGCTCCCCCCAACGACCACAACAGTCAAGGGTTTGATGATGATGATATTATGATCAAAGCTTAAAAATGCATTTAAAAGCTATTTATTACTACATATATGTTACAAACATTACCATTCTTCATCTTGTATAGCTGTACATTCTTGGCTATGTACTCTGAGAACTGAATACTATCACCTGGTTCGCCACACACTGCCATCAATAGACCGTCACTCAGTTTGTACATTTTGTCTTGGTCTGGAATATTTAAATGTACAGAAGACATGGTCAGCTACATTCACACAAAATCCATTACTTATACTATAAGTTGTAAAGACAATTATATCAGATCACAGTTATCACATTTATAATAATTGAATATGGTAGTTATTATCTATCTTTAACTTTCATATTGTTTTTTTTTACTGTACTAGTATTGTGTCTTGTACTAATAAGTACTATACTATTATTATATTAAATTTAAAAGTCTATTAGTAAAGTATTAGATAAAGTATTATTATACGCTTTCTAAGTTCAAAATAAAAAGCTGTTTATATTGTTTATGATTACACTTTACTGCTCTATACTACTCTATAGGCCTAGGAAGTTAAAGTCAGTTCAATCAAAATAAATTGAGCTATAGAGCGTTCTCAGTTGGCGTGGCTTAGGTTTTTACTCTATTTTTAGTGACGTATTTGTGTAAATATAAGAACCCATTTGAGGTACAAATGTAACGTGGTGAAAGTGAAGTTGTTCTTTATCATGCAAAATTCACATCTGAATATTGGCTATCCTACTCAAAAATAAGGAGGTAAATAGTAGTACTGTAGATTTATTGATTAATGTGATTAGGCTAGGGCCGGCTAGACCTATTTATACTTTCAATTTCACTTTTTAGGCCTACACTTTTAATGTTTCGTAGGCTAGGCTACGATGTCAAGTGATAGTGTTGGTGAATAGGCTATCTAGTCAAGTCACTAATAGGCTCACATCGTCTATGATCTATGTCTATGATAATAATAAAATAGCCTATTTTATTTAACATACATAAAAAAGCTTAAATCTTAATTTATATAAGACTTAAAACACAACACATCATTTAAAAAAAGCTCGAGCCTATATGAAACTTTATTAATACAGCGGCCATTATTACTTGTACACCATTACAGAAAGTAAACACAAATCACATGCTTTTTGTCACGTGATTGCAAACGCCCTATTAGCAGCCTTAGAGCCTTACTATCAATGTCTGATGCAGGTCAATGGTCAATATAGAACTGGCTAGAATTTAGAAATAAAATACTTAGTAATTAGTAGTTATTAGTACTAGGGATGTTAAACGAAAACCGGATTCCGGTTTTGAATCTGAAAACCGGTTTTGATTTTTAAAACCGGATTTCGGTTTGTTGGTTGGAAGGTAGTCAAGTAGCACACCCTTTATTATTATTTTTTTTTGGTTCTGATGGAAATATTTTAAAAAAATAATGTTGGATTCACGCAAAACAATTCTTGAAATGCCTTGCTAACACTATTTAGTCTTAGATATTGTGTTTCTTTTTTTCTCTCTAAATACCAACTATGGCTTGCGATAAAAACAACATCAAACCAAATGTCGGCTCATCTTTTAGATGTGCGCTACTCTTTGATGTGCCTTAAGTGCGGCAGGGATTGCCCCTTCCTGGGTTGGCCTACACAGCCATTCTCGGCGGTACAGTTGGATACCTCACTCATGAAGCTACAACATCGTCTCTCGAGACGGACGGATGCAGTCGACGACTCTAAAATGTGCGCACTGGAGATTGGAGAGACGCAAACTAGTTTTGTCCTGTGGCCTTGAACTATTCAGCTAGAAGCGTCTGTTATTATTAACGGCAGCATTAAATACACATTCTTATGACTTTTGATTGGTGCTACGTGATCCTATTCAATGCACTATTTTACAAGTCTAAGTCCACGGTGCACAAATTATCACTATCGAAAGCTATTATCGGTTTTAATCAATTAGCCCATATTTTTTTTTAGTTCTAAAGAATGTTATGGTAAATTGTACAAAATCATAATGTATTCACACAAATCAACCTCTTGAATGCTCTGCGAACAGTTAATAAGTTTGAACTATTTTTCAAATACACCTACAAAACTACGCACATATTTTGTCTTTTTTGGCCCGTGACTTGTGATATTGCGGGGGGGGGGGGGGGAATCAAAATCCGGTTTTAAACCGGTTTTATAGAACCGAAAACCGGTTTTTAAAACAAACCGGTTTTAACATCCCTAATTAGTACTACTAAAATAGAAGTTAGAAGCCTAACCTAAGACTAGTTAGTTGGCCTGACCTCTCAGGAAAAAAAAAGGTTAAGTCTTAGCCTAAGACAGTTGATAAATGAATAGGCCCTACCCTACGGCACTTATTTATTTAATAAATTTTACTTAACTTATATAACTTATAACTTATGACATGAATTCTGACTGATCGCCAATCATCAATGAAAATTCTAGATTTGCCATTTTTTGCACATGACGACATTACGAATTATGACAATCATTATGATTTTCTATCAAATTAGCCAAATAAAAATAAAAAAACTAACCATCCTTCATTGCTACGACACTTCTTGCCGAAACTGTGTCGGTGGCAACAAGTACAAAATCTTTTCCTTGAATACCAATAAGACATTCCATTTTTATTTCTACAAACAAGTAACTTTTATTAACCAAAATTCCGAGTCACTCTGATTCTAGTTTTGCAGCATCATTAGCACACATTAAAATTAATCATCAATTTAATGAATTTATTTACTTTCGTTACATTTAATTAACTGGGAAAAAATAAAATGTTTGATTTTAAATTTTTACTTGATTTAATTGGACATTAAACAAAATTAAATAAGTCAGATCTATAAGTTACTATATTAATGTTACATAATTGTTTTGTGAGAGAAGAACGGAAACTCCACCTGAATATGCGATTTTAAATTCCTTATCGTTTATGACGAACAGACAGACTGTCGGTTGGAAGAATTGTGTTTAACCTCAAAGTAGCCGTAAATTGATTGCAGTTTTACGGGATATTTATTATTTGTGTAATTAGAATTCATTTTAAGTTTTAAATTATATTTTACAATGACTCTTTAGTTATTTTAGCTGCCTAAATTCGTACATTTTCGATTGGAATGCTGCTACTTGCCGTGCATTCATTTCATTGCGAGATGAGTCATGCACCGGATTGGTTGGGACTATTTAAATATCCAAATATAAAAGAAAGCCACTAAGTACATCAAAAATGTGTTTTTAAAACAAACCTACAATAACAGCCAACAGTATTTAATTTATTAGGTGTCTTAAAATCTAGTAGCTTATTGACATATTAGTGATTTTAACTCACTGATAAAACTACTTAAAAAAGTAAAAGAAAAAAATCAAGTTTTAATTTTAAGTTTAAAATCAAGTTTTAAATTTAATTTAATGTTAGTCCTACAATATATAAATTATAAATAAAAGCTGCAAATTTTATATTAAATTAGTTATAGTTATGTTGATGGTTTGCATTTCAGACCCAGTTGCAAGGCCAATTATAAATTATAAGCTAAGCAAGACAGTAGTACATAGTACAGGCAGTTCAGTAGGCAGTAGACCTACTTTAAAAAAATGGGGAGGCCATTAAATCTTTTTTATGCAAAATTACACTGTGTGGTTATAAACATACTTGATTCGCTGTAAGATTATAATGAATTTGCTACAATTTTTGTATTTTATATTATAAATTTAGGCCTAGCCTATACCTAGATCTAGGCCTATATATATAAGTTACTTTAAACTTTAGGTGAAATTTTCATTTTATACAACTTGTCATCACCACTAATTGGTCCGGTCGCAGGACAATTAGACAATGCCTATTTTATATGCTGTCTACCTGTCTCTATTAAGTCTAATGCCAAATGATGGTTTTTCAATTTATTTTGCTTTTTTCAATCTAAAATTACAACCGCATTCTTTACTTTTCAATGAAAACCTATTTTCATACAGTTGGTCTACATTAACAAATTTGTCAGTATCTATGTGTCTTTTAAAAATAACTATTATAAATATAGTTGATTGGAAAAGTAATATGTAGGCCTATCTGTTATCTGTATTTGATGCTTAAAAAAAGTATCGTAAATGTTTTAAAATAATAATAAATATATTAAATTTTAAACATAACTTGTAGGTCCACATCATTTATTTTTTGAAGTTTTGTAATTAGGAAAGTATTTGTTAATTGTTACTTTGTCTTAGTCAATAATATTGATTTACAACTATTGCTTCTTACTTTTGCATAATAATAATAAGGGCTAGACCTATGCCTATTAAATATCTCAAATTTTTCTTTTCAGCTTACTAAAACACAGCTGAGAAAACATGGCGGCTGTGAACGTACACAGCACGAATGCTTCCGAAAATAATCTTAGTCGTCATGATATGTTGGCTTGGATCAACGATACACTGCAAACAAATTACACAAAAATTGAAGAGCTTTGTTCAGGTATTTCATATAAAGTGATTAAATCTAACTTTATTTGTTTAAAAAAAGTTGTTGTTTGGTCCAATTGTAACAGGTTTCACAATAAAGATTTCAGGATTTCCCATTTTTTAAGTTTTTAAAAAAAATAATGTTAAGCTATAGTATAGTATTATATGTCATTTTAAAGCCTAAAAGCCCAGAAATCCAAATATGTCACTTATAAAGTCAGCTGATATTTCAATATTTTATAATTAATCATTTAAAAATCGGGAAATTCCCTCTATCAAAAAGTTCCTGGGGCTACAAAATGAGTTAGACTAAACATCATCAAACTAGCATTAAAACACACAATATTGTTGAAATTTATACTTTTATGACAAATAAACTCACAAAACGTAAATATATCAGTGTTTGTGTTGTGTTTTATTATTATTTTTACAATAAAACGTGATTTCGCACTCGGGCATCATAAAGTCTAGAACTACCGAAGTCGCCGCCATTTTGAAAAAAACGTGGCTTTATTGGACGTAAACAAAGCGTGTGTGTTAAAAGCGAAAAAAAGGATTTTTAACGTTTAAACCACAATAGTTTGCGTAAATTTAGTTTAAAACTATAAATAATAGTATTTTGTTGCCGTAGATAGTAGCCTACACAAATAGTCGGAAATCGGAAAATAAATGTGTAAATAGTGTTTTAGAAAATACTTTTTCGACATCGATCGAACGTTCCAAAAAGCAAACGTTTTGCACCGAATGGAGTTAAAAAATAAAAAAAAAAAATCCTCTTTTTGCGAACTCAAAAAGTGCATCAAATGTAATTTTTAAGCTATCCGATCGGATTTACATTCTATAATTCGCACGTGTGCATTTAAATTGACCGTAATCTCAAATCTTGTTTTGACAGCGAACGTTATCTTTGCTAGTCCGAAGCCTTTTTTGTACCAATCGATTTTCATTTATTTACTAATAAAATGAATTCTTCGGCTTAATATTTAAAACAAACTTTGTTTTTATGAAAAGAATTAAATTTCTGGTTAAAATTAAAAGAGTTTTACGAAATTACATAGATAAATCTTATTTTAGATCTAGTTTTAGACTTAGTCTCGGCGGCGGAAAAAATCCACCGATAGGCCGTAAAAATTAGGGCTTTTTAAAACACGTTTTTTTCAAAAGATAAACATTTTTTTGTGCTTCTAATGGTGGCCTAGGGAAAATTAACATGTTTATGAATGCTAAACATTAAAAAAACATAATATTTCAGCTTTATTTATTCCTGGTAAGTGATTTTCAAATGTATACAAAAAATCGGGAAATGGGATCGGTGGATTATGTAATGTTTGAAGGTGTTTAAATTAATATAAACAACACAAAAATATAATTAAAACATACAATACTGATGCAGCTGATACTTTATGGACATATAAACACATACAAGTAAAAAAAACAGCATTTTGTATCAACAATTTTTATTTTTTAAATAAACAATAAATCTCCATCATTTGGTGGCCATTTTGTGAAACCTGCCATAAGTTATGCAACTTGACTTAGGGATGGGGTAGATAAAGGCTGGCAGCTTCTTAGGGGAGATAGGGTTACATTGTGTATATGGGAGGAGGATGTTAATATGATAAAGTTGATATGGTGTAACAAGTAAAAGAATTAGAAGTCCTTTTGAAAGCCTTATCTCGTGAAGTATAAAAGCAAAACTAATTGTATAACAATGCTAGAATAAAACTAATTTGCAAGATGGTACAAAAAATGTGTACAAGTAACACATGATATTTAGAAGATCAAAAAAGACATTAACACTCACAATATATCTCTTAATTTCATTTCATTGTTATTTTGTAATTAATTATATTTCCATGACTATCTATTCACATTTTTTTGTTCTGATATGTTTTGAAAAATAGTAAATGTAAATATTCCTTTGGCCCTATGTGTAACTTTGATGGTATACATTTCTAGTAGACTGCCCAGGTTTTAATTTTTTATAACGGACATAACATTGGTTAATTGTGTGTGTGTGAAAAATGATCTTAATTTTATCACTAATGAATTTTATGTTTCTGTTTTTTTAATAGGAGCCGCATATTGCCAGTTTATGGATTTACTGTTTCCTGGTCAGTATTTAATAGTATTTACTTTATATATATGCCATTGCTTATTATTTTTTTGCTGCTTAGATAGTAGTTTTTTTATCAATATTTGTTCCAGCCGTGCAATAAAAAAGAACATTTACTTGATAGTAAAATTAATAGCATATTATATAATCAGGAACTTACACATTTAACAGTTTTAAATAATGAAATGAACAGAATAAAACTATGGTTTCACCTTATCTATGATTAAAATTAATTGCACACACAATCATGTTGAGCTATATTGATGAAATAATTTTTGGTTGATATTTAGTTGTACAAGCACACTAGGGTTACCACCAGACTCGGTGCAGACAAAGTCATCAAAGTGTATGGCAAAGACTTCAATAAAAGCTACAATATTATTGTTATATCAGTTATATCATCATCATTCGGATCCAACAGCCATCTGGGTACTTGCCCTTCGACCTGAGGATATAGTGAAGAAATAGCATACTTTTTGTAGCTGTTTGTAGTTTGAATACAGGGTGTTAGAGAGATCTGAGGTAGTAGACAGTGCAGTGCCAGGCAGTCAAAAAGATGATGAGCAACTGTTTCATTTTGGTGTTACAGAGGGGGCTTACTGTTAGACAAAAATATAAAGTTGTGTATCTATTTTGTATAGCATGAATGGGCTTCAAGACCAATATGCCTTGAATCAATTTGTTGACTTCAATGTAGTTCAACTTCTTTCACCTGCGCCCCACCCCTTTTTTTTGTCTTCTTCTTTTTCTTTTTTTGATCTAAACTAAAATAACAGTTTACAGCGTGGCTTTAATATTCTATAGCAAAGTGGGGCTTAAAGTCACAGGGGTGAATTGTCACAACAGCCCTACAGTAGATTACCAAAGTAAGATATGTATATGCAACTGTCTGAGTTGCTTCTCAGAATGTATAATTACTGGTTGCAAAGTCAAGGTACTCACCTTTCCCATTTATCATCCAGTTTAGCCAACAATATATACATAGTAGGGACTTGTAGTTCAACCCTTCTCTCCTCCCTAAATAATATGTGACATAATATGGTCATTGTCCAGTGACTTGTGGTAATTTGAGTTATTACAATTACAACAAAACATGTTTTTAATGTCTGCTAATTTATGCCCCGAAATTAACAGTACCGTATATAATTTATGCATGCTTTACTACACATTCATACAGGCTCCAAGAAGCATCATTTTTTAAATGTTAAAATTCTTTTAAAAATAATGTTATCTGTTGTATTTTTAACCATTCAACTTAACTCATTGTTTGATCTGTAATTTATGAAAAATGCTCATGTATAATGTGAATTCTTAACCAGCTTTTATACAACTGTACATTTTATGTATTTATGCATTCATCGATACCAATCCAAGTGTGGTATATAAAGAAAATTAATTGACTAGTTTATAGAAAGCCTCTGGGTATTTTCAGGAAGTATATGTTTGAAAAAAGTGAAATTCCACACAAAATTAGAGCATGAATACATCCAAAACTTCAAGGTGCTTCAAGTGAACTTTAAAAAACTAGCGGTAGATAAGGTGAGAAATAGTATTTGGCAGCCGAGATGAAGTCCAGCTGTGACAACTTGCAACAATTCTTTTGGAATTATAAATTTTTTTTGCATGTTTGTTTGTGTTATGTGGATTGCTTTGTCTAATAACATAAAGGCGGCAGAAATTTTGATTCCTAATTTTTTTTAAAACCAAAGTCTATGAAACAAGTTTGTTCATAACTCGTTTGTTTCACTGTTTGCTTGGATAAATGCATGCTAGTTGCGTTGGCTAACTATTCTCACATCAAACTTTCTATTGTATATATTGTGAACCTAAAACTTTTGGGCAATAGGTGCATTCTGTTCTTCTTTCTTTGCACATGCATAGTCTTTGCGGCTAGGAAAGTCTTTAGAATAATAGTATGCATTTTTATTGGTATAAAGGTGATGCATTTTGCATTCAAGGTAAAAGCACTAACAGGTATTTTATAACATCCTTTATTTTAATCCAATTTTTTTTTTTTGTTGTCTTATTAATCATATCTTTTGGTTTCAGGTACAATTCTTTTTCTTGCAGTTTTTGAAGTGTGGGTTTGATTTCCTGATGAGTTTTCATTCCTTGACACTTGTGATCATCTGGGCATCCTTTGTGATTCTTGTCTAGAAGTAGCTCCCTAAAGAAACTAACATGATTATCATAATAATGTTTTGTCTTGCAGGTAGCGTGGTACTAAAAAAAGTAAAATTCAATACAAAATTAGAACATGAGTTCATACAAAATTTCAAGCAGCTCCAAGCCTGTTTCCAGAAATTAGGAGTAGATAAGGTGAGTCTATGGCAGTATAGTGCAGAAGTTTAACCAGGATCCCATCTCATGACTTAAAACAACAGAAGAAAAAAAAACACATTTGAAAACATTTTTATACTATGCTTTAATGAATCAAAATGTGGCTAGTATTGTCCTGATACAAATGCAATACT
Organism: Anisus vortex; assembly: GCA_949126835.1. NCBI lineage: Eukaryota > Metazoa > Mollusca > Gastropoda > Planorbidae > Anisus > Anisus vortex. The sequence goes on from OX421493.1 coordinate 46,224,576, forward strand.
TGGCAATAGAAAAGAAATACATTTTACATTACAACACCTGGTTAAATTTTTGTAGTTGGCCAAAGACTTTCACTGTGTGGATGCCATCATAGAGGAGCTTTTTTTCCTTGTACTTCTATAGCTAGTCTTAATATTTGGTGTGATTTTTTTTTGTCATTGAAAGCTAATTTTAAGCATGGCTTTTCCATTGCTTTTAGTCATTTTTTCTTGATGGTTAATTTTTTTATATATTATATATATATATATTTTATGTATCACAATTTTTTTTTCCTATCTATTAGATATTGATTTTATGAACATTTAATGTACATTTGTATATATTGTAAAGGAAAAAAGATATGTCAATGTCTCCTTAATCAAACTTTGATTGGCAGACTAGTAAAAAAACATGTGAAAGATAAATATACCTTCTTCTAAAAATGTCTTACATGATTATAAACTTCATCCATCTTGTTACTCAATTTGTCTCTGGTAAATTTGGTAATTATCAGCCTTCTGTATTGATGAATTGGTTTTCAGCTAAAATTTCCTTTTCTACTTTCTGTTCTTTGTTCCATTGAAAGTGCTGTCTGATGGCTTTTCTATATATTTTGCTTATTGTCACAATGTCCAAGGTGTTCATGAATAAAGAAAAGGAGAAGCAGCAAAGGTTTTAATTTGTCAAGTCTCTGCTCATAGGGCTTGTTTTATCCTTGATTGGGCGGACAAAGTTCAACCCTTTAAAAAAAATTTACAAAAATTGTGTATGCCTTGTAACTTTACACATTTCTCACATTTGAAATATAATCAGTAATAAGTCTATGTTATTGTAAAGCAGTTTGTTATGATGAACAAAGATTATTGCATTTCAGCTTCATTTTGGATTCAAATATATATTTGTATCATTTGACTATAGTTTAAACTGACTTATGGCACAGCATGGGGATTCAGTACACTTATTTTTGCTTAGCCATTAATGCTTTTCACCATTGAAATATTCCCAGTTATCACTCAATCCTCTGTAGCTTTAACTCTAATATACTCTTGCAATTTATCAACTGTTAAGCGAGCCAATTAAAAATGATATTTTTGTAATAACCTTCCAGGGTATATCAAAGCAATCCATAGACAAATTGTTTTTGTTTATTTGTTTACATTTATTTGTACTAAATTGTGATTATTTTTTTTGTCGCAAGCACACATGTAATCTGGAGCTTTGCATTAATTGAACAATTATTAGTTCTTGTACTAGTACACTGGGCACTTTTCTTTTTTCTCTCTTCCCTATTTCTCTTCTTTTACATTTATTTTAGTACATTTGAGACACACTCATATCGGTAAGGCATGAAAACTACAACAGAAAAAAGTGTGAATAGTGTCAGATTTATTGTTGTTGTTTTTTTAAAGAAGTTGTAAATTGTGTGTCATCAATACTCTATCACTGCTACTTACAAAAATGTTATGTTTTTATACACATTTTGTTTTTTAAAAATAGTATTTTGGTTAGAAATAATATTTCAAAAAGATGTTTTCTAAGAATTTAAATTTACAAATTTGTAAATTTCTCTAAAAATTGAATGATTGAAAAAAATATCAATCAAAGGTATTTTATTGTTCTTAAAGCAAAATTAAATCTTTTTAATCCATAGCAAATACTAGAAATAAAAAAAAAAAACTAAAGAAGATAGTAAGCTGAGTTTTATCTGTACTTGTGATGTGGTGTTAATATTTCCTGTGCACTCCCGGTCTACACTTGCTTGCAATGAGCCCATATACAAAAATAACATATTTGATGACTCGCATGCCAGCTAATTGTTACTTTTCACCTAGAAGATTTTGAACTAACCCAATACTAACAATTTTGTGTTAACTTTTTAGTTTCAATAATTTTTAAAAACTCCTTTTAATTTTATTTCTGTAATAACACCTTTGACTTTAAGTATTATTATTGTAATTGTTCTGACCATATAATTATAACTAGTGCTACCACTATATTTGGTTTAAGGTAGCTATATATTTTTTATGCTTATAACTTATACAAAATATAGTGTAAATCTTGTTAGAAAATGTTTAGTATTTTTTTGTGGTTATATTTTGCTATTGGTGCTAGTTGGTTTCACTTCTTCACCTCTGACCTCCATTTCTTCAGATAGTACCAGTAGAAAAACTTGTCAAAGGCAAATTTCAGGATAACTTTGAGTTTGTTCAGTGGTTTAAAAGATTTTTTGATGCAAACTATGGCGGTCAGGAGTACGACCCGGTTACAGCCAGAGGAGGAGAGCAGCTGGGCCAAGCTGCCAAGACTGGGGCCTTTAACAAAGCACCAACAGCGAAGCCTTCCGTCTCAAAAACAAGCCAACCTCCCCCACAAAGAAGTAATTCTTTTTGTTTCTTACAGTCGCTAAGCATATTCAAATACTCTGTTATTAGAATTATAAATGCTTTTTTAATTGTTTAGATTATAACTGCTTATGTGGCATTGACTTTTTACAATAATTTCCTCACCGTTGTTTCCTGTAGTTGTAAAGCAACCCAATAAAAGTCCCGCAAGCAGCATGGTCAGAAAGTCGCCTGGTGCTCCAAACAATGCTGGTGGAGATAATCAAGTCATAGAGGAACTGAAAGGACAGGTAGTCACTTTACAATTCATTACAATTCAGGGATTTGGCTTTGAAAAATTCCAAAAACTATCTAGTGGATGCTTTACTTTTTATATTTTTAAATATTGGAATGTGAATGTGGGAGTAGACAAAATAGGGGCCTTAAAATTTGTTACTGATGTCGTGCACATTGCTAATTTTGTATAGGACAGAGTGTGAATAAAACAGTATATATTAACAGAGAATAATGACTTTGTTGATTATGGCTGAAGACTGAAGGGACTGAATGGTTTTTGTGTAGTTTTAGTTATTGCATGGATAAGACACATTTTTAAAAAGGAAAAAAAGGGCCAAATATAAAATTATACATTAATACTCAAAAGAAGTTGAGGATAGATTTAAATTATTCCTACAAATCCTAAGACGTTTACACAAAATCTGATTTTTGCATGTAGTGTGATACCCGCTTGATTCGGATGATAAAGTACAATGCAACGTATAGAACTGCATTCTAGATCTGTTCTATTATTTTTTTTAGTAAAGCAAAATACCCATTGGACCAAATTGAACATAGGGTTGGTTTTGCAGTGCTCACCAGTTTCTGTGGCAATGACATACTAGGGGATCTGTGGCCAGCACAATGCCCAGCCACCTTTTAACGCCAACTAAAGTCAGGTACCCATCACAGCTGGGTAGACTAGCTGAATGTGCTGCCTGTTGGCCCCCCTGTCCCCCATTTCTATGAGTACTGAATACAAATCCAGTGTTCAATTTAGACTATCTCTGCATACTATTGGCTAACATTCAAACAATCTACACATACCTGTCTCAGTATATATATTGGTTTGTGAAATCGACAAGTTTGGGAATGGTTTGGGAATTTTTAATTCATTGTAGAGAAAAATAATTGAATAGAGAAAACCTTGATATATGACATTTCATTGTGTTAACTTTATTTCCCTTAATTCTGGACTCATATCAAGCATTAAATGGACACCAGTAAATGTAATTCATGCCTGCACTTTATGAGATATTTAATTGTTTTGCTTTTTGTCCTATCAAAAAACAGATAGAGCAATTGAATATTGATAAAGAAGGATTAGAAAAAGAGAGAGATTTCTACTTCAACAAGTTGCGTGAAATAGAGGTGATCTGCCAGGACAATGAAGGCATGTCCCATATCAAAGATATTATGGATGTTCTCTATGCAACTGAGGTTGGTATTCTCATAGTCCCATAGTCTTTAGATAGGATCATAGGGTCATTAGGCATTATGTCTATTTGAAACTCTAGAACATTTGGTCAGAAATGTTAATAGTTAGATTATATTGAATCAAGTTGATAACAGGGAAAGTAATATAATTAAAGAGTGATGGAAACATATAATGCTAAAGAATAACGCTTAAGCAGCCATAGCAATAGAACAGATTCTAGCTAATTGACTTTGAAACTATTGTCATGACCTCTTTTATCAGCCTCTTAAACTATTCTTAATGGGTGGCCATTTTTCTTTTATTTTCAGTAATACAGTTGTGATTATGGCTTATTTAGAAATTTGTGAAAAGCAAAATAAATGTTGTTGGAAGATAAGAAAAAGCAAATTCAAACATTAAAATTTTTTTAATTTTTTTTTTTGTTTTAATAAACAAAAAAAAAAGGCATGTTCTGAATAACTTAACAGATGACTAACAAAAACTTTGTGTAATATATTTTTGTTCCATTTAAAGAACTAATTGTTGATTAGCTTAGATCAAAGAAAAAATAGTTAAAATTGTTCTCACAATTGCATTGACAATTTACAATTTCCCAAACTCATTCCTAATAGTTTTAAAAAGATTTTTTTTTTGTAAACTCTAAATAGATCTAATTATGATTATAGGTTTCATTTTATTTTATGATAAAAGATTTTTTTATAACTTTAGATTTTCTTTTTTTTTTTTTTAAAGCAGGCATAAATGTGAGCCAAACAATTTTTGTTTCTGGTTATCTCTCCTCAATATTAGATTGAAATTTTTGTTTTAGTCTTAGTTTGTTGCCAAACAAGTAGAAATATATTGTAGATTTTAAAAAATTATACCAACTTTTTATTTGTCTTTAAATGTTTACTAAAAGAATGTGTGCCTTTTGTAATGTTTGCAGTCTTTATCCTGAGATGTTAGAGAATTTACATTTGCTCAAAAAGGAAGATTTTTGAACCCTTTTTTTTAAAGTATTTTTTAAGTAATGTTTTCAGTAAGCTTACTACTACAAAAATTGTGTTTTGTATTTGTGTACATCAGCTTGTAGAATGCATTTTAGTTTTATGCTATTCATGCCTTCACAGGAAGGATTTGCTCCACCTGAGGATGATCCTGAGCTGGAAGGAGAGCAAGAAGAATATTAACAAATCATTTCCATCAGCAAATTTTACCCCCCAAGAAGACGCCCCTTGTGAGAAAAATTTGAAACAAGCAGCTGTTTCTTCCTTTATCATTATATTTTTTGTTTTAAAGTGAACGCCAGCATTTGTTTCATCTTGTGTACAATTGTTTCTATGGTCTGGAGGCTATTCGGTGTTGGCCATCCATTACTTACTGAGTGAATGCTGTTTAAACCACCTCACATATTGTTCCGTCTCTGCTGCTCTGTACGTTCCTGCGTGTGTGTGTGAGCACATGTCATTTCCTTGTCCGTGCGTAGTAGATTTGTGTAGTGTAATCACGGTTGAAGCACCCATAAGCCTAATGGACATTAATGATAATTACTTTTGTATGCTGGTCAATATGTATTTCTAGACTGCCAGTTGTATATCGATTCAAAAGTGCACTAGCCTGTTAATCCTTTTTGGGGGTTTGGTTCATAACATTTCTTTGTAGTCCACCTATATTTATATATCCTTCTTTGTTTTGATGCTGAGAAAAATTATACAACTTTTTTTTTTATATACTAAACCTGAAGCTAAATGAAATAAATGTCTGTCTATGGTCTTTAAACATATACATACGAGTAATCTTTCACAGAATATGTCCTTCAATAATAGCTAAAGTTGTCTTGCCATGTATTTACTTCACTATGATGGTAAGCAGCTAATTTTTTAAGTATGGATTTGAAATCTCAAGACTATAGTTGCTTGCTCACATATTTCTGTTCATGTTTCCTTTTCCTGATGTTTAAAATCTTGTTTTCAAGTAAAGAACTTTATTTTTTTTTTAAATCCACAATTCATTTGTATTGAGTATGAAGTTACCAGGAGACAGTGTTGACATACAGTATTACAGCCATAGAAGTGTGGGATTATTTCGGGAGGCAAAGCAGAATTTGTTTTGTTATGTTTCATTCTGCTTTCTGGGGAATTAAATCTTCCATGTTTGAAGCTGTGATTGTAATTTTTTTTTCCCTTTAAATTGCAAGACAGAAATGGGTGTTTTTTTCTGCTGCTTTGCCTTAAAATAAGCTAATAAGATAAATGCCACCCTTACTGCTTTGTTGGTTATGAACAGATGGTTCTAACTACAAGTTGTCCATCAGGTTTTACTGACTTTTTTTTAGTTTCATTCATAGTTTCCCTTTTTCTAATTTGTTTGTTTTGTTCTTTTTTACTATCTAATACTCTAGCTGTTAGAAAAAACATATACCCAGTAGATTTTTTTGAAGAAAATTAAAGCAAAGAATAGAAATTCATTAATTTTCAAATTTGTTTACTTAATAGCTTAATTTTCAGTATGTTTGAGATTTTGTCAATTTCAGACCTCTGTGATGTTTTTTTTATTTTTTTGAATGCATGTAATAAGAAACATTTTAAAAAAGTTTTAAGACTTTTTGTTCCTTCAAAATCTACCATTTATTTCTAATTTTGTACTGCTAGTTTTATAACATTTATACAAGTTTTTTTGTTTCTCAAATTCTTTTTTTAATTTTGTAGTTTTAATTTAAGGAATAAACAAAAAAAAAAGTAAGGTACAAGACCTGACAGTCATTGGCTTCTGATGTTTAAAATATTACTTGTGTATATAAATAAAGACATTGCAAAATTCATTCAGTGAATTGTTCATTTTATCAATGTGATATTTTGGCCCTCTTCAAAACTTAAGTGCCCTGAAATGATTTAGTTCAATTAGGTATTATTGTATATTTAATGAGCTTAGCTAATATAGGTAATAAAAAAAAGGGTATGGCTGAAATGTATAATACTAATATACATTTAGTTTTTGTTATGAAAATGGCTCCAGTCTAGAACACAATACTGGTATTTAATGTTCAAAAACAAGTTTACTTGTTAAGTACACTTTTTCAAGTATAAAAACCTAAATAATTTATTAACTACCAGTACTGGTATTGTATCCAAAATTAATTAGAAGCATTAAAGGGGATTAAAGTGGTACAAGGACATTTAATAATAGACCTAAGGAATATATGACAGATGTACAGAGACCTTAAATTAATTGCACAATTTAAAAAAAGAACAATTACCCCTGGAATTATATGGTGTACCCAACAGAGCAAATTCTTAGTGAAGTGGCATTTCCTATGAATCCTATGTATGCCAGCTACAGTAATACTTATAAAGTAGCATTACAATAAACACTTAAACAGTGATGGTGAAAAACCCATGGTGCATAACTAAAGGACCTGCTTATAAAACAAGACTATTACTATTACCTGCCAAAAAACATCCTCCAAGGCGCTGTAGAAGTTGGGCGTTGGAGAGGCCTCATGGGAAATGCTGGTTCAACAATATAAAAGATTGAACAAAGATGCAAATGACTGTACTAATGACAGCTACTCAAGATAGGCAAAAATTAAGATAATTGCTGGGGTGTACATTCGGTGCCTTAAGGACCATAACGGTCAAGGGTTTGATTTTGATGATGATTAGAAGTCCAGAGGTTGGTGGGGTTCACTCCCTTGAACCACGTGCAATTACCGGTATATAATAAAGTACCGGTATATACTAAAATACCGGTATCTTAGGTACCGCTAGTAGTAGGCACAAATTATGGTACATAAAAGTTAAATTTTTGTGTATAATGTAAATGTAATAAACTATTTATCACATGTTATTAAAACAAATCCTTAGACATTCTTCATAATGATAAAGTTGTTTATTTTACAATACATTCTCACATTATGGAACTAATTAACTCTTTCTTAACATGGTCTGGAATTCTCAATTTTTTCTTTTTATGCCGTGTTTTGCCTTTGGCATTTTCCACACTACCCTTTGAAACACTATATAAAGTCTCTTTTCCCTTTCTTGATTTTTTACAGGATAGAGGGTTTGGGCCACTCTTTTTCTTCTTCTTCTTTTTATTGACTGCAGGATCCTCTGGCATGTGTAGTTCCTGTTTCAGTAAGGCAATGGAAGCCTCTTGCTTTTGGGACAATGTTAATTTTTTTGAAGTTTTCTCCTCTGCGAATGTTTTGGAATTATCCGAGGGCGCCTCCAGATTGATAGAGTTGTGAGAGATGTGCATCAATGGGATGTTGTGCTCTCTGAGACTACTTGCCAACTCTTCATCCTGAGATCAGATTAAAAAAAATATTAATAGCAAAATTAAATTAAAGAAAAACAGAAAAAATATTGGTTTGTGAAACAGTGTTCTAACAAAAGTTGATTAACAAGTGATGTTTTTTATGCTTATTTAAATTTAAGATAAGATTACTTATTGAAAGTTATTGATCCAAACAAATAGAAATTTGACTTGATTATATACATTTCATCTTTCAGCATACTTAAACTTAAAAAAATATTTTAAAGAACCATTTGTACTCAAGCACAATAGATAAGCTCACACAATCATACCATTTATCATACAAGAAAAAGTATCATTTAGGAGTCAGCTATTGTATTTCCTGGCTGACTGATGATTCTTTTGAAAGATTCTCACTAATAGTGGAACAAAAGAGTTCCTAAATCTCTCCCTTATTGAAAGAAGCTGACAACTTAGTAGGCTACTACTAAAATTATATATAATGATGATCATTTGCATAATATAAAAAACAAACAACAACACATATAGCATGATAAGATAGACATATACATTGTGTACAAATGGAATTTAAGTTGGCAGTTTAAAGTATACACTTTTTAAAAAGTCATTTAATAACTCTCTTTACTTAAGAACTTATTAATTTGGCGTCAACAGCTGTATCTTGATTGATAAAGGAAACGAAAGAACTCATAAAGATAAAACATTTTCTTGCACTGACCTGCGTTGCAAGAATGATTTTGCCCTTTTCTTTCAGTGCAGCTTTGCGCAAACATTTTGCACTACCCTTGAACCAAGCATGGGGGCATGCTAAGATGTCATACTGACTGAGCACTTTAAAAGGGCCATACAGCAAAGACCCTGTCAGAAAAAAATATTTTATAAGTATTACAGAATTACACACTAAATAGGATTTTGTGTATAAATATTTGGAATTTGTATATATTTAAAAGCAATACCCTGATCTATAATTTTGTTTAAAGATCATGATGATTCATAGGCTTAAATGAGGCTGTCCACAGGCCATGGCATACAAGGTGATTGTGTGGGCAGTGCTATGCCCAGTTGTCTTTACTTTCTCCAACTAATGCCCAGTAAGCATCAATGATTCAATGAAACTTCTGGCAATTCGACCTGGATTTAGCCCTAGACCTTCAGGGTGACTATTTGAAGAGCAGCAGCTTGACCTCCCCTTCCATTTACTAAGTACAAGTCCCCTGTCCATTTACTAAGTACCAGTAATTTGTTTAAATTAATACATTAATTGGTAACAAGCCTGTTGTTTTTTAAATATTTATTCTACTTCAGTTACAGATAGTTTAAATATATAGTTTGTCCAAAAGCCTCTTAAATTAACAATCTTATTAACAAGTATGGGAAAGCTAGAGATGTCTATCACACACCCGAGCTTAACAAGTATGGGAAAGTTTGAGATGCCTATCAAACACATGAGCTGCAAAGTACATGAGACTAGCTGCAATGTACATGAGACTAGCTGCAATGTACACGAGTCTAGCTGCAATGTCTGAATGTACATGAGACTAGCTGCAATGTACATGAGACTTGCCACAATGTACATGAGACTAGCTGCAATGTATGTGATACAAGCTGCAAGGTACAAGAGTTTATACAGACTATAAAGATGTCCTGCTGCGCAACAGGTCTAATCAGTGACATAGCTTAGAATTCCATGTTGGTAAAACTGCTGGTTTTTTAAAATTTTGTTACAGCAATCTGCGACCTCCCCCACATCCAAGATTACTGCAGCAGCACAGAGTAAATACTATCAATCATTATTTAATCAGTATGGAAAAAAGTCTGTCCTTTAACAATGACATGCACAAACACCACAATAATGCATTCTGAAAATAACAACTTCATTAATTAAATTCAAAACTTTATTCAGATCTGAAATTCTGTGCATTCTGTATAAGGATGTTACAATTGTTGCTTTTTTTCCTGCTCTTTTTTGCTTCTATTTTTCAACTATCTTTTCTTGCTGGAAAGAAACAAAATGTTTGCAATCTCCACAATATTAGGCTCACAAGAAATGATTAGCCTATAATTTAAGTGTAATTTTTGGCTGGATAATGCTTACAGATGGCTACAGCCAAAGTCAACTTTCACTGCCTAAATACCCTATTACATACAAGTTTACTACATCAAATTTTAAAGTGTTCATGTTGCTTATAAAACAAAACAAGAAGAGGGATTACCGCCTAATTCACATTCCTTCAATGCACACTTTGTTGTTAGCAGTTTGACTTCTCCATTTAAATACTTGGGTAGCTGCTCTGCAATATTTATTTTGTCCACCAAAGCCTGCTTACAAAATGTGCCACATACCTAAACAATGAAAGTAACAAGACAGTTACAAGGGCCCTGAAAGTGTCATTGAAAGGTAAATCTTAATGAAATTGTATTTCAAAGAAAATAAAAGTATTCCTAATTTCAGGCTGCCTTTGAATATCGTCTAATAATACTTTCTCATATACTATAATTTTCAAATGGTTCTTTTCTATCTATAAGTAGCATTAATAAAATGTATTAAAAATGTATAATATGTAGTTCAAATTGTAAGTGCTGTAGCACTCAAAAATATCCACAACCTTGACACTTTGGCTTAGTAAATATAAATAAGTATAGTTGCAAGTTCAACGCTACATCCTTTGAGTTGCCACTTCAACGCTTTACCATTAACCACAATTTTTTTAGATTTAATAGCCAAAATATAAGTTTGATACAAAAATAAACAAAATCATTTTTCTCTAATGACTAACCCAGTGAGTCATGAAATGTTTTATGTTTTAATTTATTTTGGCCTGTTTTATCAATTTAATAATTATAACTAAAAGAAATTTTTCAAAGAAATCTTGACTAACTAAGCTCAATTTAATGTTTTGTTGTCATTTTAAAGTTCCTAAAATTCTTTAAAAAAACAACAACACATCATTGCAAAAAGATCTATACAAACTAGTTATACCCACTATCTTCAAAATCCTTTGTTTACTTATATATAATGATCTTTATTACAGCTTTTGAAGGTTCTTAGTTGATAGACAATATGACATAGGTACCTGACCTATCCTGTCCAAACATGCTAAAATGTGACATATAAAGACGATTTCTTAAAAATGACTTTTTATTGACTTAGCACCTTTTGCAAGTGAACTACTCATGTATTATAAATATAGGCCCTATATAAAATTTATGATAAGGTCATTGGTGATTTATGGCAGTGAGACCTAATTTAAAAAAAATCAGGAAAGATATTAAAATAATTAAATACAAATTCAAATAGGCTATATGTGAGAAAAAGGTACCCCGGAAACATAGGGACTATAATATAATATTTGGACCAACCAAGGATGAAATAAAATGGAGAATATATTTAACAGCCTCTAGAATCTAGAACTAGGCTTATAATACAATATGAATTACTGAATTACACCAATAGGCCTATCTTACAATAGTAGGAGAGAAAAAAAAGCATGCTGTGCTGGACAGGTCATCTTGAGAGAATTACTAATAACAGATGGATGATCATAAAGTGGAGATAAATTTACAATAGGCCTACTTGAATTAGGGTCTAGTCTAGAGTCTAGGCATGCTAAAAAAAACAACAACATCAGATGTCTTATCTTTTATGTTACAGATGATTATCCATCTATAAAAATACAATTAGGCTATCCATCATAATTAGGCCTATTGGGCCATTCATAATCCATGATTTGAGTCTTTCATTTCTTTTAGCCTAGACTAGTGTTTTAAATTTTAAATGATGCTAAGTTATTGGTATCCTATTGTTCAGGCAACCCATTTTTAATTTTAAGCCCAGATTGCATAGAAGCTACTCTAAGATAGATTTAATTTAATATCCCTCCAAATCCATCACTAAGGCGTCTAAAGCTTTGCTGTAGACACTGTAGACAGTGTAGTACTGGCAGGGATCGGTCGGCGGCAGGGATAGATTAGAACCCGCGACATGTCGGTTGACAGTCCGGTGAACTAATCGCAGGACCAGCCGGCCTCAAAATGTTCTCCCTTTGGGTTATATTTGAGATAGATATAATACTTACTAAAACTAAATATGGTGGTTTCAGTCCAAAATGTGTATAGTAAAAAGACAATATACGTTTGGCTTTCTTATATCGAGACTTCATGGTTATTCCTATGGAAAAAATATAGTTTTAAAAAGTATCATTTACTTTGTGCTTACATGTAAGTCTATTTGCCTAAACGTAAAAAAAATGTTAAAAGAAAACGAAAATCTCGCTGGATAATGAATGGTCTTTAGAAAAACAAATAGCATGAAATATAACCGTTTGAAAATTAGTTAATGCTCATTGCTATTAACTTATTAATTGAAATGTAAATATAAAGATTATCATACACATAGATTGCATAGGCCTACTGTTGACGACAGTTGTGTGTTTGCATATGATTAGGACATTGGCATTACTGGCATTAGGCCTACTTTAAAAATATTACATTTTAGTTAGGCCTACAAATCTTACTTTTATAATTGTTTAACGGTACCGTACCGTTTATAAAACCTTTAAACAAATTTATTTTAAATATTTAATTTGAAGTATTAGACTATTTATCATTAATTATCATTGGTAACGTGCCGTAAATGTTTGTGAATGTTATGCTATTTTGCTTTGTTTCGTTAATTACATGTAAAATTGAAGAAGTAAAAATAATGAAAACAATTCGATAAATTATAAGCAGAAAATACATTTTGTTACATTTAAAATCATCGAATGTGCTTAATAACCAATTGTCCTTTATAGTATAAGTATTTTAATATATTATTTTGATTAGTTTACATTTACTAGATTTAATTGTTTTAAACAAATTGTTAATCGTTTATCGGGAGTTCTAGCCATTGTTTTTACGGTACGTTTTTACGTTTTATTCACCTGTCGCGGAAGTATGGAAGCAGACAACAAAAACATTGCAGTTTGTTGAGATAAATTATTTGTGAAAAACCTTTAGACGTGCATTTATCTCAACATGAACCGTTCTGAAAGCATAAGATCAGAGACAGCAATGTCTTCGTCTATTGACCCTGGAGCTAGTAGCAGTACTAGTATTAGTAATACAAATACTAGAAGTGTTCGGATTAATGTTATGGAAGGTGTTGGAGCTAGAGTAGTCCGAGGACCAGATTGGAAATGGGGAAAACAAGACGGAGGAGAAGGCCATATAGGCACCGTTAGAAATTTCGAATCACCTGAAGAAGTTGTAGTTGTCTGGGATAATGGAACAGCTGCAAATTATCGCTGTGCTGGTGCATATGATTTACGAGTTTTAGACAGTGCCCCCACAGGTAAGTCATTGTCCCTCACTGTGTAAACTCAGAAACTGGGTTACTAAAGGGACCGTCCATAAATTACGTCACACGATTTTCGCTGATTTTTTACCCCCTTGTAGACTATAGTCTATACCAGGTGTTGGCAACCTTTTGGTAATAGTGTGCCAAAGTGGGATTTCTAATTCTTTTAGCGTGCCAACAACTTAAAAGTCTTCCTGTTCTAGCACTCACTTTCTTGTAGAATTCAAGTCTCTTATTATATATAATAATAATAATAGCACATAGGCCTAATATAATAAATGAACACACATATAGTATATAGCAAGATAAGATAGACATATACATATTATGCAAATGAAACTTAAGACAGCAGTTTAAAAATTAGACTATTTAAAAAGTCATTTAATTATAACTCTCTTTAAAATTTACAGTTACAGCTTTACATTTAAAGAACTTATTAATTTGGCCTTAACAGTTGTAACTTGATTGTTAAAGGAAAAGAAAGAACTCATAAAGATAAAAAATTTTCTTGCACTGACCTGCGTTGCAATAATGATTATATGCCCTTTTTTTGGAAATAGCATGTCAAGTCTGGAGTGCCTGCTTTAGGTTGCTGACCCCTGGTCTATAATATAGGCCTATCACTATACTCTATACTATTCTCACTCTATACGATTCTCTACTTGGTAGGGCCTATATACTGTGCTTCTTTATGAACTTTATGAATGAGTAGTAAAAAATTATGACTGTTGTCACTATTGAACATAATTTAGACAAAATCGTAAGAATCTAAGACCTAAGAAATTATCTTCAAATTCACCATAATATTTTATAGCCTAGGCCTACTCATATAAGGCCCATCACTTTACTTTTATAAACGAGTTCACTATAGTTATAGTATTGCTATACTAACTAGATATTATATTGTCCATACTATGGTTATAGATAGAAGTAGTATAGAAAACATAGGGCCTACTTAGTATCATGATACAATAATTAGGTTATAATACAATTTCTTTGAATAGTATGAAATGCTATACTATATAGATATGTAACTATGTCCTAACTATACACCAGGACACCAGTATGCCTATTGTGTAGTGCTCTACTTTATAAGAAATTATAACATTAGATAACAATAAACATGTAGGCCTATAGCCTACAGATTTTACCTACCTGACTAACTGTGCTTGCAAGATTTCTTGTACTTAACTAGCACACCTTTAACGTTAAGTAAACTTAGTTTTATTAGATTTTGAAGAGATTACCTCCATTGTTAAGGAAAGCTGTTTTTCACATATTTTTAATTGTTACTTTCCAGACATGATAGTTAAAGATCCCATTTTTTATAAAATAATTTGTATTCACATTTTGCATTTGGTTTTGAATTATTCTAGTACACAATACAACTAATAAAAGGCTGCATTGGTTTAAAGTCTGTATAAAAAAGAGCATAATTGATAAGTGATAAGCCTTATTACTAACTAGTTGCAAGTCTTCTCTCATATCTAATGTTGTATTTTAATTTAATCAAAATCAAAATAACAAAGACATAATGTATATAGGGGCTATATAGTTAATATCATTTGTATAAGACACAAAAATAACTAGAAACATTTATTTGTGTATTAAATAGTAAAAAAGAACAATATTCTAAAACAATTTTAGGAAAGAATGGTAAATAATAGATTGAGTAGGCCTACATTTTGAAAACATTGATATGAAATAACCCAACAGACATCAACTTCCGTTGAAGCAAGGAATAGAATATTACATCTTCACTGTAGAACAGAACAAGTAGTGAACATATATACTTTCTTAAACATATTAAAAAAGCCATCAGCTCAGCTGTCTGGTTAGAACAAAACATAATAAACTATGCGTTAATCTTATGTAATGAGCTTTTTTTCAATATTGTCATAATTGCAGCTGCCTTTTATTTTTAATATTATATGTTAAAAACTTGTTATTAAAATTACTATGTCTCAAAATATGTTTTCAACATTTAGGCCTTTTAATGAAATTTTCAATCAAACTTTCTTCTGTTTACATAGGTATAAAACATGATGGGACAATGTGTGATACGTGTCGACAGCAGCCTATATTTGGTATACGTTGGAAGTGTGCTGAGTGTACTAACTATGACCTCTGCTCTGTATGTTACCATGGTGACAAGCACAATATGCGCCATAGATTTTATCGAATTGCAAACCCTGGAAATGAAAGGTTCGTGTACTTTGAATAACATTCAACTAAATTTATAGTTGGTTTAATTAATAAAACATTGTTTGGATATTTGTAGCAGGTTCTTTTGTAACCTGGAAAGTCTTGAAAAAAAGTTGGAAAGTTAGACAAATCAGTAAATTTGCAAAGCAAACATGAAAATGTCTGGAAAACAAATGGAATTCCCATTTCATGCTGAAGACACTTGTAGTTAAAGGATGGAAATCAAAACATTGAACAATATGTTATTTGTATATTAATTGTAAATACTGTGAATTTAGTCTGAATAAAGTTTCTTAAATATTGCATTTAAATAAAAATATTATTAACTGTTATAACCTTTTAAAGTTTTAATATTTATATATACATTTGTTTAAACCAGTAAGAATCCTGAGTTAGAGAGTACTGGATAATCAGGTGCATACAATTTTCACAAATTTTGCTTCTTTGCTCTTGACCCTAGGATCCTTATTGAGCCCAGAAGAAAGAGCAAGAAAATCACAGCCAGGGGAATATTCCCTGGTGCCAGAGTTGTCAGAGGAGTTGATTGGCAATGGGAGGACCAAGATGGTGGAAACGGCAGGAGGGGAAAAGTCACAGAGATTCAGGTAAACATTTGCAGTTGTACAAATCTGTAACAAGTAGCTTGTTTACAGTTTCAATTTGCCGTTTAAGAAATCATTCACTTCATAAGATATATATATGATTGCATAAAGAAATCTTCTTGCTGTCTCTCATTTGGCTTATTTGAAATAGTCTTTGACAACCTTAACTCATTTGCTACTACCGCGACTGAATGCGACATACCCCCCTCCGTACTAATGCGCCCAAACGCGGCCGCCACGTGTGTGACTAACCTTGTCGTTTCTAGATTTTTTTTCGACATGCGTTCTGGGGTTTTATTTTACTGCAAAAACGGCTTTTAAAAAGTAGGAATATAGTCTGTTTCGTTAATAAAAACCGGATGTTTTTATCTAATTTTCGTTTTTTTGCTATGCGCGTCAAAAAATTGGTATTTTTCACTTGCCTTTCGTCTTGTAAAACTTTTTTTATAGCCTTCGTCTTTCATTTTTTACTTTATTAATCGATAGCTCTATACATCCGAATATAACATTTAACAACAGTTCTGATAATAAGGATGCTGCAGATATAGACTTAGATAAATTTCCATTTCAACTCGATTTTTGGGATTTATTATACTTTATCGGACTTTGACGCTAGGCCTAGAGAAAATATTTAGGCAAATCATAGGGTCTCAACACTCAGCGAATAATTCTACCGATAATTCGGCATTTTTTATGTATAAAAGTATACATTTCCAGAAAGCTAAGATATTTATCTATTTTATGATGTAATTTTTATTCACTTTGGGGAATATTTAATTATTAAAAAAAATATTTAAAAAAAATTTACTAAAATTAATACGGAGTTCCTTCCCTTTGGCTAGTACTTTCCCGGGTGTCTTTGGAAAGTAGGTTAGTAGCAAATGAGTTAATTGGAAATGTTTTATGATCACACTGAAACTATGCAAATGACATTCTTAAAACATCATAGAAATACTTGTACACCATTCAATACATAACTGCATTGTTGTTGGTTTTTGTTAATAACCGAAATTTTCATAATATTTCTTGACTCTAGGACTGGAGTGCTGCTAGTCCCCGCAGTGCTGCCCATGTGCTCTGGGATAATGGCGCCAAGAATCTCTACAGGGTCGGTTTTGAAGGAATGGTAAGCACTGTGGGAATATTGGTTATCCAATCTTCAGCTTAATGTTAACGATGTATTTTGCCTTACCTAGGTCAAAGTAGCCAATCTTTTTGAAGCCAGCAGTGCTTAATGAGTGAGTGATGCCACAGCTGATGAAGACAATTTCATTTTGTGCTTAGAAACAATCATGTCAAATACCCAAATCATTCATAATGTCTGCAGATTAGAGAAATTATTCCTGGCCAGACATCAATTAAAATAATTATATATTTTCACTGCATTGATAACACTTTGACTGAATGGTCTGGTTGTCTAGTACCGGTAATCAATAGCAATATTCCTGGCAATTGTCGCTC
The DNA here is from genome assembly GCA_949126835.1 of Anisus vortex. Taxonomy (NCBI): domain Eukaryota; kingdom Metazoa; phylum Mollusca; class Gastropoda; family Planorbidae; genus Anisus; species Anisus vortex. The sequence continues at coordinate 46,242,232 of OX421493.1, forward strand.
CTTTTTCCAGGGGCTGTTATTTTAAACTTGCTAATGCTACTCTTTTATTTATTTGAGGCTTTTAACTCATTTGCTACTACCGCGACTGAATGCGACATACCCCCCTCCGTACTAATGCGCCCAAACGCGGCCGCCACGTGTGTGACTAACCTTGTCGTTTCTAGATTTTTTTTCGACATGCGTTCTGGGGTTTTATTTTACTGCAAAAACGGCTTTTAAAAAGTAGGAATATAGTCTGTTTCGTTAATAAAAACCGGATGTTTTTATCTAATTTCGTTTTTTTGCGATGCGCGTCAAAAAATCGGTATTTTTCACTTGCCTTTCGTCTTGTAAAACTTTTTTTATAGCCTTCGTCTTTCATTTTTTACTTTATTAATCGATAGCTCTATACATCCGAATATAACATTTAACAACAGTTCTGATAATAAGGATGCTGCAGATATAGACTTAGATAAATTTCCATTTCAACTCGATTTTTGGGATTTATTATATTTTATCGGACTTTGACGCTAGGCCTAGAGAAAATATTTAGGAAAATCATAGGGTCTCAACACTCAGCGAATAATTCTACCGATAATTCGGCATTTTTTATGTATAAAAGTATACATTTCCAGAAAGCTAAGATATTTATCTATTTTATGATGTAATTTTTATTCACTTTGGGGAATATTTAATTATTAAAAAAAAATATTTAAAAAAATTTTACTAAAATTTATACAGAGTTCCTTCCCTTTGGCTAGTACTTTCCCGGGTGTCTTTGGAAAGTAGGTTAGTAGCAAATGAGTTAAATCAGGTGGGTTGGGAGGGGAGACTGGTAGAGATATTGATCAGGACACATATTGTCTCTAAGCCTTAACAAAGTTATAATATATTGTATTATAAACTCAAGGTAATTGTGTATGTTGATACTAATTTGAATGAGTATACAAAATATCTGACACATGAAAACTATTCCTTTTGAACAGGCTGATTTAAAAGTATTAAATGACGCCAAAGGTGGATCTTTCTACAGGGACCATCTACCACTTTTGGGTTTGTTCATAAATAGATTAATTTCTTTCCTTGATCATAAGATTATATTTACTTTAAGTAGGCTGTATATAGCAAGTATTTCATAAGTGATATTGTAAAAAAAAATAATTCTATCCAAATTTAAAGAATGGGTGATCATTTGTTTTTCTATTGGGTCTTTAATTGTAAGTATATTTGCATAGTTGTTTACTGTAATGAATGAACATGAATTTATTAAAAACCACAATGAAAGAGAGAAACTATATAATTATGTTCCAAAGTTTACATTTCAAATTAATATCTTAGCAAATTACTTTGTGCTGGTAGTTTTTAAGTCTGAGGGGTCCTGGGTTTTAAATCTGGGTGAAGGCTAGGATCTTTTCCTGGCTCTTGAGGGTGTCCCTGAGTCTGCCCAGTTCTGATGGGTACCTGACAGTAGTTGGGGTAAAAAAATAATGTGGCTGGGCATTGCACTGGCCACACAGCCCAACTTGTGTGCCTTGACCACAGAAACTTAAGAGCGTTGCTTCACAAGTTTTAAAGAATCAACATGGTCTGAAAGGGCTACTTACTAATAATTTAAATTTAGCATAATGGCATCATATTCTAAATATTGAAACATTATAATTTATTAGTTCTATACTTGATAGTTTAAAGACCATATTTTAAATATTAAATAATGATTGTTAAGGGACCATATTCTCAATAGGTTTTCATAACAGTTTAGTAAAGTTATTGTTTGTTTTTTTCACTAGGTGAACAAGGTCCTGGGTCGCGTTCTGGTCCATGTGGACTGGCCATTGGAGATCAGGTGAACGTTGACCTAGACCTGGAGATAGTCCAGTCTTTACAGCACGGACATGGGGGATGGACAGACGGAATGTTTGAAGTAAGACAAGCTAATGCATTTACAAATAATGTATGTGTGTTTTTTTATAATTAGTAACTGCCATTATGACACAATTATTACAACATATTTGAAAACATCAGACTGGCAGGTTTGAAATGCAAAAATGTTTTTTAAAATTTGAAATCCTATGTCATGAACCTATTTTACATAATTTTGTCTTGCTCTTTTCATCAAACCTATTAGGTCTGTTTGCTTTAAACTTTTCTCTCAAAACATATAGTTCTTTTTTTTCTTACAAATTTGAAATCATGAGTTTTATATATGGAAATTAATAGAAATGTTAAGACAAAGAAAAAAAATGATGCTGACAATGAGTTCTACCAGTAGCCTGGTAGGGAATGAGTTTACATCAGTCCATGTTTACCTTGAAGTCTGTGTATAGAATATGATAAAAAAGAAACATACAACTTTTGTCCTCAGTGTTTGGGTACTACAGGAACTGTTGTTGGTATTGATGAAGATCACGACATTGTTGTTTCTTATCCAAGTGGCAACAGGTACACAGGCTCATTTCTGGCACTAAGCTTTTTTACTTTTTACTAAAGCTATATATTTTATTAAATACAACTGTAGGCAGGGTAATCCTTTTAAATCACCTTGCTATTATAACTGGGCAGCGTAAAAGGTGTATGAAGTAACAGTAATTTAATTTTAGTTACCTAACTATTATAAATATGCAAGATATAGCTATATAATGTACATTGATTTGAGTCACTTAGCTATTATAAATCTACAATTTAAAGTCTTATAATAGACATTTATTTTAGGCACCTAAATATTATAAATAGAGCTTGATAAATATTACATTTTTTTTTTCACCTAACTAATAATAATATAAATTTGTGACATAAAGCTGTATAATATGTTACATTCATTTTTTTTAGTCCCCTGTTATAAATCTGCAACATGATATGGAACATTTGTTTGAGTAACTTAACTATTATAAAATAAAGCTGTACAAATTTGGTTTATTTTAGTCAACCAACCATTGTGATTTGCCTTTTACAGCTTGTACATTATAAATATTTGCCATTCTTGTCTGAACAGGTGGACATTCAACCCAGCAGTCTTGACAAAAGTGAGCACCGCTAGCAGCTCCACGTCCATCGCCAGTGATACCAGCACTGCCGCCCAGTTTGCCGTTGGGGACCTCATTCAGATATGCAATGACGCAGAGAGAATCAAAGTGTTGCAGCGAGGACATGGGGAATGGGCTGAAGCAATGCTCCCTGTGAGTTTTCACTTCTCTAAAGCTACACCTATTTAGAATTAAATTATCATTAGGTCCTGGTTATGAGATGAAAATCTGTTTTAGTTTTAAATACTTGTGTAAATTGAGCATTTCATTCACTCTTATGGTAGAAATTGTGCGATTCCTAGAGATAAAATGAGACGGCAGTGTTTTCTCTTGTGGTCATCTTGAGTTGAGGCAGATTTGTTCATGTCCTAAGCTTTCATTGATTGGCAGCTTTTTAGACAGACAGAGGGCCTTGTATTGTATTGTACAGAGAAAGGTTTTGGATTTTGAGCTGTAAAGTGTGGCATCCACTTTCTGATGGTCTTGGTTAAAAACTGCGACAAGTTTTGTTTCCAAAATTTAAAGGTGTTTGGGTGACCTAACCTCGATTTGGGGGTGTTAATGGGGGCTTTGCACTGAGTGAAGTAATCCCATCTGACCAAATTGATCCATACTGCCGGTGAAGCAGCGTTCACCAGTTTCAGCATTGAGCTGACCACTTAATCTTCTTGTAGCTTATTCCCAAAGTAACCAGGAAAAAAATATTGCTTCACTGGCCCTGTGATCCATAATTATTTTGTTCTTTAATGTTAGGTTTCATCAGATTTTTATTCAACATTTCATTGCTAACATTTAATTTAGACCAAATCCTCAGTTACCATTTGTTTACCAACAACTTCATCCTAATTATCTTTTTTTATCACAGACACTGGGCAAGATTGGCCGAGTGCAGCAGATCTATCATGATAATGATCTGAAAGTGGAAGTCTGCGGCACTTCCTGGACCTACAACCCGTTGGCTGTGACAAAAGTGGCCTCTGCTGATGGTGCTGCCATAGGATGTTCATCTGGAGGTGTGTGTGAGATTTGTGTTGTAGCTAGGTGGAATACTATAGTTTAGCTTCCATTGTTGCAGTTGTAGTTTGTTGTTTTTTCAAGATAGATGAAGCTAGTTCTTCTGAGTTGGGATACATAAGTTGAAATTATTGTTGAAACAAAACAAAATTCATGCTGTTGTTAAAATTAAAAACAATGACAGTGTATTTTAAATCTTTCAAGCAAATTTATATGTTTTAAGGAAGAATAGTTTTGCAGGGTCCAAAATTTAAGGATTAGTCTGAAAATAGGGTTTCCTCACACATGTCAATAAAACAAATAGCATTGTCAAAATAATTTCAATTTTTAACTGCATTTTTGGAATTCAATGACTGCTTGTATGACAGTCATCTAACAGTTTGGTGTTTTTCTTCACCCAGCTTTTTCTTGCCATGAACATTCATCTTTTCTGTGCCTTCTTTCATCAGCAATTTCACCATAAGAGCTAGTTCCTTGCCTTGTTTACCAATTTGATTACTTGGTAAACTCTCAAGTGGGTTGCTTACAAGTATCATGACATTGCTACTTTTAACAATGTGGACATTTTAGCTCATCTTTAAATGTTTTAACCCTTCCCCTACCGACCCACTTATTTGCGATATATACCTTCAGTCCCAGCCATTATTTTACTAATTATTCCCTTCATCCCAGACATTATTTTAGAATGGCTGAGATATCGATAGGGCTCTGAAATATTTTTACTTTTTTTGTTGGTAAAAATTGATGATAACACAAAGAGAGAAAATTGCTAAAAATTAATAACTTACCTTATTAGAATAATCTAATTCATAAAGTAATTGTATTCATTTGTAATAATAGTCCATAAGAAAAAGTCTCATAAACATGTACCGCTATAATAACGGAAGATAATTCCATTACGACCGCACTTTCAATTTTACAAAAAAAAGTCAATAAGTGGTCAATTTTCATAATTTAAAAAGCAAAATAAAATTCAACTATTCAGCTATCGAATAGATATTCTGTCCGAGATTATGGTGAAAGGTCAAATCCTTTATTTTGATCTTTAAATAGACACCCTTCCTTGAGGGAAACGTAATAATATGTGTTTGGGATTCCAGGAGATTTTGTATTAGGAGGGAAATATATGTGTCTGGGTTTGAGGGAAAGAAATAGTTAGAGGAAAGTATATGCGACCAGGACTGTAAGGGTTAAATACTTATTATGCTTAAATTTTTAAAAAACTTGACCAGTTTTTAATTTTTGTGTGTGGTCTTCTAAGTGTTAGATATAGATTGTGTGTCAATGATTTCTTCATAATGATAAAATCATCTATACTTTAACTTCAGTCTTATAGAATTCGCTACATTATCTTTTCTCATATAAAAATATTTAAAATGTTTATTTTATTTATTTTTTTAAAATATAATTTACAAAATTATTGAGTTTCTTATATTTTTATCTTATCATAGTATTTGATTTAATTGATAAAAAGAAGTATGGACCAAGCTTTTTTTTTCTCACTAAATATCTTGGAAATAGTTTTGGTCAAAAGCTCATACTATATTCATGTGCCTATTTCTAGAACGCTTGAGCGCCCTCTTGAAAAAGCTCTTTGAGACCCATGTTTCTGGTGATGTGAATGAAGAACTGGTGAAAGCCTCGGCCAATGGAGACAGTGTCAAGGTGGATGAGATTCTGCAGAGACCAGAATCGGACGTGAGTCATGTAAGGCACATTTCTCATCTTCATTTAGTTAAATTGTATCGTCACACACATCAGAGGGTAATTACACTATGATGCTGGGCGTAGCCGTTGATAGTTGACGATTGCCTTTAGCTAACATTGTTTGGTGGGACCAGTATATGCCAGCTGTAAAAAAATTGGGGATATCTTTCTCCTTTTGCCCCTGTCTAAAGTTAACCCTTTGAGCCCTTGCCCTAGCTAAAAGGGGGTGTAGAAGTAATCGCTTTATAGACCTAGCCACAGCTTAAAAGGTATCGCGATAGTACAGCTACGTGGATTGGACAGTCTTGCCTATAACAGCCAATCAGATGTTTCGTTGTAGCGTGCGTAGGTTAGGTGTTTATCAAAGATGTCTGCTTCCTTGTTGATTGTGTGTTTACATTGAGTTTGTGACGAAAATTTTCAATTTTTTTATCATAAATCGTGATGAGCCTCAACCTGGTCCATGGGACAAAAGAATAACGTACTTCCTTGTTCTCAACACAAGAAATTATTGATTTTTTTAAAGAGTTGTCATATTAAAGTTGAATTTTGGCGCTATAGTTCAGGTAGACCTATTCTTTTACTTGCATGTTCAATTTCATGTTGTTATCTTTGACGGTTTTTACTCAGTGGTCGCTCAATCATGATATATTGTGAAATATGCATAAAATGCGCAGGAGCCCAGGCGGTAGGGTAAATTAGGCAACCGGTGGGGAGGGCTCAAAGGGTTAATGACAATAACAAGTTCATTGGATATATTTCTGAGCAAACAGAACAAGAACACACAATCAGTTTTGTGAAAGGTGTACTGAGCAAACAGAACAAGAAAACACAATCAGTTTTGTGAAATGTGTACTGAGCAAACAGAACAAGAAAACACAATCAGTTTTGTGAAATGTGTACTGAGCAAACAGAACAAGAAAACACAATCAGTTTTGTGAAATGTGTACTGAGCAAACAGAACAAGAAAACACAATCAGTTTTGTGAAATGTGTACTGAGCAAACAGAACAAGAAAACACAATCAGTTTTGTGAAATGTGTACTGAGCAAACAGAACAAGAAAACACAATCAGTTTTATGAAATGTGTACTGAGCAAACAGAACAAGAAAACACAATCAGTTTTGTGAAATGTGTACTGAGCAAACAGAACAAGAAAACACAATCAGTTTTATGAAATGTGTACTGAGCAAACAGAACAAGAAAACACAATCAGTTTTATGAAATGTGTACTGAGCAAACAGAACAAGAAAACACAATCAGTTTTGTGAAATGTGTACTGAGCAAACAGATCAAGAAAACACAATCAGTTTTATGAAATGTGTACTGAGCAAACAGAACAAGAAAACACAATCAGTTTTGTGAAATGTGTACTGAGCAAACAGAACAAGAAAACACAATCAGTTTTATGAAATGTGTACTGAGCAAACAGAACAAGAAAACACAATCAGTTTTATGAAATGTGTACTGAGCAAACAGAACAAGAAAACACAATCAGTTTTGTGAAATGTGTACTGAGCAAACAGATCAAGAAAACACAATCAGTTTTATGAAATGTGTACTGAGCAAACAGAACAAGAAAACACAATCAGTTTTATGAAATGTGTACTGAGCAAACAGAACAAGAAAACACAATCAGTTTTATGAAATGTGTACTGAGCAAACAGAACAAGAAAACACAATCAGTTTTATGAAATGTGTACTGAGCAAACAGAACAAGAAAACACAATCAGTTTTATGAAATGTGTACTGAGCAAACAGAACAAGAAAACACAATCAGTTTTATGAAATGTGTACTGAGCAAACAGAACAAGAAAACACAATCAGTTTTATGAAATGTGTACTGAGCAAACAGAACAAGAAACACACAATCAGTTTTGTGAAATGTGTACTGAGCAAACAGAACAAGAAAACACAATCAGTTTTATGAAATGTGTACTGAGCAAACAGAACAAGAAAACACAATCAGTTTTGTGAAATGTGTACTGAGCAAACAGAACAAGAAAACACAGTTTTGTGAAATGTGTACTGAGCAAACAGAACAAGAAAACACAATCAGTTTTGTGAAATGTGTACTGCGCAAACAGAACAAGAAAACACAATCAGTTTTGTGAAATGTGTACTGAGCAAACAGAACAAGAAAACACAATCAGTTTTATGAAAAGTGTACTGAGCAAACAGAACAAGAAAACACAATCAGTTTTATGAAATGTGTACTGAGCAAACAGAACAAGAAAACACAATCAGTTTTGTGAAATGTGTACTGAGCAAACAGAACAAGAAAACACAATCAGTTTTATGAAATGTGTACTGAGCAAACAGAACAAGAAAACACAATCAGTTTTGTGAAATGTGTACTGAGCAAACAGAACAAGAAAACACAGTTTTGTGAAATGTGTACTGAGCAAACAGAACAAGAAAACACAATCAGTTTTGTGAAATGTGTACTGAGCAAACAGAACAAGAAAACACAATCAGTTTTGTGAAATGTGTACTGAGCAAACAGAACAAGAAAACACAATCAGTTTTATGAAAAGTGTACTGAGCAAACAGAACAAGAAAACACAATCAGTTTTATGAAATGTGTACTGAGCAAACAGAACAAGAAAACACAATCAGTTTTGTGAAATGTGTACTGAGCAAACAGAACAAGAAAACACAATCAGTTTTATGAAATGTGTACTGAGCAAACAGAACAAGAAAACACAATCAGTTTTATGAAATGTGTACTGAGCAAACAGAACAAGAAAACACAATCAGTTTTATGAAATGTGTACTGAGCAAACAGAACAAGAAAACACAATCAGTTTTATGAAATGTGTACTGAGCAAACAGAACAAGAAAACACAATCAGTTTTATAAAATGTGTACTGAGCAAACAGAACAAGAAAACACAATCAGTTTTATGAAATGTGTACTGAGCAAACAGAACAAGAAAACACAATCAGTTTTATGAAATGTGTACTGAGCAAACAGAACAAGAAAACACAATCAGTTTTATGAAATGTGTACTGAGCAAACAGAACAAGAAAACACAATCAGTTTTATGAAATGTGTACTGAGCAAACAGAACAAGAAAACACAATCAGTTTTATGAAATGTGTACTGAGCAAACAGAACAAGAAAACACAATCAGTTTTATGAAATGTGTACTGAGCAAACAGAACAAGAAAACACAATCAGTTTTATGAAATGTGTACTGAGCAAACAGAACAAGAAAACACAATCAGTTTTGTGAAATGTGTACTGAGCAAACAGAACAAGAAAACACAATCAGTTTTGTGAAATGTGTACTGAACAAACAGAACAAGAAAACACAATCAGTTTTGTGAAATGTGTACTGAACAAACAGAACAAGAAAACACAATCAGTTTTGTGAAATGTGTACTGAACAAACAGAACAAGAAAACACAATCAGTTTTGTGAAATGTGTACTGAACAAACAGAACAAGAAAACACAATCAGTTTTGTGAAATGTGTACTGAACAAACAGAACAAGAAAACACAATCAGTTTTGTGAAATGTGTACTGAACAAACAGAACAAGAAAACACAATCAGTTTTGTGAAATGTGTACTGAGCAAACAGAACAAGAAAACACAATCAGTTTTGTGAAATGTGTACTGAACAAACAGAACAAGAAAACACAATCAGTTTTGTGAAATGTGTACTGAACAAACAGAACAAGAAAACACAATCAGTTTTGTGAAATGTGTACTGAGCAAACAGAACAAGAAAACACAATCAGTTTTGTGAAATGTGTACTGAGCAAACAGAACAAGAAAACACAATCAGTTTTATGAAAAGTGTACTGAGCAAACAGAACAAGAAAACACAATCAGTTTTATGAAAAGTGTACTGAACAAACAGAACAAGAAAACACAATCAGTTTTGTGAAATGTGTACTGAGCAAACAGAACAAGAAAACACAATCAGTTTTGTGAAATGTGTACTGAGCAAACAGAACAAGAAAACACAATCAGTTTTGTGAAATGTGTACTGAACAAACAGAACAAAAAACACAATCAGTTTTATGAAATGTGTACTGAGCAAACAGAACAAGAAAACACAATCAGTTTTATGAAATGTGTACTGAGCAAACAGAACAAGAAAACACAATCAGTTTTATGAAATGTGTACTGAGCAAACAGAACAAGAAAACACAATCAGTTTTATGAAATGTGTACTGAGCAAACAGAACAAGAAAACACAATCAGTTTTATGAAATGTGTACTGAGCAAACAGAACAAGAAAACACAATCAGTTTTATGAAATGTGTACTGAGCAAACAGAACAAGAAAACACAATCAGTTTTATGAAATGTGTACTGAGCAAACAGAACAAGAAACACACAATCAGTTTTGTGAAATGTGTACTGAGCAAACAGAACAAGAAAACACAATCAGTTTTATGAAATGTGTACTGAGCAAACAGAACAAGAAAACACAATCAGTTTTGTGAAATGTGTACTGAGCAAACAGAACAAGAAAACACAATCAGTTTTATGAAAAGTGTACTGAGCAAACAGAACAAGAAAACACAATCAGTTTTATGAAATGTGTACTGAGCAAACAGAACAAGAAAACACAATCAGTTTTGAGAAATGTGTACTGAGCAAACAGAACAAGAAAACACAATCAGTTTTATGAAATGTGTACTGAGCAAACAGAACAAGAAAACACAATCAGTTTTGTGAAATGTGTACTGAGCAAACAGAACAAGAAAACACAGTTTTGTGAAATGTGTACTGAGCAAACAGAACAAGAAAACACAATCAGTTTTGTGAAATGTGTACTGAGCAAACAGAACAAGAAAACACAATCAGTTTTGTGAAATGTGTACTGAGCAAACAGAACAAGAAAACACAATCAGTTTTATGAAAAGTGTACTGAGCAAACAGAACAAGAAAACACAATCAGTTTTATGAAATGTGTACTGAGCAAACAGAACAAGAAAACACAATCAGTTTTTTGAAATGTGTACTGAGCAAACAGAACAAGAAAACACAATCAGTTTTATGAAATGTGTACTGAGCAAACAGAACAAGAAAACACAATCAGTTTTATGAAATGTGTACTGAGCAAACAGAACAAGAAAACACAATCAGTTTTATGAAATGTGTACTGAGCAAACAGAACAAGAAAACACAATCAGTTTTATGAAATGTGTACTGAGCAAACAGAACAAGAAAACACAATCAGTTTTATGAAATGTGTACTGAGCAAACAGAACAAGAAAACACAATCAGTTTTATGAAATGTGTACTGAGCAAACAGAACAAGAAAACACAATCAGTTTTATGAAATGTGTACTGAGCAAACAGAACAAGAAAACACAATCAGTTTTATGAAATGTGTACTGAGCAAACAGAACAAGAAAACACAATCAGTTTTATGAAATGTGTACTGAGCAAACAGAACAAGAAAACACAATCAGTTTTATGAAATGTGTACTGAGCAAACAGAACAAGAAAACACAATCAGTTTTATGAAATGTGTACTGAGCAAACAGAACAAGAAAACACAATCAGTTTTATGAAATGTGTACTGAGCAAACAGAACAAGAAAACACAATCAGTTTTGTGAAATGTGTACTGAGCAAACAGAACAAGAAAACACAATCAGTTTTGTGAAATGTGTACTGAACAAACAGAACAAGAAAACACAATCAGTTTTGTGAAATGTGTACTGAACAAACAGAACAAGAAAACACAATCAGTTTTGTGAAATGTGTACTGAACAAACAGAACAAGAAAACACAATCAGTTTTGTGAAATGTGTACTGAACAAACAGAACAAGAAAACACAATCAGTTTTGTGAAATGTGTACTGAGCAAACAGAACAAGAAAACACAATCAGTTTTGTGAAATGTGTACTGAGCAAACAGAACAAGAAAACACAATCAGTTTTATGAAAAGTGTACTGAGCAAACAGAACAAGAAAACACAATCAGTTTTATGAAAAGTGTACTGAACAAACAGAACAAGAAAACACAATCAGTTTTGTGAAATGTGTACTGAGCAAACAGAACAAGAAAACACAATCAGTTTTGTGAAATGTGTACTGAGCAAACAGAACAAGAAAACACAATCAGTTTTGTGAAATGTGTACTGAACAAACAGAACAAAAAACACAATCAGTTTTATGAAATGTGTACTGAGCAAACAGAACAAGAAAACACAATCAGTTTTATGAAATGTGTACTGAGCAAACAGAACAAGAAAACACAATCAGTTTTATGAAATGTGTACTGAGCAAACAGAACAAGAAAACACAATCAGTTTTATGAAATGTGTACTGAGCAAACAGAACAAGAAAACACAATCAGTTTTATGAAATGTGTACTGAGCAAACAGAACAAGAAAACACAATCAGTTTTATGAAATGTGTACTGAGCAAACAGAACAAGAAAACACAATCAGTTTTATGAAATGTGTACTGAGCAAACAGAACAAGAAACACACAATCAGTTTTGTGAAATGTGTACTGAGCAAACAGAACAAGAAAACACAATCAGTTTTATGAAATGTGTACTGAGCAAACAGAACAAGAAAACACAATCAGTTTTGTGAAATGTGTACTGAGCAAACAGAACAAGAAAACACAATCAGTTTTATGAAAAGTGTACTGAGCAAACAGAACAAGAAAACACAATCAGTTTTATGAAATGTGTACTGAGCAAACAGAACAAGAAAACACAATCAGTTTTGTGAAATGTGTACTGAGCAAACAGAACAAGAAAACACAATCAGTTTTATGAAATGTGTACTGAGCAAACAGAACAAGAAAACACAATCAGTTTTGTGAAATGTGTACTGAGCAAACAGAACAAGAAAACACAGTTTTGTGAAATGTGTACTGAGCAAACAGAACAAGAAAACACAATCAGTTTTGTGAAATGTGTACTGAGCAAACAGAACAAGAAAACACAATCAGTTTTGTGAAATGTGTACTGAGCAAACAGAACAAGAAAACACAATCAGTTTTATGAAAAGTGTACTGAGCAAACAGAACAAGAAAACACAATCAGTTTTATGAAATGTGTACTGAGCAAACAGAACAAGAAAACACAATCAGTTTTGTGAAATGTGTACTGAGCAAACAGAACAAGAAAACACAATCAGTTTTATGAAATGTGTACTGAGCAAACAGAACAAGAAAACACAATCAGTTTTATGAAATGTGTACTGAGCAAACAGAACAAGAAAACACAATCAGTTTTATGAAATGTGTACTGAGCAAACAGAACAAGAAAACACAATCAGTTTTATGAAATGTGTACTGAGCAAACAGAACAAGAAAACACAATCAGTTTTATGAAATGTGTACTGAGCAAACAGAACAAGAAAACACAATCAGTTTTATGAAATGTGTACTGAGCAAACAGAACAAGAAAACACAATCAGTTTTGTGAAATGTGTACTGAGCAAACAGAACAAGAAAACACAATCAGTTTTGTGAAATGTGTACTGAACAAACAGAACAAGAAAACACAATCAGTTTTGTGAAATGTGTACTGAACAAACAGAACAAGAAAACACAATCAGTTTTGTGAAATGTGTACTGAACAAACAGAACAAGAAAACACAATCAGTTTTGTGAAATGTGTACTGAACAAACAGAACAAGAAAACACAATCAGTTTTGTGAAATGTGTACTGAACAAACAGAACAAGAAAACACAATCAGTTTTGTGAAATGTGTACTGAACAAACAGAACAAGAAAACACAATCAGTTTTGTGAAATGTGTACTGAGCAAACAGAACAAGAAAACACAATCAGTTTTGTGAAATGTGTACTGAACAAACAGAACAAGAAAACACAATCAGTTTTGTGAAATGTGTACTGAACAAACAGAACAAGAAAACACAATCAGTTTTGTGAAATGTGTACTGAGCAAACAGAACAAGAAAACACAATCAGTTTTGTGAAATGTGTACTGAGCAAACAGAACAAGAAAACACAATCAGTTTTATGAAAAGTGTACTGAGCAAACAGAACAAGAAAACACAATCAGTTTTATGAAAAGTGTACTGAACAAACAGAACAAGAAAACACAATCAGTTTTGTGAAATGTGTACTGAGCAAACAGAACAAGAAAACACAATCAGTTTTGTGAAATGTGTACTGAACAAACAGAACAAGAAAACACAATCAGTTTTGTGAAATGTGTACTGAACAAACAGAACAAGAAAACACAATCAGTTTTGTGAAATGTGTACTGAACAAACAGAACAAGAAAACACAATCAGTTTTGTGAAATGTGTACTGAACAAACAGAACAAGAAAACACAATCAGTTTTGTGAAATGTGTACTGAGCAAACAGAACAAGAAAACACAATCAGTTTTGTGAAATGTGTACTGAACAAACAGAACAAGAAAACACAATCAGTTTTGTGAAATGTGTACTGAACAAACAGAACAAGAAAACACAATCAGTTTTGTGAAATGTGTACTGAGCAAACAGAACAAGAAAACACAATCAGTTTTGTGAAATGTGTACTGAGCAAACAGAACAAGAAAACACAATCAGTTTTATGAAAAGTGTACTGAGCAAACAGAACAAGAAAACACAATCAGTTTTATGAAAAGTGTACTGAACAAACAGAACAAGAAAACACAATCAGTTTTGTGAAATGTGTACTGAGCAAACAGAACAAGAAAACACAATCAGTTTTGTGAAATGAGTACTGAACAAACAGAACAAGAAAACACAATCAGTTTTGTGAAATGTGTACTGAGCAAACAGAACAAGAAAACACAATCAGTTTTGTGAAATGAGTACTGAGCAAACAGAACAAGAAAACACAATCAGTTTTGTGAAATGAGTACTGAGCAAACAGAACAAGAAAACACAATCAGTTTTGTGAAATGTGTACTGAACAAACAGAACAAGAAAACACAATCAGTGTTGTGAAATATTTACTGAGCAAACAGAACAAGAAAACACAATCAGTTTTGTGAAATGTGTACTGAACAAACAGAACAAGAAAACACAATCAGTTTTATGAAATGTGTACTGAACAAACAGAACAAGAAAACACAATCAGTTTTGTGAAAAGTGTACTGAGCAAACAGAACAAGAAAACACAATCAGTTTTATGAAATGTGTACTGAGCAAACAGAACAAGAAAACACAATCAGTTTTATGAAATGTGTTCTGAGCAAACAGAACAAGAAAACACAATCAGTTTTGTGAAAAGTGTACTGAGCAAACAGAACAAGAAAACGCAATCAGTTTTATGAAATGTGTACTGAGCAAACAGAACAAGAAAACACAATCAGTTTTATGAAATGTGTACTGAGCAAACAGAACAAGAAAACACAATCAGTTTTATGAAATGTGTACTGAGCAAACAGAACAAGAAAACACAATCAGTTTTATGAAATGTGTACTGAGCAAACAGAACAAGAAAACACAATCAGTTTTGTGAAAAGTGTAATCACAGTGGTCTAGAGATAGAATGCCGTACTGCCATTCCTAATATCTTGGGTTCAAATTTTGCCTGAGCCTGGAGGGTGAAAAGCAGTAGAACACACAATACACTGAGGGAAAAAAACATGTGCGAATCCTTATTTCTGTAATGGTCTCTTACATAAAATATTTGTCTTGTACCAATATAGTTGTTCCAGATTTAAGTAGTAAAATTGTTTAGCATATTTTTTTTCTTTTGAAGATTTTTAATCTGGATTAGCTCTTAATGACAGATTTACTAATCCAGTAATTTCACATTTTCAGGTGAATGGTGTGTTTGCTGGGCACACAGCTCTGCAGGCTGCTTCACAAAATGGTCACATTGAGGTTATTAAAGTTCTTATCAAGCATGATGTGAATATGGAAGTTGAGGTAAGAACCTTGAGCTATTTCGCACTTTCATAACCAGCATTTGTCTTAGATGTTACCTTGGCCCCTTCTATACAGATTATTGCGTCCTACACTCATCTTTATTTCTGTAACACTGAGAAAATATGTATCGGAAAGTGTTATCTCTGTTTTATGCAAAAGTGGTGAAATGTATTTTTGTTTATACACACATACTAAATGTATCTATTCATTTATTACTACCTTAAAAAATGTAACTATTACTTGAAGAGAAGTTTGTGTTGAGTCTAGTTGTAAATCACAGTAGCAGGCTCAGACCACGGACGGGTGTAGGACGCAATAAGTCTTTATATAAGGAGCGTCTGTAATATATACAATAAGAAAGTAAGAGGATTAATAATCAGAAATAAGACAGACGTTTTGATCTTATGCTAGTATGTATGAGCTACATACTCTCTGAACCCAAAGAGCTGACCAGCTATTGTAACAAAACAATGGATTGCACTGTGAATAGGAAAAACCTGCTGTGGGCTTTTTAAAGTGAACAAGACTTATAGGGTTATTGAAATAGACCAGTCAGATCAAGGAAAAAAAATGTGGGCATTGTGTGAATTATTAAGTCCTTATGGGCAAATTACAAAAACTTTTTTTTTAATTTTGGGTCATGGTTTCTGAGTGGCAGCATACTCAGCTGGTGTAAAAAGGTCCTTGTGAAGGCTAGGAGTTTTGCCAATGTCTCTAGGGTGTCCCAGAATCTACTTAGCTCAGATTAGTTGAGGAAAAGTAAAGATGGCTGGGCATTGTGCTGGCCACACAAGCCCACGGAAACGGGTGAATGTTGCTTCACCAACCCTATGGATCAATTTGATTCGTTAGGATTACTTACTATCTACTTTAGATTTGGTTGTGGCAGTATGGTCGTGTTAGAGTATCCTTGTTTAACAAGAAATTGAATGACCTATGTCTAAATGGAATTAACAAGAGATTAAATGGACTATGTCTAAAACATCACATTGATGGATTTGTTTCTAACAGGATAAAGACGGAGACAGGGCTGTTCATCACGCAGCTTTTGGGGATGAGCCGGCAGTGATCGAGCTGCTCCACAGGGGTGGTGCCGACCTCAACGCTCGCAACAAGCGCAGGCAGACGCCGCTGCATATCGGGGTGAACAAAGGTCATATCGGTGTGGTCAGGTCTCTGCTGGACCTTGGGAGTCACCCCAGTTTACAGGTATAGTCATAACTGGTGTTTTACTTGGCTTAATCTCAACACATTTGTAGGTAAAAATTCTACTTACACATCAATGGACAACTAAACACTGCAAACAAATTTTTTTTTCTTAACATTATATCACCTTTTTGTCTACTGAAAGTTTACAGTTTGTATTGCTAGGCTTTGATTTCAATTTAACTTCACTAGTAGTGAGAGAAAAGTGTGGCAGTTAGGATCTTTTTTGGGGTGTAACTTTGTCTCACTTTTAATAGAGTTCTTAAGAATTGCATAGAGTAGTTTCCCTTGTTTATATGCTATGGTTGTCCTTTCTACTCTGTGTAATATTCTAATTTACATTTGAAATAGAGCAATGATACTTGTGGGCCCATCTTCACATGCATCAATTATACCAACAAATAATAGAAAGACATTACTTACATGGTCTTACTTACAAGAAAATGTTTATTATTTTAAATAATACAGGACAAATTGAAATAAGCAGTTGCCAGTTTTGTTTGTTGTTGGATAACTCTGGTAAATATTGGGTGGTCTCCCTTAGTTGATACACATGGTTTAACATTGTTCAACCGTAAACAATAACGACTTAACACATTCTGTGCCAATCCACGATATATCGTGGATTTGACTCGGCGCTTCCGTGCCAATCCACGATATATCGTGGATTTGGTTTTCATAGCTTATTTTGTTGCTATAGCCTATTAATTCGACTTTTTATATTATCATACGAATGACAACTCTTTCTGCTTCCTTTTTGCTTGGATCACTTTCAGTTTTTAAATAATAATGATGATTTTTAATCGATTTCTGTGCAAACTTTTGTACACAAAGCATAGCCACGCCTACTCAAAATGTTTCTAGGCCTTGGAACTTGTCAAATTTGCTATTAAAATAACTTTTATTGCTAATTATTAATTTCTATTCATCAGATAGTAATTTTAAATCATTTAAATCTGGTTTTGATGATTGTTGGTTTATTTACTAATTAAAGAATCCAACATTTGTGGTTAGGCCTAGCCCTGTGTAAACTATATAGAAATGTATTGAATTGGCGTTTGCCGGCTAATAAGAACATTACAAAAATGCATATTACTCAGTATTATACGGGATATTTTCAAAATTCAAAATGCATTCTGATCTGGACTCGATATACTTTTAGTGGTTTTAAGCCAAATAGGATATCTGCTACGCATACCATATAAAAATCTGTTAAGATCAATTTTTTTTCTCATTTTTTTTAATACAAAAAATTTGATCTCTAAAAATTACTAATAAAGATATAAATATTATTTTATTATTGTCTTAACTTCTACTTGTTGTTATTTCCTCTTTATTTTCCTTTAATTTGATTTGAAATACGGGTATCTTGCTAAACAAATATCTTTAGAAATTTATGAATAAATAAGGGCACCCTAAAAAAATTCTAGTGGCCTAAAAATGGTGTGGCACAAACGCGGTAACCCCCCGGCACAGAATGAGTTAAGACCTAGCTGGCAAGTTAAAAAAATTAAACTTTGGCACACACAAAAACTTACACCCTCTGTCTATTTTAAATTGATTAAAAAAAAAATTCCCTTTGCTTCATCTTGCCAGGACTCTGAGGGTGACACGGCAATCCACGACGCCATCAGCAAGAAGCGAGACGACATGATATCCCTGCTGCTGGAGCATGCCGCGGACATCACCATCACCAACAACAACGGGTTCAACGCCCTCCACCACGCTGCGCTCAGGGGAAACCCTAGGTGAGTACAGTTTCAGTTTTGACAACCCTTGTGTGTTGTTTTCTAATACTCTGAAACCTCTGCCCTTCAAAACTTACATGCTTTCAACTTCCCCACAGTAAATGCAAACCCTTGTAGCCCCTACACAAACAAAAGAACAACAAGGGTGGCCCTGATACCTCAAGTTGAGACAGCATCACTTGATGCCCTATCATACAAATATATCAAAGTGATTAAAGCTTTGTCATGTTAGAAAACTGTTGTTGGTTTTCAACAATATAACAATATTTTCAAAGTACAGAACTCTTTAAAAACCAAGGTTTCCTTGATACCTGAAATAGAAACAGCATCACTATCATCACCCTATCATACAAATATATTATATTAAAGTGCTCAAAGGGGTTGTCCAGCTAGGAAACTGTGGATGGTATTGAATAACATGACAGTATTTTCAAGGGACAGAACTCTTTAAAAACCAAGGTTTCATTGTACAATCTAGAAGTGGAGAGCTTATTTTCAAAATGCTGTATTTTCAAATAAGCTTGAAAAATGAGCTTTTTAGTATAGAGTACAGGTAGAGTAAGACCCCATAGAGTACAGGTAGAGTAAGACCCCGGATTATTTTCTAAACACTACATTACTTTACTCTTATGTGTCTAAAAAAACAAAGATTTTCCTTAAATATGAGCCATTGCTGAGTTGCGAAACTCCATAAATTGGATGTACAGCTTTTGAGACAATAAGCTTTTCATGTTTACTGTATATATTCATATTCGTGTATAAGTCGATCTCCTGAAGGAACAGAGTGCGACTTGTTCGTCAAAACCCAAATTTTGGAAATTGGCCAATGGCTCATTGAGTTTCAGGGATGCCAGTTTTCCGGCTAAAACCGGATTTCAGGCTTTTTTAGGCTAAATTAAAAATAATGTTTATGGTTTGTGTCACTATACGTATTGTCGCGCGTTCAAGCTTGCATATTAGTTTTTGAAGAGAAAAAAATGTTCAGGCTTTTTTGTCTAGGCCTGCTGGCATCCCTGGAGTTTGTTTATTAGAAGGATTATAAGCCATAATGCTTCCAAAGACTAGCCAATAAAAAGTAGTGTTGTAAAAAATATTCCTTAACAACAAACATAATAAGGAAAACTTTCTAAAAAAAACATTGATGTAAGGCAGTGTCTCTAGATAATAATTTCAATTAGAGAAATATTTTTTTTAAATGGAAAAATCCCCAAAAATTATTATTAAATGTGTTATTTAAATCCTTTTCAAAGTCTGGTGCAGTTCCGTAGGGTTGTTGAAATAGCTTAGGAAACTGAATTCTGTTAGTTTGAGAAATATAAGCTACAATGAAATCACAGCAAATATGTAGTCAAGTCAAATTTTCATTTGTTTGGATCAATAAAGTAATCTTATCTTATCTTATAAAACATCCCAAAATAAATTACATCTGAAGAAAATGTTAAAAGAATTATAGAACATGTTCAGTTTGGCTGCGGTGTGTTTGGATTGCCATCATGAAGGAATCTGGGTTTGAATCCAGCTTTTATTTCACAGTGGCTTGGGGTGTCCCATAGTCTATCCAGCTGGGATGTGAACTTTAAAGGGTAAAAAAAAAGTTTAAAGTGTCTGAGCTTTGTGCTGGCCACACAATCTCCTTGTGTGCTATGGCCAGGAAAACTGTTGAATTCTGTTTCAGAACACTTTGGACCTACATAGGTTTGGAATAGAAACTTTTCTCTTCAGGTTTGATAAGAATTAATACAATAAGTAAAAAGAGAAAGTTTAGTTTTTTGTCTCTTTAGTATATCCCATCGCTGCTTGGGTCATTGTCCTTTCTAACTACACTACCCTATGCTTCAGAATGTGGCACATTAAAAAAGTTTAAATTTTTATTTAAAAAAATAATGTTGAACTGTTGATAAGATTTTGTAGAATGAATTTTTGAGGACCCCAACGTATCGACTTGTACAGGAATATAAATAGGATATGTCTCTCTATTTTTTATTCCTTTTCTTTGCATGTTATGTAATCTTTGATTTCTAAAATATTTATATTTTTATTCGTCTCCCTTAAATTTGTACATACACGCATACCCACACACACACACATACACAGACACACACACAAACACAGACACACACACACGCCCCCACAAGCACACACTTACACAGTTTGATTAATTTTGTTATTTCAGCTAACACTTCTTCTGTTTCTCTAATGTACATTTGATTGAATTAACATAAACATGTTATATTGTTGTCTATGCCAATTTCTGATAGACCAGTTCCTCCTTTATTTACACTGTCTTAGCCGATGTTCCTTGAAAGTGTCTCGATGTTCCTTGAAAATGTCTTGATGTTCCTTGAAAGTGTCTCGATGTTCCTTGAAAGTGTCTTTCACTCGTGAGATATGTCTAATTCCCTGGTTAATATCCTTCTTTCTTCTTCTACACTACACTGAGATGTATCTGTATAGATTGGAAATGTTGCTTATGGCCCGATTCCTTTTTTTTATGATACGACAGTTGGGTATTAGTTTTCCTAAACCTAGGAAAACCTAATCAAGGAAGAGTTCATATATTATTACATTATTTTCCATATATGGAATCAGTCACTAGAAGTACTCAAACAGCCAACAAATTCCGAAAATAATTCCGTAAAAAAAAAACGTATACAATTCTCAGAATATACCTATCATAATCATATTTTATATACTGTAACTGGGTACCACAATGAAGAAATAAAACCTCTGTATGCCTAGTAATTAGACCTGCATATTGTCAAAAAAAATTAAGTACATCTTATGTACATTTTTTTTACCCATTTACGAGTACGAAAAAAAAATACACGTTTTCGGCGCCATTAAAATCAGATTCTGATATTTTAATTATTTTTTTTCGGCACAAACACATCACCAGGCGCATCTATGTATAGGAATGAAAGGATTGTAGCATCTTAGAATGCTCAGATACTTCTAACCTGGCCGTATATATCAAAACGAATTAATGTATCGCTGTAAAGATGTCTTGTGCTGAAACTGATCTCTTAACGGAAAACAACTACTGCTCTGTTAATGGTACACAAATATTGTCTGTTAATGGGTTATTGAAATAATCCCACATGTAAGTTCACAATGCAAACAGCTTTTATTTTCACGTCTGCGTCCAAATATACGAATTGACCGGGGCTATTCCTTTTGTTCTTTTTGCTAACACTCTGAAATTCATCTATGTTCTCTTTCTTCCTGAGTGGCATCCGGACATGGAATGGGTTGCCTGAACAAATCAGAGAAACCAGTCACGTAACATCATTTAAAACACTAATTGATGCAGGACTAAACTCAAACAGCGGATGAGCGTAGGGCGCAATAATCTTCTTTATAGAAGGGGCGTATGTAATGTATGAGAAAAGATAAGAATCGTTTTGCTTAATTTAAATGTAAAGCACGGGACAGTCATCAAATAGGCTAGTAATCGAGACAGCTGACCAATTGCCAAGACTAAAAGGACCTTAGGACCTAAAACAATTCTTTAGCAAAGTATAAGGTACAGACTAGTAAACACACTGAGACACAATTATATTGATCTACATTTTAAAAGTATGCAAATATACAGCTTAACCATAGACTATTATATACATGGACCGCTTGCTTTAGTATTTCTGCTATATGATGACTTGAAACACTGATTTTCGGAATTTCCGATTCGTTGTTTCCTTTGCACTTCCGTTTTATTGAATCGCTTCGATTTTCTCAGTGAAAAATTAAAATTAAAATCGAAAGTTGTATAAAGCGGAAACATTTAAGAAACAACGAGGAGCGTAGAAGTAATTTAAGACAGCCTTATTGGTTGCGCACTGAAAAAAAGTTGATATAAGCTCTAAAAATAGAGCAAGCGGTCCATCTTATTATAGTCTATGGCTTAACCAATGTGTATTTAGTTCATAATATAGGCTCATTCTATTGATGGAGTATTTCTTTTAACAATGCTAAATCGGTTACAATGTTTAGGAGCTACTCCTAGTATTTTTATAGTGTTATTTTAATCATGTGTGATTACGGATATTTTAGTCCCAATTACGAATGTGTGTGCGTATTATGATTTTTCTTAAAAATTGTGGGCAGAAAGGTCTGCTAATACGGAATATTACCTCCCCTGGGAAAGGCAGAGCTTACCTGGGGCAGATGAAGCTTACCTGGGATAGACATAGCTTACCTTGGGCAGATGAAGCTTACCTGGGATAGACAGAGCTTACCCGGTCAGATGAAGCTTACCTTCGGCAGATGGGGCTTACCTGGGGTAAACAGAACGTACCGTGGACAATACATAACTTACCGAGCTTACACGGGGCAAACACAACAAACCTGGGGCAGACGCGGCTGAATTCAGGCAGGTACAGCCTTACCTGCGGTAGATAGGGCTTATCTTGGGCAGGTTAAGTTCACCTGGATCCCCAGACTAACTCTCCAGGTGAAAAAAAAATCTGGAAACCCCCTTAAGTAAAACGTCACTATGTGTGCTAATATAATTGTATTAATCTTTGCCCCGCCAAAACGGTGGTGGCAGCTGACTTGTCAGTTCGGTAAGACCCACATCTACCCCACTCTTAAGGAGCCAGTGTCGGTATTCCCTTCATTGTCTACTTCACCCCCCCCCCTACCCCCTGGTCCAGCATTGCGATCTAGTGTCTACGAGATCTACTTGATTAGATTAACCCTTACAGTCCCGGGCGCGTATATAGCGGAACTGAAGGCAGCATAGATAGAAGTAGGTCGGTACGGGAAGGGTTAACACAGAAAACAAAAAAAGATAGCGCAGAGTTTTATGAATCTTTGCTAGAATTCCAAAACCAAACATAAAAGCAAATAAGTTGACGATACGTAGAGTAACTAACGCCTTTTATCCTGAAGATTTGTTTGGGAAATAGTACCATACCGCCGATACAGTCGAGCCTGTCTTGAAACAGCCCCCCTTAAGGGGGGCGGGAACGGTGATGTCCGGGTTGCGTGGGTTCGGATAAGTTCCAGGGCGGGGGGAGGGGGGGGTCGTCCGGTGTGCGTGGACTGCATGGCTCCAAATAAAGTGAAATTTAAAAGCAAAACTAAAGTAAAATTAAAAACGAACTAGTCTGGGTCACCATGCCCCGACACAGCCGATCATTAGAGCCCTTTTTTTTCTTTCTAAATCCAGGCTTGTGCCGAAGGAGGGGCGGGGGGGGGGGGGGGGGCATCGAATGTGGATAGAGGCACCGCGGCTCTTTTGTCTGGAGGGAGGGGGGTATGATTACAGCGTAACTAACGCACCCGAATTGCATTGTAAAGCCCGCGCGTATAATTTGGTGAGTCAATGTAAGATTTTGATATGAGTGTTACCACTACACTTTTTTGTTTCTGTTTCACTGCCAGCAGAGAGTGGCGGTTGTCTGTCTCCACTGCCAGCAGAGAGTGTCGGTTGTCTGTCTGAGCCCCATGTTTCTATTTCACTGCCAGCAGAGAGTGTCGGTTGTCTGTCTGAGCCCCATGTTTTCACCTTAGTTGATGAATTTATTGTTTTTTTTTACTCTCCGTCACCAACCCTACTCACTCACCAATCCACATAAGTTCCGTAGAAAAATATATATAGATCATACTACAGAAATTAGATCTTATTACAAAATACATTTGGATCATACTAGCAAGGCGATGGGCTCTAAATACGCTCAGATTCTTGTGAAATAATTTGGGGGTGGGGTGGGAGGCGCAGAATTTGTGTTTCCGCCCCGGGGCGCCATATTGCCTTTACTGCAGACTTGCCCTTTATCCCATATTATCTTATAGGCTACTTTCATGGTCAGTTTGTATAATATCCCATTGTTTTTTGTTACCCGTATGGCCGTATCCCATTTTGAAATTAAGCATAGTGGCCTTTTTTTTTTTGGTGTAACGGTCAATGCTAAAAAACTGCACCATTATGTTTAGCCCAGGATATGGAGAGAGAGAGAGATAACGGCCTGCCTATGCGAGAATGCCTTCTAAAAATCAGCTTCATCATTAACGTTTATACAACTTAAGGTTTAAATTAAAGCGACGTTTTTAATAGCACCGGAAACAGACATTTGCACGGTCTACGCCTTGGTTGACTTATGCAGGAATAGTAAAATCTTCAAACCCGCATCAGAAACGGACATGGGATAAATTACTGACCACAAACACGTTACTATCTGTTCCGGCTCATTCTTGTTTGTTGTTGTTTTATACTTAAATATGTGTTGTTGTTGTTTTTTTTTTAAACTTCTTTCTGCTAATGTCATTCCACCTTTTATGGTGAAAATGAGTTGTTGTTTGTTGTTGTTGTTCTTTTTTTGCACGTTAGTGTGTGTGTTTGTGTTTTTCCCACAACTTCTGGGTTTATAGACGTAAATCTAAAAATAGCCCGATGCTCGGTGCACATTTTTGTTACTGGGACTGGGTGTGTGTGTAAAGTTGTGAAGTTCCTTATGCTACTGTATCATCCTGCCAATAAAACAAAAAACACAATCACACTCACTCGCGGCAAATCATGATTTCGTTAAACGTCAGCAGCGTTTTATGGGGTATTCTATGCGGTGTGATCTACGGTATATACAGTATATATATACACAGAGACAGAGAGAGGGTGTAGTTTTAAAGTGTTACGCGGGCATTGTTTGTTTGTCTGTGTGCACGCCTGTGTGTGTGTGAAACAAAAGTCTTGGGGCTTTGTGATGGAACCGCGATCGCTCCACCCCAAGTCACGCCCTTTTTCTCTACGGTATGACCTTTGGGTTTGGGGGGTCAGTTTGCGTGTCCAGCTGATACCGACCATCACAATATATGTAAACACAGAGGCGTGTGTTGTTATTTTTGCTTATATCTTAAACATACTCCGAATGCCTGGCTTATTACATTATTAAAGCCATGATATAGAATATAGACAGTAGGGACGTTATAAATTATTGTTGGTACTATCTATCTTCTCTCTCTCTCTCTCTCTTTTCCCCTTTACCCAATAGCAACTTTTTCTTTCGTCTCTTTCTCTCTCTAATACTAAGTACAGCCGTGATTTCTTCAAACTTCTTTCTCTCTCTCTCTTTTCCTTACTTGGTACTCCCCTCCCCCTCCTCTTTCTCTCACCTGGTTCACATAATATATTTTCTCTCTCCATCTTTTTTCTTCTCTCAGCTTTTCGTGCGCACTTAATATTCTAACAATGTGCTTACTTCTCCCCTTCAACATACGTTCACATTTGACCCGTTCTTAGCTCTTCCACCTTTTTTTGTGTTTCTCATCTCCTCACCTACTAACTGTCCCACCATTTTAATTGCAGTCTTAAATGTTCTATCGTCGCCGAGAGAGAGAGAAAGAGAGAGAAGGAAATAGATAGGTTACATAGATAGATAGATAGCTAGATAGATAGATAAGAGATAGATAGGTAGATAGATAGATAGATAGTTAGATAGATAGAAAGATAGATAGATAGGTAGATAGTAAGAGATAGATAGGTAGATAGATAGATAGATAGGTAGATAGTAAAAGATAAATAGGTAGATAGATAGATAGGTAGATAGTAAGAGATAGATAGATAGGTAGATAGTAAGAGATAGATAGGTAGATAGATAGGTAGATAGTAAGAGATAGATAGATAGGTAGATAGTAAGAGATAGATAGATAGGTAGATAGTAAGAGATAGATAGATAGGTAGATAGTAAGAGATAGATAGGTAGATAGTAAGAGATAGATAGATAGGTAGATAGTAAGAGATAGATAGGTAGATAGTAAGAGATAGATAGGTAGATAGTAAGAGATAGATAGATAGGTAGATAGTAAGAGATAGATAGGTAGATAGATAGGTAGATAGTAAGAGATAGATAGGTAGATAGATAGGTAGATAGTAAGAGATAGATAGATAGGTAGATAGTAAGAGATAGATAGATAGGTAGATAGTAAGAGATAGATAGATAGGTAGATAGATAGATACGTAGATAGATAGATTGATAGGTATATAGATAGATAGATAGATAGTAAGAGATAGATAGATAGGTAGATAGTAAGAGATAGATAGATAGGTAGATAGATAGATACGTAGATAGATAGATTGATAGGTAGATAGATAGATAGATAGATAGTAAGAGATAGATAGATAGGTAGATAGTAAGAGATAGATAGGTAGATAGTAAGAGATAGATAGGTAGATAGTAAGAGATAGATAGATAGGTAGATAGTAAGAGATAGATAGGTAGATAGTAAGAGATAGATAGGTAGATAGTAAGAGATAGATAGGTAGATAGTAAGAGATAGATAGGTAGATAGTAAGAGATAGATAGATAGGTAGTGTTACGTCCACAATCCCCTTGTGGCCAGAGCTGTGTAGATCTTGCTGATAATTCTCGTTAGTCCTAGGGGAGACTTTAATTATTAGTATTTATGTTTCAGTATTACACGAACTCTTCTTATAGTCCTGGGCACAAATTCAGTATTTGTATTCCAACATTTCCTCTCTTGTAAATTATGGTAGTAGATAAATCTTATAGTAATGTATACAACACAATAGGATAGTAACTTGACAAAGAAGCTTCAGTGTAACTGTTGTTGATAGTTTATTTCAGGTGGTATGTTCAATATATACAATATATCTATTATGTACAGTTAGAATAAAATAGTGCAAACACAAACGTTCAAAGGAACATCTTTTGAAAACTCTCTGTCTTTCAGACAAAACAAATCATTAAATACTATCCGAGTGGTGCAAGGGATAGACCCATTACCAGTAGGGGTGAAAATCATGGTATCATTACAAAACTCATAACAAAACGATATGAACTTCCCCTATTAAATAATGAGTAATTCCCAGACTCTGAGAATTTGAGATCAACACAGAATCCCAGCATTACCTAGAACCTTTCGTTTTCCTACTAAACGTCCTAATATCGCGTGTAGTAAGAAAAGAGAGAGAGAGGAGAATAAACATTGCGTGTTCCAATTCTTGGAAAAACAATATACATGACACGCCCCCACCCAATGAAAGAAATAATGTACCATAATTACCCAAGTAATACTCAACATGGTACATTTTTCGTACTTAACACCATCGTTTTAATAACCAACAATCAATGGAAGATTATTAGACAATTTAAGCAAACATGGCTCACTGGCACAACTAAATTATGAAAAGTGTCACTACCCAATGGTAATTGTGATTATAACGTGATGGACAAATATTTCACCGTTAGTATTAATATTAACTAATGTCTCAACAAGTACAAATAATTCAAAAATATTCTAGTCATTCTTATTTTAACTATGTACAGTTGCGTGGATTTCCACCAAAAATTTGCAAAAAGTTTTAATCTATTAAACAAATATAACATTGCTCAAACTCTTGTCAATTTCCAACAGTTTACTTCTAATACACAAACCAAAAGATAAGTAATACATAACTCGAATCAAACTATAGGTTACTTCCCCTTTAAATTACAGTGTCAACTTGACATTAACAGGGTTCATACCTAGGATGATGATACTTCCCCTTTTCTCAAATACGAGGAGAAAATACACTCTAGTTACGATTACTACAGTAATCTAAATATTAAAATGTAATCCACTATTATGCGTTTTTGGCAAATTTAAAAGTTTAATATAAAAGATTGTTCAGGGTTGAATGAGTGCACACCTTTAGGTACCTTTGTTTCCCTCCATTCCCGGATATATGGAATATATAACAACCTATATACAACATAGTGAATATCCACTAGTTTTTTTCCCATTCTATTGCCATGATATAACAATTTAGCAATAGATTTTTAATATTATCTATTAATTTATACCAATTGATATTACATCTCTTTCTAAGATAAAAATTGTACATATTATTATTTAGTTCCATTCATTAACTAAAATAAAACAAGATAATAAATCAACTAGCTCAAAGTTTTCCCACTTAATTGCATGTGATGACAATTACTTTTATCCATCCATATCAAGTAAATACGTGCATATTATATATTTATTGCATCATGCATCAACATTTAAATGGAATTTCTTTTCCATAATCAAATGAATTTAAAATATATCAGAACATCAATATTATACATGATTATAAGAATTATTAATACTTTCAAAAGACTTGACTTCTGTATGATACAAGTATTCTATAGGTATTCCATAATCAAAATTCAAACGAATGATAGGTTATCATGACACATTCTTAATGAATAAGTGAGATGATCTGAAAAAGAAGTATGGGTTATTCAGTCAATCATGTAGCACCCGAGATAGAGTATCAGCTGTGACGTTGTCCCTACCCCTCAGGTGTTTTATGTTTAAGTCATAGGCTTGGAGGAATAAGCTCCATCTAACAAGCCTCTGGTTTTGCTTGACCCTGGAGAGAAAAGTCAGAGGGTTGTGGTCGGTCAGTATTTCTATCGGGTACCCAGAGCTGTTTACATAGAAATCAAACTGTTTTAACGCTAGGATCAACCCTAAAAGTTCCTTCTCACTTGTATTATAATTACGTTCATGGATATTGAATTTCTGTGAGTGGTAGCACACCGGGTGCTCCTCTCCGTGGTCATCCTGCTGAGTCAGCACCGCTCCCATCCCAGTATCGCACGCGTCTACTGCAATTTTAAAGGGTCTATCAAAACGCGGGGTCACCAAAATAGGTGCCCTGGATAATCTTAACTTCAACTCATCAAACGCCTTTTGGCACTTGTCAGACCAAACAAAGCGATTGTTCTTCTTTAGTAGGTCAGTTAAGGGGCAAGCTACCGTAGAAAAGTCCTGGCAAAACTTACGATAATACCCGGCCATTCCAAGGTAACTACGGAGTTGTTTCCTTGTCTGTGGCACTGGGACATTCTGAATAGCTTCTATTTTAGCATTTACTGGTTTAACCTTTCCACCACCCACTACATGTCCAAGATACTCGATAGTGGCATGTCCAAACTGACTCTTAGCCAGGTTTATTGTCAAATTGGCGTTATTCAGTCGTTCAAACAAGTGTCGTAGTTGACTGACATGTGTCTTGAAATCTGTACTATACACCACTATGTCGTCGAGGTAGGCATTACACTGGAAGATACCGCGAGTGAGGGTGTTTATAAGCCTTTGAAACGTCGCAGGGGCATTACGGAGTCCGAATGGCATGACCTTATACCTGTAAAGTCCGTCAGGTGTCACAAAGGCGGATACTTCCTGTGCCCGTGGCGTCAAAGGAATCTGAAAGTACGCGGAGAGAAGATCAATTTTTGTCACATACGTCGCATCACCTATCTTATCAATGAGGTCATCAATACGAGGAATGGGATACGAGTCAGTCTTTGTCAAATTATTTAATTTCCTAAAGTCTGTACAAAACCGCAATGTGTTGTCGGCTTTTGGTACCAACACACAGGGTGAAGACCATTCGCTATCACATTCTTCCACTATGTCATTTTCTAACATATACTTCACCTCTGCTCTAATATGTTCAAGTCTGATGGGGTTAACTCTATATGGATGCTGTTTAATTGGCCTGGCACCCTCAGTTAATACTACATCGTGTTCTATTAGATGTGTCCTCCTGGGAACATCTGTAAACAGTGACTTATATTCATGTACCAGCTCAATAATCTTCTCCTTATCTTCTACCGGAAGATGTTCTAGCCTTGTATCTAAACTCTTAAGAGCATCTGTATTATTAAGTTTACTTTCTGCAAACTTATATTCTATCCTAGATAAATCCGTCGGGACCCTAGCTAATGAAATCATGGGGACCTCCCGTGGTTTACTCTTTTCCCTGGAAACATAGGGCTTAAGCAAATTAATATGGCATACCCTCTGCTTTTGTCTCCGGTCAGGAGTCTTTATCAAATAATTGACCTCGCCAAGCTTTGACTCTATCTCATAGGGTCCACTAAACTTTGCACTTAAAGGCTGATTTTGCAAAGGTAGAAACACAAGAACTTTGTCACCTGGTGCAAAAGTTCTAGCTGTAGCTTTACGGTCATAGTACTGTCTCATACGCTCCTGCATCTGTGGAAAATGAATCTTCACATGGTTAAAAGCATGATAAAGCCTATTTTTAAATTTATCTACATATGACAAAAGTCCAATCGGTTCACTGTCCGTTAGCCAAGTTTCATGTAGAAGTTTCAACGGACCTCTGACTGAGTGTCCATACACAAGTTCGAATGGGCTAAACCACAGGGATTCCTGAGTGGCCTCCCTTGCAGCGAACAGTACATAAGGCACACCCTTATCCCAGTCTTTCTCGTTTTCATAACAGTACTTTTTAAGCATCGATTTTAATGTCTGATGAAACCTTTCCAGAGCTCCCTGGCTCTCAGGATGATAGGCACTTGATAGCCTATGGCTTATCCCTAATTGTTCCATGACTTGTTTGAAAATGTTCGAAGTAAAGTTAGTCCCCTGGTCGGACTGTACTGTCTTCGGTAGGCCATAACGTGTGAAGAAATTTGTCAGGGCGTCTACCACCTTCACTGTTGTTATGTTCCGCAACGGAATGGCTTCCGGGAAGCGAGTGGATGAACACATGACTGTGAGCAGGTATTGAAAACCGGCTTTTGTTTTCGGCAACGGGCCCACGCAATCAATGAGTATATGACTGAATGGTTCGTCGAACGCTGGTATCGGCTGGAGTGGAGCGACAGGAATTCGTTGGTTAGGACGTCCTACCATTTGGCATACGTGGCAAGTCTTGCAGTATTGTTCGACATCTCTTCTCAGTCCTGGCCAGTAGAAGTAAGGGAGGATACGGTGGTGCGTTTTTCGGACTCCCATGTGACCAGCGAAAGGAAGATCATGCGCCATACGCAGTATATCTTGACGATAGCACTTAGGTATTACAATCTGGTGAATACTGTCCCACTCGTTTGTACCTGAGTTGAGCGGTTTCGACTTTCTCATCAACACTTCATCTTTCATGTAGAAACATTCCGCCATTGCATCTGCAGTCTTTTCATCAACAGCTTTCATTCTGAGTTTCATTATTACTTCGTCATTCAATTGTTCTCTCACCAATTTCTGCTTTGGTGACAAAATGTTATCGTTCTCTGTTGCATCACCAGTTGTTAGTTCAGCAAAGAACGTAGCACTTAAATCGATGTCAGGTGTTTCTGTTATCACTGTTTCATTCGCATGTGTGTCTTCAGAACAGACAAACACATCTTTCGTTGCACTACACGGCGTAGCAGGAGTCTTTACCGACTTCTTTTTCTGCATTGCTCTTGTCAGTGCACATGTTGGGCGTTCATTGGCAGGACGTAGGTTTTTGTCCTCCGCCATCTTTGTCTCCAACACTTTAACCATGGGCTCGACAGTGACTCTGCCGCCCATAATGTCATTTCCTAATATCATGGAAACGCCTTTGACGGGTAGTGCGCGCCACACTCCCACTACGATGTTACCTGTAAAAATATCCGACTCGAGTTTTATTCTGTGCAGTGGAGCTTCCACAGCCTCCATACTAGCACCTCTCAGCACAACAGACTCACCGGTACTGGTGGCATCTGTTAACGGCACACTGCCCTCCAGGATCACGCTGACAGCAGAACCCGTGTCACGTAATATCTGTATTTTCTTCTTGCTGAGTACATCGACTTCTGTCGACACTGTCCCCTCGTAGACAAAGGGTCGAAAATCGGATAGGTCGTCCTCTTCCGGGACTTCAGGAACCATCTGTTCCTCACGGCCTTCTGAAAGCATAATAGATTGAGTACAGCTATTCTCTTTTACCTTAGATAGACTGTTCTCAAAAACCATCGACTCCACAACTATGGGCGATGCCGGCCGCATTTCTTTTGAGTTTCTTGACCCTGTGTTGCACACTTCTTCTGTCTGCTTGCTATCTTTCTGCACTCTGGCACAGTGTAGAATAGCACCTTGCTTCTTGGTAAGGATCCAACAATCTTTCTTCATGTGGCCCTCTTTCTTGCAATTGAAACATACCACCTTTGCTTTATTTACATCTGTCTGCTTCCTGAAATGAACTAAGTTACTATTATTATTTACACCACTGTTCTTATTATTGTTTTCACTTGTCTCTTTTGGTTTACTAGCCTCCTTGGACTCTGGTTTGTGCACTTTGGGTTTGTCAGCATAATATGGCTTTATGCTGGCGTGAATTATGGCATAGTTATCTGCCAATCTAGCAGCTTCATGCACATCTTCAACCCCTCGGTCTGAGATGTGAGTTTTAATATCCACTCGAATACAATCATTGAATTCCTCAAACAATATTAGGTTCTTGAGTTTATCAAACTCACTTACATTCTGTGACCTTAGCCACTGTTCTAACATTTTCTCCTTTTGTCTCAAAAAGTCTACATGAGTTTGATCATATGCCTTCTTTCTGTCTCTAAATAGCTTTCTATATTTTTCTGGTGTCAGGGAATAACTTTTTAGCACCCTATCTTTGATTACTTCATAGTCATTTATTTCCTCGGGTGTTAAACTCAACACTACGTCCAATGCTTTTCCTTTGTTGAGAGTTGACCTTAACAATAAAGCCATCTTATCATCAGGGAACTGATAATCTACAGCTATCCTCTCAAAAAGCAAAAAGAAATCTTGAACATCTTCTTCTCTGAATATAGGCAAGTGTTGCTTCATTGCGCTAATATCCATACCATTGCTGTCCCTACGATGGTCAGGTCTGTTCATGCGTGCCATCTCTATCCTTTCTCTGCTTTCAATCCTAATTCTTTCATTTTCCCTTTCAGTTTCTATCCTAATTCTTTCATTTTCCCTTTCAGTTTCTATCCTAATTCTTTCATTTTCTCTTTCAGTTTCTATCCTCATTCTTTCCAATTCCATTCTCTTCATAGCTAATTGGAATTTTAGGTTTTCACTCAACCCTTCATCTTCATCATTGTTTGATGATCTAGATGACATATTTCTTACCTCGTCTCCGTGGGCAATTACCTCGCCCCCACTGGGAGCTACATAACCTTCATTGATATCGTTCTGTCCCACTTCAACTACACTACCAGTGTTCATGGCATTCTGCCCGTTCAAACATGTCATAATTTCTTTGGTCAAACGATTACGATTAGGTCCTGCCTGTCCTGCCTCAATCCCAAAGGACTCAGCTAATTCTTTTAGTTCAGCAAATGACATGGCATTAAGTTCCTCACTTGATATATTCGAAGCCATAGTATAGCGTTCGAAATATTTGTTATAGTAGAGTAGTATATATTGTATAATAAAATATAAAGTTCCAACTTACGATTTGTCCAGAAATTTGCACAATATAATATTAAACACTTCGTGGAATCTTCACACTTCCCAAGGAATAAAAGCGCAAACCAGTTCTCTCCTCTTTTTAAAAAGAATAGTTTCACAGTCCTGAAAACGAAACACAAATATGCCGCTCTCAGTACTACTAATGTCACAAAATATTTATAGGTCAGCTAGATCAAGAAAAGTAGAACTCAAATCTACCGAACGAGACTACCAAATCTTGTCAATCCTAGGTCAGGAAAAGTAGAACTCAAATATACCGGGCGAGACCACCAAATTTTGTTACGTCCACAATCCCCTTGTGGCCAGAGCTATGTAGATCTTGCTGATAATTCTCGTTAGTCCTAGGGGAGACTTTAATTATTAGTATTTATGTTTCAGTATTACACGAACTCTTCTTATAGTCCTGGGCACAAATTCAGTATTTGTATTCCAACATTTCCTCTCTTGTAAATTATGGTAGTAGATAAATCTTATAGTAATGTATACAACACAATAGGATAGTAACTTGACAAAGAAGCTTCAGTGTAACTGTTGTTGATAGTTTATTTCAGGTGGTATGTTCAATATATACAATATATCTATTATGTACAGTTAGAATAAAATAGTGCAAACACAAACGTTCAAAGGAACATCTTTTGAAAACTCTCTGTCTTTCAGACAAAACAAATCATTAAATACTATCCGAGTGGTGCAAGGGATAGACCCATTACCAGTAGGGGTGAAAATCATGGTATCATTACAAAACTCATAACAAAAC
The DNA here is from genome assembly GCA_949126835.1 of Anisus vortex. Taxonomy (NCBI): domain Eukaryota; kingdom Metazoa; phylum Mollusca; class Gastropoda; family Planorbidae; genus Anisus; species Anisus vortex. The sequence goes on from OX421493.1 coordinate 46,276,725, forward strand.
GATATGAACTTCCCCTATTAAATAATGAGTCGTTCCCAGACTCTGAGAATTTGAGATCAACACAGAATCCCAGCATTACCTAGAACCTTTCGTTTTCCTACTAAACGTCCTAATATCGCGTGTAGTAAGAAAAGAGAGAGAGAGGAGAATAAACATTGCGTGTTCCAATTCTTGGAAAAACAATATACATGACAGTAGATAGTAAGAGATAGATAGATAGGTAGATAGTAAGAGATAGATAGGTAGATAGATAGGTAGATAGTAAGAGATAGATATATAGGTAGATAGATAGATACGTAGATAGATAGATTGATAGGTAGATAGATAGATAGATAGATAGATAGATAGATAGATAGGTAGATAGATAGATAGATAGATAGATAGTTAGATAGATAGATTGGTTATATATATATATAAATATGCTTCATTTTGTTCATTTGACTGCACACAGTATTATGTAACTCACCTTTAAGCGTTTAGCTCTGACATTGTTTATTGTAATGCACATCACCAGTGTATTAACTGACTCCAAACTCAAACCCTCTGACAGAAAACAAGAAAATAAAAAAAATGAGCAGATAGAATGAATGATATCTACTGCAGCAGCTGATAGAGAAAGCATTGAACATAAGCATTAAGCCTACCGTACGTTTCTCCTTGGTTTGTTCATTTAAAATACATTGTATTTGATCTATCTGAACATTCGTTATGTTTACAACGTCAAAGTAGTGGGTGTGTTTTAACACATTGTACAAGTCATTAAACAGAATCCTTTGACAAATGTTCATCCATGTATTCACTCTCTCATTGTAAAGAAATTATTATTGTATTTATGCCCATGCCTCTGTTCAAGTTCTCTGCTAGCATTAATTTATTTCCCTTGGCGACAGTTATTTCCCCCTGTTTATAAAGATGGACGTTGAGCCCGGCCATTTTTTGTGTGTGTGCGTCGTTCAGAGTTCAGAGTTCAGACTCATGTATGATCATTTCATTTATCGTAAGGCGCCACGCATGCGCAATAGGAGCAGATCACTTATCCGACATGAGTTATATTGACTTAGTTTGATCTAACGCTCGCTTCGATGCAGATATTTATATTTCCCCCACACCATTCTATCTTTTAAAGGGCTTGAAATAATCATATATTTTAGCCAAGAGATAATATCCGTGTTCTTAGTTGTTTGTTGCGCAATGTTAAATGCGCTCTGAGCTTACATTATGTTTGGTGGCATCGCTAATGTTTGGTGGCAGCGCTAAACAAACAGAATTATTATTATTATTAAACTCTTCGTTTTTGTATGTGCCGTTATTTTTGTTGCATTTTAATTTTAGAATGTCGTTAGTGTTAGACGCAACCGGGAAAACTCAATTAAGAACCGAATATATTTGTCGACATGCAGACAATTGTTTGTATCTGTTATAAATTGGGGGGAAACCCCAATGAGGAATTTCAGAAGACTTAACCGTAGAGAATGATCCTAGAATTGTTTTTGAGTAGACATTATGTGTGTGTGTCTTTAAAAATAATAAAACAGAACACACTGACTTGTCTATTATGACTGGTCACTTTTCGAGACTCAATTATATTAGTAGAACATTTTTATATTAATACTGTAGTGAGTACATTGAATGCAATGTTTTTCTCATGAAGCAGATTTTTTAAATTGTAAAATTGTAAGAGCACTGAACATATTTTTATGTCAATGATTTAGGTTTAAAAATTTAAAAAAAATTGTTCGATTAGTATATGTTATTTTTAGACCGAGTGAAGTAATTTTGATATCTATGAATAGCTTGGTCCGTATTAAGAGTCAACAAATTGTTTTAGAATCTGTAGTGTTGTTCAGTAACTTTCTTTTTGTTCGCTTTATTCACTCATTCATTCTGAAATGACATCGGCACCGTCCAGTGGCCTGCCACGTCCATCCCATTGACCTTTTAAGGCAGACCTGGTTTTTGACCTTTCATAATGTGGACATTGACATTTCTATTTCGACATACAGACCAATTCGAAACGGCTTGTCTATGTATATATATAGTTGCCATAATCCTCAACATAATCACTATTCATTAATGTATCTGGAATGGATGTTTACGCGTAATATATTAGATGAAAAAAACAACAACTATTAAAACAAATAGGTTAGTTAAAACACTTCATGATCAAACGTTAGTTTTCACTCACCAGTAAGCGTTTGCTAATAGTGCATATTTTTAGGTAGGCCTACTGATATTCGGGGAGAGTGGTAGTCGATTCACTACCCTATTGCTGTACTAGTCTTGTAACGGCCTACACCGTATATCACCCCATCACACACACATACACCATCTCCGTCGTCGGCCCCCACCACCTCCACCCACACGCGCGCATACTCACGCCCCTTCAACCTGTTTTCTCGTATAACCTCCCCTCCCCCGCAGTGTCGGAAACACGAGCTGAAAATTCAGGCCCTTTATCTTTGGCAGAGTATGCCCAGATAAGGGCAACAGGCAACCAGATGGGTGGGGGGGGGGGCAGATCGCGGTTTGATCAGGGGGCTTTTTCTGAGCGGCCGATATCGCGAGATTTTCTGTAAATACTCCGGGCGACATGTTTTTTGTTTTCATTTTCAAAAAGTAAACCAAAATATTTCCTGTACTTGAAGTTGAAGAAGAAAAAATTTACACATAAAATATTACACATCGGTAAATCGGTGTGTGTCAAAGTCGCGATAAATTGGGGGCGTGAAAAAGTGTTATGTGAAATGTGACTTCCTGACTAATCAACCATCCTTTTTTTTAGTTTTCCTTCTTTTTTAAAAATTTAAACGGAATTAATTAGTACACATTAATTAGAGTATATATTTTAAATTGGCTCCTGTGCATTAAATCTGTGTATGCAAAACGGAAGGAGGTGACGTAAATAAGTAAGTAAAGTATCCGTCGGACCAAACTGATCATAGGGCCAGTAAAGCAGCGTTCACCAGTTTCTGTGGCCACGGCATACTAGGAGATTGTGGGGCATGTACAATGCACAGCCGCCTTTACTTTACCCCAAGTAAGGTCAGGTACCCATCAGACTCAGGTACAACCTCCAGGCCCGAGAAAAAATCCTAGTCTTTACCAGGATTTGAACCCGGGACCTTCAGTATACCAATCGAACGCGCTGTCATATTCGGTGGCGTCATTACACAGGCGGACTTAACTAATTCACTTTACTGTTGACCCCCACCGTGGTTGCAAATGGTACATTGGTCCGCGACCCATGAAGCTCAAAGAGGATCCGTGAATAAAACAGCAGGCCTACATATAACAACAACAGTCATAGCATCAGGTCCCGTGTTTTAGCTAGCTATATCTGGGCCCAATGTCAGCCTTGCTCCAGCAAAATTATGATCTCGGCGGCCCTGTGGCAATCAAGGTTAACTATTTCCTTGAGTCTGCATGTTTGCTCTGCTAGAGATTTCAACGTCGCTTGACCGGTCATGACTAATATTAAGTGCCTTTACTCTAGACTTTCTGAAAAAACATGTTCTTTTTAATAAGGCTATATCACGTATGCTGTCGAATTTTTGTTATTCTATAAGAACTAAACGTATACACAAATACATTTATGAACATGCATTCAAGTATAATATGACGGGTTTGAAAGTAATCTAGAGCTATTGCCCTTCACTTTGCTTTCATTCAAATTGTAATACTGGCCGTTCGCTTTTGTTTTTTTTTCTCCCGATTTTGCGTATCACTTATGAAATGTGACGTAGTGTTTTATATTATAGATGTATGTCGTGTCGTTTTGTTTGTCTAATGTTGATCTCGCCAGTTTTCTTTTAATATATATTATTTTAGTAAGAAATAAGATCATAGTATGCCCATCGCTCAATTGATTATAATAATTTAAAAAAAAGCACATCTTTTACAAGTGACATGTTTCAATTCGATTGAAAACTGACATTGAGGAGTGAGTGAACACGCTTGTGAGTTCTTGAATGAAAGCCGATTGGTTACAAGTGTGTGTTTGTGTATGTGTGTGTTTACCGATACAAACGGCCGAACCATATAGTTATGCACCCACAAAGTTCTTCTCTTAATGAGTGTTTTCAACACTGTGTTATCCCCCCCCCTCCTCCCACCCCAATCTCTTCACAGGGGTCAACACACAAAACACCCGACCAGCTCTTGTAGTTTTCCTTCCATTCATTTGTTAGCGGAGGGTGTGTCTACTTTAGAAGCTTCTCATTACACCCAGTGTTCTGATCTGTTGGCCATTTGTCGAGCTGTCTGTGTATCATCGACCCATCCCCCCCCCCCATCCCTTTATCTGGATGTAAGCTCGACAACCCGTAAGCATCAAGATGGATTAACGATAATCTTCCCCTTCTTCCCTTCCCTTTTTTTGTGTATTGATTTCTGATTGCTTTTCTGAATTAACTTTTCTTTTACAAATCCAAAGGTCTAGAATAGATGCAGCAGACATAGTGTGTACCGGTTGTGTTAGCTACGACAAATCCTATGTGCGTTCATTGCAATGTTAGTTGATAATGTCGCTTGGTCAATTGACTTACAAATATGTATAATAACATAAAATAAATTAAGTATTTTACTAATGCACTTATCATTGGACGTAAATATTGATAGAGAAGCTGCAGTTACTGCCTAATGGTTTTACTGTACCTTCTCTGTTATAAAGTATTATAATCTACCGGTGAACTCTAAGCTCTTTAATTGTTTGTACTGAAGAAGTCACAGCGTAGGTAAATGACTTTCAGTTTGTGCCTAAAGCCACTAAAGGAGCTATAGCGTTTTGTTACTTTACATTAAACCATCGGCAAACTTGCCCTGGGAACTGGTGATTATATTATAAGTGTCATAAAAGAGATAATTTCGTTTTTCTATTGTGATGGAAAAGCTAAATGGTTTCTGTTTGACCCTATCAGGGCCAAGGTTAATGGGATTAAAACGAAAGGAAATTGCGGTTAGGGGAATACAGTGTGCGCAGAGATACACACACACAAAGCAATCACCCATGAGCAGAAAAAGTTAAATTCAATCCTTAGCTTGTAAAGCTACACTGTACCTTCATTGAGGATGTCCTCTCTTGCATCTATGTAACAATTGTTGTACATGGCATGTCCAGTCGTTGAGAGACTGAAGGTTGTTGGTTTTCTTGAAAGAAATATCTATTTATTTGTTTTCATTAGAGAGCAGGTTTCCCAAATTTGAACAGCAATCAGTTATTGATAGAAAATTTTGTTCGTTAAATATAATAATTTGAAGGTTGTTTTTCACCATAACACAGAAACATATATATCTAAATGAAATGAATGATTAGTGCAATTGCTTATCAACATAATGTACACGGAATGATTATTCAAATTGTTAGGAACATAAAATACATTGAAGGGTTATTACAATTACTCCTGTCGTTACTTTTGCAATGCACAATACACCGAAAGGTACACTGCATTGAAAGATTAATATAGTTACTAAGCAAAATACAGTGCTTTAAATGTGTTCTTTGGTTATTCAGCAAAACGTGGTTACTTAATAATAATGTTTATTTATATAGCGCATGTAACCGTGCTATTAAATTTAGCATGCTCAGTGCGCTCTTGGAATAAATTGCAGTGGAAGATGCATTGGTATATAAGGCACACAGCCACTAGCCAAAGAGAAAGGTCTATGAGCTTTTTGTGTGTCGATGTACATTACACTGAAATGTTAATACATATACTTAGCGGACAGTTAATGTTTCTTGGAAGTGTGCAATGCACTCAAAGGGTTAATACGGTTATTTAGAATACAATACATGTATATTTGAGGGGTTATTATAATCATACTCAAATACGTAAAATCTTTCTTAGCTTTTATAGCAATCAATACTTACCTAAGAGATGTGTCTCTTCCAAAAGAAAAGATTCTACAGTTATATTTCTTATTCTCTTCTCTAAATGCACATTCATTTTGCAAATCATAGAGTTTTTACTCTTGCAGCTTAGTGTGAGGGAAAGCCTCAAGAACAATACTCGAAAATATCATGCTTTGCAACTACATAGTGGGGTTATTGAATAGTACACGCCCATAGCTCTAGAAATCTCAGTGTCGTACTGGATATAAAACCAACTCTCGGTGGCGCTTCAATTTCTCAGTTCTTTAACTGTCCATTGTCCCAACGGGGCATGCTATCAGGCCCAACTTCATTCACTGTGTCCGCACTGTGTGGGGAAATGGAAGATGGGGAGACGGAGCATTTATTGTCACGTTCGCCCCATGCTCGCCAGTTTTAGTCCAGAGAACCCAGTTTCCACTGATCTCTTCGGAGATCTTAACGCACTAAGCGTCCTATTTCCGAGTTTAATATCCATGGACTCTGGTGAATTTTTGCAGCTCTCAATACATAGGTAGTATCTGCGTATCTAGTCTGTACTGTACTGGTGGCGATTTGCAGCATATCTCAGCTAGCTACAACTGATTGAAGGGGACCAAATGCCATTAAACTGTCCAATTTGGCCCAGATTCAACCAGCTCCAGACTAGCATGGCTTTTATCTCATCTTTTTTTTCTCTGTCCACCATCTCTTTCTCTTCTCTCTCTCTCTCTTTCTCATCACTGCTGCCGTCTCCATCTCCACGCGGTCAACCCTTTTGTTTTTGTTTCGACGTCTAGGGGCGGTCGTTCCTTAGTTCACGGGTGTAATGCTCTATCTAAAGCCCCCATCGTGTGTGTTGTGGTCTATCACGTGACTAAACTACATTGTAGCCTGAAAAGAAAAAAATATTCAATGCCGTGAAATAGCACACGCTTGACGGGGCAGGGATGAGCGCAAAAGGAAATGCTGCTTCAGGAAGTGCTCGCACCGAAGACCTTTGGAGTATAGCGCCGTGCACTTGTGGATCCCATGCCAGGGATTGGGGCTGGAGAGATGGCTGACGACTCAATCAAGTGTGACTCCTGGATATGAGCACAGTTGACGAAGTGCATGCAACAAATCAGGCGAACAAATCGTAGTCACGCTCACACCGTTTGCCATTTGCTTTGCAGTTTAATTATACTTCTGTTATCATTAAAAGTGTAATGAGCTTTCTTTTCATCCTATGAAACTGTGTTTGACCATCTACTTAAAGTCATTGTTAGGTTGTGAATTTTTAAACATTAGTTTTCTGTTATGGTACTGTTTGAGTTTATATATAGACTAGCATGCTTTGATGATGATCATTTATATAGCAGATCTCTTTATGCTATTGTATTAGCCTATAAGGAGGGGGGGGCTTTGATTGTTCACACGTGACTACCCCCCCCCTTCTATCGACTCCTATAATATCACATGTTCCTATTTTCTATGTTGTACACGGCCCACCCGTTTTACAAACGCTTTAATTCATTGTGTATCAAATTTCTTTGTCGTCGCTGGGTTACTTATATTTTACTGCGCTACTTTATTGGGTTACTTATATTTACTGCGCTACTTTATTGGGTTACTTATATTTACTGCGCTACTTTATTGGGTTACTTATATTTACTGCGCTACTTTATTGGGTTACTTATATTTACTGCGCTACTTTATTGGGTTACTTATATTTACTGCGCTACTTTATTGGGTTACTTATATTTACTGCGCTACTTTATTGGGTTACTTATATTTACTGCGCTACTTTATTGGGTTACTTATATTTACTGCGCTACTTTATTGGGTTACTTATATTTACTGCGCTACTTTATTGGCTTACTTATATTTACTGCGCTACTTTATTGGGTTACTTATATTTACTGCGCTACTTTATTGGGTTACTTATATTTTAGTAGGACACTGTATGCGGTTACTTTGTTGCTCTTAAGGTTTACTCGTTAGATTTGCACGTTGTACGGCAGGGGCTTTTCATGTATGCTTCAACTGTCTCAATGTTAATAGTGCCATCTCGCAAACGGAAGTGTTAAATATATTATTTTAATTGGTCATCGAGTGGTCATCAATACTGACAGGCTTTCATTAGTTCACAACAACGGGTTATTGGTATATTTATTTATATATCAATATATATATCTATATTTATAACTTAGAGTAGGGATATAAAACATACAATAAGATAAAATAAAGATGATAAAACAAAAATAAAATTAAAACAAGTTGTAGTCACTCGTAGATCCGTCATTTTGACGGGCATAAAAACTAGTACATACATAATGTGTAAATATCTACATACCCGATAACTAATGCTGAAAAGGTCCACCATTGCCAAATACGAAACATCCACTTTTTTTGTCAGGATTAGCTGAAGTCACGAGATCACGCTTAGGAAGTCGCCAGAAAATTAAAAAAAAATGAGCCTTTCACAAAAGGTGGGGACAGAAGTGTTCACTTCATTCCCAAGCGGTTCTCGGTTATCGTTGAATGAAAATAAACACTGTCTGTATAGCTAAATGTAGAATAGTACAGCTGTCCTGGAAGAAGTTGTAAACAGCAGCAATGACAATTTAATGTTTCATTTAGTATAGAGTCCTTCGCGCAGAGTCGCATACGAGACACTGGAGCTGTATGTTATTTGACTGAAAATACAGAAAGGAGAAATAACAAACATAGGAATCCATTTTGTGCTTGTGCGTGCTTGGAGGTGCTACACATGATACATCTGGGGGAATATGTCTGTAGGCACATTTCTTGGGAGACTCCTTTCGCAACCTCCCTCTCCCCTCCCCTCTCACCCTCCCCTCTCACCCTCGACTACCCCAATTGTCTTCATTCTCCTCCTTCTTCTTCTTCTTCAACCATTTCGTCTCATAAGGTTTTCCTCTTACCTACCTCCCTCTTCTCTCCCCCACCTCCTACACCTCACCTGAAAATGCTCACAGCACGTGAGGGGGGGGGGAGAAGACAATCATACCTGGGCCACGGTGTACTCTCACTTTAGATGCCTTCTACCTGTACGTGTGTGCGCGCGTGAGTGAGTGTGTGTGTGTGCTCACACTGGCATGTGCACGTGCAGGATATGTGTACATTGTGAGAATAGGTAAGACCGGGGGAGGGAGGGGCGGGAGGACACGTGGATTATCTCCCGTTTGGACAAGTAACCTTAAAGATCCAGGAATGAAAAGGTAGACCTCAAAAGCCTTGAATAAGAAAAGCGAAACACAAAAGAGGGACAAGTATAGTTGTAGAAGCTAGAACCCCCCCCCCCCCACCCAAATCACACAAACTGACTGATGCAATAACAAGATGACGTTTATTGTTTACTGTAGTATTGAACACTATGAACGTATAGAACGTTTTTTGTAGAGCATTAGAATACTTAGATCTGCTAAACAACGTATATAAGATAAGGCACTGTAAATATATATGGAAACTAGGTCTAGTATGACCAAAGAAAAGCTTTAGAAAAGCTGAGCAGTGCTTTTTTTACAACAATATACAGACACCCATAGGCAGGGTTCATTGTTCTAGTTTTGATATAGATCTAGAACAATATGCATATTAAAGAACGTTCTAGCCTAGAACAGCAGAAATCTATAGAACATTTAGAAAGATTTTTTTAGACTTTAGAACAATGAGAAGATGTGATGAGGGTCGAAAGAGTTAGTTTTCAAATAAGATCCCAGGTAGAGCAAACCGAAGTACCCTCGGCGGTTTTCTTTTTTTTAGGACTGGCTTGCATCATCATCATCAACGTGATCATCGCCCTTCTCTTTCGCCATCCATAACCGTTGTAGGTCATGTACCTGTGCGTGTGTGCAGGCAGGTATGTGGCCTGTGTGTGCTTTTCCAGGGGAATGCCAATAGCAGCAAAGCTATAAAAGAAAGGAGAGAGAGAGAGGGGTGAAGGCAGCAACACGTGCTGAAGAAAGAGACACGCTCGCTGCTGCCACTTCTGTTCCTTACAACAAGCCATCAGCTGATTTCTATCTGTGTGCACAGAGTGAATAGATTGTTGATGTTGTTATTGTAATGGATACAACAGTAATATGATCTTCACCCACTCACACCACTTCTTTTTGTTCTATTTTGGGATTGCATCATTTAGGTACATGAAAAGATACGCATACGGAAAGAGTTCAGGCTCTTGTGTATTAGGCGATATTTAGGCTACACCGAGTTCCCCCCCCCTCCCTCACACACACGCACAATCAATCCACCCAGAACTAACCCTTTCTCTCCCCCATTTCCTCCCCCTTCTTACCTGCTTTCTCTTACTCGATGATGAGAGAAAACTTCCTATAAGGTCATAGCACCGAGGGGTCCACGGCACGTTGGCCAGGTACTAAACTTAGACCACGTCGGGGAGGTAGGCATATGGGTGAGTGTTAGGAGGAGGATGTGGGGGGGGGGGGGGAGGCTATAACGTAACGCGAAGGTGGGGTAGCACTAGGAATGTCTCATCGTTGTTTTTGAACGGTTAAGCAAGAAAAGCCTTACCACGGCTTATATAGCATGTAATCGACCACATGGCATTAAAACAATTAATGAGACGGTAATGTAAGAACGTAAGAGACATTCCAATATCTGGAGACAGATCAAATGTATATTGTTGTCGCTGACCGTTTTACTCTAAATTGCCCAGATTCGAGAGGAGGCGGGGGGGGGGGGGGGGCAGTTTAAGTCTGGGGCCCGTAGGAAGAGATGGGGGACTCTGAATTTCAATAATCCAGGCTGGCTTTGTTGTTGTTTGGTTTCGTACAGTGGTTTTTGTAAACAAATCACCAATGTAAAAATATGGGCCGTGAAAACTGCATTGTCTCCCGTAGAGTCGCTATACCTGCGATAATCACCTCTCCCCTCTCGGCCCATTAGAGATTTCAAAAACGAATTCGCAATGCTCGAAATTAGTAACTGAAAGCTTTGAATTGTAGATCCTACAAATAGCTCCCCTTCCCCTCCTTTTCCAAATGTAATTTGCTAGACCCCATGACCCCTATGAGTGCACATGTAGAGAAACGTGAATATCTCTATCTGTATAATGTAAACGTATGTGATTCTAATGTTTACGCGAGATTGTGATATTTACGAAAGAACAATTTGTGGGCGTTTGCAGGACCGGAAGCTGTATGTACCGTTTAAGTAATTCACAGTTCATTGGTGCATTATTCTGTTAATATTGAAAACTTGTCCTTCGGTTGTGCTAAGAGATAAACGTTGGCAAACAAGCTCTACGGCCTTATGGATTGTTGGTGTTTGCTGTGTGTGCATCTATCAATACGACGTCATGATACGACGTCAGAGTAACGCGTCATGGTAGCCTACAGCGCCACGTGGGTTGGGGGTCAAAGGGCACCGTGCATATAAATGAACACATATTAAAATTTGTTTCGAAGTACGAGTTATCCTATTGTTTAGTAAAACTGTTAGCACGTGACCTGTTTCCTAATCTTAGACAATTAAAACTCACACTGAAAACAAAAAGTCACACAAGAAGAGGACGGGGCTGCACGCGTCCCTGTACTTACACAACTGCCAGTTTAGTCCACGTAGTATCCAGGAACAAAAGAACAGGACTTGGGTCACACGCCATCCGGTATTCGACTATCTGCATATCCCCCCTCCCCACTCACCCCTTCCAATTCCAAACTCCCAACATCTTAAAAAAAAAATAAAACGCATGACATTCTGTCACATGCCAAGTGATGTATGATTCGCATCCGTAGTCATCAAGGTGTCAACGCCTCATTTTACTTCCGACGGCGCCCCGAGTGAATCCCCGCCCCTCTCCCCCAGTGTATTTGACACAAGGTATTCCTTCTTCTTTTTTTCTTGAGCTTCCAGAGTGGGCAGGAAAGAGACTTTTAGTTTAGATTTCCTGACACACCTTCATCTTGTGATGACGCCATCCCACTTCTCTCCGCCCCCCACCAAACTACCTGCAGGGGCAGTACAGGGCGCCTAAAATAGTTTGTTGATAAGCCATGATTTAAAATTTATCTAAAAAAAAAAAAAAAAAAAAAGGCGCGTGTCGGATTCTCTGGCAAGGATGCTGCGTCTGGCGCGTTGACTGTCACTGAATGACGTTGACACACAAGGCGGAATAGTCCTTACTGGCCTACACAACATCTTTAATGAACAATCGAGACGAAACGGATTAAACATTCAAATAGCGGTTCCTTTTTTTAAAATTTATTCCTCTCTCTCTCTCTCTCTCTTTAAAAAATGACTGATAAATAATTGCGTTAATGTATCGAGATGATATGAAAACGTGTTTTGTTTGGATGGAAAAAGTCGGTCCAGAGATGTTGTTGATGGGGGACCCTGATGGTTTTATACTACGGCCTTAACGGATCGCAGTTGTCAGGGCGGGGGTAGGTTGGGTGGCGGATGGTGGGGTTGGGCGGGTGCTTGCTGAAGAATGTCATGCGGTAACACGCGGAAAACATGGGGGGGGGGGGAGGGGGGAGAAGTTACCTACCTACTCTGTAAAAGCGCAGCACAGGTAAGCGTGGCACGCACGCCCTTCTGGGGGCTCACCACGAAATAGGCTTTCCCTATAGGAAGCGAGACTTTTTTCCCACGCTCCGCATCGGCGTACTGATTGCGTGTGTGTGTGTATTTTTTCCCTCTCTCTTCATCCAGGTAGATGTAGGTCACGCCAGAGAAGGTCAAGATGATGTTTAATGACCTACCCGAGTTTCGTCTATTTCATTCCTATTAGTTTCCGTTAGTAATACATTCCATGACTAATAGATATTTTGTTTTTAAATTTTAATTACTAACGGTTAATGAGACTTTTTTTTTCGCTGTTTATTCAATTTTAATTACTAAAACTTGTATTACACTAATAGTAATATTAATGCATATTGAATTCATTATAAATTTTAAAAAGAAGTATATTTTAAACAAATATTATAATTATTGTTTTTATATTTTAAATAATATTTTATTTATTACAACTAGAACGGTAACTGCTGCCATCTTAATTTTCAGCACGCGCGACCTCATTATTTCCCTTTGGAAAAGGGAGAGAAAAGGGTTAAAATAAAAGAAATAATAACAGGCGCAAAGAGTGGAGAATTCCTCGTTCCCTCTCTACTAATAAGTCGAGTAGTTTCCCTTGACCGTTTTCTTTTTTTCCCCTTGTAGTTGTTTCTGTGCCTCCTTCTAAGGGATCAGCTGATAGAGAGGTGAAAGTGGAAATCACATGACCGCGCATCCATCTTCTATTCGGCTAAATATAGACAACTGTACACGCGCGCGGGGGTATATTTCTGCCGTTAAAACGGAAGCTAGAAGTGTGTGGCGGGCGCTCTTCTTTTTTTTGTTGTTCTCTTTCATTCTCCATCCATCTTGAATATAATTTGCTGGATGTTAAACTCGATTCTTTTTTCTTTAATAAGACAAAAAAAAAAAAGAGAGGAAAAGATTAAGATACCGAGACGAAGAAGAAGAAAAATGGTCGTGATCAGGTTTCCGCTTTGTTCGCTAACCAAATATCTCCATTGTCTAACCAGTTTTTGTCTGTTTGAAAGAATAGGAATAGAGATAGTTCTAAATAAATTGCATTTAGCCTTTGTGTTACGAACGTCAATCAACATTGTAATGGATCCAATTCGTTTTTATGTGACATATATCATCGTTTAATTAACTGAATTCAGCTTTTCGTTAGCCATTTTTATATTAGTTTAACAATTGAATACGTGTAACAAGTATCAATATTATCAATATTCTTTTGCAACACACAACAATATTTTTTGTACCAGCTAAATTCATCTTGAGTTAAACAAAGGAGACATTTCGCGTTTCATTTTTTCGTCGTCAATATTATTAATTGGAGTTATTTCTCCTGTCCAGGCCAATGATCTGTCGCCTTTATTATAGTTGCTGTAAGGTAGCGTAGACTGACGGGGCACGCTCCAGACCCCGGGGAAACCAAACCATAAGCCTTTTCCAGGATTCGAACAAGATACTTTCGTGATACGCCAGCCTTCACAAGGCGCCACCGCTGTTCCATCGCGACCCATAAGTCATATAGTATTGCTAGTGTCATATGTAAGAAATGTTTCTTAAATATTTTTTTTTAATAATTGATTTGTTTTAAGTTGGAAATTTATCTCAATTCAGCACAATTTAGCTCAATTCAGCACAATTTAGCTCATTTTAGCTCAATTCAGCACAATTCAGCACAATTTCTTTGTCGTTATACGAAATGGATACACATGTGTGTATGCCTCTATTTCTAAAATTGAAGCTTGCCAAAACTAAATGGAGAAACATAGCACCGTGAAGATTCTAGCCTCAACCCGCTGAATGGTTCCGGCTGGGCTGGGGCGTGTCAGGATTCCGTGATTTACTCTGAGGTCGTCAATTAAAAACTACATCTCGGAAGTTAGCCCATCGCAGCCACCCCTGCCACGTCGTTCTTGACACAAACCTGCTGCCGAGATCGTTGTGGTCACCTGATGCTGGCGGCTAGTCTTTCAGAAGATGCCATTTTTATTTCATGTCCAACATAAGGTCCGATTCTCTCGGGGACGTCTTTTTTTTTTTAAAGCCACGTTTTTTGTTTTGTTTTCTGTTGTGTTGTTGCATTTATGTGTAGGAGTGTCTCTAGTGTTTTTTGTTTGTTTTCTGTTGTGTTGTTGCATTTATGTGTAGAAGTGTCTCTAGTGTTTTTTGTTTTCTGTTGTGTTGTTGTTGCATTTATGTGTAGGAGTGTCTCTAGTGTTGTTTGTTTTCTGTTGTGTTGTTGTTGCATTTATGTGTAGGAGTGTCTCTAGTGTTTTTTGTTTGTTTTCTGTTATGTTGTTGTTGCATTTATGTGTAGGAGTGTCTCTAGTGTTTTTTGTTTGTTTTCTGTTGCGTTGTTGCATTTATGTGTAGGAGTGTCTCTAGTGTTTTTTGTTTGTTTTCTGTTGTGTTGTTGTTGCATTTATCTGTAGGAGTGTCTCAAGTGTTTTTGTTTGTTTGTTGGTTTAAGTTTAATTAGTCTATATAGAATTTAAACCATGGTTACATTTCGTTGGGTGACTGTCGAATTAGTCCCATATTTTGAGCAATATAAGGAACCTGTTTCATAACTATATTCTCAATGGCTTTTTCTTACTCATATTAACAAAAGCTTTTCCACACAAAAACAACAACTCGTTTGTGTCCTGAAAATCCCTATTTGATTTAGTTTCTGCTTGAGCTCTTGTTACAATGCATTAGATTGTTGTGATATAATCATATATTGTTATGTGTCAAGTAATAATTTATTTTATTCATTTTGAACTTTTCTTGGCTTTAAAGCAAAAAATTGAAATACAAGAAATTATTTGTTATCCTATCCGCTAAACGGGGATGTGCTGGGCTGCGCTGTGTGTATGTAAAGGACACAGAGGAAACTGTTGAAATATGATTACTGCCAAACTTAACCTTACTTGGCCATAAGCGCCATCTATCGATGAGCTAGCTACTAAGACCTCACCGCCCCCCCCCCCCCCTCAAAAATAAAAGGACAGCCCATTAGGCGTGGTCGATAGAAATCTGGGATGTGGGCTATTGATGTCAGGCCTATGTCTTTGACCTATTTTAGGGGCGTAGACGTCTTATTACTGGGTGTATATCGATACAAAAATCTTAGGAGTACCTCGGGACCAATTTGTTACACATGTCTACGACTTCATTTGTGTTTTTCTACTAAGGAACATCTCATCTGAATTAAACATTGTCGTACATGACCATAGACCATGGGTTCTCAAACTAGGATAAAGGCATCTGCCATTTTATTTATCACTTACGAGATGTGTCAAGGGCAGCACACCCACCCCCCTTTTCCCATCCAAACAACCCGACCCTAGTAACCAAAAATCCCTTCATGCATCTTTAAAACATTTGACTACTTATCACAAGTACTATGACAATGTACAATTATCAGACAGAAATAGTAATAATTATACCAAAGTGAACTAGCATTATTATTACTAACATAGTAACAAATAGCTGTCTGAATTTCACGAATAGTACATTTTATTGCAAGCCACAAACAAATATTTTATTAGCTCTATGATTAGCCTACCTTAAAACAATCCACTTTTAATATTTCAATCTGTGCTACCGATAAACACTACTGTTTAACATTGAGACGATTTATGTTTACCAGTAGACTACAGTATGTTGACCATCGTGCAATTCACCATAGCCATAGGCCTTGTTGTTTGAACCCCTCCATTAATTAATATGGAGAAGGAAGAAGAAGTTGTGAATTTTTGAAAATAATTTTGAGAAAGGCTTTGGGAAAGTTTATGTGGCAGGGCAGCGGCGAAGCGTTCCGCTGGCGTATCTAAGGTCCTGGGTTCGAATCCTGGTGAAGAATAGTGTTTTTTTTTTGTACGGCACTCGAGTGTGTCCTTGAGTCTACCCAGCTCTGATGGATATAATATAAGAAATTGTTGATTGTAGACAGAGATACAGCTAGCATTAACTGCATGCCTATGTCATCATAAAACGAAATCTTATTTGCGGAAGCTAAATTTGCTTGTTATTTTTAGTTTGTTGCTGTTTTTGTTTATTTTTATGTTATCTATTTAAGTATGATATTGCCATTGGCTTTATTCTTGGAAATGCTCTGCTATATTTGTATTCATGCGTGTGATTCCCAGAACTATACTTAATATATCTATCATAAAGTATATTTGTAAACATCTTTTACCGAAGGCGTAGAGTCTAGTAGAGTCAACGTTTTACAGATAGGCTACATGTAGGCCTTTCAAGGAAAAAAAAACACTTTATGTATCTGATAATTTGTATTTAATTCACTGTTTCTCTTCTCTCTCTCTTTCTCCCACTCTTTTCTCTATCTCTCTCCTCTTACTTTCTTCTTATATTTCACTGTATCTGTCTCACACTCTCGCCATGGCGCCAAAGTAGCATCTTTGTGCGACCCCGTAATTTTCTTGCCCCTTGGGAAACGCTCGTTTAAGGCACGGACGTATAGCTTACTCTATCTTTCACTATTACTTTTTCTCTCCCTCTCTTTTAATCCTCTCTCACTCTTTATCTCCCTATCTCTTGTACTCCTCTCTCTCTCTCTCTCTCTCTCTTTATGCACACCCTCTCTTATTATTTATTATTCCATTTCTCGCCCACTCTCTCAATCTCTCGACATATATACGTAAGTGCACACGTTGTCTAAAAATGTTATATATATAGGCCAGTGTGAGTGTGACTATATGTATATAAATATTTCTTCAGAGGCTCAGCACCTATTTTTCCTTGTCTTCAAAATTTCGTCTCCCCGCTTCTCTTTACGATTGTATTCGCGAGCTACTAGTGCCAGACCGAGGCCAGCACACTTTCCAGTGCCCGCCCTTTTTGCCTAAAACTGTGTTTCTGTAATCCCCTTCCCCTTTCCGCCCCCACCCCCACTCCGCCCCTCAAACACCATAAGGCCACGGCACACGAACACGAAAGCTGGGGGGGGGGGGGGGGGGGGGGGGGACAGGAAGGCTAAGATGGAGAAAAAAAAAGTTCCACCACGTCTCTGAGACTTTTCGGCAACGTTTCTGCTTTTAAGGAAGTGCCAAAAAGGAATCGGTGCCAGAACTCTCCCTCTCTTTCTCTCTCAGCTTAGCCCCAGCGGTCCCACCCACGCCTGGTTCTTTCCCGGTCGGGGTCAGGACCTCTTTGGCTTGCGACCAATCAGAGTTCGCCCTCTCTTTCGCGAGAGCGGGCAGCCTCGCTGTGGCGCCAGAGCCGCATCTGCTAGCACAGCAGACCATGACATAGGGGGAAAATGCTTCCTTTTTTCCTTTGCACATCTCTCTCTCTCTCTCTCTCTCTCTCTCTCTCTCTCTCTCCCTCTCTCTCTGTCTCTCTATAAAAAAAATATTTTTCAGAATATAACTTTAAGGCAAAGCTTTTATCTTCGCTCTTTCCTCTCATTCTGTGTGAGTTCCCCTAAACCTCTCCTTCCCTCAGCCTCATTCACTCCCAAATACCTGACATTCCAGACGCTCATCCCCCAACCCCCAAAACCGCAGAAAAAAAATGCCGGCTATCACACAGATAAGCACCCCCCCCCCCCCCCCATCTAGACGTACACACGTGAAAGCAGCCGAGCTTTTGGCTGTAACCAGGTCATCGGCAAGCGTGGCACCGATAGACTGTAGCGTTTTCTTCCAGCACACATTTTGGCCATCATATTTTTTAGTCTTTGCAATATCCAACGACAACGATTTGACTGTTCTTGTAGATAAATGAACTACAGAATCCTAACAATCGAAAACAACGAAAAGAAAGAAATAGGCCCTACAATACGTTTGCTTATATTCTTTGATAAGGCTATAATATGTGCTTCCACCATAAAGTGGCATAAAGCATGGGGCCGGCAAACTTTACATAATAGTGTGCCAAAGTAGGAATTGTAATTCATTCAGCGTGCCACAAGCCTAAAAGTCCATCTCATCTTTTCTTGTAGAAGATTTTTGAATGACCTTTTTTTTTTTTGCGCGGTCTTCCGCGTGCCATAGAAATTTGCCGTGCGTGCCATAGAAAATTGTCTAGCGAGTCTAGTCTGGCACTCGTGCCATAGGCTGCCAACTTTGAGTTTAGAACAGTGCGTTATGTGTGTGTTGTGAATATGGCAAACGGTAAAAAAAAATGGAAAAAAAAATGGAAGATTAAATGGCATCGGTCAAAATGGCAATTTGATGTAAGGGGTAATATATATAAGGGCAACTGCGATTTTAATTATTCTTGCAATTATTACGTAGACTTGTTGATTAGTAGAGAGTTGCTCTAATACTAAGTGAACCCAAGTGACAATGTTTTGACTTTACTGGTATATATTAGTCATACCAATAGAGAAAAAAATTGTGATAGTCCCGGAGTGTCCATTTGAAAAAACAAGGGGAGTGAATTTGTATCTCACCATCGTTGAAGAAATTAATTATATTAATTTTATTTTCCATTAAGCTAAAAGCGTAAGTAAAGTAGTCTACCCTTCGGACCAAACTGATCATAGGGCTGGTGAAGCAGCTGAAAGCGTAAGCATTCACATTTATTTCTATCCAGGCCTCTATATATTATACGTTTCAGACGCTGCTTCTATACAGAAAGTATTAGCGCCTTACGCGTATCCCCTAACCTTGCATGTTGGTGACCCGGTTTCTTATCTTATGAACCTCATTACAGACGCACCATCTTTAACGAAGATTATTGCGTCCAACGCTCACCCGTGGTCCGAGTCTAAGTCTTGCAATTTTATTAGTGTTTTAAATGATGTTAAGCTACTGGTTTTCCTGGTTTGTTCAGGCAACCCATTCCATGCCCGAATGCCACTCAGGAAGAAATAGCACTTCTATGTATTTGTTCTCGCATAAGAGATAATATAAATGAATGTAACGTTTTAAGTTTTCCTGATTAGTTTGACGAAGAGCTCTTCCTAGCAAGAAATGTTTTCTCTCAGTGATTACTTGATTCAAATTTCGTGTCAAACACCTAAGGTTTTTAGGGTTTTATTTGATTTGATTTTTTGAATCCTCTTTCGCGGGATTTGTTTTTTGGAATTTACTGTCATGGGTTTCAGGACTTGCTAGATGTAATGGCGGACTTTCTTTCCCTACTATACCAGACTTTAAACCTCACTCACCGGAGTGATCGAATCGAGACTAATCTCTTAGGATTCGGAGGACAAACACACTTGTACTACGTAGCACAGCCAGGTTACCATAAAGGGATGGTGCAAACTGTTGACCATTCCCATCTACTCTTTCCTCCTGCAAGGCAGGGCAGTCTAAAAGCAAATGCTCGACCGTCTCTTCTGCTTCAAAGCAGTGTGGGCACCGCGAATCGAAATTGGGCCTAAATCGTCCGAAATAGGCGCCAATAGGGCAGTGCCCTGTACGGAACTGGGCTATCGTAGCCTGTTCTCTCCTGCGGAGCTTCCACCACGGATCAGCTCGATTTGGCCGTTTTAGTTGCTGCCACACACCTCGACCCTTGTCAGACTCGTCCCAACTCTTGTTCCATTGTCTTGTCTCCCACTCACGTATTGATCTGCGGGCACTCGCGAAGGTGGACGGACCCTTCGGAGTGGGTGTCATCGATCCCTTCTTGGCCAAGGCATCCACTATCTCATTGCCCTACTATACCAGACCTATTGACTCTTGTATTAACTGTTATAAGTCACCATACTCTTATATACTGTTAGTCGTTGAAATAAATAGATCGTAGACCATATCTACACCATCTACTTATTTAAAACTAATATTTGACGCATTTACTATGACTCCCCCCCCCCTCCCCCTCAACTAGCGAATGCATATAATGAGACTTCTCAGATTACAATTTGATGTTTAAAAAAAGCTTCAAAACTTGAAGAAAAATAATAGTATAATTATAACTAATGTAGTAATCATCATCCTCTTGGTATTACAATGGAATTAACTGCTTTAGTTTAATAGCAACAATTGTGTTGTTTCAAGTTTGTTTGTTTGTTTTTTTTTCAAATTTTTTTCCTGCTCTCTTCACCCCTCTCACTCTGTTGTTGTTTTTCTGTGTTTGTTTTTTAATTTTCAATACAATAATTCGTAATAAAAAAAAATATAACAAAGAACTGGATTTAAGCCCTCAGCTCTTTACTATTGAGGTCGCGCGTCGTCTAATTACCGCCCTCGTTTCAGCCTCGATTTATATTATGTTGTTGTCGGCTTTCTCGTGTCCATTGTTCTTTTTTTTTTGGTTTTGTTTGTGTGTGTGTGTGTGGCCGGCGTTCATAATCCGCTCACATACACATACACACACATTACGGCTTCAACATGAGCAGCAATGAGCTCAATCTTTGAGGATTACAGGCAACGGTTGGCTCCTTGTATGTGTGTGTATGTGTGTACATCAAGTATATTGATCATACTGTGGTTATCATAGGTGTGTCACTGTGTGTATGCTGCACATTCGACGCTGTAATCAACAAATGTTTTTTTTATAGAAACCGTGGTCATCAGTAGCCAATAGCTGCCCCCTTCCCTCCTGCAGTGTTATTTTCTATTGACCCGCCAACCCATTCATTAGAAATGCATCCCTAACCCAAGCTTTTGCATTGCTATTGTTGTTGTTCTTGCGTGAGTTTGTGTTTGGGGGAGAGAGGGAGAGTCGAGTAGCCAGAAAGCGAATCTGCACTGACTTTAACAGAGCTTGCGTTTAAGAGCCTCGCATACCAAACACACAAGGTGCTCAGAAGCGATGTGAGTGTTATCAAACTTATCAGTGATGTTCGGTTACTCGTTAGGCCCGCCCCCCCCCCCCCCTCCCACGTAACGCTAGGCTTTAACCTAAAGTTGAGGGCTTCTTGGTATCATATATTATTATATCCCCGTTATTGCCAATCACAGTGATACGGAGCCTAATGAAATAGCACAGTACAGTAGCTCTGGCATCTAGTTTTTGTGTTAGCTCTTCACTTGGCGCCTTCTTTACCATCACCAAGACACGCCTCTGAACTCCTCTTATTTATCATAACACTCTCAAATGCGGATTAATTCACATTGTTATATGTGATGAGGTAGTCGGTAGATGTCGGGTGCTTTCTTCCAGTTGCTTCACACACATATAATGGTGTTGTATTTAATTGGTTCTTAAGTAGTCCCAAGCTAGAAATAGGTTTTTCTAATTGAGTGCATAAATTATAAATGAAGACAACTAGGTTTAAAATGTGCTACTGTTAACCCGTGCCTATATTTGTGTACTCCTAGGCGCAGCTTAATAATCGAGAATTCCAGAGGATGACTAATAGTCCCAGCTCTCATTATCCTAACACTTCTAGTCTGTCTACACTTCTTGGACTTAACATATCACACTAGTGTTGTTGTTATTTTTATTTATTTTTTTCAATGTTTTTATTTTACAACTGAAGACTACAATATTCTTTTAACAGATATAACTTTTCCATGCATAACACGGTTATTTTAAAAATTTCCACTTTGCGACCCGACATTCTAGAAAAACATTACCGGGTGTCCCAGATTTTTATATTTCAGGACTATGAAACCCGTTTCTGAAAAGACACGGAAACTCTGTTCCGGTTCTAATTACGATAATTATTTTAACACACTATTTAAACAAATATATATATACAAAAACAATAATATTTCATATTTAAATAGCAAATTTTTTAAATAAAATGTTGGACATCTATTTAACTTAATATGTAGAAGTTTAGTAGATACAAATTTAGCATTTTGTTAAAAAAAAAGCTTACAAGAAAAGATGAAAAAGTAAAACACGTTGATCTAACGATTTTCTTTGTTTATATATTTTATTTTGTACGGTCGTCGTTCTATCGTTATGCCTGGGGAAAAAAAATATCAAGCTATTTGGGCCACGCCAGGAAAATTTAGGTTTTACAGTTTAGGAAGACCGAAGAGAAATAAAGTCCTTTTTTTTTTCAATGGATTAGATCTCTATATATATTGAGTTTATATTATGAAATCTAGAACTACGCTACCGTAGTTGTTAATTTTTGTTTTGTTTTCGAATTATCTCAGAAACGGGTCTAAAACCGGGTACACAGAAAAATCCAATTCCGGCAAAAATTCAGCCCGGTTCTCCAAGCCTTAGGATTGACGCTGCGTTACGATATGCGCTCACATACAGTGCTACAGTTGTGTAAGAGAACGTTTTTTTTTCAATTCCCTCTCCTCACATATGACCCACTCCCCTTTCCGATACACACTCAGAGCACTATATTATGTGGATCAGCTATGTTAAATGTGTTGTTGTTTTTTTTTGTTGTTTTCTGTATGTTGCTAACAATATTATTTTGTTACAATGGGGGTGGGTTCCGCGTAGAGGCCCGGGCCCACCTTGAGTCCATCGTTTGGTTACATCAGCTTTTTTAACGGACCCATGCGCGCGCCATGTTTCACGGATCTCTTCGTATTCAAACAACAACACAATAACAACTCTCCCTTGCCCGGCGGTTCACAAATGAACATGAATAATTTGGATGTGCCGGCGACCCTTTGTTTGACATTACCGAAACGTTCAAAACTGTAGGGCTACCCACTCTATCAAAACACACGCCACACACATATATACACACAACACACTCACACATACACAGCCACACACACAGACACACCTAGTGTGTTACGCTTAACCCGATGAGTAACTCATTTGCCCTAGATTTGCCTGTGCTGAGGATGTAGTTAGAAGTAGTATTATATAACTGACTCTGCGTGTTGATGTTTTAGTCTATATTTACACAGTAACTTTTCTGTTCTTAGATTATTACATACAATTTAGTCTACATGTTAGATAATGACTCTAAAAGTTCTGTTCTTACATACAATTAGTACACAGTAAAATTTCTGTTCTTATTCTTACATCAATTTGGTCTATATTTACACAGTAAAATGTATGTTCTAGCATACAATTTAGTTAACATGTTTGGTATTGACTATAAAAATTCTGTTCTTACATACAATTTAGTCTATATCTAGAATGTATATATACAATTTAGTCTATATGTTGGTCATTGACTATATAGTAGTCTATAGCGTGAGTGTGTTTAATCATTTTTTTTTCTCCTTGGAAATAAATCGTAGAAACTTTTTCCTTCTTTCCTCTGTGCATGCCAGAGATTTGCCTAATGGTCGCTTGCGCGCTATCGGTAGATGCACCCCCAACTCCACCCCCTTTTACCCTAAATCTATTTTCGAAAGTGTACTTCTTTTTCTTTTTTTGTTTACTTTATTTAGCACCCGCTTGATTTTGGCGCCAATCGCCACAAGAATTCAGTAGCGTCTCTCGCGCTCTGCTCACACGGCTAAACTTAGAGTATGTGTGAGTGTGTGTGTGGGGTGGGGGGGGTATAGGGAAAAGAACAGTTCGCGGTGGCGGCAAGCGCAACATGAGCAGACCGCGCCACCTCAGTAAGCTCCCATTTTTTTTTAAAATTAACTCACGATACTCTCCCTTGTGCGCATGCGTGAAGAGAGGGGTTTGGGAACGGCGAAGGGGAGGGGTCATTAGGGTTCAAAGATGAAGGGATTTAGCCGAGTTGCAAACAGGCAGATATTTTAAGCTGAAATATTAATGTTTCAAATAGCACACAATACAGCACCACTACACATTCGCCCGTTGAGTTTCGTAAGATTGTGTAAGGAAAAGAGAAGACATACTATTATTTGAATTTTGAATGTGATTTCCCCTCAAGTTAATGTTTGGTTAATGAGGGATTGTGGGTGTTCGCTGTGTTACACAGACCCTTGGGTGTTACAAGGTCGGACTAATGACCTGCAGATGATGGTCCGCTAACACACATCACGTGGATGATTACTCAACACACAGCTGCAATAGAACACACGGCCTGCTCATGCAACTCAACACACACACACACAAAAACTGCTTACGCACCCACACATGACAGGTGACACAACACAAACGGCTGATGACACTACACACATGGCAGATGACACTACACTAAAAATTACACACACGACCGAGGACATTATACAAATGACTGATGACACTACACACACGACTGATGACACTACACACACGACTGATGACACTGCACACACGACTGATGACACTACACACACGACTGATGACACTAAACACACGACTGATGACACTAAACACATGTCTGTTTGCACGACAAACAACTATCCACACACAACACACAAGACTGCTCACTAACTAGATTGCATCAAATCTATGGCATTCATATTGCCAAAGACGATAATTCCCAATTCACTTGACCATCATAACCCTGATCACAGTATCCCTTCACAATTCCATTTCTTCTCAACTGTAACTGCAACAGATCCCAATCAAACCACACACCCACCCCTTCCCCCCCCCTCACACGTACATCATTGTATGTAACATGCTCCTCACATTTCAACCCGCCCTGTTTCCCTCTCTCTACACCCCTGCCATCTTAGACAGTCCACGCCCATTACATAACTTTGAACACTACGGATAGCCCCTCCCCATTATATTATACCAAAATAAGTTCACGCCTCCACCCACTCTTACCTTTCCCGGCCCCTGTCAGTCATTATAAACAATTCTAAGAGTTGTCAAAAGCGTCACACTGATACTTAACATACAGTTATAAGAAACACATTTGACATAGTGATGATTTTAATGGTTTACTATGCAGTGCATGCATAATCATACCTCTATTTTGCACCTAAAAAAGTTATGTAAGCATGTAACAAATTGATGTATGGCTGTAACGAAGTATAGTATACATAAGACAAAGTATTGTGTATATGTAACGCAGTATGGTGTAGATGTAACATTAATGTATACATAAAACAAAGTAATGTATGCATGTAACGAAGTACTGTAGACATATAAAGAATTAGTGTATACTTCTAACAAATAAAAAAATGCATGTGACAAAGTAGTGTAACAAAGTAACACAGTATGGTGTATATGTATTATTAATGTAAACATATAACAAAGTAGTGTAAGCATGTAACAAATTAATGAATACGCGTAACAAATTAATGTTAAACTAAATCACAGTATTGTGTCTATGTGACGTATAAATGAATTGCATGTAACAAAGTTGTACATACATGTAGCAAAGAATGTCGTATATGATGTAAGAAAAAATGTCTCCTATTCAATAACATTACGAGCAAACCTATTGGTCATTGGGTCCCGATATAATAGACCGCGGCCAGCCAATACATTTTAAGCAAATGTAAATTGAAATTTAGGGTAAGAAAGTAAATTTGGTCGAGCATTGGGTAGGGCATACAATCCCACCTGCATGATTTGGCCAAAGAAAGTTTGGGTGCTGCTACCTCGGTCCTGGGTACTGAATCTGTCAGAGAGACTACTTTTAAATACAAAGCCAATCATACAGAATAAATGATTTAACATGTTTGTCATTAAGATATGTCATTATTTAATTCTTTATATATATCTATATCTAGATGTATCAACATCTGGCTGTTGCCATGAAATGAAAACAGTTAACAAAAATGTGAATATTTTATAAATATAGCTTACCTACTACACACGTTAAAAAAAGTAATATTTTAAAACGATTCTGAGATAATAAATGATTATTTCAAATGTTTCAAATAAAACTACATTATTTACATAAACGACACAGTCAAAGGCATTGTCATCAGATGCGACCAGCTAATGAAAATTTCAATGCTTTGACACTTGTAACATTGTAACAATTTTATAATAACACAGTAATGCAACAATAAAACATTTTTTTACACTAATAATAATGCTACTACTCACAATTAAAGTCTCTATACAACATAGATGCAAGATATATATTTTCTCCATTTTAGGGTTCAGGGTCTTAAATCATTGTATGTGCTTCCTTTACTTGTAGGATAATTTTATTGGCTCTAAGGTTATAGACTCTATAAAGTAACTGCTTATTCCCTATTTACTTAACTACCCCATTCACCCCTAAATTTGAAGCATATGTTCAGACTTTCGGACATTTGTGGCAAAAGTTCTCTAAACAGCCCGTGAATGTACTAGAGAAGCCCTCTATACACCCCTAAGTGGCTTGAACACAATCAACTGACCAAACACTTAGTCACTGTTGGTATATGCCATGTGTTTGGAAATTTTCGGCCACACCGTTAAATGTCGAGCTTGCTGTAGTAGAGGGTGCATGATGGGGCGCCCGGTTTGAGAGGAAGGGGGGGGGGTGAGAGGTCAAGGGGCTGCGGAATCAGTTTTCTGTTTTTGCTTGAAGGATGACGTAAGAGAAGGTGCCGTCGCAGTTGGAGAGATCAGAGTTTGACGGCTTACATGGGTCCTATCAAAAACGTTTGTTTGGTTAGGTGGGGCGTCTTTGTATCAGCGTCGTACCAAGTGAAGCGAGGCGTTTGTTGAGTGGGGGCCGTCATAAGTAGTGGTGCCAAAAGTAGCTAAGGAATATCTTCAACTGAGACCCGACTTTCCCATACGCGTAAATCTGTATTGAAGAGAGTTAAAATAGAAAGACAAATCAAAGTTGAAATCAGTTTATTAATGAAGTCATTAGCACATAGTTTTAAACATAATTAGCGTATTAGAGCACATAGTTTTAAGCAGTTAGCGTATTGGCACATAGTTTTTAAGCAGAGTTAGAGTTGTAGTTTCATAATATGTAACCATGGGAAACTAAAACTTTAAAACAGTTGCTCTTAGAAGAAGGTTCTTTGTCCTTACAAATCTTTATGTCAGTGAATTAACTACATAATATAATATAGAACGCGTCCTTCAGCTCAGAACTTTGATAAATGTTGCCGAATACCCTAAGGGCTAAAACTATACTACAGGCTATTAAAAATAACTAAACACATGATAATGATAATTTGGATGTGCCATTTATAACTAGGCCAGTTATTGTTATAAATATGAACGCTAGAAATATACGTTTATTCCCTGTACACGAGAATAGTTTATTTCAGTTTGTTTTTAGGGACAGTCATACATTACTTGGGAATGACTACATGATTTGGTTTAATTGTAACTGGGGAGGGGTGGGGGAGACTAATGGTGGAATGTCGGTATCAAGCAGCTGTACTGTGAGGCTTTTAGCTGACATATGGAACGTATCAGATTGTATGGGCATTGGACCCCGTGTGATAACCTAAATTTGCACTTATGAACAATAATTAGTCTACACACATTGGTTTACTGGTATGTCAGAACGCATGGATAAACTTGGATTGCACACAAGAACCGGGACATACAACTGTGGATACAGTACATACGTCTGAAAAAAAAAAGCATTATAAAAATAATGTTAATGTTGATTAAAATGTACAAATGCATGATGAACTTGAGGATACGGCTATGGATAAACCAGCTGGTCGTGCAATGGTTTCTCTTTTGCGTGGCTCCCCCTAAGGCCCCTCATCAGATGTTAATGTAAACCACACGAGGCAGACGCGGGGTGTGGGAAAGCTACTTCGTTTCCTTACACGCCCCGCTCGCCCTGCCGCTTAATGGTCACATGATCGTTGTGTGGAGGGGTTCTCCACCCTCTGTGGCGGAGGCGGAACCCGTTTAAAGGGAATTTAGATATAGTAATGAATACAACATAACAAATAGCATGTTAAATTATAGAACAAGGGAAAACATTTGTAAACAACTTATCTAGAAAAGGCTTCAATGTGTATAGTCTATAGATATGAAACGAAGAAATCCCTGTTACTGTATATATCTATGCTCTGAAATATCTTCCCTCATGACTTTGCACTAAGTTTGTAGTGCATGTAAATTAATGTTAAACTTCTTTTTGCCTGTCCTTTAGTGTAATTCTCTCATTGAGTTTATTAGCTGAACTGAGCTACTCGATCGAATAGCAAGCAAACAAAACAAAGATTTCCTAACTGAATGGATAGAATGATAAAGAAAACAAGATGTCCCATTTGAAAGGACAGAACGCCCAAAATAGAACTGCTAAATGAATAGATAAAGAGTTCATCGCTATTATAATGAAAAGCAAATTTCACAGTGCCAAAATGAAAAAAAAAGAAGCAATAAACGGGCACTAGTCTGTAGATGGTGTGATTATGTGTGTGTCTAAATAGAACAGAATAAGTTAATCTAAAGCTAGTCTCTTGCCTGTAAGATGCATTCACAACACACCGTGCTGCAATCCATCACATTGTCCGAACGAACAGTTGTGATCAGTTCACATTGGCACTAACTGGACTAACTGGACTAGAGCACCCCCCTCTCCACCCACTTCTTTTATGTTACCACCATTTTTGTTAACAGTTATCGATGTCTTGAAAAAAATTTCTTTTTTTAGAAAAGGGAAATAACTTAAAATCAATAGTTGTTCGGGCTTCCCAGAAATTGAACTACACTACCACTGTGTGTGAACAGAATAAAAATAAAAGAAGAATAAAGTTATCTGAATTTTTTTTTTGAACATTCTATGGTGGAATCCATGATAAGTAATGAACCTTTCAGAAACAAAATTTCAATCAGATAATGGAATCATCTTTTTGAACATTTCGAATCCATTTTGCTATGGAGTTTTTCTCCCTTGGTTATATAGTCCAAAGTGAACATTTGACTGAAATTTTACAACAACATATTTACATATAAATTAACTAGAGGGGCGAAGTAAGATATATAAAAAAAATACGCCAGCTATTGATCTGAAATAGAAAAGTCCGTAAACTAAATATTTTAACCCCTAAAATGAAGTCCGATGCATATTTTGTTGAAGTCCGATGTATATAGACGTATTGATTAACGTATGATACATACTTCTTTACATTCCATACCTTGTCTGTAATATGGGATAGCAAAGAAGTATGTTACATTCGCTAACATTCGTAACCGCTGCCACCATCCGTTCAGTCTTGAAGTCTATGCTTCTTCCGATGTGATAGAGCCGGTCGATTCCTCAAGCGTTGTTCGTTGTCTTTGGTCGTCGGGATCCATTATGATAAGATGAAGGCGTCTTTTTTTTTAGTGCTCAGAGGAATCGGTCCGTGTCGAGTGCGTCTCTTCCATGCTGTCTGTGTGACTAACCTCCCGTTTTCCCCTTCCTCCCCCACTCCTACCTCCAACTTTCCATCCAGGGCGAACACCCATTCACATCTTCAACGCCATCACACGCCGAATTTAATTTTCTTCATCTTGAATAGTCGTCTTTCGCAGGAACTTAGTCGTTTCACATCATAGCAAGAGGTGTTTTTTTTTTGTTTCAAATAGATGAGTTCGAGATGAATGCATCATACAGCAAAATATAACAACAAAATAGTTTTAAACAGCGAATCCTGTTATGTTATTTTTAGTCCATATGTGAGCACGTCGATTCCATTTAGAATAGAAGCAAGCGTTTTTGTGAAGTCTCGGAGTATTATGGCCTCGGCACAAGTCTCGGGGTAAGAAGCTGAACGTCAGCGAGGAGGCACTGATATCAGGCGTCTCTTTCCAGTGTATGGTAGGAATGAAGTATACATATAAAAAAAATTGGTTAACAGTGAAAAAGTTTGAAGAAGTTTGAGATGAAAAATCTCGCGAAAAGCCAAAAAGTTGTAGAAAAAAATCTAAATGTTAAGGAGGCCAGCGTAGCGTGCCTGTGCGCGTCTTAAGGAGTCGGGGGGCCCGCGTCGGGATGGTTTTACCTATTTGAGGCTGCCAGGGCTGGCTGTTCTCATAGAGGGGGGCCTCTGGCATCTTCCACCAATCGCAGGCCAGGTAGGCATATCTTGGACCAATCCGGGACTCACGTAAAATCTGCTTCTACCCCCACCTCATCTCGGAGCCTATGATAAAAACGAAAAGAGTGTGGGGGGGGGGCACATCGGTGGGGAGGGGGGGGTTACTTGGGGATGGGAAAAGGGGGTAGGGGTGGTACAGTGGTAAGATGTAGAGGAATTATACATGTGGCATGCCGGCTGCATATACTTACAGTTAGCTTCCTTTCAGTCAGCCCCCCCCCCCCTTTCAGTACATTCATATATATAAACGTGGCACCTACCCCCCTCCTTTATTCTTCACACCCCTTCCCACCTCTCGTAAGTTTTTTTTGTGTGTGTTAATTTTGACATAGTCTAGTCTTTCTTGACTTTTTTTTTTTTTTTTTGTAAAAAGCTTTTAAAAGATAAATTCTAAATAATGGCATTTCCAGAAGGAAAAGAGGAGAGGAACCCCCCCCCCTTCCCACCATCAGTGTGGTACCCTCCCTCGCCCCCTTTTCCTCTTTTCCATCCTACCCCCTCTCCATAGAGCCTTAGATCTCCGCTGCATTTTAGGGTGTTTCCTGCTTGAACTCAAACACACACACACAGGCAACACACACACACATACACACACAGAGTTTGGAAAGGTTTGTGGGAAGGGGTGAGTACAGGCTCAGTTTTAACCTCCTGGCGAGTACATAGCGCGCTCAAAATAGACTGTGTAGCGTGTTCCATTCTGAGTTCAACTCTACGCCATCTTCTTGTGACCCTCCTCCCCCTCCCAACTAGTTCTTTCTTTACCCCCCCCCCCTTTCCTGCCACACTATCTCATGATGGCCTGGGAAGTTTCCCCGATGCCCCCTGGCCTTATCTACCAGTCCCCCACTCTCCCCCCCCCCCCACAAGGTCAAAATGGAGACCAGCCAGGGGGGCGATTATCCTAGCAAGGGCCCCCGTGTGGGGCGTTATGGAATAGAAGAGTAAAGTGAGACATAGACCTAAGTGTCGAAATCCCCCAAAAATAGTTTTTGACTTTATGTTCAAAGTGTAACGTTTCGTTTAAATTGCAAGCGGTTTAAAAAAATATACGTTTACAATAAGAATAATGTAGATAAAGCATTTTTGCATTCGTGTCTCAGATTCGTGAGTTGACGTTAGAGTTAATAAACGTGGAATTAAAGAGCAGAAAGGCCTACTTATTCAATGTGGATTGTTGTTTTTTTATTACTAGGTTCAATAAATTGTTTTAAAACTGTAATAAAATAACTGCGAGAAATGGTTTAAATACCTGCATGGAATCTTGTTTATAGTATCTGTATTATCACCAACTATAACCAGGGAGTTTCCAACGGTTTAAAAAAAAAATTCTAACAAAAATTTCCCATGGTCCATGTAACTAAAGTGTTTGACTTTTTCTGTGTGCCTGAAATGTTACTATTGTGTGTCACTGTCATTATTTGGCACATCTCCCCCCCCCCCACACACACACAGACACAACATAAATTGACGTAAGTTGCATGTGTGTGTGTGTTGACGTCGCCAGTAACAGTAAATTTACAACTAAAATGGTTGTGCTTCCCCCCCCCCCCTCTTTAATCCAATCCTCCTCCTGACTTGTGGCATTACACAGAGTTCCCAGATGCAAACATCTGTAGGCTTTTTTTAAAAGTACAATGGTTTAGGTTGTTGCCGTAGAGTTATTGTTTGTATTATCCCCCCCTCACACACACACACCACATATATTTATAGCATTGAAAGACCAATCTTTGACCCTTTAAACCGACTGAATTTAGAAATAGAATAATATAATAACAATAGCATTTGTATAGCGTTGCCAACATACATAATGTAAGCTCAGAGCGCATTTAGTATACAACTAAGAACACGGATAGAATCTCTAGGCTAAGAATTATACAACTAATTGATGATTTAAACTTTACAAACATAGGACAAATCAAATAAATGAGGCATTAACCGACCTAACATATAAAGAATTTTTTTTTTTTTACAACTAAGTATTCGTTTGAGGTCATTTTGAGCCATATCGCAAGTGAAACAGCTTTCACAAGTTTCTGTGTGGTCAACACATTGCCCAGACGCATTTACATTAAAAATAAGACTTGTTCGAAAATAGATTACAAAAACCCGCAATAAGTGGGTGTATCGGAGAACGCATCACTACCGACATTGGGTGGTCCAGATTTCACACCAAACCTTCATTCGCATTTCGCCGTAGAAAGGGATTTTTATTTAAACTCAGCTAGGCTCTACGTTTGAAAACCATGACAATACTTGCTAGAAGTCAGGTCATTCATATATTTGTAAAAAAAAATAAAAAAATAAATTGGAAAGCCTTTTCTTGTTTCCCTACTGCAATTTATTAAGGATAAGTTGAATGTAACTTTCAATGCTCACTAACCAGAGGCCATATGTCATTCATACATTATCCCCTTCACAAACACACTTACATGTGAGGACCAAGGGATCAAACAGATATTTCAAGACTCAAAATACATGAATTTACTCGATTTCAAAAATATAAGAATTTATTTCGGGTATTCGTCCAAAATACATGAACTTACTAAATTTCAAAAATATAAGAATTTATTTCGGGTATTCGTCCAAAATACACGAACTTAGTAAATTTCAAAAATATAAGAATTTATTTCGGGTATTCGTCCAAAATAGGCCTACATGAACTTACTAAATTTAAAAAATATAAGAATTTATTTCGGGTATTCGTCCAAAATACATGAATTTACTCGATTTCAAAAATATAAGAATTTATTTCGGGTATTCGTCCAAAATACATGAACTTACTAAATTTCAAAAATATAAGAATTTACTTCGGGTCCAAAATACATGAACTTACTGGGTTTTCAAAATATTTTACTTTACTAGGGGTACAAAATAGATATATTTGTTTGTCATCCAACATGTCATCTATAAGTTTACCACAGGTAAAAAAAAACAATTATCGTATTCGCGGCACTGTAATGACTAATGACTAAAAACGGAAGAAGTTGATTGTGGAATGACTGGGCTGCATTGCGTGAATAGAAGGGAGATCATGTAGAACTAAAGAGTTTTAGTTAATTCTTTATGAGATTATCGAATGATTTGACTTGGCTTCAAATGGCGATTGATATTACACACACACAAAAAACCCGTACCGAGATGAAAAACAGGAGTGGGGTTAAGGGGGGGGGGGGGTGGAGAAAGGGTTTAAACAGCAGACTTCGCGACCGTATTGTCAGCAGGGGCGGCTGCTCGTAACCTCCCACACACACACGCGCGCGCACTGACAAATCATACGCCCTGGCACGTACATGTAACTTGGTCATTGTTCTCATGATCTGCATGGTCGGCTCATCCCCATTGGGATCCGAACGTGTTCGGTGGTTGGTAGCCCACCCCCCAGGAGACTTTGAAAAACCCATCTGCCCCCTTCCCTCCTCTCACTACACATTTCGCCCCAGTCCGCAACAGTTCCCCCCCCCCCCCCAACCCATCAAACTCACCGTTTTCCTACTTTTCACCATGAACATGCTATATCCATTGTAGGTCGCATGAGGGGTGGGGAGGGTGGGGCGGACCTCTCTTTATCTCCCATCTCCCCCTCCCTCCTACCGCTCATTGGCATTCCCACAGAGTCGGTAATTCTAGTCCGTACGGAAGGGGGGGGGGGTAGTGGTGAGTTAATTGACACTGCATCAGTTACCAGCTGCCTAGGTGACGTCACACGCAATCATCCCTCCCTCCCAACTCCCCCCCCCCCCCAGTATATATCCCCTCCACACCCTTCTTTTTATATCTTTACTCTTAGTACCACCAGCGCCCTCTGAGGGATGCTCTGGGAATTGCAGGAAGGAAAGAGGGGGGGGTGACCCCACAAGCCAGGTGCTACGGTCTCCGGTCATCGAGATAATATCGTCTTGGTCAGCGGCCGTTAAATGTTCCGCTTTCTCTGATAAGTCAACCCCCCCCCCCTCCCATCCCCCATGTGGAGATAATTGTGATTTGCCGGAATACATCTGGACGGTTCCAGCCAGCAGAAGCCGTGTGCGGGTTAAAATGACCAGCACTAACGCATTCTTAATTAAACCAGCCCCCCCTCTTGTAAGGGTGCCATCCTCACGGTGGTAGATCGCTCAATTCCACAATTTGTCCCTCCCCTCCCCTAGCGTGTTGTGTCATGTAGCTCTCTCTCTAGACTCTAGACTAACCCTGAACGGTTATGTTAGAGCATGCTCATGAACATGCACCATGCTTCTGTATGTTTTATGTACAAATTCTTCCTCATATCAACAGCATATGTTTTATATTTATATATGTATACAAGTCCTGTCTGCACTGGTCTCTTCCTATCCATTCGAGGCCTGGCTCGTTTTGATGCACAAATAGCGCGCACACACGCACACACAACTTGGCGTTATTTGTGCTCAATGTAGAGTACAGCCCTATGATGTAGAACAGGGGTCGGCAACCCATTGGCTAACAGTGTGCCCAAGTCCACCAGCGTGCCAACAGCCTAAACGTCATCCAGCTCTTTTTTTTTTTTTTGTGAGAGGAGACTTGGCATGTCTTTTTTAGTTTTAGGAATCTTACTCGTGCCATTGAAAATCGCTCTGCGTGCCAAATCTGACATGCGGGCCGTATGTTGCCGACCCTTGAATGTAGACTTTATAGATCGCGACTGTCCGGTTAGACCCTACTTATTGTCGTATTGACCAAGACCCTTTTTATTGTCAATAATGGTGGTTTCCTTCCCTTCATTTGTCATATATAACCTCGGATATGAGTACCATCTGAAGCATTGGGCCAGTTTGCCTAAACTCCCGTTAGGACGCCATTTATTTGTGTGATTGTTTGTGTGTTTTTGGTGACAGTGTGTGATATCACTCCCTGTCCGACAGCTGACACGCGCTGAGAGAAAATGACCCCCCGCCATTTGCCCAGATATATACCCATCGTACACAACGTACACAACGTACACAACGAAAATGCGCTTTATATGTCATTTCCACTCTGATCCGGAAATCGTTTAATTGGACTACGCCCAGGAGGCTTACAGCATGAAAAGCGGCCTGCAATATAAACGGGCGAATCATACCCGGGTGTCATTAACTTGTTCAATGGGTAGACGGGAAAAAAAAGTGGGCGAGGCTCATGGATGGCGGAGGGGGGGGGGGGTAAAGGGGGGGGGGGTAAAGGGGGGGGGGGAGAAGCTGCAATTAACGCGACGTGAGTGACACAATGCTATATCCGCAAGGATTTCACGCTAAGCCGTCATTTAGTATTAACGGATTCTGTTAGTTATTTTTATTACAGTGTATGAGAGGGCGTTATTAAAATAAAAATAACTTGATTAAACTTAAATAAAATATATAAAAAAATTCATGATGGTGTCTAGGTGACACTGACGTGTTACCAATACATACACTTCATACAGCTAATCGCATGTAACGAATAGAATCTAGCTGTTATAAGTTAGTTACAAGTTATAACCAACCACATTTTGTGTGTGTGTGTGTGCGGTATTATTTATGTATCTTATTGTGTCACACGGACACAACAAAAAGTGACATTTTCTATCACCCGGGGCGAGGCCTCCGTGTTTATTATGGTCCCCATGAATTGTTTTGTCTATTTGTCTAGTTCAACGCGTTTTAGCCCTTAAAAAAAACCCAGATTGAAGCTCTTTTATTTATTTTAATTCACTAATGTACTGCTAAGTAAGATTTGAGTTAGCCAGTACTGAAGGTATTTTTTTATCGTTCCCAGTGGATGTGGCATAAGCCTTTCCAAGCCCTCCCCCCCACCCGCTTTAAAAAAAATTGACTTGTCAAGTGCACAGTCTATAAATTTGAATACAGTGGTATTGTGCACTTAATGCACTGACTGTCGTCATCTGTGCACAGAGAGCCCCGTTGGTAGTTCACTGTCTCTTACTTTGATTGGCCCAGCGCACTGGGGAACTTGCTGTGGGCACGCACGACCATTTTAATTTCCTTAAGTGAAGACACGTGGATGGACGGAGAGACACACACACATACATACATACATACATACATACAATGGACGCGGTGAAAGTAGTACATTGTCGTTATAAGGCCTGGCTGACTCGAGGGATGGGGAGGATTATAGGATTGTAGGGCTGAGGGTGGAACTGATTGGTTGGGGGGGGGGGGGGGTGAAGATTCTGCGGCGAAGACTTAGGATAGTGTCATTATGGAGGATAGTGTCATTATGGAGGATAGTGTCATTATGGAGGATAGTGTCATTATGGAGGATAGTGTCATTATGGAATTTCCTTGATTTATCTTGGAGAATAGAAAGAAGAGAAAAAAAAAGATTAACACCAAAATTAATACCAGATAGTGGAATCACATTCAAAGAAATAAGACTCGAAAATACCAAAAGGTAAAAATATAACGGGGGAAAACACACACGCACGCACACTCGCGGTATTTCCATTGCAATAATGAAGTACTTTGGTGGTCATAGTCAAAACCAGACTCCAGACGGGTAGTTTGCCTTGGTAATGTTCGGTGGTCTAGCCCCCCCCCCCCCCTTCCACCCCCGCTCACCGACTGTCCGGCCTCAGTGGTATTTTGAATGACATCATTTCTGGAGGAAACAATAAAAATACCCGAAACACGCTTTGAGCTCCCGAACATTAGCCGGCTTTTGTATTTTACAGTTTTATTTATTATTTATTTGGAAAAGGGGGGGGGGGGGCTGTATTAAGAGAACGTTTGACTTTGTGACACACACACACACACATATATTGAATTTATAACATATTGTGAAATCCTTTTTTATAAAAAAAAAAAAAAAAAGAATCACACTGTTCCTGGAGTCTGTAGGCCAACGGAGCTGATTCAGAACCTTAAGGTTTTCCAGATAAAAATTATCAGTCATGTGAGTGAGATTCGTTGAAATCCAAACCCAAAACTAGAGAAATTTACGAAATATTCACACCCGCTCCTTTATATTGTATGTGTTGGCATAATTGACACGTGTATGTATTTTAACAACGCGTTTTTGTAAGGTCTAATTAAGGTGGATACGATAGAAATCAGGTTTTTTTTTAGAAGTCTACAATCAAGGTTTTTTTGTTTTCATAGTTCTGAGATCAAGAGCTTCGCGTTTAACGGCAATGAAGAATTGAATTGTTTATTACAATGAATGTTTGTGATGGTTTTTTGTTGTTTTTTTTTTTACATTTATTTCAGGAGCGATTCTTGATAAGGTTTTGTTTTCCTGTTCGATGGTTGAATAGAGAGAGGAATGAAAGGGAAAGAGAAATGAATGATGAGCGATGATGAATGAATGGGTGCGGGGCCAGGTGAGGGGTGGGGGGCTCCTCACCAACATCGTTGTTAGACAAAACAAAGAGAAAAGAAATGAAAATGGCATGTCAAACAGAAGGGCACGCATCACACAGTGAGTCCCAGGTCTGGCCCCGGCTAAATTTGTTTACCTAAACGTGAGTAGTCCAGATTTGACCGCTCGATGTGGTCAGTCGGGAGTGAAGGCTTTGGGTCAACAATTAGCCATGAAAGGTTGATTAATTATTTAGCCCGCACGGGGGGTAAAGGGCGGGGCTGGGCGCTTTGTGTGTGTGTGTGGTCGTGTAGTGGAGTGAAACACCACCTACACAATGGTGATTCCCCAACACTATTTTTTGTTTTGTTGAAAGGATTGTGGAGAGAATAATAAAGGTTATTAAACCGCTCTGGCTTTAAGATGTGGTCAGAAAGGATAAAGAGGAGAAGGTGGAGTTGGGGGGGGGGGGAGAAAATCATTATAAGGTAGTAATCGATTGTGAAAGGAAAATCTGGCACTGAAGTTTCTGTGTGTGTTTTGTGTCTTCTCTTTTGTGTCAAACTCTCAAAAGAGAGAATAAAGTTGAGATTTGTTTTTTATTTTTAAAAAATTGAGATTTTTTTTGTGTGTGTATTTGTAATGCCATTGACTTTAAGGCCCGGCTACACCAAGCAGCTTTTAATGAGATTCTACGGGACTAATAAGGACTGGTACAATAGGAGACTATTTATTCAGGACAATAGTGGTGGGCGGAGGGGAGAGAGGGTTAAGGTTCCGGAGTGTCGAGTTACCCCCCGCACGTGTGTGCGTGTGAGGGATTCCGGATATTTCTTTCTATCTTTCTCTCCCCTGTGCCCGTAATCAATGCATGCCTATGCCGCATCATGCCGACACTTGGCCACAGGACGGGTTTTGATGTCCGTGTTGATTCCGACTCATTTGAATATGGAGAGTTGATCCTCCGACCGAATCTCTTGAAATAGAGGGGGAAAGAAGAGATAGGAAGAGTGAGAGGAGTGATTCTCTGGTGCATCGGGACACCGTTCATCTTCTCAGATATCATATTCAGGCTATGACACAGCTGACAACGTCCACAATTTAAACCCTGGGTGTGGGGGGGGGGGGAATCGGTAAAATGGAGGGTGCAGGGGAGGCACGGTCATGGGGGTCCTAGTTCTGTATTTTTAGGTTGTTGTTGTAGAAAGCCTAACCTAAGGGTTATCTCTGAGAGTTCCTGGGAGGCCTCCCCACACGAGTGGCCGCGGCCGGCGGAAAGATTAGACGAGGGTGAGTCACTCGGTCATTCGCAGAGTGACCGCTTGACATTTCCAGTGAGTGACGCGCGTTATGAAAACTCAAAGGGGGGTTTCTCCTGACACTGATCAATTAGCGGGCCTGGGAATTACGAAATGATTTTTTTTTTATGTTTTCAAAACCTTACAGCGGCCTAAACTTAAACATACCGGCATTGCGCATATTGACTGCTGCCTTTTTTCAAAGAAAAACCACCACCCTTTCTCTATCTGCAGGTCTTTCGATATTTTCTATCTTGCTCCCTATCTCTCTCTTTCTCTCTCTCTCTCTCTCTCTGTATCTCTGTATCTCGCTCACTCTTTACTCTCAGGGATGCCTTTCATCATTTGTAATTTGTAAGTGCGCGCCCTCTTCTCTCATCTCAATTATTGTATCGCCCTGCGCTCATCTACAGCCCGGTGAGCAATGTATCGCACCCCCCCCCCACCCCCAATCCCACACTTTGATCATGGAAAGTGTGTATGTGATGGGGTGGGGGTGTGATGGGGGTAGGCTGGGGGAGTTGAGGGAGGGGGGCCCTATCTCGTCCGCGGCGCCAATTTCCGCTAGATCTGGGTAACGTCAGAACGCGACAACGCTTTACTTCCCGGGAGTAAAAACTGAGAAAAGTCACGAAAGGCCAAAAGCAGAAAAAAAGATAAGAAACAAAAAAGGGGAGAGAATAACACGCAACTTGTGTGAACATCCATAGAGTTCTGGCACTTGGTAGTGTTGCCCCTTGATATCTTCTACATTTTGTAATAAGGACCAGGCTATATACAGACGTAGGTCATTGTTTTACAGTTTATAATGGTCAATACGTTTCTCTGAATTACATGATTGCAGGGGAAAATTTTCGTTTTGTTGAAAATGCAGACGTGGAAGGTCAGTTGTTATTAGCATACAGCGTACGTGACGGTGAAATAATGGTGTCAGGTGACACTGACATGGTGCCAGGTAACACTGACATGCAGTCAGGTGTCGTTGGAGTAATCAGACGCCATTGAATTTTAGTTAGTTAGGTGTCATTGAAATACAGTTCAATGACGGTGGAGTACAGTAAAATGTTCAAATGCAGTGGAAATTTCCTTGAAATATAGATCAATGTCAATGAATTAGGCAGAGGCCATTGAAATACAGTTAGATGTCATTGAAATACCATCATAATTTAGTTATTGATTTCCAGATGTCATTGAAATGTCATTAAATTTCGTGGAACACACAGTCATTAATTAGTCATTGGAATATAATCCATACAGTCAGATGCCAAGTAGTACCGGACAAATACTAAACAGCACAGTGCTTTGCTTCTGCACTTCAGTTTTCCCAGTAACGAGCGGACAGTGGCGTAAATAATAATAGTCTTTGTTCGCAGTTGGAACTATTTTTATTGACTTTAGGTCTCTAACTAATACAGGGGCGGTAAGTCGGACGCGTGCCTGGCGATCGGTTATTCATCCGTCAGATGTCAGCGATCGCCACCGCCCGCACTTGGAAAACTTTGTGATTCGAACCTTGTAAAAAGTCTCAAAACCCGGACGAGCCGAAGCTCTTAAGCCGGGGCGTAACGCTTTAGAAGTGGGTTATTTAAAACCCTGTCCGGGATCCAGCCACCCCACGGCACGCCGAAGGCGTGGCGTGCCATGTAACAGGGAAGGATTCCGCAGGCCAGCGACCGTTCA
Source organism: Anisus vortex (assembly GCA_949126835.1). NCBI lineage: Eukaryota > Metazoa > Mollusca > Gastropoda > Planorbidae > Anisus > Anisus vortex. The sequence continues at coordinate 46,317,098 of OX421493.1, forward strand.
CTGCGGTTCCCCTAAGGATCATTATCGTGGTGGCTCTCCCGTATATCTGCATTGTCACCCGGTAGCACAAATCCTGTACTATAGGCACAGGCATCCAGGCACCGGGTGGGTCGTGAGACTGGGGTTGCAGCATCCATTGCTTCCTCCCCACCGAGACCCGGTGGCCTCTCGGCAGTGCAATGGATCTCGGACATGCTGCGGGGGCTGTCCCCCATGCGTTAGCCCGCCGGTGTTTCAAAGAAATTACTGGCGGTTTACACACTACGCCGCTTTGAGGCCCATGGGTACAGTAGTGTGTGATTCGAACCAGATCTGGCCAATCGGAGTGAACTTCCGCTAATTGTTGTTAGCATTTTATCTCATTATACGGGGGAGATAGAGGATGACAAAAACAATATATAATGACGAGGAGGGGGGGGGCACATCGCCAAACTAACCACCATTAAAAAAAAACACCAACATATTTCGTTTATAGGGATAATATTATGATAAGATGTAATTTGTATACGTTTTTTTTTACAGCAATAGTAAAATATGTTGGTTTAATGTCAGCGAGGGAGAGATTTGGAAGGATAGGCGAAAATTCGAACCATTGGATTCGTGTAGACACCATGGTTAGCTGTGCTAGTGACCGAAGACTAGTAGGGACACCATGGTTAGTTGTGCTAGTGACCGAAGACTAGTAGCGACACCATGGTTAGTTGTGCTAGTGATTGAAGACTAGTAGGGACGCCATGGTTAGTTGTGCTAGTGACCGAAGACTAGTAGGGACACCATGGTTAGTTGTGCTAGTGACCGAAGACTAGTAGGGACACCATGGTTAGTTGTGCTAGTGACCGAAGACTAGTAGGGACACCATGGTTAGTTGTGCTAGTGACTGAAGACTAGTAGGGACACCATGGTTAGTTGTGCTAGTGACCGAAGACTAGTAGGGACACCATGGTTAGTTGTGCTAGTGACCGAAGACTAGTAGGGACACCATGGTTAGTTGTGCTAGTGACCGAAGACTAGTAGGGACACCATGGTTAGTTGTGCTAGTGACCGAAGACTAGTAGGGACACCATGGTTAGTTGTGCTAGTGACCGAAGACTAGTAGGGACACCATGGTTAGTTGTGCTAGTGACCGAAGACTAGTAGGGACACCATGGTTAGTTGTGCTAGTGACCGAAGACTAGTAGGGACACCATGGTTAGTTGTGCTAGTGACCGAAGACTAGTAGGGACACCATGGTTAGTTGTGCTAGTGACCGAAGACTAGTAGGGACACCATGGTTAGTTGTGCTAGTGACCGAAGACTAGTAGGGACACCATGGTTAGTTGTGCTAGTGACCGAAGACTAGTAGAGTAGAGACACTAGGGTATGTGTGTGCTTCGCTAGAGTAAGTGCCCCCCCCCCCCCCCCCTGTAGTGTTAAGAGGATGCTACCTATTCCTGAAGCTTAATTCATTGGTCTTTGTGTTTTAATTTTAAATTCACATCGGTCAGTGCTCCTGAAGTGTCTTCGGCACCACCTGGCCACCCACCGGCCGGCGCCCCTGCTCCGTCACTCCAAGGTTTTTTATCTCTCACGCGTCCTTCGTTGTTGTTGTTTTCTTTAAAGCTGTGCAGGTGAGCAGCACAACAGGTACGGAATAAGATGAGGGGGGAATGGGGGGGGGGGAGGGCAGGAGACTGATTGCGTCTGCACCGGTAAGATGTGGTTTACCTGTGGTGGAGACGTCGTGATGATGAGCACTACCACCCCGTCACATCAAGATACGCCCCATCACATAACCCCCTAGGGGGGCGCATGATGAATTTTTTTCTCTCTTCATTTTCTCCAGTCAAATTGCATCTTTTTATAATGTTTGTTTCTCTGTGAACGAAAATAGAACTTTAGAGATAAGAAGCCTCTTTGTGAATGTAGGCAGAAATGAGGCTGCGTCTCCAACAGTTTCTCACGTCAAACCAAGAGCAACAGAACAAGTTGTGGGTTATGTAAGTCGAAAGTACTTTAGTAGCCTACTTAGATAACCCGGCAAGCGGAGCTTACAGTTTTCATCTGGGCACGGCCTAACGAGGGGATTGTGGTGGTCAGCTCTATGCTCAGCCGCTAATTACCATAATCGGACTAATGCCGCTAGCTCATTATAAAGTAATTGATAATCTTAGTAAAAAGTAATTGACGATTTAAGTAAAAAGTAATTGATAATCTAATTAGTACAAAAGTAGTTGACAATATAAGTTAAAAGTCATTGATAGACGAAATAAAAAAAAAACAATATTTGATCTAATGACACAGTAATTGATAATCAAAGGAAAAAGTAACTGATAATCTAAAGAAAAAGTAATTGATGATCAACCCCTTAACTCTAATAAGAAGTAATGGGAACAGATTTGTAGCAATAAAAATATGAACCTGCTAAATATGTTCCTTTTATTCATAGATTCTACACTTGGCATTTAAAGACAAACATAATCTGGAAAATAAAATGAATCCGGAATTGATCTTTAAACTTGTTTCGAAGAAAAGAAGCTTTTGTATTGATAAACATGGAAGGATGCAAAGTGGTTTTAATGCAAATGATTTGTGCATGCTCTATTGTGTTGCATTGTTTACTATTATTCGACTACCGTGAGCTGCTTGTACGTATATGTAACCCTGATTCTAGTTATCATTTGCTAAATGCTAAGCCAGGGAAGATCTTTGACTTCCCTCTTTCCTCCACCCCCACCCCCACCTACCAAACCCCCCTTAACCTCCGCGAACAATGGACGTGTGTAGAAATCCGAAGAAAGCTTCCCCGGATGCGGAAGTTGGTTCAGATTACACATACACACTTTCATTCCGTAGGGACGTAACAATATATTGTTTCTAAAAAACAAACTTTGTGTTTTGAAGGAAAAGGAAATTATATGTTAAGCACACTTGAAAGATAGCCTATGTTCAATGTTCTAGATGGATATATAATGGATATATAATAGATCTATAGATTACATAAATAGATATATATACAAACATTCAGTCGGACATATATATAGTATATCTTTAGATAGATAAATAAATAGAGAGAGAGAGAGAAAGAGAGAGATAGCTGTAGATATATAGTATATATGGAAAGATATAAAAAGATCTAGATATAAAAACAAGTTGACACTAGTAATATATTATTTAACAAGTACAAACTATACCGATGCTCCTTAGAAACCAGACCGTTGGAGTCACAGAATCCATAGCGCGCAGCAGACACACACAGCGTAGTACGACCACCACACATTGGTCAACCATCAGCCAGTGTGGCCGTGATCTGTAACACTTTCTGGAATAGCCGGCACATACAAAAAAGGCATACGAATGACATAATCCTTGGTCCAGTCTGTTACACCAACGAGAAGAACTCGTACATAATCGTGTGAGTGTATGTGTGTGTGTAATGAAAGTGAAAGACAACGGCAGATAATGCTGTCGTTCTTTTTCTTCTTATTCTTCTCTGTCTCCGTTTCAAGAAAGAAAAGTTAAATCTTTAAAATATGAAGAAAAAAAAAAAGAAATGTCGAATGCGTAAAGAGGTCGGAAGCGTCTGAAGACAAGTAAATCCACACTAAGCCTGGAAACATGGTCCATCGATAGGGCTGTTAGAGGACGGTGGACAGTGAATGCAAGTCTTAGGAACGTGGAGAGCACTGAGAACGTGGAAAGAGAGAACGAGAGAGTGGAAATGAAAGAGTTTGAGTGAGTGAGTGAGAGAGAGAGAGAGAGAGAGAAGAAAAATGAGTGTCTGCCGGCCTATTACAGAGCAGGCTGGCGGTGACTGTCACAATAGGCGACAAAATGTCACTCTTTGTGTGTAAGTGTGTGTGTGTTGTGTCCCTTACTGGTCGACTCACGCGGGTGTCACACTGAACTCGTGTTTGACTCACTGGTAGAGGCCCTCGTTACGAGCCTCGGGGGTTTCGCGTCAACCGGACACACACTCACACGCGGGGACCGTGTTCGTTTTTTTTTTTGGGTTGGTCCTTGTTCCCCGCTGCACCCCACACCCCTTGTGACTAGACGTCAAGTCACACACACTGCCGTGTCATTATAAAGCTGGCCCACCAAATCCCGAACAATCACTTATACTAATGCTCCACGCTAATAGTATTTAAATATTTGTTGTCTTTTGTATTAAATTTAGTGTTTGCAAATTCACATAAAACCACGTGTTCGGTAAATGTATATTATATATAAAAAAATTTGGGGGGTTTTATATTCCTAGCTAAATATAGTCTAGATTCTGTACAAAAAAAAAATAATTTTAACGATTTTAAAATCGTAAAGCTTGTAATAATTGTTTAAATATAATTTGCGATTTTTCAAATGGACGCGTTTTCTAACAATGTCAATGTGTACGTGGTCATTACTTTCTATTTAATTCAAATCGACCTATGAATTGTAGACAAAACTGTGTTATTATTTAGTTGACATATATGTAGTAGAGATATGTAAGTAGATTACAAGTGTTTGTTAAGTTTCTCGTGGCTTTATACCAATGTTTGAGACAACACATTAAACTCTGTGTTGTGTTCTAAGTGTCGCTTGAACACACACACACACACACAAATTACTCATACCAAAGAGAGTGAACATTGATGTGTGTATGTGTGAGGTCTGTGTGTTGTGAAGATGAGCATACTTTATGGCGTAACGGCTAATGTGCGCTCGCTTAGGGGGCGGCAAAGAGAGGGGGTATGGGGTAGTGACTCGCTTTCTTTTTATTGTTGTGTAAGTAGGTCGTGTCACATCTGTGTGTCTGGACATGTGTGTATAAGAGGGTGTGTGAGTACGTGTGTTACGGAGTGTGCGTGCTGGAAAAGAGAGGGGTGAAGAGAGACAATAGGAGACGGTGGATTCTCGGATGTTAAAAAAAAACGCAAGCGCTCTTGGTAAAATGAAAATGTGTGTCAACCTTTGACCCCCCCCCCCCAGCCCCGCCCCATCACAAAAATATATCCAATATAGGATCGCGAATGAACACACACATCAACATAACTATATATCTATCTAACCGAGTGTTATATAGTCTAAATAAACTGTAAGAAATAATTTGTCCATGAAAACCACGTCGCTGTTCTATGAAACCCAGAACTAGAACTATTGCCTCACCAACGATTGGGTTTGTGCGAATACAGAAAACAAATCCAGAATCAAGAGACGAATTATTCTGAGCTGGGACAGTCCAGCGTGTTGAGTATAGAGGCTGCTTACAGCCCCGGCCATAATGGTGGACTCACAAGAGGCGCCCAGATACACTGGAGAGAATAGAGGGCTGTTATTTCGTTTTTTTGTTAAATCTAGGAAGCCGTTTGGAATTTTAGTTCATATTGTGTGTGTGCGTGTTTCTCATTTCCATAATTGGCGTGACATAGGGAGTCAGTCCTCCCGACGTTAATTGTATATCTCCCCGGCGGCCCAAATATCGCCATTGTTCCCTTTTTACCCCCACGGCGCCCGTTCGGCGTTGCATGGTTGGGTGGAATACCGACTGGGAGAGGGTGGAAAAGGGTGAAAGGGGGGCTCAGAATTGCTCCACACATTTGAACTTCAATTTCTATAATGCCTTGCTTGATCGGTGCTCCCCCCCCCCCCATTCCCATCTGCACATAATAAACATGTCCCTAACATAGAATACACATTTAGACAATGTCCCCAACATAGAATACACATTTGGACAATGTCCCCATCTACGCCGTCCATTTCCCCACATGAACCTCAATATTGACCGGAAATGCAATGCTTCGAACCCACGTTCTATTGATGTCTTTCGAGGATTTGAACCCACCCTCTCAGAAATTCTAGAACTGACTAACAATTCAATCATTCGCGTTTTTTGGCAACCCCCCCCCCACTTTATTTGTGTGTTATCAATCAATAGAAGCACCATTACCGCAACACAGATCCCCTTCACAAGAAAAAAAACAACTCTACGCTTCGTGTTTCACACACACACACAAAAGTTTTTTTTTAACGAGTCATTTAGTATTTTGTTTTGAGTCGTTTTTTTTTTTTTTGTAACCCTGACACAATACTACAATAGTAAGAACCACTTAGCTCGCGCTATATAATCTCCTTCCTCTCTCTTTCTCGTTTCTTTCCGTGTGAATCCGCTTAATCTAGTCCGCCGAAGGCTTTTGTTTAGCGACACACGCACTAAGAGATAAATCGTCGTTGTTTGTTGTTGTGTCCACTGTATCTTCCCATGTAGTGACAAATGAAAAAAGTAACAACGAACCGATTCGTCTTATTAAAGTCCAGCACAAGATCGAAGTACTTGGAAGAAGAAAGAATAAGAAAATACTTGGTACATGAAGTTCGATTATTCCGCCAGGGGGCGCGGTTTATTTCCTTCCAAGCGGTGCGTAGTGATTCTACTTCCGGGGAGGTAACACATCTAAAATAAAACTGTGAATGATAAAAAAAAAAACTATTTAAAAAAAAACGAAATAACTGCCATCTCCCAGTTAGAAATGAAAACCAATTGTACTTCCGGTATTGGAGTTGTGTGCCTGAAATTGAGAGTGAGTGAGTACCGTCGGGGTTCTGGAATGACAGAATAATTATATTGTGTCCCGGCGTCCTCTGGAAGCACATTCGCCGACACAATTTTTCCCCCACGACACTTTTTTTTTTTTGGGGGGGGGGGGGGGGAGGGTTGGACTAGTTAAGACCTCTACTCCTCCCCCCCCCCCTTTCCTCGTCTTCTTCCTGTCCTGCGCGTAGAAACGTCCGCCAGAGCTGACGCTAAAACTTTGTCCCCATGCTTTCGTGGACCTTCGCGCTTTTTTTTTCTCCTACTGCCACCCATTCTTTTTTCTCCTTCCTCTCTTTCTCTCTCTAACTCTCTTTTTCTCTTACAGATACTATTGCTCATTCAATCACTCTTTATCTTTCCAATTTGTCACTACTACTCATTCGTCATCTCTCTCTCTCTCTCTCTCTCTCTTTATCTCTCTCTCTATCTCTCTCTCTCTCTCTCTATCTCTTACTTTTCCTCTCACTCTCTTTACTACTTACTCTTTCTCACTCTTTATCCCGCAGTCGATCACTCTCTATCTCTGTCATTTGTCAGTTTAATTCACCCTCCTATCACGCCGCTTCTCTCTCTCTCTCTCTCTCTTTCTCTTTCTCTCTCTCTCTCTTTCTCTCTCTCTTACTTTTCCTCTCACTCTCTTTACTACTTACTCTTTCTCACTCTTTATCCCGCAGTCGATCACTCTCTATCTCTGTCATTTGTCAGTTTAATTCACCCTCCTATCACGCCGCTTCTCTCTCTCTCTCTCTCTCTTTCTCTTTCTCTCTCTCTCTCTTTCTCTCTCTCTTACTTTTCCTCTCACTCTCTTTACTACTTACTCTTTCTCACTCTTTATCCCGCAGTCGATCACTCTCTATCTCTGTCATTTGTCAGTTTAATTCACCCTCCTATCACGCCGCTTCTCTCTCTCTCTCTCTCTTTCTCTTTCTCTCTCTCTCTCTTTCTCTCTCTCTTACTTTTCCTCTCACTCTCTTTACTACTTACTCTTTCTCACTCTTTATCCCGCAGTCGATCACTCTTTATCTCTGTCATTTGTCAGTTTAATTCACCCTCCTATCACAACGCTTCTCTCTCTCTCTCTCTCTCATATATTCTTATTGTTTCTCGTCGTCTGTTCGTCTTAGGTGGTTGCGGTCCCTATCATCGAACTGGCGGAGGATCTCCTCAATGTCCAACGCCGACACACTTACTAGGTAAGGAGTGTGCAACAGGCGGCCCGAGGGCCACAACACGACCTGCCAAGACTGTTAAGTGTGAACCCCCCCCCCTCCCCCGGCACCTTCTTTTCACATAGCTTCCTCTAACGAAATTAGCGAAATTTTAATTAAGTTAATTTTTTTTATTATTCATGTAAATAAATGCATTTAAATTATTTTGAATGTGCGACCCACTCTTGCAACTAATTCCATATGGTCCTGGGGCGAATAACGAGATATGTCGCAGACGCCCGCACACATCTATCACTTCATTATGCAACTGGACATTGCGGCTACGTTAATTGTTTAACCCAACTGCATCACAGAAAAACAAACATGGCCGTCCGTGTGTAGTTTCTCTCTCCATCTTGTCACTTTTTCGCACTGGTCATCCGAGTCCGTGGCAGCGGATCGTTTGTCCGCTAACTTCCCACAGAAACCCTGGGCCCTGTCCGTCCTTCTGTATCGATCCCAGCCGTCTCCCATTTCCTTCGTCCTTTTTTTCATCCAGGGCGGCTCGCATACATTCCATTTTTTTTTTGTTGCTCCCAGCTCCTTCCGCCCCCGGCTGGCTCCCCCCCACACCTCCCGCCATCCACTCCTACTGACCGATCTTTCTGGGCGCGCCTGAATTGCCCATGAACCAAATTGCTCGTTCCCTCCATCCCAAACAAGTCCCAGAGCGCCCTTCGCCACACACTCACACACACACTACCTAACTCCCTATTTTTCTTTTTTTATTTTCTCTCTTTCACCCCACGAATAACAGCTCCCCGCACCCTCCTCCGCCCCCAATCAACCGAATTGGGTAACAGCGTGGCATCCTGGCACTGAGAACACACGATCGATACATTTTGGGGAGGCAGCAGTGAGGCAGACAGCCGCCCCTAACCTCCCTCCCCCCCCCACACACACACACAAACACGCTTAGAGGATCTCTTTCTGTTCAGACACACACACACTGTATCTTCTCTCTCTCTAACTATTCTCTTACTCTGCCTTTCTCTCTCTCATTCTCTCTATCATCATTTTTTCTTTTTTCATTATCTCACTTCGTCTCTATATTATTATGTCTTTCCGTCTCTCTCTATTTTCTCTTTCTCTGTATCTCTGTTCGTCTCTCTGTCTCTCCCTCTCTATTTCCGTGTCCATGTCTTGTGTTCCAATTAGAATCCACATCTTATTCCTTCCTTTAAATATTTTTTTTATATAGATCTATATTTATTCATTTTTTTCTTCTCACTGTTAATTGTAAAAAGAACCAAGTAAAATGAAGTAAAAATCCACAGGTTGTTTTATTGAATGGGAAACTCTGTGTTCTGACCCCACCCATTCCTTCCACCAACCTCGCCACCACAAGCACAACATTACCATTTTTAAACAGTTTGGTTACACAGACTCACTGAATGGACTAAAAGTGTGATTTTATACTTGGGTAGAGAGGTGAATATGGGGCACTTTGGACGAGCGGTAGCGCGAACCGAAGGTCTTGGTTATAATCCTGCTGTCGGCTAGGAAAGCATATTGTTCCTGAGTCTACCCAGCTCTGATGGGTACCTGACATTAGTCGGGGTAGAGTAATGGCGGCTGGGCATTGTGCTGGCCACACATCCCCTAAGTACGCCGTGGTCACTGAACGCTGCTTCACCGGCCCTATGATCAGTTTGTTCCGACGGGTACTTTACTTTAGAGAGATGGGTGGCATAAGTAGAGGGGATGGGTTGCATGTATAAAGAGGCGGAGAGATAGGTGTCAAGGCTAGAAAGATGTTCTGCAGAAGTAGAGGGGGGGGGGGGCGGGTTGCATTTGGTAGAAAGATGCATTGCAAGGGTAAATTGGTTTGGCTGCAGGGATGGAGGGATATGGTGCATTGTAGAGAACATTGTAGAACATGTAGAGGGGTAGGTTGCATGGGTATACATATATAATGCATCAGCGAGATGGACGTGTCCGCTTGGCCTGCGCATACGTTACGATTCCCATGGTCCCGGGTTCAAACCCAACAAGAAACGTTTTCGAGGGGAGGGGGAAGCTTTTGTTACAAATATAAAGAAAGATAATAATTAAACTGCCCGTTGGAAAATAATGTCATCAGACAGGCTTGAGACTGTCTCATAGGCCGACATATTCAACATGAGCACAAGCAATGACTCTTTATATAAAACAACAACAAGAACAATATTCCCTAAATTTCAATCCATTTACGCAGCTGCGCAAACGCAAATCTAATACCCACGGGGTTTGAAAATATGTTAATGCTTAAATAGACCGACACCGACAGAGTACATAAATTAGTGGATTAACCAAACACAAACAAAAGTAGTTAATGAATGTTTTTTTGTTGTTAACTATTGGAATGAAACAAATAAAGCGAATCCTTAGAGATTTGAAACCAGACATTTTGATTGGTTAAACAATTTGAAACATGCAGTGAATTAAATATCCATGGATGTTGCCGGAATGATATTTTGTAAAGCTAGTTTTATTGTTGTTGTTTAGTTTGTTTTAATAACAAGCACATGTTTCATGAGAGAAGGATACTAATTAAATACTCATTTACATTAATGAAAGTATTAACATTGGATATCATGCGCACGTTAATAATAATGAGACTATATCTGTCTCATGCTCTCTCTCTCTCTTACTCCCTCTCTCTCTCTCTCGTACACTCGTTTTTTTCTCTCTCTTTCTTCCACTCTCTGTCGAGCTTTTTATTTATTGATCAATCTGCATATCTATCTATGAATATTTCTTTGACCAATCTATACATGTATTTATCTACTTATCTATATATTCTATTCTATCACTTTATCTCACTATCCATCTATCTATCCTCTAATCTAATAATCCTCTAATAATCTAATCTCATTCTCTCTTTATCTACATTCTCTCTCTTTTTCTCTCCCTCTCTCTCTCTCACTTTCTCTCTCTCTCCTAAGCATGCAATCTATATACGGACTACGGACAGGCAAGCATTGAGGTATAAGGCACAATAGAAAACTGTGTAAGAACACAACAGTACTACTATCGTCAAAACGCAGGCACGTCGGCTCGGATAATATATTGGGAAAGGGGCTCATTAACCAATTAGATATATTATATCAAGTACACGTTTTGTTTTTAAATATATTTTCTCTCAAGACAACACCAGTATAACCCCGCCCCTCGAGCCCCCTCCACCGGAAGTGACAGTTTCTTGTGTTTCTCTACCATTGTGGACACCTAACATTTGTTGATATTTTTGTTTCTTTCCTTTCAACTCTTTCCCCAGTCTTAGCCAACACTTTAAAATACTAAAAATCAATAATTCTCTCTGTCTCCTGGCTTAGTGGTCAGGACTATGTTATTTTTTAATCTCACCCCCCCCCCTACCTACACACACAGACATAGTTTAAACCTTGTCATCCCAACCCTCCCTCCAATTGTGAAAACTAATTTTTTTTCTCTCTCTCCCTCTCTCTCTGTCTTTCACTTTCTCTATCAGATTTAATACTGGAAATATTTTTTTTACATCTTTGAATTGTTTGATTATCCTTTGGGTTCTTTCCCTCTCTCACTCTCTCTAACTTTCAGCTCTCTCCATCCTTCTTAGCTTTTGTCCTGACGGAACGCTTAGACCAGCGTAGAGAAACTGCTGGACCATCTCCCCCCCCCCCTGCCCGTCCACTCGGTTAATCAGCTTCCTGTGTCTCTAGGCTGCTGGGAGGGAAACTGGGTCACAGGCGTCGAAGACGATTTCTCTGCTTTCGAACGATCAGAACATTTATTTAGTTCAAGCCGTAAATACGACCGTAATCGGTCATATTATTATTTTCTTTTCAATTTTAAAACTCTACCAGACAGTGAGGGGGAGAGGGAAAAAGATAACAAAAATGTCGGGCATACAATAAATTTTTTTTTTTCAATTTAGCAATACAAATCCCATATCGAAGCGAATGAAAAATGTGTATAATATTTGGATTTCAGCTGTTCAAAATTACAATGCACTTTAGAAACTATGAAGAAAAGTAATAAAATATTCATTGATTGAAATCATATAATTATTTCACATTCCTTAGACCTACACTAGAATTATATCTTCTGTATGGGACTCATCAACGAAAGCAAAACATTAAAACCATTAGAACACATTCAGGAAAGAGCTGCAAGGTTTATTACTAGCGATTATTCACAACGGACAAGAGTAATACCAATAGTTAAATCATTAAACCTAGAAACACTAGAGGACAGAAGGGCAAAGAGTGAAGTAGTAATAATACATAAGGCAATAAACTCTAATTTAGAAATATAACCCAATACCAACCTGTTGCAAAGCTCAGATAAACATAAAGACAAAAACACTTTCCTTATCCCTTATGCGAGAACAAATGCATATCAGTACTCTTTCTTTCCGAGTGGCGTCCGGGCATAAAATGGGTTGCCTGAACAAACCAGGAAAACCAGTAACTTAACATCATTCAAAACACTAATAAAAATGCAAGACTAGAATCAGACCACGGATGAGCTTAGGACGCAATAATATATACGATACGATTTTTTCCATGACAGATCGAGAGTATATCTTATAGAAAAGTGTTTAATAAAAAAACATGTGTCAAACATAATATTTGAACCAAGCATTTGGTAATTTGCTGAAAGGTAAAATCTAGTTCAATAATAATAGTTTGATTGAAAGCGGCTTGGCCTGAAAAACTATTTTGTTTGCGATCTACTTCATTGACAACACACACAAAAAAAAAGCCAAAAGTTCTTCTTAAATCAAATTTAGGTAATTTTTTTTTATATATTTCATCCTAGATATATTTTGTCTGAAAAATAATGTAAAGTATCCCGTCGGACAAAATTGATCCAGTAAAGCAGCGTTCACCAGTTTCTGTGGCCACGGCATACTAGGTAATTGTGTGGCCAGCACTAAACACAGTCGCCTTTAAATTACCTTAACTAAGGTCAGGTACCCATCAGAGCTGGGTAGACTCAGGCACCCTCCAACCCCGGGAAAAGTCCTAGTTGGTATATATTGTAAGTTTATTTTTTTCAAGTTCTTGCACTACGCTCACCGCCCCTCCCCCACCCCTTTCATCCATAGCCTCTATTAAAATACGAAATTTTACAGCTGCAATGGAAATGCTACCCCAAAAAAAATCCTTTGATACCGAACTTTTGTAACCAAATGTTTCGAATGTTTTTGAGTTTTCTAGGAAGCTCTGAACGGAATTCGCTTTTGAGGGCTGGTGGGTGGGGGTGGCAATTAACTGTATTAAAATCTTCTCTCGTTTTATGTTACAGGAGTTCCGTCTATTGAGAATAATTTTTTCGCTTTTTACTTAGAAAATGTCATATGTTTTTTTTTAGACTGATATCTCTGAATGGTTCTTTCTACGGTATGTCAGTGTTGAATTAGACGTAAGATTAGTTCTACTAAATGGAGGTTTTGAGTGACAAAGCAGGTATTGATCTTTGTCCCGTTGCAGTTTTATCTTCGTTTTTTTTTTTTGGGGGGGGGGGGGGAGGATCTATCTAATTCCGGAGAAAGTTTTGGTAAAAAAAACAACATTTAGGACGTTTTAATTGGCACAAGTAACACAAACTCTGGGGTAGTGATGGGGAAAAAATATAGTAATAATAAAACTCATCTAGAGACTTTGATGATAAGCAAACGGCATTGTGGGAATCTGAAAAAGCTATCAAACACTGGAGGGAAAACTGTTTCAAGACTAGGATCGTGTACGATGAGATATGAAAAAAGAAAGAAGTGTCTGGAAAGGAAAGAAAAAAGACTTCAAAGAGATACGCGGCCTTTAGAAAAAAAAAATGTTCTTTTTATATAGATGAAGCTCATCCAGTTGAAGTATTAGTCGAAGAGAAGATCCCATGCCGAGATTAAAAAGTAGTGCTATTGGGCCGGGGTAGGGGGTGGATTTGTTCGTTCGTCAAAGAAAAATATATATACGGGGGGAATAAAAAGTAACGACGTCTCCAATGCATTTCCACTCACCCCACACATTTCCACTTTCTCGTTACGTCTGCCATACATTTGTATTTTTCAGGTGTTAAAAGCGTTGGAGTTGCCTTCCCCATCCCCCCAACTTTCTGTATGGGCACAATGTAATCATAGTTTGTGATATGTTGTCTGGATTACTAGAGACTGTCTAAAATATTGTATAGATTTGACTGGAAATAACCTCCAACATAATTTAACACTTCTGTATATTATTAGTTAGTATTGATCATTAGTTTCGTGCATGTAACACATCCATTGTAATTTGTGTTAGTTAGCATGTCTTATAAATGTATTGCTTTAAAAAAACAAAAAAACAAGTCGCTTGGGAACATTTTGGTCCGAAATTGATTAATTGATACCAGGGACATATGGTCATATGGACTTTGGTTGTATCCAATCCAACAGCTAGTTAGTAAACGTTTCTTTACATTGTGATCAGATTGGGAAAAGGGAAACAAGGACGCCCCAAACATCACCTGGATCGCAACCTAACAATGAACAATATAGAGAGTTAAAAAAAAATATAAAGTAAAGTACCCGTCGGACCAAATAGATCATAGGGCCGATGAAGCAGCGTTCACCAGTTTCTGTGGCCACGGCACTAGGGTCAGGTACCCATCAGAGCTGGGTAGGCTCAAGTCCCGGGAAAGAATTATAGCCTTCACCAGGATTCGAACCCAGAACTTTCGGTACGCCAGCCGAATGAGCTGTCGCTCGGTCACAGTGCCCCATCTGCTTCAAACAAAAACAACAGAAAAAAAATACTTCCACTTATACACAACTTATACACATCTTATACACCGCTTGTACACCGCTTGTACACAGCTTGTACACAGACAGAAATAGAGTCAGTTCAGATGTAGGCGATGTCATAAATAAATGCAGAGACAAGAATTAGTTTATTCACACCACAAGTCTGAGAGAACTGGCCATGAATGAAAAGAAAAAAACAACATGGAGGTTCGTGTCATGTTTCAACTTGTTTATGTTTAGACTTCATTGTTTCTTCTGCTAGTTAAATATGCGGGAACCAGAAGAAAAACGAATAATACGTCTAGTTTGTGCAAAGTTTTATATCATTATTTTTTTTTTTTTAATATTTCTTTGGCTGTATGTGTGTGAAAGTATGGCTGTGAACTAATGACTTTTAAATTAACTTCTCTCTTGATAATAAATGTGTATAAGACCAGTTTGAACAGTAAGGCAAGTGAAACAGCGTTCACAAATTTCTGCGGCCGTGGCCTACGAGGGGATGTGCGGTCAGTGCGATGCCCAGCCGCCTTCACTTATCCCCTAACTTCTGCCAGGTACGTATTTTCGAGCTGGGTAGACGCAGAAACACCCCTGCAGGGAAACCCGGGAACAAATCAGGATTCGAAACGTGGACCTTCGGTACGCCTGCCAGCACGCTTCCCACCGTGTGTATGGTGTGTGTGTGTGTTGGAATATTTATTCCTCGATGAAAGGCGTGATCTGAAAGACACAATAATGCTAAGGACCTTTGCCCCAGCATGTAGAGAATGAACAAAACTTACTTACAAGCGTTATACAGTGTCATTTGCGTTCTTCGGAGGGGGGATTTATATGCATGTTTTGGGCTAAGGGCAGTTTTTTGGAGATAGGGTTGGTGGCCTTGTCTGTATCGTGCCTGTCTTCTGGTCTGTCATGTCTATGCATACAATGCAGCACATTACTTGTGCCGCCAGGATTCAAACGCACAAGGCAATAGCCGGTTGATTGTGTGCTACCAGTGAGAGAATTCTGCTTTTTTGATGGAGTAAGGAATAAAACCAAACAAACACTTTAAAAAGGGCAATGCATGTATATATATATATATTATATTATGAATAACAGAAAACGGAGAGACTTTTTTTTTATTAGCTCGACATTTAGGCTAGCTTTATAATGAGTCCTGCGGGGCTGCGAGGCTAAATGTCAGGCCTAAATGTATTCGCTGAAACCAATGTGCCTTGTGCTCTTATGTTGCGGATTAGTGGGCGGCCTTTTTAATGTTTTGTTGGTGGTTGCTGCCCTTGTCTATTTAACACCGCAGTTATATCGCTCGTGGTTTGATTTATTATATATTTTATACCTCGTCGTCACCGCATAAATCTAGAGTACGTCAGATTACATCTGAAATAGCCAACTCTCTATCTACTAGAAAGAAATAACTACATTTGTCACAGACTTGTTGGCAATGGGAAATTGTTCTTGCATTTAGTCGGATTTTTTTAAAGATTTTTAATTTACTGCTAAATTTTTGTTTAAAAATTATTATTTATGATTATTTTATGTTCTATTCCTTGTATTTTTTTTTTGTGAATTTGTTGTTACTAAATTTATTGTTGTTGTAGTTGTTTTTGTATTTGTTGATGTCGTATTTGGTGTTGTGGTTGTATCTGTTGTTGCTGTATTTGTTACTGTTGTATTAGGTGCTGTTGTATTTGTGGTTGCATATGTTGTTGTTCTAATAGTTCCTGTATTTTTTTTAATCGTTGTATGTGTTTTTGTATATGTTGTTGTATCTGTTGTTGTATTTCTTGCTGTTTTACTTGATGCTGATATATGTGTTGTTGTTGCTGTTGTTTTTAGTTGCTGTATTGGTTATTGTTGTTGCTGTTATTTTTATTTTTATTTCTACGTCTCTGCTTGGACGTGACCTCTGGTTGGAGCGGCGGAGGATTTGACCTCCGGTGGGAGGGCGAGACAAAACATTAACCGTGTTAGTCCAGCTGGCATGAAACATTTTCGGAGAGAGAGAGAGAGAGAGATAAATTTGAATGGTGAAACCTGACACTAGACATACTTTCCCACCACACCCAGTCACACAAGCACTCATACCCACACTCGTTAATGCCTCGACTTCAATAGCAAAACTTAGATATATAGGTTTCCGCTTGTGAGGCAGTTTTCTTTTGTCTTTGTTTTTTTTTTTTTGCACAACTGCTGAATGAAAGGCTCCTACTGTACTGTATTGGGTGTCAACCTCATATGCACAAAGGGGGGGGGGGAGAGAGGACAAGACTTAAATAAAACTTAAGTGGCATTGCATGGAGAAACATTCATACATCAGTTAAGAAATAAATCTTTAAAAAAAAAAACAATTCTAGCCCGGGCCGAATATAATTGTACACCGGGCCGTAAGTGGCCCGCGGGCCTTGAGTTTGACACCAATCTCCATTAGATGATACAGTCGAATCTTCGTAGCGATGATTTGTTTGTTTATTGTGTGTCATGATGGTGTGTGTTCTGTTGTTGGTTTTATAATCGACGGCAAAGTTGGCTTAAGATATTTACACGCACAAATCAAAATGAATGGTGATTGCTTGAAGAGAAATCTAACGACGGACCATAGAAAGGCGTGGCTTAGCATCAACGTTCATATATTTGGAAAAGGTTGGGAAAATCTACTTGTTCATTTTTGTAAAAGACAAAGTAGCGTGAAACTCTTTATTTTAAATTTTAAAAAAGAAGTTAATAAATATCTTATTAAATTAAGAGTCAATAAGGCTAGTTAAGGCTATTTTCTTTTATTTTGACTTATTCTAGGTGTATTTAAACAAAAACAAATAAAACCACCCATAACGATGTTGATTCAGCATGGACTACCTATTTGCCCTATATAAATTACAATATTATTATTTACACTATAATATATTCAAAAAATTCACATATACCAGTATAATTATTGGTCTGCTAACTGTTTTGTAAAGTTTGTTCAAAGGTTGGAAATTTGAAAATGATTTTCAGAGCTAGAACCCTGGTTTAGATCATTGTGTTGTTACAGTTATGTCCATGAATCGATGTATTTATTGGTGATTCACTGAGTTTTGGCAAAAGATCTGCGAATGTTCTCTATAATATATCTTATGGGCGAATCCTCAAACCGTATTTAAACATCTCTGGAAGGACGGACCACCAAGGTAGAACGTGACATTCGTGTTTGTATTAGTCTGCTGTTTGACCCGGGTTCATAACAGTTTACAGTTTCTCACAGGATGTTACAGTTGCACCTGGGGGAAACAAAAAGTTGATTGGTTATCACAAGCGTAGTTACAGTCACTAAATGTCTTTCTCTTTACTTCTATAGAAATACGTGTGTTAATCTCAGTGTACAAGTAAAGTATCCCGTCTGACCAAATTGTATCCATCGGGCCGATGAAGCAGCGTTCACCGGTTTCTACGGATACGGCATACTAGGGGATTGTATGGCCAGCACAATGTCCAGCCCCCCTTTACTTTACCCCATGCAAAGTCAGGTGCCCGTTAGATCTGGGTAGACTCAGGGACACCCTCCAGACACGGGAACAAATCTTTGACGTCACCAGGATTCGAACGCGCTGCCGTTCGGCCACTGTGTCTCATAGTGAACAAGAGTTGTATATTTTAAATGTATAATATAGCCGGAAGAGCCATTTTTATATAGTATACCCTGATCGTATTCGGCCCCCGGAAACGTTCGTCACATTGTTCGTAATGGGTGAATAGTTGAAGTAGCCACCAATTCTTTATCCGCGTTTCTTTGCATTTGTGATCATTTATTTCCAGTTGTTTTGCAATGAAAACTCATTTATTGTTCAGCTGCGCACCAGTCCGCCCTTGTGTTTGATGGGCGTCGCACATTACCAGCTGGTTTATTGAAAGTAGCATTAGAGGTACGTTTATCACCTGTCGATTAGAAAGCCCCCCCAGGCCCGTAGATGTATGGTTTGCTGCTGTTGTTGTCGTTTTGTTTGTGTAGGATTGTTGTTGTTTTGTTGTTTGCTGTTTGTGTTGTTGTGGAGTCAGAAAAGGAAAGGTAATGGATGGTTGATGTTGTTGTTGTTGTTGTTCACTTTTCCATTCTCCAGTCCTACATACCAGGTGAAGAAGGAAAGTCCCCCACAGTTAAACTTATGTCATTGCATTGGATGAACACAAACAATATGTTGTTGTTGTTTATTTAGACTTGAAATGATTTTGTTTTAATATGTAACATTTGGAACGGTGGCCAAGTTCGGCAGCGCGTTCGTCTGGCGTACCGAAGGTCCTGCCTGGGTTCGAATCCTGGTGAAGGCTAGGATTCGTTATCGAGTCTGGAGGGTGTCCCTTGACCCAGCTCTGATGGGGTACCCGACTTTAAGTTGGGGTAAAGTAAAGTCGGCTGGCCGTAGTGCTGGTCACTCAATCTCTAGTACGCCGTGGCCACAGAAACCCAATGGATCAATTTGGTCCTACGGGATGCTTTACTTATAATATTTAACAAGGTATTAATAAACTACGGGTAGTTTAAAATTATCGTATATAAGTAGTCATATGTTTATGTTAATTAACGATTATTTTTTAACATAACAGTTGCACCAGCTTCACTTTTCCAATGTATGTAGCAACAAAATAAAAAAAATAAAAAATAAAAAATAACGAAAATAGAATCAATAAAGAAACCGGCGAATGACGAACTAGACTTGAAATTCGTCCTGAATTTAGGATTCTATTTTTACACTTTTACCTTTTTTTTTGTAACATTTAGAAAAAAAAAGTTTGGAGTTACGTTACAGGTAGGAAAAGGTGGAGTGCTTTTAACTCTTTCCATACGTAAAATCAAGCCGAACCATACTGTTCCTGTTCAGGCATACTGTATGGCAAAACGTTTAAAAAGAGTTAATGTAAAAAAAAAATATACAAAATAATTTTTTTTTCTAAGTCCCAGCCCTCCAAACAAAATAATAGATTAGGTAGCCTATTTGTGTTTGTGTGTGTGTGTGTGTGTGTTTTGGTCAAGTCTGGGGGAAAGTGACCTAAGTTTTTGAAATGTTATAGAAATCGCTATAACTATAATGGACAAATCAGCGCAACGAAATACGTTTTTTTTTTCGTTTTTTTTTCTTTTATAAAGTCAATAATTATGTTTTTTAAGGAGTCGTTACTGAACTCCTAACAGGCTGTTCTTTTTTTCCCATATAGATAACTAGGCTGCTTATATATATCTCACTACAAGTTCAATGAAGGCAAATCTACAAATACCAGTTGGCTATATATTTGTTTGTGATTTTTTTTTTTTTTTTTTTTTTTTTAAAGTTTGGAAAAGGTTGGACAATATTAGAGTTAGAACTCGTTTAATATATTGATATATGTTATATCGTATCTTATATATTACAGTCGCTCATTCTATATATAAAACTCAGTCTTGTGTTGTATTTTGATTAGCGTTTTAAATGATGCTAAGTTACTGGTTTTCCTGGTTTGTTCAGGCAACCCATTTCATGCCCGAATGCCACTCGGGAAGAAAGAGTACCTATATGCATTTTTTCTCGCATAAGGGACAAGGAAAGTGTTTTGTTTTTTTTGTGTTCATACATTTATCTGAGCAATA
Organism: Anisus vortex; assembly: GCA_949126835.1. Lineage (NCBI taxonomy): Eukaryota > Metazoa > Mollusca > Gastropoda > Planorbidae > Anisus > Anisus vortex. Next base: position 46,337,197 of record OX421493.1, read on the forward strand.
TCTAGTTTTGTTATACATAGTTCTACTGAATAGTAAGTAAATGTTATCCAGTCGGACCAAATTGATCCATCCATATGGCCAGTGTAGCATAGTTCACTCGTTTCTGTGGTCACCACATTCTAGGGGGTTGTGTGGCCAGTACAAGGCCCAGCCGCCTTTACTTTACCTTAACTTAAGTCAGGTACCCGTCATAGCTGGGTGGAGTCAAAGACACCCTCCAGACCCGGCGGCGAACCAAGCCGCTAGCCCTCACCAGAATTCGAACCCAGAACCTTGTGTACGCCAGCCGAACGCGCTGCCTGATCGGCCACCGTGCCTACTATACTGAATAGTCCTTGCTCTGGAATTTGTGTTTATGAGTGTGTGTGTGTGTGTGTTAAAAGAGGTGGGATCACTCAGAGGTCGGCGTAAATCGGTTTTTTTTTTCGGGAGGTCGTTGATGAGTGCATGATTGGTCTCCTGGCATCTGTTCCGAATTAAAAAACCAGATGTGCCTCCTGGATGAGTTCCCTGGCCAGAAGCATTTTCTCTCTCTCTCGCTCTCTCTTCTAGAATTATGGTCAGCAGTTTGTGGCTACGTTCCTGGCGATTGGAATGTACAGCTGTCCAGCATGTAGGGTCATCACTTCCTGTAGCCTCCACCTTACTGTCATTTCCCCCACCCCACCCCTCTCTCTTTTTATTCCTCCCCTACCTTCTAAATTTGTTCTCTCACTTTCTTAATTGAACATATATATTTCTATCTATCTATCTCTCTCTCTCTCTATATATATATATATATAGATAGTTAGATATAGATAGATGCATATAGATATATGATATATGATAGATAGATAGATAGATAGATAGATAAGATAGATAGATAGATAGATCGATAGATAGATAGATAGATAGATAGATAGATAGATAGATAGATAGATAGATAGATAGATAGATAGATAGATAGATATATAGATAGATGGATAGATAGATAGATCCTTTTCTCCCTAGTTTCACTGTCACTTTCTTTTTCTCTCTCTCTCTCCCATTCTCTATCTCCTTATCTTTGTCTTCCTTTCTCCTGTCTCTCTCACTCTCTCACTACCTTTCTCTCATTTTCTTAATCATTCTTGTTTGTTTGCTGTTTTTTTTTTTTTGTTGTTGCCTTTTTTTCTTCCATTCATCAACGTCGAACTGAAATTCAAGAATCACCTGCAGGCCAAAGAGAAAAAACAATAATTTCCATTTATTAGAAACTTTACACAGTTTCCATTTGTCAGTTTGTGTTCCAACACATTACTCTGGCTTTTTAGACTCGTGGCTCTGTTAGTTAACTACCCAACATATTACTCTGGCTTTTTAGACTCGTGGCTCTGTTAGTTAACTGCCCAACACATTACTCTGGCTTTTTAGACTCGTGGCTCTGTTAGTTAACTGCTCAACACATTACTCTGGCTTTTTAGACTCGTGGCTCTGTTAGTTAACTGCCCAACACATTACTCTGGCATAACAAGAACCGTCTTTGACCACAGCCGTTTTCGTTTCCGTAACTATTCTCTAAGGTTCGGAATTTTAAACCTTGTACATTAAGAAGAAAAAAATTCGACAACTTCACTAAATGTAATTAGCCGTTTTATCATGGTTCATAGACAGACCGATATAGACCTTTCCCCGTTTAAACACACACCAATATAGATCTTTCCCCGTGGTTTAAATTTTGACCAATCTAGACCTTTCCCTATTTTTTAACATAGACAATATAGACCTTTCCACATGGTTTAGACATAGACAAATATAGAACTTTCCCCGTGGTTTTAACATAGAAGCTTTGTAAAGCTCACCTTTTTTCAAACACTAGCCCCTAGTCAGCAAGTGCGAAAGGTAAAAAAAAAAATGCAGGTAAAAAAAAGAAAAAGCTACCCACTTGATTTTAATTCAGTTTAGTCTAGGAGTAAACTCCCCTTATTTATGCAATCCTGGCCAAACTGGCACCCACTAAACATACACACACGCGGTTGTATGTAGACCAGCATACTCTTCTGCCCCAATGTCTGGCACCGTTTCATCATAATTCATTTAGAGTTATCTCGTTTAAAGATATACATGTATACGCATACTTTATTTTTCAGTACTCCATGGGTTTTGAGCCTATTTGGGGGAGAGAGGGGCTGCTTAAAAAAATATCAACTGATATGTAAAGACATTATGGAATAGTTTTTTTTTTTTTTTTTTTTTTGGTTTGGAGAAGTGGGCAGTGCGGCTGTAGAACATTTCAGACTCACAGCGCGAGTGCTCATCTCGCAGTAGACGTTAAAAAGAAGTTAAGAGAAGAAGAAGAAGCAGAAAAAAAAAGGAAAAGCCATTAGTACAAGATGCAACGCAAGATATGCCATCCCTGCATACACCTGGTGTATCGAGTTTGAGATGAAATTAGAATTCCAGTGCACGCGAAAGTTCACGCTGTTTAAAGTGCACACCTTCTGAATTCACTCACTGATTTATTGCTCTGAATCAACGACTTTTGATATATTATAGTATTTGTATGAATTCAGACCCGCTATTGACAAGTCTTAACCATAATGCCTGCATGGTGAACCGATAAGGTCGATGTATTCCTACACTTCCGGTCCTATTCGTTAATTTACTTACCAAACATGCCTACTATGTGCTGTGTTCCTGGTTGTTCTGGGAGTAAGAAATGATGTAGGGGGTAAAATCATTTCCAAAAGATGTTGTCGAAAAAAAACGATTGATTTCGAACGTCAGACGTGAAGAATCACTTATTTTAAATGTAAGATATTTTAAAAATTCACTCAAATATGTTGCCGGAAGTAAACCGGACGCACATGTATACGTTGACACCTGACATATATAGTTTTGTTTAGCATATGCTAGTTGTAAACTAACATTTTAAAATTAAACTTAACGCGACTAACACGTCGACAATTAATTATCGCAGTCCCTTTTGATGTTCAAAACGTATTCCTCATAACTATTCTTGTAGCCTTTGTATATTTCTAAAAGCTATACTTGAAAAAAGCCCCAAACATTATTTACAGTTTGTTGCCGAAAATAAACTGGAAGTTAATGAATGTATTGAACCCACAAGGTCAGGACTCCATAAGACTTGTCAATGGATGTTTTTAAAATGCTGTCGATGCTTTACAAAAAAAAAAAAGATGCATGCTAATTATAATTGATTTATACCCCCCAAAATTATGTAGATCTGTAGTGCTTTGAAGGAAAGATATTTTTAAAAAGTGTACTGCATAATGCTCTGAATTCAGGTCTAAAAAGAAAATAAGCAGGAAACATTTATATGTTGTATTATAATGATGAATGTGCACCATATGAATTCATGCATGCAGATGTGTTACTTTAGGTCTGGCACACAGAAACGAGCCCGTAAAATTGTTTTGTACAAGTTACAAAAAAAAAATAAGAAGAACGTCGAACGCTACATTTAGGTGCATGTATTGTCCTGAATCTTGGTTCATTATATATGTATGCGGTCAGTACAGACATATTTGCTAGGCAATAGATCTAAATGCGTAATGAAGACAAATATAAGTTATGAATTATAATTGCGTGTGTCCTGGGCACGGTGGCCTAGCGGCAGCGCGTTATGCTGGCGTACCGAGGGTACCGAAGGCTAAGTTGTTTTTTTCCCTTGGACTCGAGGGTGTCCGTGATGTCTACCCATGTGTAGTTGGGGTAAAGTAAAGGCAGCTGGGCATTGTGCTGACCACAGATCCCCTTGTATGCCGTGGCCACTGAAACTGGTGAACGCTGCTTCACCGGACCGCCGGGTACATTACTCTTACTTTACTTATTGCTTGCGTCTCACAATAATTTTCACCTGGATCTATTTTTTCTTTCACTATTGTTTTCCGTAAGTATTTCAAACTCATGGGCTGCATATGGCCCACAAGCTACGATCTGTGTGGTCCTGATAATAAATGTAACAAAGATTTCCCCCCACAAAACTTTATTTTTCTTAAGATAGAACTATTATTGTGATGTGTGCTTTTTTTTTCTTTCTTTCTTTCTGTGTGGCCCGGTAGACCATTTCTGTTTGTATGGTTTGGCCCAGTGCTCTTCGCTTTTAAGTACTTTCTTGGCTTGGTGCTCTTCGCTTTTAAGTACTTTCTTGGCTTGGTGCTCTTCGCTTTTAAGTACTTTCTTGGCTTGGTGCTCTTCGCTTTTAAGTACTTTCTTGGCTTGGTGCTCTTCGCTTTTAAGTACTTTCTTGGCTTGGTGCTCTTCGCTTTTAAGTACTTTCTTGGCTTGGTGCTCTTCGCTTTTAAGTACTTTCTTGGCTTGGTGCTCTTCGCTTTTAAGTACTTTCTTGGCTTGGTGCTCTTCGCTTTTAAGTACTTTCTTGGCTTGGTGCTCTTCGCTTTTAAGTACTTTCTTGGCTTGGTGCTCTTCGCTTTTAAGTACTTTCTTGGCTTGGTGCTCTTCGCTTTTAAGTACTTTCTTGGCTTGGTGCTCTTCGCTTTTAAGTACTTTCTTGGCTTGGTGCTCTTCGCTTTTAAGTACTTTCTTGGCTTGGTGCTCTTCGCTTTTAAGTACTTTCTTGGCTTGGTGCTCTTCGCTTTTAAGTACTTTCTTGGCTTGGTGCTCTTCGCTTTTAAGTACTTTCTTGGCTTGGTGCTCTTCGCTTTTAAGTACTTTCTTGGCTTGGTGCTCTTCGCTTTTAAGTACTTTCTTGGCCCAGTGCTCTTCGCTTTTAAGTACTTTCTTGGCTTGGGGTTCCTCGGATTCTTGTTGTAAAGTATCGGACTTTTTCATGTTAGATCTTCCAGTGAGAAATTCCAAAATCCATTAGATGACGTCGTTATTTAATGTATAAAAACAAAAACAACTAAGAAAGGGTCAGCCAGTAAAGATGTCTATGTAATGTAACCAAGAACTGTTTCTTAAAACTAACTAACAACAAGAAAACACAACTTCACATCTAATAATCTTTCCTTTATATGGAGGTCACGTGACACAACGTGTCAATGTGTTAGCAACGTGCTCAAATATCAAGAACTTCAAACAAGTGGCTCAAGTTTCTACAATAAGTCATTTGTTAGAGGGAAGGGGGGGGGGAGCTGATGTCTTTAACACCTTACCCAATCCATTTGTACTCTTTCATTTTCACTATTTTAATCTCACTCTTTATCACTACCCTACTCTTTTATATCTCCCTCTGTCACTCTCATCATCACTCTTCCTCACTATTTCTGTGACTGTTTCGTTTTCAGTCTTTATTTTTCTATTTCACTTTTTTATTCTCTTTCTTTTCACTCCATCTTTTCCCTTTTCTCTCTTTGTTATCCTACTCTTCTCTCCCTCTCTCTCACCATTTTCACTTTCTTTATCCCTTATTCTCTCTATCTCTCAAACACCCACACACTCACCCACACACATACATACTCTATTTCTCGTGTAGGTTATTCTACTATCGCCTTCATCATTTCTTTCTTGTTTTGGTTTGCTCTCTGCCAAAGACTTAAAAGTAGTCAGTCCACTATAAGCCTTTCAAACGGGTGTTTGTGTCTGTGTGTGTGTGTGCGGATTAGAGGCCATGAAATATGTATGTGCCCAGGAGACGGGCGGAGGAGCTGGCTATCTGCCTGATGGATCTTTTTCTCTCTAAAGCTAGTTGTTCTTGTCCCTATATCTCTTATCCTTTGTCCCGTATGCAAGCGCAAGAGTGCTGTTGCTGACTCCTAGAACTTCACACTAAGTGGGTGGTGGGTTTTGTTGTTTTTGTTGGTTCCAGTGCGGTGGCTCAGAAGACATTGCTATGTTTATTAAATACTCTTTGGACACCTTTTTTTTTAAAATTGAAAGCTGTTAGAACGCTGACGATCCCGTGTTTATTTTATTGGCCAAGGCTGAATCTAGATTGGGCACCCTGTGGAAAGTCACAACTCTTCGTGTTCTGGCACTAGGTTTCGCCTTGAGAGGAGCTCTCGTGCTGGTCTATTTTAAAAGTCACTTTCTATAAACACCGCCTTATTAGTATGTACCGTTTGTATCTGGTTGGCTGGCAGCCAGTCCTTTCGGGTGGTTTAAATGACCTTTCTTCTCCCATCCTATAAAGTTGATACTTGGCACATAGACGTTAGGCCCGCGGTAAAGCATTCTTAAATCTTTTATATTAACTTCGCTTTTGTATGTATATTTGTGGCCGGCTGGCGACTGCACATTTAGATGGCCGCAAAAGCAAAATTTCCCTGTTCTCTGAAATAAAAATAAGAGCACTAAAAATTAGATAATATGATCTGGATGTACTAGGGATAGGTATAAAACATCGAGAATAGTGTGGGGAAGTATGATCTGTTATATGCTAATTGTATGACAAAAATATCGGCACAAATTTTACCTAACCAGAAATCAGCACAAACAGAAACAAAATAAATGATCTTGTCTAACATTTTCTGTCGTTTTAACATAATTCACCTGTTGAGGGATCTTTCAAATGTTGGGAAAATCCATTGGCTTGTTTTCGTAAACAATTTCTTTTTTAAAAATGAAAAATGTTCAAGTACGTGTATTGAATAAGCTCTCGTCTACCTTGGTTCAAAGTTCACTGGATTTCTTCTTGTTGTTTTTTCTTCTTCTGGTATATCATAATCGCGTCAGCTAAAAATATATACTCTGCTTGCCATAATGTGGAGTGCAGGCTTGTGTGTGTGAGCGCTTGTGTGTACGTGTGTATGTTGGGTTACGGATTTCACAGAGAATGTGAGGTGGTGTAAATTAACGTATCCGAGAAACGGTTAAGGCAATATCCACTATCCAGCCGTACAGCTGTTAATTTATCTTTAATGAGACAGTGATGGTGTTTTTTATGATTTGAGGGTCTTATAGTCATTTCCCAGACTTGATATACCGCCTTGTGAGATATTATAGATTATACAGCATAAGCATGAGAAGCGGTGTACGAGCGTACCAAAGGTCTTGGATTCGAGTTCTTATTTAGAAATACAACACAATAACAATCTGTTACAATGCTCAGATAAACATAGGAAGAAAAACACTTTCTTTATCCCTTATAAGAGAGCAAATGTATAAAGGTATTCTTCCCGAGTGGCATCCAATAGGTTACCCGAACAAACCAGGAAAACCATTAAGTTAACATTTAAAACACTAATAAAAAATGCAAGACTAGACTCAGACCACGATTGAGCGTGGGACGCAATAATCTTCTTTATAAAAGGAGCGTCTGTAATGTGTAATATAAGATAAGATAATACTTTTATGATATAAATGTACATTTATTCAGTCAATCTTATTTCTGTTATATTGAACTTTCAAAAACAACTGAAGTTTATTTTAGCAGTTACATGAACCAAATTTGGGGCTTTAAGAAAGCATAACAGATTTATGTCAAACTTATGCAGACGCGTTATCGTGCAAGAGTGACGGCCGGCCGTATTTCAGGAACTATTTCAGGAACAATTTTTGCTTTTTTTTTTTTTTATATGAACTTTGTCCAGATGAAATAAACTTTAATTTCCTTCTTTTAAACTGAAACACACACAAAAAAAAGCTATTACAATATTGCTATTATCTAAATCATAATCACTTTAATTGTGAATGTGTCTTTCAAAGAATTGATATTTGTTTATATTTTTTAACGTTTTTCTTATCGTGGTTAAAATTGCTTCTCTTCTTATTTATTTCTACTCATTTGAGTCCGGTTTCATATTAGACTCTAGGCTTGCGAATTTCTAACGAATGTCACCGTGGCTTGTGTGTGTATGTGTCAGAGTGACTTTGGCGCACACCCCCCAAAGGTTGTTTTGTTGTGTTGTTTCTTTTTACGTCGTGAGCAATAAGGCCAAGCACGGAGGCCATTCCCACGTTTATGGCGGGCTCCACAATAAGATACTGTGAGAGCAACGCTAAGTAAGGTTGTGTGTATTTTGTCGTAATAAACATTGTTCGCCATCCCCACAGCATGTCACATGCTACATGCCTTGCTTCTGTCTTCCCTGGTATCATATTCCAGCAGGTCATTCATCACAGGCATCAGGGAATCGATGCAAGACTTTCAACAACATTTTGTGTGGAGGAACTAATGGCACACAAATGCATTTTTTTTTTATCTTTGCGTTTTAGTTAGCTTTTGGAGATGACAGAAGAGTTTGTCATGTTGTCATCTTGTTAGATTTAAGAATTTCTCATTTTGTCAGAATTTAGAGTTTCTCATCTTGTCAGAATTTAGAGTTTCTCATCTTGTTAGAATTAAGAATTTCTCATCTTGTCAGAATTTAGAGTTTCTCATCTTGTTAGATTTTATAATTTCTTAACTTATAATTTAGAATTTCTCATCTTGTCAGAATTTAGAGTTTCTCATCTTGTTAGATTTAAGAATTTCTCATCTTGTCAGAATTTAGAGTTTCTCATCTTGTTAGATTTAAGAATTTCTCGTCTTGTCAGAATTTAGAATTTCTCATCTTGTTAGATTTAAGAATTTCTCATTTTGTCAGAATTGAGAGTTTCTCATCTTGTTAGATTTAAGAATTTCTCATCTTGTCAGAATTTAGAGTTTCTCATCTTGTTAGATTTAAGAATTTCTCATCTTGTCAGAATTTAGAGTTTCTCATCTTGTTAGATTTAAGAATTTCTCATTTTGTCAGCATTTAGTGTTTCTCATCTTGTTAGATTTAAGAATTTCTCATCTTGTCAGAATTTAGAATTTTTCCTCTTTTCATAATTTAGAGTTTCTCGTGGTTTCAGAATTTAGAGTTTCTCTTTTTGTCAGAATTAAACTTCACATCTTCTCAGAATTTTGTTGCTTATATCTTTTACTCAGAATTTAAAATCTCCATCTTGTCAGATAGAATTTAGATCTGCACACCACGACAGTATGTATAACTTTGCTTTGCTCTGGTCTGGCCTTTGTATACATAAAATACAAATACAAAGTCACACAAGGCTGAAGCTCTTAAAACTGCCATGTAAATAACCAGCCGTCTTCGCGAAATACAAGAGGATGCACTCTTAACACAGGTGCAACAGATTGCATCTTTCATTTCAGTCTGAAACACTTTGAATTTCAACAACTGGCCATCTTTCAGCATTTCATTTAGTGTGTTCGACTGACCTCAGCCTATTGTCTGTACCCCATTCTAAAACACACACACAATAAAAAAGCTTTCATTGTTTTTCTCTTGCATCCGCGCGTCTTGAACGCAAACCTTCTTTTCGTGAACCCATAATGTTACGCGACGATTTTTTTTTTATTCGCTTACTTTTTTTTATGGCGAATGAAAATAAAATGTTTATTTGTGGTGCATCTTAAATAATAAGAAATTTTTATTTTATCAAAACAAAGACGATGCCGATTTCGGAAGCAAGTTTGTGTAAAGGGGGGAAAGAAAAACGACAGGCCACTTCTTAAATTTGAAATCTTAAATTTTACAATGTGTATGTGTTGTAACCTTTTGGGCAATGCAATATTAGATTTCAATGTGTAAAATACAAGTCAATGAAGTAACGATGACTTTTTTTAAGCAACATAATATGTCAAATTCTGTCAATAGAACCATCTCTGATTTCACCTTTTACAACAACCGAAACAAAATTCTTTCTTTTTTTTTGTGTATAATAAATAATAAAGAAGTGTAATAAAAATATATATATTTTTTTTTTAATATTTTTTTTTGTTGTTGTTGTGCGAATGAGTGTGTGTGTGTGTTTAACGCTATGTGTATGTGTGTGTTTAAGGCTATGTGTATGTGTGTGTTTAAGGCTATGTGTATGTGTGTGTTTAAGGCTATGTGTATGTGTGTGTTTAAGGCTATGTGTATGTGTGTGTTTAAGGCTATGTGTAAGTGTGTGTTTAACGCAATGTGTATGTGTGTGTTTAAGGCTATGTGTATGTGTGTGTTTAACGCTATGTGTATGTGTGTGTTTAACGCTATGTGTATGTGGGTGTTTAGGGCTATGTGTATGTGTGTGTGTGTTTCTACATTTGTCGAGGTAACGCCTGGTTGACTTATTACTACCAATTACTGGAGAGGCGACTTTACTTTACTGTATTCGTGCTTGTACAGTCTGAAACCCTCCCTCCCTCAATCCTCCCTCCCTCAATCCTCCCTCCCTCAATCCTCCCTCAATCCTCCCTCCCTCTCTCAATCCTCCCTCCCTCAATCCTCCCTCCCAGAATCCTCCCTCCCTCCCTCAATCCTCCCTCCCTCAATCCTCCCTCCCTCAATCCTCCCTCCCTCAATCCTCCCTCCCTCAATCCTCCCTCCCTCAATCCTCCCTCCCTCCCCTTCTCCTCACTTAATCCCTGTGTCCGGCTTGAGAGACCGCGAGCAAGTAAAACTAAAGAAACAAGAAACAACACAAAAACTATTTTTTTAAACTTAGAAAAACCTCCATGGACACAAGCCAAGTTGTAAGCTGTGTTTACTTGAAGTCTTTTTTTCTTCTCTGTGAGTCTTAAGGATAAAAGCTGGCGATTACCTTGTACTCATCAATTGTCGTCTCATTATGTTCTACTCACTCCTTCCTCTTTCTTGCTTTGTATTATAAAGTATGTTTCACACACAGTAGTATTATCTTTTAAGCGTCGGTTCCATCGCAATACAGTCGTCCTGCCCCCCCCCCAATCCTAATCACCCCCCATCCCTCTAATACACACGAGGACACATGGGTTCGTTCCATCGTGAACACTCTGCACCCCTCCCCCACCCCTCCGTATTAACTGTCCCGGCTAGTAGCGGTCAGAGTCGCCCCCACCTCCCCATTCCTAATTAGCAAAAGGTCATCAATCTATTTCCTCCTCTCCGTTGTCCAGCTCCCTAATGTGTTGTCTATTACACGCACGCACGCACATATGCACACACCCTAAGGTGTCCTTTATATTCACAGACACACAACACCCTAAGGTGTCCTTTATATTCACAGACACACAACACCCTAAGGTGTCCTTTATATTCACAGACACACAACACCCTAAGGTGTCCTTTATATTCACAGACACACAACACCCTAAGGTGTCCTTTATATTCACAGACACACAACACCCTAAGGTGTCCTTTATATTCACAGACACACAACACCCTAAGGTGTCCTTTATATTCACAGACACACAACACCCTAAGGTGTCCTTTATATTCACAGACACACAACACCCTAAGGTGTCCTTTATATTCACAGACACACAACACCCTAAGGTGTCCTTTATATTCACAGACACACAACACCCTAAGGTGTCCTTTATATTCACAGACACACAACACCTTAAGGTGTCCTTTATATTCACAGACACACAACACCCTAAGGTGTCCTTATATTCACAGACACACAACACCCTAAGGTGTCCTTATATTCACAGACACACAACACCCTAAGGTGTCCTTTATATTCACAGACACACAACACCCTAAGGTGTCCTTTATATTCACAGACACACAACACCCTAAGGTGTCCTTATATTCACAGACACACAACACCCTAAGGTGTCCTTTATATTCACAGACACACAACACCCTAAGGTGTCCTTTATATTATTACAAGGCAATTTATTCACCATAATAAATTATGGATGAGACCTTCTATTTAGATCACACAAGTATAATTATGATTTATAATGTTATTACGGCTAGAGCCCCCATTCAATTTATGAAAATAATAGTTATAGTATTGTTATTATTAGTGTGAGTATCCTTGTATTAGTGAAGATCTTATTATATTATTCTGAAGTTTATTTGTAGTTGTCTAGAGTATTCCTGGTTCTTATAATCCCCTGGCAATTCACATAGCGTAGTTTTAGAGTTTTCAGTTGATTTACTTCATGTATAATTATTTATGTGGCTCATATTATACAGCAAGAACCTCGATGTTGAGTGGTAGTGTAGATTATTAAAATAGTTGTATAAATATTACACATACACACATGTATATAACTTTGAAATATTGACGTTAACCAAGTTGTGTAGAAAGCAACGATAAATTTGGTTTAATTTACAACATCAATCCAGTAGGAATCCAAATAATATTATATACACAATCAAGAAATACACATTTCAATTAGTAATGAATATCCTCAATGAACATATAGCATTGTAGTTAATAGTAGAATAATAAATTTTCCATAATACAACTCAAATAGAAACGATACTCAGAGACTCAGAATCTTAGATGTTATCTGATCGAATGTACGCCAAGAACTGACTAAAAGTGTCGAATCGCGTAGAAATATATTACGGGTCAATCGTTGGAAAAACCAGACAGCCTAGTGACACGAATATTTTAATCAAGCCTGCATGTTGACTGCGTGATCAGAATGTTTTTTTATTAAGAACAAGCAATAATGCTCTAACAAAATAAGGAGAGACCGGACGGCCTTGACACGCTGTAGGTACGTGCACAGTTCATGTTTTTATCGAGGTTAATAAAAAACAATAATGCTCAAATTAGGTTAGGAAAAACCCGGGGGAAACTTTGAGCTGAGAAATATTTATATCGTTTAAACGCAATTCGCTTAAATGATTCAGTTGGTTTATTAACATTACAATGTAGGGAATTTACGTTTCGTAACAGTCGCCCGTACCAAAAGGAAAAGAACATTGCATACTAAACAATAGAAGTGTGCAATTTCTTTTAGAACCGCCTGCACTTAACTTTAGTTCTAAACAACTTTAGTTCTAAACAATATACAAAAAAAAAACTGACTCCACCTGGGTAGTCCGTTAAATAAGACAAGTAAGGGAAATAATTTATTCTATTAAACCCTCATCATATAGGATCTTAAGTTATCCTTAGACCATAACACATGTTCGCGTTATTAAAAAAATTATACTCTCTGAGATATCATTCCTTATAAACATCATCATCTTATTTATAAGGTAAAAATCAACATAACTAATGTTATCATATTAAACAATTCAATCATTAATTAATTCAACTTAAATGAAATTAATATTTAAATAAATTTTAAAGTAAGAGTTTAATCTTAAGTGTGTAAGCATGTGAAGTGTATGCACATTACTCTATCTTGGTTTTTTACATAATCACAACTATAGTTTGATTGTTTCAAAATAAGGATGTACATTTCTGTTCATTCATTATCTTACTAATAAAGAAAAATTATGTTCATAAATCCATAATATTTATAAGTAACTTATTAGGTTCTTTTTTTTTTTTTTTCTACAACAATAATAATATTTGTTTTAGCAAATGGAAATATTCATGGCATAAAATAAGGCATAAGATATTGCATAAAATAATCACAACATATTCATATATTCATGCATTAATATTTTAAATGATCCAATTCTCTTAGTTAGGATTATCAGAATATATACATGAAGTTATCTATTTCCTTATACATTTGTTACATGCGCGATAGGGTGTCCGCGACGATGTTATCTTTTCCAGATAAGTGAGTTATTTTTAAGTTGTAAGCTTGAATAAACAAACTCCATCTTAGAATGCGCTGATTTTGTTTGATGCGGGAAAGAAATACTAGTGGATTGTGATCAGTGAATATCTCGATTGGGAACTGAGAACCATTTACATAGTAATTGAAATGTTTCAATGCTTGGATAAGTCCTAGTAATTCCTGCTCTATTGTGCTATAATTTACCTCATGTGGGTTAAATTTTTTTGAACAAAAGCTAATGGGATGTTCAAGTGAATCATCTCCTATTTGTGAGATTACCGCGGCCATTCCTGTATTACACGAGTCTACCGTTATTCTGAAGGGTTTAGTATAATCAGGTGAGACTAATATTGGTGCCTTGGTCAGTATGTCTTTTATATCATTAAAGGCTTGGTCACATTCCTGAGTCCACTTAAATTGAATTTTCTTTCTTAAGAGATTTGTCAAAGGGCAAGTGATAATAGAAAAGTTTTTACAAAACTTCCTGTAGTACCCGGCCATACCCAGAAATCCTCGAAGTTGTTTCTGCGTTTTAGGGACAGGGAATTCCTGTATAGCTTTGACTTTGGCATTCACTGGTTTTACTTTGCCATTACCCACTACATGACCTAAATATTCAATTTCTGCATGGCAAAATTGACTTTTAGCTAGGTTTATAGTAAGATTAGCCTGTTTTAGTTTTTGGAATAATAGTTTTAACTGATCTAGATGATCATTAAAGTTATTACTGAACACTACGATATCGTCCAGATATGCATGGCATTGTGGGATATCATGAATAATAGTGTTTATTAGTCTTTGAAAACTAGCTGGAGCATTGACCATTCCGAATGGCATTACTTTAAACTTATATAATCCATCAGGAGTAACAAAAGTTGATACCTCCTGAGCCCTATCTGTTAATGGGATTTGGAAATAAGCTGTTAGTAAGTCAATCTTAGTTACATAGTTTGCAGTGCTTACTCTATCGATTAAATCATCTATCCGTGGTATGGGATACGAATCTGTTTTTGTCACTTGGTTTAATTTCCTATAGTCTACACAAAAGCGTAGTGAACCATCAGATTTGGGAACCAACACACATGGGGATGACCAATCACTGTTACTGTGAGTAATTATATCATTGCTCAGCATATAATCAATTTCTTTACGGATGTGTTCAAGTTGTATGGGATTAACCCTATACGGATGTTGTTTGACAGGTTTAACATTATCATCTTTTAAAACTACATCATGGGTAACCAAAGTTGTTTTGTTAGGAACATCACTAAACAAATTTACATGATCATAGATTAAACCCTTGATAGAAGTCTGTTCACCTGAGTCTAGATGTGCCAGTTTATCATTGAGGTTTTTAAGTGCTTCAGTGTTTTGAAGTTTACTTTCTATGATTGTCTTTTTAAATTTAGGCGGGGGTGTTTCAACAGTTTTGATAGCACTCACTGGCCTAATGTCAGTTTGTTCTTCCCTAACAACATAAGGTTTTAGCATGTTTATATGGCACAGTCTCTGTGTTTTTCTTCTATCAGGGGTTTTTACAAGGTATGTTACATCACTGATTTTATCTAAAACCTGATATGGTCCTGTATATTTTGCACTCAGGGGTTGTCCAGACAATTGGGTCAACATGAGGACTTTATCACCAGGATGGAAACATCGGGATCTGGCCTTGACATCATAGTACCCTTTCATTCTTTTCTGAGCCTGCAAAAGATTATCTTTAACATGATTAAAAGCATGATAGATTCTATTGCTAAATTGTTCCACATAAGCTACGAGTCCAGTCTCTTCATCCGAATTTAACAAGGTTTCCTGCAACAGTTTTAGAGGTCCTCGAACTGAATGTCCAAACACTAACTCGAACGGACTGAATCCAAGAGATTCCTGCACAGTTTCTCTAGTCGCGAAAAGAGCGAATGGAATACCGCGATCCCAGTCTTCAGTGTTCTCAAAACAGTATGTGCGGAGCATGGTTTTCAGAGTCTGATGATATCTTTCTAGGGCACCTTGGCTTTGCGGATGGTACGCAGTTGAAGTTGCATGTTGGATGCCTAGTTTCTTTAAGACCTGGTTAAACAGCTTTGATGTAAAGTTAGATCCTCGGTCTGACTGTATAGTCTTTGGAAGACCGTATCTTGAACAAAATGCAATCAGTGCGTCAGATATCTTATCTGCGTTAATGGTGCGTAGCGGAATAGCTTCAGGATATCTCGTGGCAGTGCACATTATAGTGAATAAGTACTGGTGTCCTGTCTTTGTTTTAGGCAAAGGACCTACACAGTCTATTAGCAAGTGGCTAAATGGTTCTGCAAAGGCGGGTATTGGCTTTAGAGGTGCTACCGGTATAGTCTGGTTAGGTTTACCAACTATCTGGCATGTATTGCATGACTTGCAGTATTTTGTGACGTCACGATGTAGTCCAGGCCAATAGAAGTACGGAAGAATTCGACGGTAAGTCTTGTTCACTCCTAGATGACCAGCATATGGCGTGTCATGAGCCATGTGTAAGATGTCATTACGATATATGGCTGGTACCACAATCTGACTTCCTTCTCTGCAATTGTCATTATCACATTTCACATCTCTCCATTTTTGCATTAATATTCCCTCCTTCAGAAAAAATCCATTTCCGTTCATTTCTGCCTCCTGTTCAGTTATCACCTTTTTCTTCAGGTGTTTAATTCCTGAATCTCTATTCTGTTCTAATAGGAGTAATTGTCGAGGTGACAAATTACTTTCAGTAGTCTTGACTGAGGGACCACTCAAGATGTCAGCCAGGAAAGTTGCCTGTAGGTCAATTTCTGGTTCTATTTTTGACTTTGACATGGTTTCGACAGACTTTTGTTGTTGGGCCATACCTCTCGTGACGATGCATATAGGTTTGATAAAGCTCTCACTTTTATTGAGGTATTGTTTTTTCTTGGATATGGAATGCACCACATCTCCAGCAATATCATTTCCCAGTATTAAAGAAACGCCTTTAAACGGAAGTGATTTGTACACACCCACAACTACATTTCCAGTGAAGTACGCACTCTTCAGCTGTATTTGATGCAAAGGAACTTGTACATTTTTCCTTGATACACCTTGAATAGTAAGATCCTGTCCTGTATATGTCGATTGTGACGTAGGAACAGTATTCTCTAAAAGTAGTGAAACCTCAGCCCCTGTATCACGGAGTATTCTGATGTTCTTTTCACTAGTGACACCATTTATTATGGATGACACGGTACCTTCTTCAATGGATGGTAAACAATTGCTTGGTATCTCAGTATCGATGAGATCTGTATCCAAGTTATTTTTGTAAGAGGTATGTTTAGTACTCATGGTGGTTCTATCTGATATAGACTCCTTGGAGCTCAGATTAGAATTAGAATTATTGAAAACCATTGTCTCTATTTCAGGAACTATTTCTGGTTTCAAGTTTCCAAGATACGTGTGTTTTGTCAGGTTATCTGCATTAGCACTAGGTATCTCTGTTTGAGTTCTAATATCCTTCTTTACATTTTCATGAGTTCTTTGTTTTGGCATTGCTACATACGATAAGACAACATTCTTTTTATTCGGGTTCCCATTCAATATCCAGCACTTTTCCTTAGTATGTCCAATTCGTTTACAATGGCTACAGGTTGGCTTGGAATTTGTTGGACCTTCATTGCTCTGCTGATGTCTCTTTGATTGATAGGATTCATTTGGATTCATGGTTTTCTTTTCTACCTTCATATCTCGATTCTGGAATTTAGATTTATCAACTGTTGTAAATTTATTGCTGGAATGGATAATAACATATTCGTCTGCCATCACTGCTGCTGTTTCTACTTGTTCTACACCTTTGTCTGCTAAATGTATTCTTACATCACCTCTGATGTTATTGTTAAAGTCTTCCATTAGCATAAGATTAGCTAATTTATCAAAGTCTTTGTTTACACCTTTGGATCGAATCCATCTTTCAAAATATTTCTTTTTCTGTCTTAGAAAATCAACATGGGATTGTTCCTGTTCTTTCTTAGACTCACGAAACACTTTTCTATATTTTTCAGGTGTTAATGCATAACTTAGCAGTACTCTATTCTTGATCAGTTCATAATCATACAATTCCTCTTCAGTAAGACTTAATACAACATCAAGTGCCTTTCCTTTGTTCAGAGCTGAGCGTAGAAGTATAGCTTTCTTGCCCTCGGGAAATTGATAGTCTCTAGCGTTTCTCTCGAAAATCATGAAGAACTCTTCCACCGAATTATCTTCAAAAACTGGAATATGTTTCTTAAACTTATACAGTTCTGCATCTGCTTCAGAGCTTGCATTCGAATGATTTGACGTACGAGACCTTGCTATCTCAATTCTTTCTTGGCTTGCTATTTTCTCTCTTGCTATTTCTCTTTCCATCTCAATTCTCTTGTTTTCTCTTTCCATCTCTAATTCCATCTTTCTTAACTCAAGTTTAAATTTCAATTCTTCACTTAAGTCACCAGTTGTATGCTTTACTCTTTGTGTTATAGGAAAAAGTAATTCATCATCTGATTCATCATTAATGTTATCATTAGCAGTAGTTTCTTCAATAATTAGTGTACCTTGTTTTCTTAAACACTCAGTTACCTCTTGAAGTAATTTAGTTTTTGATGGCCTAGTTTCTGTGATAGAAATGCCCAATGATTTAGCCAATTCTTTTAATTGTATCATTGACATTTTATTAAGCTGTTCTGAGGTTAGATCAAATATCTCTGGATCCAATGTAAGATTATTTGTGGCTTCCATTTTATATTATTAAAAGTTACTGTAAATCTTGTTAATAATACAATAAAAGTGTCCAACTTACTTTCTGTCCTTTGAATAATTCACTACACCACACAGTTCAGATTTTTCACAACAAGGTCATAAAAATAATACTTTCTTAGAGTTACTTTGTTCGATAAGGTAATACACCAGATAATTTTCCAGGCTGAATAGTTAAGTTTTCCGATTCTCAATAGCAATGTTCAATTCAATCACAATCTTTAGTATATTGTATATTGTTCATATTTTCCAACACAATCCATCCAAGTTACGAGTATGTATTACGGCAGTTGTAAATAGTTTGTGTAAATAGTATAACGATTCTTGAAGTTGAAGTAAATCCTCTAAACGTTTGTTAGTAAATCACTGACGAGCAAAACCCATTTTATTATAAGGCAATTTATTCACCATAATAAATTATGGATGAGACCTTCTATTTAGATCACACAAGTATAATTATGATTTATAATGTTATTACGGCTAGAGCCCCCATTCAATTTATGAAAATAATAGTTATAGTATTGTTATTATTAGTGTGAGTATCCTTGTATTAGTGAAGATCTTATTATATTATTCTGAAGTTTATTTGTAGTTGTCTAGAGTATTCCTGGTTCTTATAATCCCCTGGCAATTCACATAGCGTAGTTTTAGAGTTTTCAGTTGATTTACTTCATGTATAATTATTTATGTGGCTCATATTATACAGCAAGAACCTCGATGTTGAGTGGTAGTGTAGATTATTAAAATAGTTGTATAAATATTACACATACACACATGTATATAACTTTGAAATATTGACGTTAACCAAGTTGTGTAGAAAGCAACGATAAATTTGGTTTAATTTACAACATCAATCCAGTAGGAATCCAAATAATATTATATACACAATCAAGAAATACACATTTCAATTAGTAATGAATATCCTCAATGAACATATAGCATTGTAGTTAATAGTAGAATAATAAATTTTCCATAATACAACTCAAATAGAAACGATACTCAGAGACTCAGAATCTTAGATGTTATCTGATCGAATGTACGCCAAGAACTGACTAAAAGTGTCGAATCGCGTAGAAATATATTACGGGTCAATCGTTGGAAAAACCAGACAGCCTAGTGACACGAATATTTTAATCAAGCCTGCATGTTGACTGCGTGATCAGAATGTTTTTTTATTAAGAACAAGCAATAATGCTCTAACAAAATAAGGAGAGACCGGACGGCCTTGACACGCTGTAGGTACGTGCACAGTTCATGTTTTTATCGAGGTTAATAAAAAACAATAATGCTCAAATTAGGTTAGGAAAAACCCGGGGGAAACTTTGAGCTGAGAAATATTTATATCGTTTAAACGCAATTCGCTTAAATGATTCAGTTGGTTTATTAACATTACAATGTAGGGAATTTACGTTTCGTAACAATATTCACAGACACACAACACCCTAAGGTGTCCTTATATTCACAGACACACAACACCCTAAGGTGTCCTTATATTCACAGACACACAACACCCTAAGGTGTCCTTTATATTCACAGACACACAACACCCTAAGGTGTCCTTTATATTCACAGACACACAACACCCTAAGGTGTCCTTTATATTCACAGACACACAACACCCTAAGGTGTCCTTATATTCACAGACACACAACACCCTAAGGTGTCCTTATATTCACAGACACACAACACCCTAAGGTGTCCTTTATATTCACAGACACACAACACCCTAAGGTGTCCTTTATATTCACAGACACACAACACCCTAAGGAGTCCTTTATATTCACAGACACACAACACCCTAAGGTGTCCTTTATATTCACAGACACACAACACCCTAAGGTGTCTTTATTACTCACACACACACTACACCCTAAGACCCTAAGGTGTCTTTATTATACAAAAGACCATTACATGTATCTATTACTCCCATACAACACACAAATGTGTCTTTATTACTCTCACACACAACACCATAATGTGTCTTTATTACTCACATGCACAAACATCATAATGTGTATCTGTTACTCACACACAACACCATAATGTGTCTTTATTACTCACATGCACAAACATCATAATGTATATCTATTATTCCAAAACAACACCCGAATGTGTCTTTATTACTCACATGCACAAACATCATAATGTGTATTTATTACTCACACACAACATTATAATGTGTCTTTATTACTCACATGCACAAACACCATAATGTGTATCTATTACTCACACACAACACCAAAATGTGTCTTTATTACTCACATGCACAAACACCATAATGTATATCTATTACTCACACACAACACCCAAATGTGTCTTTATTACCCACATGCACAAACACCATAATGTGTATCTATTACTCACACACAACACCCAAATGTGTCTTTATTACTCACATGCACAAACACCATAATGTGTATCTATTACTCACACACAAACCTCATAATGTGTCTTTATTACTCACACTACACTAATAACCGTTTTCCCCGTTGTTTCATTTAGCCCTGCTATATCTATCACTTGTTTTGAGCTAGCTAAGCTGGTACATGCTGATAAAGCGGAACAATATCTTTAGATCCATAGTCTCTGTGAGACAATCACGTTATGTTTGTGGTTCCACAGTACACGGTTTAGCTGCCCGAGGGTGGGTCCAGAAGGCCAGTACAGCAATCTTTAGCACTATATTATGCTGATGTTGAGCTGACCACTACCCCAGCTGACCACTAAGCCGTTTATACAATTTTTCTTGAAAGCTTTTTTTTTCTCACCGCACACAAAAAAATGACCTCCTTTAGACGGAGAGTGTGTGTATGTGTGTGTGTGTGAGAGAGTGTGTGTATGTGTGTGTGTGTGTGTGTGTGTATGTGTGTGTATGTGTGTGTGTGTGTGTCTGTGTTTGAATGAGTTTAGGGTTTGAATAAGAAGCCATTCTCTTCTCATACTTCCTCCTGCGCGTTATTCCAAGTCTGCTGAGTAGACGGGGAGGTTGGAAAGGGGGGGTTTGAGGGGGAGGAAGATATCTGGGTTGCCATGGCGATGTGAGAGCTGCCTGACTAGTCGCTATGTGGATGAGCTTTCGGGAGAGGGGGGAGGGTTGAGGCTTCTGTGAGGGGAGGGGTGGAGGTGAATGGCACCCATGGAACTTTTTTTTCTCCCTTCCATCTTCTTTTGCCTCGCTTCTTTTATCCCTCCCTCCCCCTTATTTCCCTCTTTTCCCTTCCCACCCCATAGTGACTATTATTCACCTGGTAAAAAAACCCTCACTATTTCCAGAGCTCAAAACTTTGAATCTGTTCTGTGAGTACCGTGTTTCGCGTGGGGCTTCTGATAAAACCCTCACACTTTGCTCGGCAATATTCAACATTTTTATTTTTCTTTCCTTTTTCGAGTCGACTGTATAGTAGGAGTAGAGTTAAACCCACGATCTAACGGGCCTCGATTTTACTTCAATTTATACCCACAATCCATATAATCCATATATTTGTATACATACAGACAGACTGATAGATTGAATAGATAGATGGATGTATAGATAGATTATATAGATAGATATATGGATTATATAAATTGATCGATAGTTTTAAATGTATAGATATAGATAGATATAGATAGATGTAGATCGGTATATAAAGATAAATAGATGAATTAGGCATATATATATATATATAGAGAGAGAGAGAGATAGATTATATAGATAAATAGATAGATAATAAAGAAAATAGATATATATATTATATAGATGATAGATTATATAGTGTAGATAGATAAATAGATAGGTGGGCCAATGAAGGATACAGCCCGTAATAATAAAACAACTTTGTTTAGTTTTGTAAAAGGGGTAGTAGTAATCTTTGGTAGAAATCAAACGCTACATTATAAAATCTGTAAAGTAAGTTTTATTGAAATAGCTGCATTAGTTTATGAACACAAATTTAGATCAATGCAGCTATGATGATGGCAATTTGCAGCTCTTGTCAATCGGCAAAAACTGTGCACCATGTCATGGAAGAACAAAAATAGAATAAATGTTTTCTGTTCCCATCACCTTCTCTCTTTTTTTTTCTTTTTGGTGTTGTTGTTTTTGTATTTGTTACTCACTCAAAGACACACAATACTCTAATGTGTCTTTATTACCCACAGACACACACAACACCCTCTTGCGTCTTTATTCCTTTCCCCAAAATTTTTATTTCGGTGTGACCCTGTTAACTAGACGAACACCTCTACCTGATAAAAATTAGTGTTGGTGACTTTTTAAGCGTGTCTTTGCAAATACAAATGTAACATAGTGTGACTTCATAATGTAATATTTTTTTTTTACATCTAGTGCTTCAGGTTTTAAGTTGTCGTTTCTTTTCTGCTAAAATGTTCCCATTTCGCCATATATTTACAATACAATCAATTTTTTAAAAACAAACACACCTTCAATCATTGTCCTATTAAATAAAGAAAATCCTAAACGAATTACCCTTTGAATTGTTTCATTACACAATATACAAGTTAAAATAAATAGTTTTCTATATATATATATATATAAAGTAGGACGTTTGTGTCCATTCCGATTCCTATTGGTTCATTGGAAGACACGTGACCTTGTTGCCTTATTATTAGTTTACTTTTTTTCGATCTCGCTTTCTCCATCTGTCCTCCCTAGCTGAGTGGTTAACGTATCCGACTGCCAGTCGGGCGACCTGGGTTTGATTCCCCACCGATCACTTTTTTTTTTTCTTTTTCTAATTTTTTAACATTTTCATTAATGTAACTTTTTTTTTTAAAGATTGAAAAGAATTTCAGGACTTACAGCTTTTCTAAAATGTTTTCAGTAAGTAAAGTCGAATAAATATATTTCAGACGCATTTTGGGAGACGGGTGTTCGATTCTCAGCCAGGGGTAGTCCTAACTTTTTGTTTAAAAAAAAATAGACAATATTTATATTAAATTACTTTCTTAAATGTTTTCTAATAAATAAATAATTATTTTTTTTTTTAAATTATTATAGCCTTCTGTTCATTGTAGCTTATAACATTTTTATCTGTACTATAGGCTTATCTAATTTTTCCCCCAGTCAACGCCGGGCAATTTAGTGTTGTTTTTTTTCTCTTTATAAAGAAGCCATTCATTTTCCTTTACATGTTTACAGTAAGACAAGTTTGGTTACATTTCAAATTTATTTTTTTCATTCAGAGATTTGACTGTCTTAGTAGTTGGGGGGAGGGGGGCGTGGGCAGCAACAAAATATATATAAAAGATTTGGATAGGACGTTCACCAATGTCTCTGCAGATAGAATTCACCTTCCTTTAGGGGGACAGACGCTAACCTTGTCATGATCTTAGTGGCATCTTCTTTCAATCATTCATGAGGTTTTGACGTCATCTCCGAAATAAATGACGTTTTTTCAACGCAGTCAGACTGTGCTGAAGGGCAGAAACGGCAACATGCAACAATAAACAATATCACAGACAATATGTCTGTACATATTGGGTAGCATGAATTGAAAACTAGGTTTTGAAAAAAAATAAAATAGGAACAGTGTTTTGGAGAACGGGCAAAGCTGTTGGGGACAACATTTTGGGGGGAAAAAAAAGGGGGCAAAGTGTTGTAGGGGACAATGTAATTTGTGGAAACGGGCGAAATGCTTTTTGGGACAATTTGAGGATAATAAGAGAGAGAAGGGGGGGGGGGCTGGAGAAATAGCTGGTTGATACGAGCGGCTGACCAGCATTGTCTTGACTGTATGAACTATTTGGGAAAGTAAACAGCAGAACGTTATTTACAACCTGTAACAAAAATGCAAGAGCTTATAACTTATAACAACCGATGAACAAACAGACGTAAAGATCTTACGCCTGTTCATTTGTAGAGGGAAATTTATATTGTGGAATTCGTATTGCATTGATCGGTGCTGAATGATATAGATCAGGGTTCGGCATCCTACTGCACGCGTGCCAGACTTGTTTTCCAATGGCACGCAGATTACCCCCACCATCCTCCAAAAAAGGGATATTCAAGGAATTGGGTGCAAAAGCAGTATGACTTTTAGGATGTCGGCACACTGAATGAATTAGAAATCCCACTTTGCCTACAAGTAGTATGAAAAAGTTACCGACCCCTGATATAGATTATTATAAAATAGTGCATATTATATGATGTATATTATTGTTGAAGATATATTAAGGTAATATAATCTAAACTAAAATATAATACCAACACACTTTCTTGGAGATATTACAATATATAATGTAATAATTAGCACAATATTAAAGATATATTATAACATAATGTTTAACATAACATACTATAGAAATGCGAGTCCAAAGATTTCCAATAATTATTGGTCGCCGACCAATTTACACTTGTCCATGAATTCTTTGTTGATTCGCTTTTCTCAGGGTTTTCTTGGTGAAGGTTATAAATACATGTACGTGTATTTAGGAAAGGTTATTCGAACTCTATTAAAACATCAGCTGTTTGTTCCTTCATTTAAAACTGTAGTTGTCGTTCTTTTGTAAAAGGCCCACTGAATATTGGCATGTTGTTTTATGTTCATCTAATGATGATGTGGCTGAAGTAATCACCCTGGATTGACCTTTACCCGTGAGCGCTAAAAATATCCCGCCCGCCAGCCGCCTCACCTTGAAGACCCCGCTGCTGAGATTGTCAAATGAAATGCCACGGAGATGAATGAAGAAAGTTAATTTGTGTACAAAATGGCGGGCGGAAGTGGAGGCCGGTACTTCCTGTTGAGAAGCACTAACCAATGGTTTGCTCCTGTCTTCTGTGAACACATTTTGACACATCTTAGAGCAATGACCTGAAGCCTTGAACTCAGCCTGTCTTTTTTTTCTGTTTTAATGAATGTCATATCAACTAACCTGAACAGTATTAATTGTATTCAGAAAGATATAATAGTATAATTTACGAAGGGATTGTTTAAATCTTAGTTGACCATTCAAAAAAAGGAAGATTCTATTAATAAAGGCCCAGTCAGGCTTTTATATCTATAATAATCTTGTCGTCTCCTTAGTACATTTTTTAAAATCCATCTTTAATAACAATGGAGGCTAATTTGTTCACCATTATTAATCTAGCTCATAGGTTCTCAACCTTTTTTCTGCTCACCGCCCCCTTTTACGTTTGTTTTCCGCTCACCGCCCCCTTCAACTTTCTTTTAGCGCCCACTCCCCCCCCCCTTTCCGCCCGTCTGGACTATAGTTTCCGACTAAAATTTTTGTGTGATTAATTATCTTTAAAAAAAAAAATGAAAAGGAAACGTACGAATTAATATATCAAAATATTGCCTTAACAAAAGGTTTAAATTAATCAATGCGAATCGTTTGCCTGGTGTGTTGCTAGCAATTTGTCCATTTTTGTTTCAATTTTTGGTTGCAAAAGCCTTAGTTCTAATAATCAGTAATATTTGTTATATTACAAAACAGAACTTGTTAGGCATCACTATTGAATCAAATGTGGAAATTTTTTTTTTGTTAAAGGGAGATAATTATCGCGTTTTATTTGAGCTAATATTTTTTTTTTCTTTTATACAAAATAAATGGTTTACAATTTATAACTTTGAAATGATCAAACTGTAAAAAGTATTTGAAAATTATATAAATATTATATGACTAAAGAATTTATATGTATATTTTCATACATTAAAATAAGTACCCAGTTTGTATGATTACTACTTATCTATACCGCTTAACAATATTCTCGTCCTTTTATATTAGATCTAAAACACATTAAGGACATCTCGGTTAATTTTAATCAAAATATCATTAATATTAGCAGATGTTAGGGCGACAAGTGCTCCTCAGTCAGCAGGGTTGACAGTCCAACCACAAGACCAGCCGGCCTCACACTATATTTACCAAATACAGGCCCCTACTTCATCGAAAAGTCACTGCGATTCCTAATTCTTATTAATATAAATTATGTAGGCATACTGTTGGGGGAAATTATATATTTAGCGGCACTTGCGTTTACATCTCATTTCATCCTCAAAAACTAATCGATTCAAATAGCTGAGGTGTTAAAATATATCAAGTACGTTTGTACCGCCCACTTGCCCTTCACCGCCCCCCCCCCCAATCGCCCCCGGGAATGTCAGCGGCCCCCTAAAGCTTCTCACCGCCCCCCCGGGGGGGGGGGGATATCGCCCCCGTTGAGAACGATTGAATCTAGCTCTTCTGGAATTTATTTTAAAACCATTTCTTAACCTGTATTCATTTTAGCCCAATCACCTTTCTTTAAGTTCTGGAAGTTAAGCTTTGTATTGTGTAACTGTACTTAAAATATTTTGGGGGGCAAATTCTTCTTTACTTGGCTTTTTTTTTTAGTTAGCCTATTGACTATTGAGCTGTAATGTTAATAACATTTCGCACAGCACTTATGTCAGCTATACAGTGACAATCGCCACCCTTCCCAATATACAGTGTTAACCAGTATATCATGTTCAGTCAGTTCGGACTCGATATATCAGACATAAAAGCAAGAGGTTTAGTGCCAGACTCAGTAATATGGTTACTTGAATGAAGAAATCCCAACCTGCACAATAATTGTGTTGTTTAGTTTATTTTGCGTGTGTGCTCTGTACAACACATTGTGCACGGTCACCGTACTCTGGAAACAAAGTCGCTACCCCAATAACAAAAAACCGTATGCCAGCATGAGGCTTCCGTTATGCATGCCACCTCTAGGGAACAGGGTCATGCGCTGATTGGGGGTGTGCGCGCATGTGCGTGTGTGTGTGCATGTTTCGACGTTAATGGCATTGCGATGTGAGCTGCGCCTGCCATATGCTCCTGGGAATTCCCGCTAGGAATGAGGGCATGCTACTGTTACTCTTCGCCGACATCATTTGGTCCGTGTCTCTTTCACACAGATGATATATTTTTTTTTATTACAAAAAAAAAAAAAAAAACTCGTCTATTTTGAATGGTGTCATAGATTGAAATGTTCGTGTACGGAGCGGTGCTGTTTGAGTTCAAATCCCACGATGGTTATTTGGCTAAGCCTTTTCTCAGTCGAGACGCACACCATTCCATTTGGCAATGACTAATTATGACCTGAATATTTGAAAATACTTTATAACGGCTGGTTATTTCATTGATGAAACAAATATATGTATATGACATATATAAAATGTATATGTATAAAAGGTTTTCGTTTCCTGTTTCGCCTTAGGGACGCAGAGAGCCTTATGGTTTACCAAATATCGGGAAGTCGTATTCTTATCATTTCAATATCGAAAATACCGTTGTAGTTTGTTTTTTTTTTTTGTTTTTTTGTAAATGGGACCGGTATCGCAATCCTTATTGTGCAATTTTTATTGCAAACTGTGTTAGCTTTATACTGCCCCCAAGTAATCCTGCAGTCCAGACTAGTGTGTGACCGCAGGTCACAGCGATAATGTACGTGTGTGTGTGTGTGTGTGTGTGTTTTCTTTTACCATCATCGTCCAACAACTAGTTTCGACGCACCTGAGGTAGTCACCCTTGTTACTGGTGTCAACAGCCAGACAACGGAAATGAACTCTGGAAGCACGCGACTTACAAAAAGCAAAGTCAAATCAACCCCCTTCCTTTCGCCCCCTTCTCCTCCTTTTTATTTTCCCCTCACATTATACCTGACGCTGATGAGAGTTAAGCCCATCGGAACAAATGGACTTTTAAACATTTTCTTTTTATAGTACAAGTTTTGTAGGTACTTTTTGTTTTGTTTCCTTTAATCATTTCAATTGTACTTTAAGACCAGAGTCTAATCTAAGCTTGTCGTTGGGGTGTGGACATATAACCGGGGAACTGTTGTTGTTTTTGACAGATAAATCCGATAGGAAGGTTTTTTCTTGAACTTTTCGGTGTCAACGTGCGACACTAGTCTACGCTCAGGTATCTGTCTACATCTGGCTTCAACCTGCTGATGTCCAGTCTCGCTCTCTCTCTTTCTCTCTCTCTCTCTCTCTACCCATCCCCAGCCACTACCACCTTCATTTTTTATATATATTTACTCCAGTGTTTCAGTTTATTATTGGTGTGTGTAACACACAGACACACACATACGCGTTTTGTTGATGAGTTCTGAGATTATATACAGATTAGTGAAGTAGAGAATTCTGAGGGTTCGGCTAGCGGTTTGCAGTTTTAGTTATATATTAGGGACAATTATCAAAACACGGGATATGATATGTGATGGCTATTGATAAATAGATGCATCGCTTTGTTTACTAACACAGCGCGTACAAATATACGTTACATAAAAATAAAGTATCCCGATCATAGGTCCGGTCAGGCAGCTTTCTGTGGCCACGGCATACTAAGGGATGTGTGACCAGCCTTTACTTTACCCCAACTAATGTCAACTATCCATCCACCAGAGCTGGGTAGACTCAGGGACACCTTCGAGTCCCGGGAAAAAAATCCTAGCCTTCACCGGGATTCGAACCCCGGGCCTTCTGTACGCCATCCAAACGCGCCGCCGAAAACAGCCACTGTGCCCCCATTATACATTTCATAATTTCTTCAACTTATTGTTCCCTTCACATTGTTCCCTTCACATTGTTCCCTTCACATTGTTCCCTTCACATTGTTCCCTTCACGTATATACATTGTTTCCTTTACTTGTCTAGAAAGAGAACAATGAAGGATCCATGTAATTTTTTTCTTCTTGTCACTATCTATATACATATATACATTTGGATGTATGTGTCGGTTTCGATGCCTATCGGGCAATTCAGCCATATCCATCCATCATTATGGCGCTACAGCCCATGTACGGCTTTGGCCTGCTCCACCACCTCCTTCCATTCGGGCCTATCTCGGGCATTCTTTCGCCAAGCCCGCACACCAAGAATTTGTAGATCTCACTCTATAGCTTCGAGCCATCTTTTTCTTGGTCTGCCCCTAAGCCTCTTTCCTCTTGGTCTCTGGTGATGTGCTGTTCTGGCTGGGCAATTTAGCTAGCAAGTTTTAATATTGTTATTTTCTTACTTTTATTTCAAACGTTTTCTCTTTGAGGTAATAATTCAAATGTTACGAAAACATCTGGTTAAAACTCTATCGAGCATGGGACCAAAACCAAAATCACTGTTAAAATTTTCGGGCCAGGATGGATAAACTTGTATTTGTTATAAATAATTGTGTGCCGGGCCAGATGGGGTTCACAAGTTAAGCAATGGGGAAATCCCGATGGATCTGTGTGATACTTTGTATTGTAGTATGACTTTTGCTGCAAGGGGTTCGCCCTTTAGTAAGCAAGACGTAACTTGTCGCTTACGCTTTTGTTGTCATCTCTTAATTTTAGTTCGCCCAACATGGACAGTGCTAGAATCAGCCACATAATGGATATTGCAATAACAGTACCATTTCCCTCTCTCTCTCTCTCTCTCTCTCTCTCTCTCTCTCTCTCTCTCTCTCTCTCTCTCTCTCTCTCTCTCTCTCTCTCTCTCTCTCTCTCTCTCTCTCTCGCTCTAACACAACACACAGAGACACACGGGAGACATGGAATGAAGGGTGAATTGCCTGTATTCCCAAACTACAAATTATTTGTTTTGCTAACTGCGCGATCCCACATAAAAGTGGGCTGACTTCCTGTTATATGTATTTGGATCAGTATCGCTGATCTATACATTATTTTAAATGGATGGGCAGTTCTTTGACTCTCTGGAAAGCCACACATACCAACTCCACCTTCATGTAGGCCCAAACCTTCTATTGCCTATAAAAAGTTTGAAACTCTAATACACGAATTGAATAACATATAAATTATTTTATTTTTAAATAGATTCTGTAATTAGTGTACTTGTTTACTCCAGTATACTAAGACAAATATTGCTGTGGATGAATGAAGTTTTCTATGTGTTGAAAAATGACGAATCTTATTTTGCTGGTTTATTTAATCACAGGAAGTCTTCAGTGGAAAAATATCAAATTATTTAGGTCAGTGTTATACACCTTAAAACATGATATACCTCAAGATAAGCATTGCCAATGCATGTATATAGATAGATCAGTGGTCAGTACCCATGTGGCGAATACATTTCTATTTCAAAAATGTATTGTTCTTCGACATTTTAGTTGGGCTGCTTGAAAAAAATCATGTTTTTGGGGGGTCGGGTTTCGGCTATTATTTTTTGTTTGTATCTATTTATTGGTATTGTTTTCCAAGTAAAATAGTATTAATAGCGAGACGAAGGCTAAGGTAAAAGACAACAAACTCAGACAACGTCAGTTCAGTATGTAGTTATTCGATACTTTCGGGAAAACCCTGAAGAGAATTTAGATCTATACAAACCTATAAGGGGAGGAGAAACAAACTGAGACAAACAAAAACAACTGCATCAGTTACCTCCCTCTTCTCGCCCTTCAACTTGTGTTCTTTCTTTGCACCCTGCGGTCGTTGACTTGGCACGTTTCTCAAATTGTAATGCCAAAAGTGTAATACCATAATATTCCAGAGTCCAGAAAATGACATCATGGGCGTAAAAAAAGATGGTAGTTACGTTAGAGAAGCAACTTTTTTTTCGTTCTAAACAAATATGGTTTCCAGGATTCAGACAACAAGTCCGATAGTTGTAATGAACTGCGCCGTGGCTGTCAGTTGCTATATCCCACCATACAGTTTGTCATTGAAGGTAGCCCCCAGGGGCCAAATGGCTGACCGGGTAGAATGGTACAGGTGGGGGGGGGGGGGGGCAGGTCTGAAGGACATGTTCGCATTTTCGGGAGCTGTTCCTTAGGGGGGTACATTTCGCTTGCTCCGATTCGTAGTTTGCGGAACACGTGTTGCTTCAGCTTGATTATGACCTGTCCTTAGCCTGAAGATGATTTGTTGAAATTAGCGGGAGAGTTTGAAGTAAGCAGAGAAGCAACGATGCGGTGTAGCTTTGTAATAAGATGTCTGTTCCTCCACTTGGCTGCGATTCATGGACAATCGGCTCAGTCCCATGAGTGTTTACCCCACAGTCCTAACGAGGTATCTGGCGATGAATGCCGTCTGTAACGCAAAATTGTGGTTTCGTATAGATTTGGAACATAATTTCCAATTTCACTTTGGAACGACATACTGAGGAATTGTGTGGCCAGCACAATGCCCAGCCGCCTTTATTTTTTACCACAACTAAAGTCAGGTAACCAATCAGAACTGGGTGGACTCAGGGACCGACCTCCAGACCCGAAAAACATATCCTAGCCTTCACCCAGGATTCGAACCCAGGACCTTTGGTGCGCCAACCGAACGCGCTTCCAGCTCGTCCACGGTGTCTCCCTGACAACAATTATATTTATTTTTAAGTTATAAGCTATTTAAAAAAAAAACAACTTAGTAACACAGTTGTTGATTAATTATAATTATTGGACGGCTGTAGCGATATGTCTAGTAACTGGTCGCCGGTCTACTGAATCATTTACCCAGTGCGGCACACCACTTCCTGTCGTTCATCATAGTTGACTTTCAGAATAAATTGTAACAGAGCTTGTATAGACTAAATGATAGTTGTAAATGCGTGAAGACCTTGCCTCCCCAAAGCATCCTATGTGTGTAAATATGGAACAATATGGAAAAATAAAGGGGGGGGGGGGGGGGAGGAATGCCGTAATGCAAATGATGACTTATACGTCTCAGCTTTGTCTTTCGTGAATTCTAAGGACAGAACAGGCATGAAGTTTGGAATTCCAAATAAGGAATGCTGGGTAGGATAAAGGGAGAGGTGGGTAGGATAAAGAGTTTGGCGGGGTAGGGCCATGGTAGGGCGTCGAGAGACACTCGAGTTGATTGATTCGTCTTGTTTCCAATTGTGAAACTCTTGACTAACACAGACTAATGTTAGTCCTTTTTTCTTTCATTTTTTTTTTTGTTAGGGGGTTGGGGGCAGTAGGGCGTGTGTCTAGTACTGACCGTTTAATGTCAGCACTCAGTACTCAAGGTCTGAGATAAGGCCACCAATAATACCACGGTAATCTTTTCTTTGGTACCGTTAAAACCTTCGCTTTACTCCCGCTGCCAGATAACTTGAGCCAGACAGACAGGTGCGGTCTGTTGTGGTAGGGGGGCGTGGGGCGTTTGGGAGGAACGCATTGAGGCGGGTGGGTGTAAGGACGTAAGGTGGGGTTGAATGTTCTAGAAACCTAGCAACATGTCGTCTGTTTGTTCTGGCTGTTTGTTTTTAGTCATTTGGGATGTTGCCCGGATCGCTCTTAATAATGTACCATTTAATCTTTTGCGCGATATTAGACTCGTCGTTTTGTTTGCTCATTTTAAATGTGATTCATCAAGGTTGTTGTTGTTGTTTTTTAGGACGTCTTAAGAGAACGGCGACTTGACTTTTTGTTGTGTCGGTTGTTGTTTTCAACTCAAGTATTTGTATTGACGCTAAATTTCGCCATTGCGGGAATTCCC
Source organism: Anisus vortex (assembly GCA_949126835.1). NCBI lineage: Eukaryota > Metazoa > Mollusca > Gastropoda > Planorbidae > Anisus > Anisus vortex. The sequence continues at coordinate 46,369,740 of OX421493.1, forward strand.
CTTCCACATCTCCCTTCCACTCCCGTAGGTCTATAATTTGACGAAATCTCCATTTGGTTGCCTGGGAATGGCAGAGAGTAGGAGCCGATGATTAATACTCCCCTACTCCCTCAAACTCTTGCTCCCTCTTGCGGCCTCTGGGTGCCGGAATAGATAGCATTGCATTATGCGGCGCAATCTCACTTTTTGATGGTAATTTATGATTTGGTTTGAAAAAAAACACCTTCTTTTCCGGAAATGCTTGTGATTATTCACTATAATCAATAAGATGGACCGCTTGCTCAAGTTTTAGACCTAATATGTTGTTTTTTTCCTGCGCATCCAATAACGCTGTATTAAATTACTTCTACGCTCCTACTACGTTTGCCTAAATGTTTCCACTGTATACAACTTTTGATTTTAATTTTAAAATTTCAATTGAGAAAAACGTAGCGATTAAATAACACGGAAGTATACAGTGCGAAAGGGAATCAGGAATTCCGAAAAGAACTCATTCGAGTCATCAAATAGCAGGAATATAAAAGCAAGCGGTCCATCTTAATATAGTTTTTGCTATAAGCTAAGCGTAACCCATATGACCGTGATAAGTTGTACTAACGTAATCAAAGAAAGAGAGTAATAAAGCACTTAGATGTTTAGAATCTGTTAGTGATTATTCATATATAAAAAAAAAAAAATTAATGTACCCGTCCGTCCAGAAGCAGCGTTCACCAGTTTCTGTGGCCACGGCATACTTGGGGATTTTAAGGCAGTACAATGCCCAGCCGGCCTTTAGTTGTTTTTTTTTACCCAAACTAAAGTCAGGTACCCACCAGAGCTGGGTAGACTCAATGACACCCTCCAGTCCCGGTAAAAAATCTTAGCTTTCACCACGATTCGAACCCGGAACCTTCGGAACGCCAATCGAACGCGCTGCCAGCTCATCCACGGTGCCTCAAGTATTCATGTATGCATATGCAGGAATTGTGCCCTATACTAGAACCTACTATTAGAATGTAAGACATTCGGCTGGGCCTGCCAACTTGATTCAATACAATTTCATTGTTAACAAATATTTAAAACATCCACAATATCAACCTGTGTAAGGAAGTAACGACCAAGGGCTCGCAATTAAGTAAATTTATCTGACTAAGGACTGGATACTACAGGCATGACACTAAGGACATGATACTACAGGCATGACACTAAGGACATGATACTACAGGCATTATACTAAGGACATGATACTACAGGCATTATACTAAGGACATGATACTACAGGCATGACACTAAGGACATGATACTACAGGCATGACACTAAGGACATGATACTACTGGCATGACACTAAGGACATGATACTACAGGCATGACACTAGGACATGATACTACAGGCATGACACTAAGGACATGATACTACAGGCATGACACTAAGGACATGATACTACAGGCATGACACTAAGGACATGATACTACAGGCATGACACTAAGGACATGATACTACAGGCATGACACTAAGGACATGATACTACAGGCATGACACTTAGGACATGATACTACAGGCATGACACTAAGGACATGATACTACAGGCATGACACTTAGGACATGATACTACAGGCATGACACTAAGGACATGATACTACAGGCATGACACTAAGGACATGATACTACAGGCATGACACTAAGGACATGATACTACAGGCATGACACTAAGGACATGATACTACAGGCATGACACTAAGGACATGATACTACAGGCATGACACTAAGGACATGATACTACAGGCATGATACTGCAGGCATGACACTAAGGACATGATAGTGCAGGCATGACACTAAGGACATGATACTACAGGCATGACACTAAGGACATGATACTACAGGCATGATACTGCAGGCATGACACTAAGGACATGATACTGCATGGAATGACACTTAGGACATGAGACTGCAGGCATGACACTAAGGACATGATACTACAGGCATTATACTAAGGACATGAAACTACAGGCATTATACTAAGGACATGATACTACAGGCATGACACTAAGGACATGATATTACAGGCATGATACTAAGGATACGATACTACAGGCATGACACTAAGGACATGATACTACAGGCATGACACTAAGGACATGATACTATAGGCATTATACTAAGGACATGATACTACAGGCATGACACTAAGGACATGATACTATAGGCATTATACTAAGGACATGATACTACAGGCATGACACTAAGGACATGATACTACAGGCATGATACTGCAGGCATGACGCTTAGGACATGATACTGCAGGAATGACACTAAGGACATGATACTGCAGGCATGACACTAAGGACATGATACTACAGGCATGATACTAAGGACATGATACTACAGGCATGATACTGCAGGCATGACACTAAGGACATGATACTACAGGCATTATACTAAGGACATGATACTACAGATGATACTAAGGACATGATACTACAGATGATACTAAGGACATGATACTGCAGGCATGATATTTAAACAATTTCTCACATTCCCTTTTATAATATAAATTAAAACATATATCCAACCAATTTTCCAACCTTTTATGTAGGCGTTTGCGCTTAGAATTAAAATGTTGTTTTGTAAGTTAAAAATCCTCAGTGACCTCTTGACCTAATTTGTTTGCATGATTTTTCTGGCCCAGAGAGAAGAAGAAAATATTTTTTAAAAAGTTGTGCAATTAGCCAGATTTTGAGGAGATGCTGACAGTGTTTCTGTGTTCATTTTCTTACCCTTCTAATTTCGTCCTTCCTTTGTAGCCTTTGTCTGGGTTTTTTTTTTTTTTTTTTACTCTTCCACATCTTCCCTCTTTGCTCTCTGGTCAGCTTGATTGGACACGATGAGCGTAATAAACTCCTCCCGCTTCCCTTTCCTGCTCTTCGCCTTCCTCCTCCTCCTCCTCATCCTACTAGCTGTCTCCCCCTCCCTCCTCACACACTCACTGTTCTCGTTCCCTCCCCCCCCCCCCCCCCCCCCACACTTTTAATATATTTTTTTAGAGACTACATCCGTTCTACAAGTTCAAACAGTAACAATAAAATGTCGATGAAAAAAAGGGGGTTTTGATGATGAGATGGTAGACGATGGTAGGTCGTGGAAGATGGATGGATACCGATACCTCCCAGCTGAGTGTATGTGCATTATGGACAAGGAAAAAAATAAACTGTGGAAATTGTGGAAAGGCGAAATCCATATTAAGGCCTTGAAGTAGGAGGGAAAACATAATTCCAGAACAAGTGGGCAGCGAAAATCCTTTCACGCCCCCACGTCCCTCCCCCTCCCCTCTAAGGCGAATTTTAATGTAATTTTATGTCTCCCCTTTATATTCACGTAATTCAACCTTCAAATAATCCTAATGTTGAACAAATTATTGGGCTAATTCTGCTTTGCAATAGTGTGCATCTGTGATTTTGGCTGTAAGCTGTACGCGGATTAATGGCCAAAAAGAATTCTTTTAGAGCAGGCCCAAATAAAAATGTTTAAATAAATATCTTTTTAAAAAACGCGACCAGAATTTCTACTATATTTTCGACCCCCGCACAACAACACCAACAAAAAGATTAGCAAGCAGAAGCAGCTAGCAATTTGGTTTTTTGTTTGTATCTTCAGGAGCTGTTTATGTTTGACTTACCGTATATAAAAAACAAGGTTTGTCGCTGCAAGGGTTATGTGAAACTTTAATGAGTCTTGTCTTCTTACTTCTTTGACCGTGTAGAGAGGATTGTGTATCCCAGGCACCGGAGTCTGATAGATACATAGATAACATAGATACATATATAACATAGATGAATGGGTGGATATGTGGATTATGTATGGATGTAGGGAGCAAAAAAATGTAGATAGATAGGGGTAAATAGAGATATGGATAAACATATGCATGAATTGATGTATATCCAACAATTGTTGTCAGCTCAAACCACAATCCGAATTAAAGGGAACCGAAAATCTTCAATGCAGGCCATTGACTTCAAGTTTAGAACTCTGAGAAATATCTTTGAAAAATGTGGATTTTTCTGAGCCATAATATTATTCTGCCAGAGCCCTGCTCGACTTGAAATCTTGGAATTGTGAACATCGCAGGGCCTCAAAATAAAATCCTCGACATGTTCTTTGCAGTCTTGGAATCTGGACAGTTGAATAAACATGATTATGGCGTCGTTCTGGAATAAGTTCATCGTTAGATAGGAATTATTGGTCTCTATGTTGGAGGGCGTCTGGAAATGAGCAATAATTTGTGACTTCTGAATTAATGTTCTCGTACACTGTTGCGTCATGGCGTCGTAACGTTATTGAATTGAGGAAAGAGGTGGAGATGGAGATGGTTGTGGCTGGCGAGATTGGAATTTTGATTGATCTGCAAATAGAGATCTTCAGATACAAGAGGAAAGAAAGAAAAACAAAAAACAAGACGAGGAGAATAAGATAAGGGGCCGTAATGTATGATGTCGTCTGGCTTTGACTTTTTGTAGTGGTTTGTGTGTGTGTGTGTCTGTGTGTGATGGGCTGTGTTGTGAGACAACTGGAAAAGGCGGCGGCTTATTATCGGATAAAAATCCGCCTCGTCCACCTTTGTCCCTGTTTAATTTGCTCAATCCGTTGTTTTTTTTAAATCTCATAATTTACACTCGCTGCTGCTGGCGAAGAAGATTATTGTGTCCTACGATTATTGTGTCCTACGATTATTGTGTCCTACGATTATTGTGTCCTACGATTATTGTGTCCTACGATTATTGTGTCCTACGATTATTGTGTCCTACGATTATTGTGTCCTACGATTATTGTGTCCTACGATTATTGTGTCCTACGATTATTGTGTCCTACGATTATTGTGTCCTACGATTATTGTGTCCTACGATTATTGTGTCCTACGATTATCCCTTAGTTGAAACCTAGTAGTAGTTATTTTTGCAATTTGGTAGTTGTTTTTTTTTAAAATGATGTGAGGTTTGTTGCTTTTCGTTTGGCCCCCTCCTCCCCCCAACCTCAACGTTTTTATCTCCAATATCCACTGGGGATGAAAGATAGCTATGTAATATGAATGTAATGGGCCGTATTGCTGCTGAGAGTTAACACCCTTGCCCCTTTTACAAGTCAATCTTTTATGACTGACTTGTAAATTACAAGTCAGTCATAAAAGATTGACTTGAATAAGGGGCAAGGGTGTTAACTCTCATCAGCAATTACGGCCCATTAGCCCTTGCATGTGGAATAAAGTCAGTAATTTTTACTCAGCCCACCAATGACAGTTTTCTAAACATATGTACGCATGTGTATAGTCAGGGAATGGAACCCTGATCAATCCGTGTTTTACCACCAGAGGATTTTCTTCCTTTCTACACATTTCCATGTTTATGGCGCTCGTTTGCTGTTTCGCTGGCTTTTACTTTTCATTTCAGAAAGATGACTAACTTATTTTTTTTAACATCCAGCGATTTATATATCCACCCATCTATCCAGCGTCTATCCATCTATATATCCACCTTTCTATCCAGTTATCTATCTATCGATCGAAATATATCTTAACATGGATCTGTCTATATAATTATCTGATCTGTTTAAACGTGAATCAAAGATATCAAATGAATATTTGAGGAATTTTCCACACATTTTTGCTCTGGGCTTTCCATACATTTATGTCCTAATAAGTTATACATCCTGTACATTGCATTGTGGGACGAAACTTATCCACAATTTGCCAGGGGAAAAAATCGTTTGAGCCTCCGACCTAGTTGCCTACACCCCCCGTGTGTGTATGAGTCATTAAACACATCTATGGGCAAATCGTTGATTCCACCCCCCTCCACCCCCCCTCCACCCCGATCAACCCCAAATCACAACGGCCCTATCAATCAAACGCCCCTTTCCTTTCCCCTCCCCAACACTTCCCTCCTGTTCCATTTATCGAATGGCCTGATTCCAAACGTAAAAAAAAGGGATAATAACTATCACTCCCTGGAGTCTATTGGCGAGTATTTGTTTTCCTAAATGTACCTCAAGCCTCCCCCCACACCCCCACTCTCCGTTCTTGCTCATCCCCCATCTCTGAGGGGCTGTTATAGTTTTTGTTTCATATTATATTTCCTAGTTCTTGTGTTGCGTTTGTATTCCTCCGCCCTGCCCCCCCCCCCGATCACCCATTTGCATATTATCAACTCGGCGGCACTTGACCCTTTCACAAAGTGAATAGCGGTTTCGGCTGATAAATTGGTTTGAATATTTTGTGTTTTTGTTAGTTCGTAATTTGCGGTGCCGCGGAAAAAAAAATGTTGCAACACGTTTCAGAATCGGGCGCGATATCGACGCACCCCTCCCCATCGCCATCTTGAAGTGGTCGCCTCCCTTCCCTCTTTCCACATGTCCCTAGTAGGGAACAATACGTCCGCAGATAGACTGACACATTTAAGAAAAAAGAAATGTTACATCCAGAAATATTTTTTGTCTTTAGGATAAACAAAAAATGAATGATGTAGAGTTTGTTGCTTATATGGTGAAAAGCAAAAAAAAAATTGTCGCTAGTTGTTTTAAACTACTAAATATACATATAGATAGATAATATAGGCTCTCTATATAGTTCTCTCTCCCTCTCTCTCATTCGCTCTCTCGCCGTCAGTTGTTGTTTTTTTAAACGTAATTTAAGCGGAATTGATAAAACATGAAATGAATCAACACTACAGAAGTTAGAACATAAAAAAGAATGCGCTATCTCTCTTTTTAAATTCGAAACGAATTACATAAAGGGCACATCGTCTAATTACATTCTAATATATATGCATACATTTCATATACTTTCTAAACACTAATGATTTGCAATAACAATGTTGTAACTTGTTTCGTTTTTCTTCATATTTTATGGTTGAAAGTAATTAATATTAGATATTATGTTGTCACATGAAATCCAATTATCTCTCCAAAATATATAGGTCAGTGATGCAAAACCTCTTTACGTTTGGAAATATTTTCAAAACGAAAGATGTACATTGTGTATGCCTCATTACTGGTGAATATTCACGACTGCCAAGTGTAGCAACAATAGTTCAATCACTGAACCTAGATACACTAGAGGCAAGAAGGGGGCAAAGAGTAAAGTAGTAATAAGCATTAAATTCTAATTTAGAAATACTACAGAACAACAATTCTACTACAATGCTCGGATGGACATAAGGATATAACAAAACTTTTCTTTTTCCATAAGCAAGATTGAACGCGTATACGTTATATTTCTTCCCGAGTGGTATCCGGACATGGAATGGGTTTGCCTGAACAAACCAAAAAACAAACACAATCACTTGACATCATTGAAAACACTAATCAAAATGCAGGACTTGACCACGGATAAGCGTAGAAGGCAATAATCTTCTGTATAGAAGGAGCGTCTGTAAGATACAATGTGTACAGTTTTTTTTTTCGGAGCTGTTTCCAAGCTGCTTAGAATACACGTTGGTCTCCAAGGGTTAGGGTCCCTAAACAGATGTAGTGCGTACATGGTGTCTGCTTAATTACTCATTATTATTACTTATTATTCATTCTTTTTTTCCCGTTTGCCAGTGAGCTGAGATTCTCCGTGAGCGCGTAAACGTGGCCCACAATAACTGACTGAACATCCGGGCGCATAATCAGTATGGCTGCTGTAGAGCAGGTGTCGGCGACCGTTTGATAACTTGTGTGCCGAAGTAGGATTTCTAATTCATTCAGCGGGCCTTAAAGTCGTCCTGTTCTTTTCTTGTAGAAGAGACTTGATTTATCTTTTTGGGGGAGTCTCCGGCGTGCCATTGAAAATCGCGCTGCCTGCCAAGTGTGGCAGGCGTGCCGTGGGTTGCCGACCCCTGCTGTAGAGTATAACAATGATGTAGATCTCTCAGTGACCCCCTTAAAACTTGTGGAAATTTAGACTCATTAAGTCTCTTACTACCTAAATGTGCAGAACAATCAGGAAGTCTTCCAAAAGAAATAATTGTTAAACATCAGTGTTTAGAAAATGTAATAGGTTTATGAGATCTCTCTCTAAAGGGGTACAGATCCTTACATACTGATAATGGGTAACTTCATTCCATTCTGACAAATATATAATTCGAGATAAAGATCCCAAATATTGATATATGAGGATGAACATTAATAAGTCGTAGGTTTTAACTGATTTCAATTATATAAAAAAAATACATTCCACCACTATTTTATAAATTATGCTCTGCGATATGCCACGCTAGAAAGTGAGTCGTGATATTGATATCCAATGCTAAAATAGCATTTCTACATGCTTGAAATAAAGTCTTACCATTTCACTACCATTTTATAGATAAACTTTTTATGTAAATTAACAACCCTCCCACCCAACATTAAAACCACACCTATAGGTTTAAAAAAAATTAATCCTGGAGACGTTCATTTTTTCCTCTCTCTGTTAATATCGTCGTTTGTTTGTTTTTTTTTCTTTCTTTCTTTCTGTGTTTTTTTGTTTTCCGAGCTGACGACTCGGCCATTTGTAATGTTGATGGCAAGTTGTCAAATAGCAGACAATCAGATTTGTTGCAACACCAGGGTTCATTGCTTTGACTGTCTGTTTAACGATGTTGTGTAATCAATATGAAGGGGGTGGGAGGGGGGTGGATATATATAGGAGGGAAGGGGAGGGGGGGGGCCTGTTGTGTCCATGTTTCTGTAATGATGAATAATTTACACCCTGTCAGATTTGTTTCATTGTATTTGGCATATTTATATTCAGTCTTGTATATTTTGACAGACAGGCTAGAATGATAGATATTTTAGAAAGATAAATTGATTAGATCGGTCGGTAGGTAAATAGATAATTGATAGATAGATCTAGATATATATATATATAGATAGACAGATTTATTAGATAGAAAGATTAGATAAGATAGACAGATCGATAGATAGATACATTAGATAAGATAGAAAGATAAATTAGATAAGATAGACACATAGATAGATAAGATAGAAAGATAAATTAGATAACATATATCGATATATATATAGATAGATAGGCCTAGATAACGTTAGTTCGTGAGTGTGTGTGACGTGCAAAGTTAATTCTGCCATCGGTAATCTGGCTAGAGTTCAATTTGTCTGCCTGTGTGGCTGTGAGGCCGAATGTCTGTAGATACAATCCCTCCCTCCTTCCAACCCACCCCTTCCTCCGGGATTCCCCCATCCCCGCCCCACCCACAACTACACATTCCTCTGTGTGAGCGAGTAGTTCGCCCTGGCGTCTCGCGAATTGGGGGCTGAGTATTGATGGACGAGGGTGGGGGAGCGAGGGGGGAGAAAGGGTAGCACGCGCGCTGTGTTAGAGAGTGTAAAAGAGGGGGGAAGGGGTGTGAGAGTTTTTTCCCCCGAATTCAACTACTCTCGCTGTGTGTGCTGTTTCAGACTAAAGGACTGAGCACACACGCACACACAGAGATGTGAGGGGGTGTAGAGAGGAGAAGGGCACCAAATATTCTTCCTCCCTCTCTCCCCCCCCCCTTTTTTTTTACCCTGTGAGTCATGATATGTGGCATTTCCTTCCCCCTGGGGTTGAAACAGAAAGGTGGAAAGGGGAGGGGGAGGAGAGAAAAAAACCCCAAAAAAAGATGGGAGGGTAACTTTGTTTCTGTACGGTAAGCCTTCTAAATACAAGAGACCCTCTAGACTCTAGGTTATTGACGTGACGATGTATGTTTAGTTAACGAAGTTAACTGTTTGGACCCTATAGACTTAGTGATAAATAGTTAGTATCGGTTAGTTTATATAGGTTAGGGATGGCTTTGTAGTATTTTTGGTAATAGTTAGTAACGGTTAGTTTATAAAGGATAGGGATAGATTTGTTGTTTTCTGTGCTACTTCTTATATTATATTATATTATGATGGTATATTATATTATGATGGTTAAACAAATATTTTGTGTGTTTGTTTCACTCTTTTTTTATCTTTTTTTATGAGTTTTAAGGAATTCTGACTGAAGCTGGGTCCATTTCATGCTCAAGGGACCCGGGTCCGAATCACAGAACAGGTATATTCTATACCTATTCTGTGGGTCCGAATAGCGGCAGCCTTTAGTTAATTATAATAGGGAACAAGATTTGTTCGTGTATATAGATCATCGTATGAAAAATGTCGAAGGAGAAGATATCGTTTAAAAACAGCGTTTAACCAAACGTTTCTTATGATCCGGATATATTGATACTTCTACTTCTTTACCCTGCAACATTTTTTATCCTCTCTTTTCTAGTAAACATAAAAAGATATGAGTTTCCAAGAACTTTCTTTTATTTTTTAGCTGCGACCCGGTTCTGTTGCTTTATGTGGGCCCGGCTTTTTTTTATATTTTTTTTTTGGGGGGGGGGGGGGGGTGCGCTGGTTCGAAATTTAAAACTTTATACATACCGGATCATTTAAATGTTATCTTTACTTGATGGGTTCCAGAAGTGACGATCCAGAATATTCTAAGTCATGGGTTGGCAACCTAAAGAACGCGTGCCAAACTTGGCACGCAGAGCGATTTTCAATGACACGCGAGAGATCTTCAAGAGTTGTTTATTATTGATGAAAAAACAACAATATATTCCGATTCTGAATGAGAAAAACTGACTGTTGAATTCGATGTTTCTAAATGGCAAGGCGACACATTTAAGTGAGTTGAAATTGCAATTACAATGACCACTGGACTGGATTTGCATTGAAACTGGACATATCTTGACGCGAAATCAATTTCTAAACATTTATCGACTTGTACATCTCTATATTTTGGGATAGTTGGGATTTTTCAGAAGTACATCGAAGCACTCAAATCATTTTTTCATAATATATTAAGTCTAACTGGTTTGATCTTACTACAACCTTCTTAGATGTAGATATTTTTATAAGTATATGGCTTTTGGCGATTTAAAAATGCAGCCAGTTAAATTTTCAACATTTTACAAAATGGGCCCGAAATCTGGAAGGAAGATGCCTATGAAAGTCACCTGCTATACCCAAGTGCTAGGCGTTCACTCTACTTTCAGCTTTTGGTTCAACTTACACATTGATAACAACAGATTGTATCGCACATGAAAGCTGTTTTAAGCAAACTAAGACATCACCTACACTTGACCACTCAGACGTGACTAAATATGTATCTAACATTATACAATTAGCTAAGGGCATTCAAGACAAGGCGCTCATTAATTGATGCGGACTGATTACATTTAAAAGAGTTTAATAAAAAATAAATAAAAGTAATTTTAAAACAAATTTATTTGTATTATTCATTTAATAAATATAAGGGACCTATCTAATAGCACTAGATTATATAATTCCTGTAATTATTAATGTTTAAAAGATAAACTCCATAAATGGACAAGCAATTGATCCAGGAAATGTTTATTTACAACTGTTTAACGTAAATTAATTTCAATTCTCTAATAATTAAATCTTCTAATGAAAACCATACTGTTAGATTTATATAAAGAAAAAATAATTAGTCAGTTATATTTTTTATATTACAAAACAGAACTTGTTTGGCATCACTATTGAATCAAATTTGGAATCTTTTTTTTTAAATTAAAGGGAGATAATAACCCGTTTTATTTGCGCTAATGTTTTTTTATGTTCCTATTTATTAAAAAAAATTAATGGCTTACAATTTATACATTTAAAATGATCAAACTTTTAAAAGTATTTGAAAATTATAAAAATATTATATGACTAATGAATTTATATGTATATTTTTAAACATTACACTAACTACCCAGTTTGTTTGATTACTACATATATATTCCGCTTAACGTTGGTGCAGCACAATCTTATATAGAATGCAAAACATTATGGACATCTCAGTTAAAATTGAGATCAAAACAATATAATTAACAAAACAATATAATTAACAGATGTTAGATCGTCATCTTGACTAACAATTGATAATGATTAGACAATATTTCTCATAAAGGGAAAGTTTAGTAATAAAATAATGTATTTGATATAAATGAAAAGGATGATAATCATAAAGATGTTTATAATGTATTAAATATAAAGCGCTTTTTAACGTTATTCTCTAAAAATCTATTTTGCTATTGTCCTTAGTCTTTCTACAGAGTTAAATAAATTGTCCTATAAAAATATTTTTTGTAAAGTATAATAGTAATAGAGCAGGTTGAATTTTAGGCTTTTTGCACGCTGAATGATTTAGAAATCCTAGTTTGGCACACTGTTAGCCAAAGGTTGCCGACCCCTGTTCTAAGTTTATGTTTAATTTTGATTCTAGTCTAGTTTTTTGTTTGTTTTGTATTTTTAAAGTTCTTGTTACGTTTAAACGCAATTTTGTGCAAGGCCTAATGGATTTCTGGTAACAAAAAGTAAAAGTACCCATCGGAGCTAATTGATCCATATGCCCGGTGAAGCAGCGTGCGCACGTTTCTGTGGTCACGTTATACAAGGGGATTGTGTGACCAGCACAATGCAAAGCCCCCTTTTTATTAATTTACCCCACCTAATAAATACCGATTCAAGCCGGGTAGACTCAGGGTCACCCTTCAGTCTCGGTGAACAAATCCTATAGCCTATAGCCTTCACCAGGATTCGAACATTCGCTAGACTCAGGGTCACCCTTCAGTCTCGGTGAACAAATCCTATAGCCTATAGCCTTCACCAGGATTCGAACATTCGCTAGACTCAGGGTCACCCTTCAGTCTCGGTGAACAAATCCTACAGCCTATAGCCTTCACCAGGATTCGAACATTCGCTAGACTCAGGGTCACCCTTCAGTCTCGGTGAACAAATCCTATAGCCTATAGCCTTCACCAGGATTCGAACATTCGCTAGACTCAGGGTCACCCTTCAGTCTCGGTGAACAAATCCTATAGCCTATAGCCTTCACCTGGATTCCAACATTCGCGCTGTCACCGTGCCTGTTTTTTCATGTAAGATTTCATTAATATAAAGAGTCTGTGTAAAAAAAACAAACAATTGTACTTTATTATTACCCTCCGAAGGCGCTGAGCATTTTAGTTTGAATGAAATGTTTTCCATGAATAGAATACTTGGTGGCGGCCATGTTCTTCTTTTCTCTTTAATGCTGCCACCAACATCTGGCACTTGTTTGGTTGAAAAGACATAATTCAGTTAGACTCTCATTCGTTTTGGTAATTGTGTCAGGATAATGAGTATAAAGTGGATTACTGAGATAGACTTTTAGAACTTTGAGAATAACATTGTTTCTATTTTACGCATTGTATGTGATCTGGGTTTTAAAATGTTGTGTGGTCTTGTGCTAAAAAAAAAACTGGTAGCCTTTATCTGGAGGTTCTCCTATACACACCCACATACTCACAATGTTGTATGGTATTATAGCAATGTCGGCGTCAACGAGAGGCCTCACGACCACTTCAAAGGTTTCACTGTTCTGAAGGCCATCTCATCCTTTTGCTCGGACGGTTTTTTGTTTTGTGTGTGCGTGAGCGAGACGTGTTCAAGCCATAGAACTGGATAGTTTGGGTTGAAATTCTATCCATTTTGAGTGATTGGATTCAATACAAGTATATCCATAAATCCATTAATTAATCCACAACTTATAATGAAAAGTGAAGTGTGAATTTTAAATACCTTATTTTTGTATATCGCGTCTTCTGTACAGAAGATTATGCGTCCTAAGCTAATGTGTTGTTTTAGATTAGTCTTGAATTTGTGCCTTGATCTATTTCAGGCAACCCATTCACTATAAAAGATCAATGGGGGGAAATAGCCAAGCAATGGGCGTTTCAGTATATTCTCCTTTTTATTCAAGCCCCTTAAGCCTTCGATGTTAGTCAGTGGTTGCGGTGATAGCTCACTTGCCTGTTAGCGAGACGTCACGGCGTTCAAACCGATAGGTGCATGGCACTTTGAGAAATCATTACGAGAATCGTACACGTTTTCCAAACAGTTGCTTACATCAATATAATCTGTGTCTGTTTGATTGTCGATTTTTTCCGTTTCTCTTCCGCGAAGTGTATCGTTCATACTCATTTCACGCACAGTCACGTGACGTACAATCAGTTTATTGAAAAGAACTAAAAGGCCTCGTGCTGTGAAGACTTTCATGGCGCGGCTTTGTGACACCGATGTGGGAGTAGGGGGGTGTCATCGTTTATTTATTAAGTTTGTGCGTGCGTGTGTGTGAGCGTGATATTTAGTTTGATGAATGGACAGAGAACAATGCCGGCGATTAGAGAAGGCATAGGAGTAGGAAAGGGTAGCCGTAGGATAGGCAGTAGGGCCTCTCTCCCCCCCCCTCCCATGTGTTTATCGAATTACCACCCAACTTGGGATATTTTTTCCCTTCCCCGCCCCTCCCCCCACCAATTTGAGAGCCCCCCCCCCCTCCAATTAATTTTTTTCGCACCCGGTCGCCGCCTCTGATAAAGTTTACGGAAGGAAGAGAAAAACAAAACAATCACTAACAATGCATTGGCGTTTGCCAGTCATCTGATCTGCTTGTTCTGTATGAAATATTTAGTGCCATGGGATTGGATACCCAAGTAAGGGAAACAATCCACTGCGCGGCGAAACAAAATAAACATGGTCGAAGTCTTTTTTTTTTTCAAGACTAGATAAACAAAAAATGATTCCCAGATCTAATGATGTGTTTGCATATATAGTAAAGTACCCCACGGTCCAAACTCATCATAGGGCTGGTGAAGCAGCATTCACCAGCTTCTGTGGCCACGGCATACTAGGGGATGTGTGGCCAGCACAATTCCCAGCCGCCTTTACTTTACCCCAACTAGTGTCAGGTATCCATCAGAGCTGGGTAGGCTCAGGGGCACCCTCAAGTTCCGGAAAAGAAACCCCTAGCCCGCACCAGGATTCGAGTCCAGAACCTTCGGATCGCCAGTCGAACGCGCTGCCGCTCGCCCACCGGAGCCCTCCATATATATGACTTAATATTTACGACGTATGGCACGGTTGTAATGTGTGGCATATAAAACAATGTGGGAGTATTTGAGTTTAAAGGTTAGAGTTTAAAGGTTAGAGTTTAAAGGTTAGAGCTAAAGCGATGTTCTGGAGGACACTGCACTGTCCCATTCTTGGTTACTACAGATGTTACTGATGTCTACGGATGGATTAGGGCGATTGAGGAGAAATGGTAGGAAACGCCATCTTATATATCACCTATATATAGACTATACATATTTACATAGTTTAGTCATGAGTCCGATTGTCAATGGTGCCTAGAGAAATGAATACATTTTCAAACATTGTGCCACAAATTTGCTCTATAAAATTCATAACTTCAATGTGGACGACCACACAGTTTTTAAAATTGTCGACCTTGCACTAAGAAAGCAACCCCCAAAAATTGATGTCAACACACGAGCTCAAAATGTTCAACCTTGCATTAAGAATATAATGTCAAAGATGGATTTAAAAAAATACAACAAAACAAACATTTCTGTACTCATTGTTGGACCGTCTCCCTTCAGGACGACTGGGGTATCCGTGTTAAAGAATATGTTCCGTTCCGTGAGGAGTCTTACAGTAAAATTTAAGTTGCCCATCAAAATTTCCTTCTTTTCCTCCCCTAAAAAAAAATCTCGTTTTTTTTTTTACCCCTCTTATCCTACACCTCCCCCCAGCTTCCCCGTGTAATATCGGCGTGTATGTGCACACAGTAGCCCCCCTGATGCAGGTCGGAGAGGGGGTGGGGGAGATAGAGGGGTGAGGGGGAGACAGGAGGGACGGACTACTTTACTGATAAGAGAATATAGACCACAGGAGCTCACTCTTAGAACGCTGGAGGCTTCCGTTTGCTAGGTTTTTTTTTTAGTTCTAAGCTGTTCTTTTCTCTTATATTTTTTTAGGTGTTTAAATATGGGCGTTTTTTTTTTTAGAAACATATTATTATGTATATCATATATACACACACACACACACACACACATACACACACACACACACACACACACACACATATATATATATATAATACCCACCGATGTACACCACGGTTTTCTACTTGAACAATGATTGCAATATTTGTTTCTTTTGTTTACATGTTTGTGTGTTGAATTGCATGTCTCTCTGTAGAATTGTGGAACATTTTTTGAAGTAGGATAAATGGAAGGGAAGATTTTAGATGTATATCTGTCTCTTCTCTCACCTTCTCCGTCTTTATTTTACTTCTTTCTTTACCTTTCAATGCCTACTTTCTCTTACTTTTCTCCCATTTTTCTTTATTCAGTTCTCTCTTCTTCCATTCACTATTACTTCCACCATTCTCTTCCTTAACTTTTATCTTTTTTTTTTCTTCCTATCTTCTCTCTCTTACTTTCCCGCTTCTCTTTTATAACGTTTTTATGGTAATCCTTCAATCCCATTCTTCTCTTCACATCTTCTCTCTTTTAACACTCCCACTTCTTCTCTCCCTTACTTCTCTCACACTCTTCCTTCCCCACCCATCCCCCACTCCCGCCCCCCCCCCCACCTTTACTTCTCCCGTCCCCCCCCCCCTCCAAGGGCTGCGCTAATCGAGTGTAGAGTGTGTGTGTGCGTGTTGTACTCACTAACCGTTGGGATAAGTCCGAAGGATGAATTTAGCGCTCGCTCACACAGAAGCACACGTACACACACTCATACACACACGTACACACATACACACAAGCACACACACACACACAGCACACACACACACAGCACACACACACATAAACCTACGTAGTCTAGAACTTGACAAAAAAAACTTGTGAGCGCTTTAAGAGTCTAATGAAGAACACGGGTCACGGAATGCCAGAACTGGCGGTACTTCGCGAGATTAGACGAGGGGTGTCTTTGTTAAAGTTGTATTCATTAAGGCCTTTAAAACTATAATCTAGAGATGGTCCTGCGTTGGTTTAACGGCTGGCGTACCGAAGGTCCTGGGTTTCGAATCCTGGTGAAGGCTAGGAGTCGTTACCAGGGTCTGGACTGTGGAGGGTGTCCCTGAGTTTACTTAGCTTTGACATTAGTTGGTGTAAAGTGAAGGCGGCTCTGCGCTGTGCTGGCCACACAATCTCCCAGTAAGCCGTGGTCACAGGAACTGTTGAACGCTGCTTCACCAGCCCCATGGATTTATTTGATCCGATGGATACTTCTTTTAATACTTCCCAAACGCCGGGTCGTGAACCGATATCGGGCTACAAAGGCATAATTACCGGGACGTAGAAAAAGATAATAACTCCAAAAAAGTTTCCCAACGTAGGACAGACTTTGTTGCTGAATATGTTGCTGAACTAACGATAGAAGTAAGGGAGTTTATTTATCCCCAAAGTGGACATTTTGTGATATTGAACTATTCAATTCCGAGCTTAGCTACACCCCTCGAATATGCAAGTCACTATATTCTGCTGTATGAACATTGTATACGAATGCCATATTAAATTATGTTGTATTGATAAAATTGTTAGTAGGTCAAGAAGAAGAAGTCATTGAACGAAAAACCGGACCGCAAGTTTGGGAAACGCTGACCAACGATTTTTGTGTGTTCTTTTTACTGCTCCGGTGTCTAGTACGCAGTGGCGTCACCTGGGTGGGCATTATTCATTGGTGAGTATGGGGGAGGGGAGTCAATCTTTTGGTAGTGTCACTCCTGCCATCTTACCCCCCCCCCTCATTCATGACTCGCGTGGTTGTCGAAATCCCATTGGGAGGGGATAACCCTTTCAACTGATATGCCCCTTGTCCAAAGAAATTGGAGCAGAAAAAACAAGAGGGTCGTAACATTTGCATTTATATGTGGGGTTTTAGTTTTTCTTCTCCATCTTCTTCTGGGCGTCACTTGGTGCGAGCTGCAACTCCCACGGTGACGCCACTGCCGTATTGCATCAGTTTCATTTTCTAAGAAATCATCAGTTGTTCTTGATGTTGTTTTTTACCCCCTTTCGTTTGTTTCCGAGAAATTGAGACGTATGACGGCAGCATCCGTATATAACCTTATTCTATATTTTCTCTATATGACTCTATAAAACTGGAAATTCTATAATATAAATGCGACACATGATCTTATAAGGGTGTTGGGAAATGCGGATCTTTATTGGGTTAACTGCGTCTCCCAACGGACATTTAAATCAGCTCAAATCTTTATTAATACAATTGTCAAAAAATTATTTATTTCACCCAATTATCTTTTCTTCTATGTGCAATTGACATCGGCAACGTACGAAACGCGTGCCTCACTTGCCACGCAGATCGATTTTCAATGGCACGCGGGGAAAATCCCCCATAAGGCAATTCAAGCCTCTTGTACAAAAGAATTGAGTTTAAGATCACGTTGACTTTTAGTCTGTTATTGGCACACTATTATCTGAAGATTGCCGATCCTTGCATTACATCATAAATAGAACGTGCGTACAATATGTCAGGATCGGCAACCTTTTGCTAATGGTGGGCCGAACTAGGATTTCTAAATCATTCAGCGTGCCAACAGCCTAAATTTAATGTCAACCTGCTCTCTATGCTTGTTTTATTAATTTTGTGCTCTATTATGCTTGTTTTATTAATTTTTATAAGACAATTTATATAACTCTGTTAGTGATTATCATCCTTTTTATTTGCATTTATACCAAATACAATATTTTATTAGTAAAGTTTCACATTTAGGGTAATTTTTGTGTAAACATCATCTAAGCAACTGCTTGTACTGATTATATTTTCTTCTCTGTTATAACTGAGATTTTCTTTCTTTTATTAACCGAAGGAATAATATCAAGTTACCAATCGTTGAGCGGAATTGATACGTAGTAATCATATAAACTGGGTAGTTAATGTACTGTTTAAGAAATGTGCATAGAATTCTTTAGTAACATAATTTTTTATTAAATTTTCTACTTTTTACAGTTTGGTCATCATAAAGTTAGACTATAAGTTGTAGGCCTTTTAGTATTTTATAAACGAAAAATTAGAAACCGTATTATTAGCGCAAATAAAACGGGCTAATTATTTCCCTTTGATTAAAATACATTTTGTAAATTTCATTCAATAGTGATGCCAAGCAAGTGATGTTTTGTAATATAACAAATATTACTGACTAATTATTATTTCTTTTTATAATTCCACCATTATGGTATTCAATAAAAGATTTAATTAGAGAGATACAATTAATTTACGTTAAACAGTTGTAAATAAACATTTCATGCATTAATTGTTTGTCCATTTAACCATTAGGAGTTTTTCTTTTTAACATTAGCCTAATAATGGCAACAACTGCATAACATAATAATATTTAAAAGTCTTATATATTTATTAAATTAATAAAAACAAAATTTGTTTTCGAATAACTTATATGTATGTTTAATAATAGAAGATGGGCATAAAAACTATTTTAAATTCAATTAGTCTCCATCAATTAATGAACGCCTTGTCTTAAATGCTCTTCGCTAATTTATAATGGCAGACACATATTTAGTAATTTCTGATTAGTGAAGTGTAAGTGACTTCTTTGAAAGCTTAACATAGCTTTCATGTGCAATTTATACTGTTCACAGGTGTAAGCAGGTCCGTATGCCCTGTTCCCAAATTTATGTGGGGGCCCCTCAAGGCCTCACCCCTGCCTTCCACATAGGCATACCTCAGGAAAAATGCCGTTAATTCAAGTTACATTCTGTAAAATGATAAATATATTTTATTTTGCTCTTTTTATAGCTTGGTAGGACTGGGGCACTTAAAACAGTAGGGGAATAAATGAATTTTATTTTACATTTTCAACGAAAGAATGGGGATGTCACAAAAAAGTAATTTTTGGGATGTTTGGGGCCCCCTTTTGTGTGGGGGCCCTTGTTCCAATGGAACATGTGGAACATTCCTAAATACGCCACTGAGTGTAAGTTTAACCAAAAGCTAAAAGTAAAAGAATGAATGACTGGCAGTTGAGAATAGCAGATGACTTTCCTAAGCATCTTCCTTCCAGATTGTCCCGCAAATTGGCACGTTTCGATGCTCATTGTGTTTGGATGTTTAAAATTCAACTGGTAGCGTTTTAAAATCTTCAGTATCCCTCCACTTAAAATACATCTACATCTAAGACGGTTGTAGTAAGATCAAGCAAATTAGGCTTGTTGAGTTATGAAAAAAATGATTCCATGATTTTGATAGTCTTGCCTTTGTTAAGAAAACTCCGCTTTGAGTGCTTCAAACTGTTGACTAAAAAACCCAACTATGTATTTAATGTATGCTTTAATTAAGGGAAGTACATATAGTTAAATGTTTTAAAATTGATTTCACTCAAGATATAAGGAAATCCATTTCAGTGATCTAACATGACAAGGGCTGTTTGACTACGTCCTAGTCAATGCGTTCAACTCACTGAAATGTGTCGCTATGTCATTCAGAAACATCGGCTTAAACAGTCAGTTTTCTCTCGCGTGCTATTTAAAATCGCTCTGTGTGCCAAGTTTTGGCACGCGTTCCTTAGGCTGCCGACCCCTGCAATATGTAACCATATTCATTCAATCACATTTTTTTTTAATTTTGTGAATTGGATGCACGATGGCCGGGCGGCAGCGCGTTCGAATGGTGTATCAAATGTCCTGGGTTCGAATGGTGTATCAAATGTCCTGGGTTCGAATTCTGGTGAAGGCTAGGATTTTTTCCTGGACTCGAGGGTTTTCCCTGAGACCCTGAGTGTACCCAGCTCTCTGATGGATACCTGACATTAGTTAGGCATTGTGCCGGTCAAACATCCCCTAGAATGCCATGAAGACACTGGTGAACGCTGCTTCACCGGCACTAGTTTACCCTAACTTATTAGCTTATTGAATGTAAGTGGAACTTTATCATTAATGAAAAAAAAAAACGAAATGCGTCTCTTAATGACATCATGCGAGGCAAACATTGTTTCTAATTCTTCATCATGTATATTCTATGTGGCCTTCTACGTTACTTTATCTATATTATAGAGAGCCCTGTTTTTTTTTTTACTTAAATAAATCATTAAGCTTATACATTAGCATCTGTCTATTGTACATTAGCATCTGTCTATTGTTCTATCTGAGACATCTGGTGATGACTCGGTGTCCAAGACGCATAAAAAGATAATTGACTAATACGAGTTTGTTTGTTTTTAAGGCAGAAAACAACTAAAAGAAACAAAATTTAAGGTTGAGAAAAATGTTTATTGTATTTTCTCTCTTTTTTTTTTTTCATTTGGTCTTGAACAAAAAATTGTTTTACTGGCGGAAAGAGGGGGGGGGGGTGAGAAATAGAAGGAGGTGGGGAAGTGGAGTTTGACAGCCTTTGTGTGACTAGATTTGTCAAATGGATAGAGTTTAATTATCAAATGGATTGTTTTTTTCCCCATTTTTTTTTGTTGCTAAAGAAAGTAGTTGAATTTTCATGTTAAAGATGATTCTGTCGTACAACACGCACACACTAAATCTACTTGAAAAAATTCATAATACGCCATAGAATTTGGGGGTGTGGGGGGGATTACAACCTTTCATTATGTCCGAAATAACTTGGACATTTTGCTTTAACTAACAACTACGGTATGTATAGAGATAATGAGGAGAGGAGTGAGAAGAAAAGAGAGAGAGAGAGTGTAGGCCCAACTTTATAGATTATAGAGGATCGTTTTGACAGACTTACGGTGCATTATGACAAATGGTTGGTAGGCATAACGGATTCATTGCGCGCTTCATAATTTCACAAAGTTAAAAACGTATTAGGTATATTTCAAAAATCAGTCTACAGAATGTAACAAAGTTGTTTGTTATAACTTGAGTTCAGTTATTCTTTAAAGACGGCTTCAGTATGGCCTATTTTCCCTTCTTTAATGATAGTTTTAGTTTGATTGTTCTTCTATAAAGATTTTGTTAGTAGTCTATATCCCTTTTTTTAAGGATGGCGTATCTCACTAAGCTTATATAAAGTGTTAGATGTGCATATATTTACTTTGTTTCGTTGATGATTTATGCAGGTTTGTGCGACTGAATGGAGCCATGATTGAACCAAGAACTAACATTAGATTGCGATTTGATAATATTTTGATATTGTTGTTCTTGTTTTATTTGACAACTCACTGTATAATGATGTTGTTACTATTTTGTGTCCTTTCAGTGCCATGCGTATTTTGCTGACCAAGTTGCCCAGGCCTTGGATAGTAGACGAGAAGAAAGACGATGGGTACACCGCCCTGCACCTGGCCTCCCTCAATAATCACGTGGAGGTGGCCGA
The DNA here is from genome assembly GCA_949126835.1 of Anisus vortex. Taxonomy (NCBI): domain Eukaryota; kingdom Metazoa; phylum Mollusca; class Gastropoda; family Planorbidae; genus Anisus; species Anisus vortex. The sequence continues at coordinate 46,391,915 of OX421493.1, forward strand.
GCTTCTAGTCCACCAGGTAACGATTGACCACTCACAGAGCAGTGGACCAAACACACGTGACTAATAATACACACACACACAGTGCAACCATAATAATATCATAATAAATATGTCATCTGTACAGCCACACCATAATAGATATGATATTCATATAGCCACATAATAATAGATACGTCATATGTATGACCACATTATATTAAATGTCATGTGTATAGCCACACCATAATAGATATGATATTCATATAGCCACACCATAATAGATACGACATATGTATGGCCACATTATATTAAATGATATCTGTACAGCCACATCATAATTAATGTTATACATAATATAACCTCATTCACTGGTACAATCATATCATTGTGAACATATGACATATAACCCCAAAATAGCCACATTGTCAAAATGTTCTTTAGAAAATGACCGAACTCTAAGAATATTAAAATAGTTTATGAAGTTTATGAAGTTTATGTTGATACAATGTAAATGTTCCCTAAAGATATAAGTACTTAAATCTATATTATGTACCATAGTAAGGTTAGTGATCTCTGTTATGGTGAGTGAGCGCTGCATTAAAAGTTGTCAACAATCTCTACTATTGTTATTAACCTTCAGTTTATTGTTTTTGTGTATCTACCCGATAATTGACCTAGTGATCTACTTTGTTTTTGTTTTTCTTCCTCATGCAGGGTAAAGCCAACATGGACATCCAGAATGTCAACCTGCAGACACCATTACATTTGGCTGTGGAGAGGCAGCACACACAGATTGTTAGAGTAAGCTGTAAAGACACAGATTTGCTTTCATTCAGACTGACTCATAGCCCGTACCTTGTGAACTGAATATTTAAACCATATATTATTATATATAGTGACGCGGTGGCTGAGCCGGCAGCGCATTCGGCTGGCGTAATGAAGGTTCACAGGTTCGAATCCTGGTGAAGGATGGAATTCGTTCCCAGGTCTTTAAGGGGTGTCCCTGAGTCTACCCAGCTCTGATGGGTGCCTGACATTAGTTTGGGGTAAAGTAAAAGTGTCTGGGCACTTTGCTGGCCACACAATTCTCTAGTAGGCCACAGAAACTGGCGGAACGCTGCTTCACCAGCACTATGAATAATTTGGTCCAAGAGATACTTTACGTCTTCCCTATATATCTTTGTTAAACAAAATGTTTCTTTGAGAGATGTGCTGTTCTCATGTTCCATTTACTTTTCTCCCACTATATTTAGTTTTCCACTAAATTAAGCCACTTTATTACAAACAGTGTGAATCATACTATGGTAATCATATTCCTCCCACCCCCACCCCTCTAATAGTTGGCCACAAGGGTCTGGCTGTGTTGGATGCATTGTACACAACTCTAACCATTACAGAGCAATTAGAGAAATTTTGTTAAATACCACTTGGCCAGTGATGTAGGTGTGTCATTAGAAGGAACTAATCGCATGAATAGGTTGGCACTCAGTCTGCCAATAAGCTCTGTTAATTATTCACCCTTTTTTTAAAGCTAATGAAAACAGTGTGAGAGTCTTTCCTTCACTGTATCCAGTCTAACTAATTTTAAAAAAAACACAATTTTTCCAGAGTTGATACTTTGTATTAATATCTTCATTAGCATTAAAATTGTCTTTTCTGTTCGTGGTACCTTTCAATATTCCAATTCATATCATAACAGTGGATCTTTTGGACCATATAATATTAATGAGTATAATATAAATGATGTCCTATACCGTTTGGGAAATTGACTCCAAGGGACAAAACAGCATAAATATATTTTTAAAATAAAAAAACAAGTATGAATAATGAATAACCATGTAGTTAAGTTGAGAACTCATTAACAGAGCTCCCATCAAATTTTTATTTTGTTTATATTTAAGTACTTGAAAAAATATCCCCAAACCTTTTTAATTTGATGGACTACCTATATACGCTACCAGTTTACATTAAGAAATTTCATACAAGCAAGTGAAAAAAAAGGCTTGAGAATTTATTTTTTTAAGTATGGGAAAAGTTTGGAAATTTGACAATGATTTTAAGAGTAAGAAAGTAAGAACCCTGCATTCTTTATCTCCATTTACACTTAAATATATAGGGACTTTGAAGTATTTGTTGGGTAAGCATTTCTTTAACAGATGAATATTTCTTTTGTATTGAAACTCTAAAAGTATTAATTACCCACACACCAAATAGTGGAAACTGATACAAAAACTGAAGTCCCTAGACTTGCATCTATCTTAGTTCTGTAGCAACATTTAATCTTTTACTATGCAGATGAATGCCCAGTAATCGTTGTTGTGTATTTCAAACAAACACTTTGTATAAACAATGAAACATAAACACTCTACTGTGAAAGTAATATTTATTTTAATTTTTATTTACTGGTAATTTCAACATGTGATGATATTTCTTTTTTTTTGGTTTACATCAGCTGTTGGTGAGAGAGGGTTGTAACCTCAACGTCCCTGACAAGGATGGTGACACCCCACTCCACGAGGCTCTCCGGCACCACACCCTGTCCCAGTTGAGACAGTTACAGGACATGCAAGATGTCGGAAAGGTTCGTCTGCAGAGTAACTGATTATAATTTCTGTCAAATGATTTGTATGTCTTTCTGTGTTGGCACGAGTTCAATTTTATTGGTGAACAAATTTGTATTCCTTCGGTCTATTATACATTAGAATATTATCTCTACAAAAATTCAACATATTACATATTATGATTATAGAACAACATATGAATATATTTTAATGTATATGAATGTATGACTCTCTCTCTCTCTCTCTCTCTCTCTCTATATATATATATATATATATATATATATATATATATTATATATATATATATATAAATATATATATATATAAATATACAAACATCAATAGAAATAAGAACTCCCTAGAGTCATTATGTATGGGACACTTTGACCTAACAGCAGCGTACTCTGCTGGCATACCAAGCTATATAAAATGTACCAAAAAGTCTTGTATATTACATTAGTGATCTAATAGCAGAAAGTTTGTTAGCAATTTTGATTGTCCTTCCTGGCTCAAATATTTATAAATCATGGGTTTTCTGTCCTGGGTCTAGAGTTTGATTCACGGTTTACCCAGCTGGATACATGTCTTACATTGTCTGGTGAAAACAAAGATGCCCAGATGTTGTGCCGGCCTTACAATCGACTTGTATATAACTCCACTGAAACATATTAACCCTTGTTTCACATGCCCTTAAGACCTAAATATCTGTGTGTTACAATCTGTATATGTGATTAGGCTCCTCCATTTAAAATTTCTTCTCAACTCAGCCACCTAATTGGTCAGTGCAATAATGTGTTTTTTTCTATTTCTTCAGCTGCTGATGGGATTAGGTACCCCAGGGGCAGACAAAAAGTCCAGCGCCTCCATCGCCTGTTTCCTGGCAGCCAACGGGGCCGACCTGAACCTGAAGAACAAGAAAGGGCAGACGCCACTGGACCTGTGCCCGGACCCCAACCTGTGCAAGGCACTGGCAAAGTGCCACAAAGAACGCAACAGGTTAGTCATCATGATGGGTTGGGAACATTTTATATGAGAAGAACAGTTTCAGATGTAAACAATTTATACATTAAAGTTTGGATTAAATTTGTATAGTAAATGTCAAATGGTTGTAAAGAACTTCAATCATTCCTGTTTATCTGCTGGCTGGGCTGTGGGCCAACTCCCTTGCAAGTACTTGAGGAATGTCAAGGTTACTGGATTTTTTTTTTGTGGGCCATACAGTCTTTGTGTATTCAATGGCCCACTGGTAAACTCAACTTCATCAGCTCTTTTAGCGGAAAAAAAAGGTGTTTTTTTTGTGTTTTAAAATGTAAATATTTAAGCTGTTGCTTTGTTGCCAGCCCAATGAATTATTTATATATTTAGAAAATATTGTATCCATCATTGTCTGGGTTTCCCTATGGGTTGGGGGAAACTGACCAAAGTTTGGGAAAGTTTGTGAATTTCATTCTAATGAACTAATAAGTAAAGCAGTGAACAAAATAATTAATAAAAAAATTTAAATACTCAATAACAACGTTACTAAGGAGTCACTTGTTATTTTTTGGAAATTATTTGTGGGTTGTTTCTGTGAGTACCCAAAGAAGTTTTTGTAAAGCCTGGGAATGGTTTGGGAAAAGTTTTTTAAATTTTGAAATTACTTTAGAATCAGACTCCTGCTATTGGTTTTCTGTAAATAATTTTTTTTCTGCCTGTTTTCATATATTAATAACGTGTAAAAATATTAAGCTGGATAGCAAAGGGCATTTTAGTTTGAAGGTACTTTTAACGCTGTACTACCACTAGTATACTAAATACACTTCACATTTAGTCTGAATAGTCTGACCTATGTTTTTTTTTAAATGTATTCATATTAATGAATGATTCTGTGTACTTTGCCAGCAAGGCTCATTATACAGGATAATGTCAAGTATTTTAGTGACATTGTTACCTAATGCCTAAAAACTATCAAAATTAAAAAACACCACTCAACCTTAAAACCCCACTCAACCTTTTAAACACCACTCTGCAGCCCTGGACTGACAGCTCCCAACGCAGCCATCATACGAAACGACCAAGAGAGCCTGGAGGAGTGCATGGTCTGCTCTGACCAGAAGAGGGACACCCTGTTTGGACCCTGTGGCCACATCTGCACGTGTTCCCTGTGTTCCCCGCGGGTCAAGAAGTGCCTGATGTGCAAGGACCCTGTCCAGTCAAGAACAAAGGTCAGTGTGGATAGCTACATTTTTCATTATTCAGGCCAACTAAAAGTATCCAATGATAAATCTTTTGTGACACTGTAAAAGTCTATGGAGACTTTAAATATTGACTTTGTGCCAAATAAGTTTTAAGGTGGGTTAAAGAAATGTAGCCATTCAGCTTGGCAATAGCTCCACTTGCCTGCATAATTTTTCCAGCCTCAATTTGCTTGTCTTTTGATTTGATAGTTTAATTTTGTTTTTGCTGCCGCTCGGCCAACATGTCCCATTGAGAGATGGCATAACTGTTGAATAATAACAAAAATATTTGAGTATATCCTTTGTTATGACTTGATATGGACTACTTGATTGTTGTGTTGCATTGAAGCATGACTTGTTGTGTTCTGTCCACAGATTGAGGAGTGTGTTGTTTGTTCAGACAAAAAGGCTACAGTACTCTTCAAGCCATGTGGTCATATGTGTGCTTGCGATGGTCAGTGCAACAGAAAACTTACCGCCAACATAGTTTTTTTCTTTTATTGTAATCTACTGAACCTAACAAAAAAAAATTCATTTCTAAACAAAATAGCAGATAAGTTCTGAACATTTATTAATTTTTTTAACCTATCTAGATAGCAAAAGTTTAACATGATAATTTTTCAGTATTAAAAATTTAATAAATATTAATAATCTCATCATAATAATTTAGAAATTCCCAATTTAAGAAGAAAAAAAAAGATTATTTTTCATAATTTGATTGCAGAATCCAGATATTGAGTTATATAATTATAGAATTGAGACTAATGAAAAGCGTAAGGCATTTTCTAATATTTGTTGTTGTTTTTTTGTGTGCTGACATTCATTAGGCTGTGCCAACTTGATGAAGAAATGCGTCCAATGCCGTGCTTCCATAGAGAAAACTATTCCCTTCATAGTCTGCTGTGGCGGAACTCGTAAGTGGAGCCTTTTTCATTTCATGCATGAATTTGTGTATTAGGTGGCAAGTTTTATTAAATTGAAGAGAAAGTACAATCTAACAATGCTGATGATGAGAAAAAACACAAAACAGAATCTTCACAGTTCCATGATTACTTTGACAACTGTAAAAGAGGCTCACATCACTTAAGGTCAAACCCGCACCCTCATTGTCGAACCCACACCCTCACACTGTCGAACCCTCACACTGTTGAACCCACACCCTCACACTGTCGAACCCACACCCTCACACTGTCGAACCCACACCCTCACGCTGTCGAACCCTCACACTGTTGAACCCACAACCTCACACTGTCTAACCCACACCCTCACACTGTCGAACCCACACCCTCACACTGTCGAACCCTCACACTGTCGAACCCACACCCTCACACTGTCGAACCCACACCCTCACACTGTCGAACCCACACCCTCACACTGTCGAACCCACACCCTCACACTGTCGAACCCACACCCTCACACTGTCGAACCCACACCCTCACACTGTCGAACCCACACCCTCACACTGTTGAACCCACACCCTCACACTGTCGAACCCACACCCTCACACTGTCGAACCCACACCCTCACACTGTCGAACCCACACCCTCACACTGTCGAACCCACACCCTCACACTGTCGAACCCACACCCTCACACTGTCATGCCACAAACTTCTTCTTCGGCGTTTCATATCTCCCTTTAGAGAAGAGCACTGCCAGTCCCTGTCTCTCTAATGAACAGGACTGTTTTTTTTTTAAGACTTTGTTATAGGCCCAGAGTTTCATAGTGGCACCATGAGGCCATACCCAGGTTTTGGGCTTCTTTGTGAATGTGCTTTTGGATTTTAAGTCCAGTTCCACAACTCAGGAAAGGGGAGGAAGTCCGATTCGATGCCAGTGGTTTAGCAGTCTGGTGTGTCCTATTTAAGAGTTTGTATATGATTGATGCCGCAAACAATTTTCAACAAAACCTACTAAGTCTATTTAATATAATTAATGTATTTAATAGGTAAGTTTAGTAGACTTTTCAACGATGTACGGTGAGGACATAAACACCTACTGCTGAGTTAACTAAACCTTTAAATCTCATCCATGTGTTTCAGCTCCCCCAGAGCCTCAGAAACCTGGCATCATGAACAATGGGTCCAGAGATGTCAGCCGAGACATACAGAAACTACAGCAACAGTTGCAGGACATCAAAGACCAGGTGAGAACATCTGTGAAGTTATTTTAGTGGTTAGAAGGGGATTAGCGCCTTGACTTGATGTCTAAAGGCAAGGCGTAAATGATATTTGAGAAGTTTGTTGACATCATTTGGGAGAAAAATTGTGGGAATAGAGTCTGAGCAGTCCCATAGTTATACTTGGCAGAAGAAACTTGCCAACTTGGATTGGCTCAGTCTTATATACCAAAGATTTAGAAAAGGTTAACAACTGTCATTAGCTGTGGAAAGTAGAAAATTTAGTTTTGGATAAAAGTCAAAACTTACTTTTTGGATAAAGTAAAGACTATCTTTTTTGGGAAAGACTTACCATATTGTCATAATGAATAACACAGATAAACTTCAATTCACTTTACTTGTGAATATAATAAAGTTTGAAAGTTTTACATCAACTTATTCTTGTATATTTTAGAAAGATCAAGAGTGAATTCTTATGCCCTTAAAGCGCGTAGGGCCACGATCGTGGCTCAGCGTCAACAATAAGTTAAGTGCATTGAGCCACGATCGTGGCTTAGCTTTTTTTCGGCTACATTGTGTCGTTTTCATTCGTTTTTTTCCGTAAAAACGTACACATCCGTCAAGCTTAACAACTTCCGTCTCTTCTGGTAGTGAAAGGCAGCCATTTTTTACGTTAAATTTTCCTCGATTCGCAAAATGAACGAAGGTGTTAGTGACTATTCGAAAAGCTACGATGGAATTGATGCATAATTTCAATTATATTTTATTGGTTTTGATGAAATTCTAAACAGTAAGAAGTGTATTGAATTCATATTTGTTTTATTTTAATGATTTAGTTTTCAAAATACTAAAATAGGTCAAATAGCCGGCAAATAGTTCAATAAATTAGCTTCGTATTTGTTGTTAGCAAAAACATCGTTTTCGAAAGATGGGCGTGGCTAATGATCGTTTTTATTTTAGTTATTATTGAAATAAATTTGTATTTAAATCTGTTTATTTTGCGAGCCTAGGTTAAAACTAATATATTTTCATCATAATTGTAAAAAATGTGATAGTCAAACAACATTTAATATTTATAATATTTTTTTTTCGAACTGGATGGGTGCGCTCTAGGTTTACTGAGTGCAATGTCGGACTGTACCCTGACTAATTTGTAAATATTACAGGAGACTCTAATACTTACTAATATACTTTTTTTAAATACATTTCTTTAATTTAATACATATATGTCTAAAATTTAAGTGTTTTTTAATATTTTTATTCGATTTTTACTACTTAGTTGTGTGTTAAATTAATGAAAATATTTTTTTGAAGTTTTTGTAAAAAAAAATTGCTGTGTAATTATTAAATTTTTACATTTTAGATGCTAGATATTGAACAATCAATATGTTTTTCCAATTCCCCAAACTATAAGCTTTAATAAAATGTATAGGTTTATATATCTAATGTAAAAATATCATAAAAGAAAACAAAATAAAAGCAAGAGGTTTTGAAAGTTTAATGCCCGTCAGTTTTAGCTACACTTTTTAATGCATTTTTGTGAAAATAGCTACGCGCTTTAAGGGTTAATGTACCAATCTTGTACCAATCTTGTACCAATCTTCTGTGTATTTCCAGACTTGCTGCCCAGTTTGCATGGACAGACTGAAGAACATGATCTTCTTGTGCGGGCACGGGGCCTGCCAGCTGTGTGGGGACCGCCTCAACGAATGCCCCATATGCAGGAAATCTGTGGAGAAGAGAATCCTGCTCTACTGAAGACCTCGGCGGCCACGTGGGGTGGAAGGGAGTCAAAGTTTGGGTTTCTTGTAAACCAATGCACCATGTAGCTTTTGAAATATTTGGGCCAGTTAAAGCCGTGGCTTTTTTTTGTTCTTTTTGAAACCTAGATAGACGTGAAATTCTCCGTCTCAGAGAGAAGATAAAATTTGATCTTTTATGTGTGTGTGTAAGAAATGAAAAAAAAAAAAAGTTTGACAAATATTTCTGATCATTGCTTGTTTTATTCTATTAATTATTTTTGTTCATTACTTTCCTTTGTCAAAATGCAGAGTTGGGATGTTCTTTGTGGCTTTAGAAATACATACTCCATAAAGACTTCTTGGGTATAAACATTGTTTGAAGGTATTGGCTCCACACGTGGTGTTTGAGTTTGAAAATATTGGCTCCACATGTGGTGTCTTTAACAAATTGTATTTATCTGGCATTCTAACTGAGAAAACCAAACTTGCGTTAAATTTGTTTTGTAATTTATCATATTTTTTCATGCTAATCTGTATCGGTGGTAGTGGCTTGATAACTCTTGTGTTATCAGGAACATTTGTATCAGATGCAGTCTAGAACTAGGTTTTAACCATGCTTAATATTAACATGGTGTTGATGTCCTATTATTATTATTGGACTATCAAACATTACCACCAGTCTTCTCAGAGTATTTGAGTTGCAGTAGCTGAATTATTTGATTGATTTGAACATCAAAATGGACGACATCACCACAATATAACTTCCAAACTTGTAAATAATAAATGAACGACTTATTGCAGCATATTATTTAATAACAATTCATTAACAGTTGACACTTCACATCCAATGAACAAATATAGCTTTATAGTATCAACATAATACACAATTTTATTTATTTCTCCTGAGTCTAAAATACTGCCTGCGTTCCTTGTGAGTTATGAGAAAAGACTGCCGACCGCATGGACAGTCACTTGACTATATCTACTTCCGATATAGGTTTTCTTAATATCCAAAAATGGGTTTTATTTCGACTTTTTAATTATTAATATAGTTACTACCTATATATTATTTTATGGCTTCATAGCATACCCCCCAACCACAGAGAAAAAATAATAATTTATTATTATTTTTGATACGAAAAATGTTTACAATAATGAAAAAAATTATCTTAATCTTAATTAATGCATATAATCATTCATTTAATAATACATAGAGAAAAAATCCATTTAATATATGTACAAACAATCAAAAAACATATTTATAGGCAGAAATATGACACAAAGAATAATGTCTAATGTTTATATGACAATTAGTCATAGACAATTATCTTTAGGTATTGTCTAATCAACTTCAGTAATAGTGAGATAAACTATTGGATATCAATGATGTGTATCGATAATTATTATGCTAAATACTCATCAAGGCTGTTAAGATTATCTATTATCTTTATCTCACAAAATCTAAATAGATTCCATGAAAAAAATTTTTTCATACAACATTTATTATTTTATACAACAAAATTAATATAATACTAATGTCGGTTTTTTTTATAATTGTCATTTTGTATTGATATTCTCATCATGGTTATTATGAATATATATCTTCATAATATTTATTTTGAATTGATATTCTTATTGATTCTTATTGATTCTTATTGATTATTATTGATTATTATTGATTGATATTCTCAATAACATTACTTACAATGTAACATGATTATCTTTAATCTTAGTTTACAATAAAATATTACACAAATTATTCAAGTCTTTTCTTCAATTATATATTTATATTACACTGCTCATTTTCCTGTGAGTCTTATATGTATCATTTATTTATTGGCTTCAATGCTATCTTTAGTCTTACATGAATACAATACAATATTACCATCTAATGCTCTGACTTTAGAGTCTTACATAGGCATTTCATTATTATATCATTCTTATTTCAATTCCTCTAATGCTTTTTTAAAGACTTACATAGGCATATTAATATTAACATATGGCATAACAGATTCACTGTTCAGAGGCCACAAAATTTATGTGCTTAACAGTCTTACCAAACTGTTCAGAGGCTACATAAAAAATTTCCAACTGATAATCATTATTTTCATCAATTAGATTATTTTATACCAGTATCCATATTTACATATTTGTTCTTTACAAAGAAAAAAAAATGTTATCATGTCATTATACCTGTTACTGAAAATATCATATCTCATTCATAAATTTTAGTTAATCCTATGTATAATTTTATTGATTATACCTGAGTTCTCTGCTAAAATTCCTTAGAATTTCACAGCATTTTCTCAATGTTATTTTTCTATGTTCAGATTTACTAATATCATTGTCTGGTTTATTTTCAATTATCATATCATCTTCTGATTTATTTTCAATAACTTTGTTTTCTTCATCAGTTCTCAAATTGTTTAAATGAACAATTTTTTCTTTGTTATTAATGTTAACCTTGTAAAATACATCAGATAGCTTAAATATTATTTCAAAAGGTCCTCTCCATTCCATAGTATTGCCACTGCCAATTGGCAAATAAACAAGTACTTTATTACCAACTTCTAGTTTTCTCATGTTCTTATGAATGTTTTCTTTGATATCAACTGCTATCTTGTAAAAAGGTTTATTTATGGTATCTGTCATTTGTATTGGAGCCTTATGTTTAGAATCTTTTTTATTATGTCTAAGACAGGTATCACAGCTTTTAATAAATGTTTTCAAATCTTTTTCCATTTTAGGCCACCAGAAATTCTTTTTAAGTTTACAAACTGTTTTCTTGCTACTCAAATGACCTGACAATGCATTGTTATGCGAAATTTGCATTACTTTGACAGTTAATGTTTTAGGTATAACTATTTGAGTTACATCTAATTTAGTGTCATTTCTACAGAGAATTCCATTTATTATTTCAATGTTTTTATTTTTAACCTGACCTTTTTCAATTTCTGATACCATTTTAATTATGTATGGATCTTCTTTCTGTTCTTGTTTTAGAGTTAGCTCATCAAAAGGCATGTTTATTAAACTTATATTTTCTGTTTTTTTCATTTGGGTTTCCTTTTTATGAGGACTATCAATGTATGATAATATCTCACTCTTCATTTTAGTAAAATCAGATATTTGATTTTTAGCAATGTTGAATATTTGTTTATGACCTTCTAAATGTCTACATAATGAAATAGCATGTAATTCTTTTGGTACATTGTTTATTTCACATTGACTTTCAAATTTGCTTACATACTGTTCTAGTTTTTCTGTTCCATTCCATTTGGGAATAGGATTATCCTTTTCATTATTTATGGATAAGTCAATATTAGGTGTCTCATTGAGAATATTAATTTCTGACTTTCCTATGGTTTGTAAAAAATTAAAAGTTTGTAGAGCAGGGTAAAATTCTTGTTCTGGTAAATCTACTAACTTCTCATTTTGCAATAGAACAGGTTTCAAATTCAAGTCATTGGATTTTTCATTCATCCATTTTTGAAAAATGTCAAAACTATTATCATGTTTGACATTGAAAGAATTACCAATAATTAAAGGTGCAACACAGTTTTTCATTATGGCTGCTTCTGCTTTTCCAGTGAGCCAAGGACAATCAATGTCTATTATAGTGACAGGACAATTTATTGTGGAACCATTTGCAAGTTTTATTGTATCCACTCTTATTATATTGGTGGGTTTCTGATTTGGAATGATACTTTCATCTATACATATTATACTACTTCCGGTGTCTCTTAGACAGTAAGTGGTCTTTCCTTCCACATAAGCAGGAAAAAGTATTAACTGACCCCTGTTTTCAAATATGACATTATTAGATTGAGATGTGGAATTGTTAAGTTTTCCTCTATTTCTTCCATTTTGGAAATTTGATTGAGGTCTGTTTTGAGTATTAGGAAAATCTTGTCTTCCAACATGTTGATTTGGCACATTGTTATTGGAAAAATTCTGATTTGGCATATTTCTGTTTCCAAAATTTGAAAAATTCTGATTTGGAAAGTTTCTATTATCAAAATTAGAAAAATTTTGATTTGAAAAACCTCTATGATCAACATTTGATCTATTGAAGTTTGGATTGAAATTTCTACCTCTTGCATTGTTATTTCTGTAACAATATTCTGATGAATGGTTTGTACCATTGCAAAAAATACATTTATAATTATTAGATTTTGGTTGATTACCAAATTTTTTTCTATTGCCAAATTGATTATGTCTAGACCTAGGAGGTGAATAGCTCCTTCTTCTATGTTGAATTGTATTTACTGTTTGATTTTGTTTAGTCAGTTCTACATTAGGATGACTATCCTTAAAATTTGAGATTGCATCTATCAAATTTTCTACTGTTTTAACTTTTCTTTCCATAATGTGAGTAAACAATGGTTTAGAAGCTTGTTCTAATACTTTATCAACAACCATGATTTCTATAATCTCATTAGGATTTTTGGTATCTATTTTTACTAAGTCTAACCAGGTAAGTAAAAATGTTTTCACTTCAGACACAAAAGCTCTTGGTTCTATCTTGTCTGTTAAGATAAAGTTATGGAACTTCTGTCTGTAATAATCCTCAGAGTGGATAAAGAATTTTATTAACTGTTCTTTGATAATGGCATAATCAGTTATTTCTTTATCAATATGTGATAGTGCTTCCCTACCCTTATCTTTCAATTGTGGGATAAGGTGAATGTAATATTCTGAAATGGGAATCCCATATCCTTTACATGTTGCTTCAAATAAATTTAGAAAATCAACAATTTTCTCTTTCCCATCAAAAGGAGGCATTTTGAATCTAACACTATGTTTTGATTTTTCATTATTTGTTTGCTCAACTTTAGTATTTTGTAATTTAGCCAACTCCAATTCATGAGCTAATTTTAGTTGAGTTTCTTTCAACTGAGTTTCTCTTAACTCTTTTTCTTTATTCATTTCTAGTTCTTTTTGTTTAATTTCATTATCAAGTTCTTTTTGTTTTATTTCATGAGCTCTTAATTCTGCTCGCTCATCTCTTTCCTTATCTGCTAATTCTTTTTTCAATTGTTTAACTTTATTTTCAACAAATTCCTGATATTCTTTCTTATCAGTAATACCATATTTTTTTGCCAACAATTCAGCCTCATCATAGAGTAATTGAACCTTTGACTCCATTATTATTTATTATGAATGTCAAGATTTATTATATTATAGTACAGTACAATTATTATAATGCACTATTTTATAGTATAGCAATGTTTTATTCCTATACTGGATGGCAATATTTATTAATTACTGAATGAGCATTATTATATTACTGAATGACAATATTTATTAAATACAGAATGAGCAGTCATATAATATCACAGCAACTTTTTTTTTTTTTTTTTAATCCTATGCTGTAGTAAAATGTTTATAATTCAGAATGCAAAATGCTAGAATGTCAACAATTATGCTAAGCCAAGACACATTTTCTATTATGGCTTGTTTATTTTATTATTATTAGTAATTTTATAGTAGAGTTTAAAGCAAGTGCAAGTCACTTTTTGCTATTATGACTTATTATTACTATATAGGTTGCACAATTATTTTCCGCAAAGCAATGTACAATCTTATTATTACCAATGGTAGCACATAGATAATATTATTATTATTATTGAGGATGGCATATAACAATTAGATTAATGTTATCTTAAGCCACTATGATATTATTCTTATGAGCAATTGAAATGGATGTAATTATTATCAGTATTGGAAGTACATTTTCATAGTGATTACTGGAAGTACATTTTCATTAATGCCAATACACAATAATTTTACTATAATTAATAGCAATGTAAATTCTAGATAATATTATTACAGTAGCACTGCAAAGCACAATATTATTTTTATTTAGGTTATTTTACCTGTTATATTGTGAATATTTTGTACATTTGTAGTTACATGTATTAGATATCAATTATTATTTTGTTAATTGTAATTACATGTAATTGGGCACTACTTAAATTATATAGTTATGAATGTGAATATTCATATTATTATTATCTAGGTGAACTTATTATTGTTAATGTTCTTACCATAGACCATTATACTCAGAGAGCAAAAACTAACCAATGCATATTAATGATACTTCAAAAAATACACAACAAAAAAATTATATCAAGTAACAATAGAAAAAAAAACACAATCACAATACACTAATGCTGCTTGGACCACAAATGATAGAGGAATTTTTGACAAAGAATCACAACATGTATAACATTGACAAGACTATAGTAATTTTACTTTAATAATTCTTAACAATAACAAACAAAGTCAAGACAACTAACAGAAATAACCCTAACAAAGAATCATTTCTAATCAATCTCTTTTAAGAAATAGAAATAGATGATAGACAGAATAAGAATAGACAAGAGATTTGATTAAAAACTACCGCCAACCAAAGCCCGCTTTATACATAAATAATACATATATATATATATAATTCATACTAATGAATGTAAAAAATATGATTAAATTAAAGATTACTTAATAATCCAAATGAAAACACATTCACTGTATGAAATCACTGCAATGTAAATCCAGAGTAGAAATCCAGAAGAAACTTAATTAATTATTTAATAATCCAATGAATGTTCACACTGTATCAAGTTGAGTTGTTTCAAGTTTCCACTTCAGTATGGTATAATCCAATTTTAGAATGAACACAAGAAAAAAATGTATACCATTAATTAAAATTAATGTCAAAGTCTTTGGTATACAGATTAAATATTAATTATATTTAAAGCTATTTAATGTTATTTATTTATCTTCCGATAAGCACATCGGACTTCAACACATCAGATTTCAACACCTGGTCGTGTCACATCGGATTTGAACATAGGCTACATAAAATTCAACACATGGTTGTGTCACATCGGATTTGAACATCGGACTTGAACATATGTATATAGTTTAGGTTCCTTGTTGATAACATGTGGGAACGAAACTTTTTCCGGTTGCAAATATTAAATAATGATCTGCGTATAGTCACTTTTTTTCGATTTTTTGTATCGAATTTTCCAATGATGAAATATTTGTCATCGGTGTACAAATGTTATATTTTCTTAGAGCTATTATAGTGCTCAATCATATAAATAGTATATGTATTTGAAATAATTGACTCAGGCTTCAGTTTTGTTCAAAAACTGGTACTCACATAATTTTCCATGTGGTTTGTAGTACGTCTTCAAAAAGTTCAAAAAGTTTCGAATTTGAACATAATATTATATCCTTCAGCTTCTCTCTCCGTTAGCTGCCACCAAACCTGTTGATGTCCTATTATTATTATTGGACTATCAAACATTACCACCAGTCTTCTCAGAGTATTTGAGTTGCAGTAGCTGAATTATTTGATTGATTTGAACATCAAAATGGACGACATCACCACAATATAACTTCCAAACTTGTAAATAATAAATGAACGACTTATTGCAGCATATTATTTAATAACAATTCATTAACAGTTGACACTTCACATCCAATGAACAAATATAGCTTTATAGTATCAACATAATACACAATTTTATTTATTTCTCCTGAGTCTAAAATACTGCCTGCGTTCCTTGTGAGTTATGAGAAAAGACTGCCGACCGCATGGACAGTCACTTGACTATATCTACTTCCGATATAGGTTTTCTTAATATCCAAAAATGGGTTTTATTTCGACTTTTTAATTATTAATATAGTTACTACCTATATATTATTTTATGGCTTCATAGCACATGGCCTAATCAGTAGTCCAGTTTAAAAGTTTGTCTCAACATTGCAAACACACACTCACACACACACATCTAGATCTAATTCTCCATTTTGCTCTAGTCACATGACCTAACTAAAACCACTCACAATTTTCATAGGTCAGGCATAAAAACAAGAATGTTCAAAAACTGGATTTTTGTGTTTAAAAGTTTAGTTTGTAAAGTTTTTATGTTGTTTTTTATGCTCTACCTATATTATTCTGCTCGTCATAAAAACAAACGAATTTTTGTGAACTGTATTTGGATTCACTTGATTATTGTATGTGCTTTTAGCGTATGCTTACTATGTGTGTACTGCAGATGGTCAAAAATAACAAATTGTTTATCATTATTTTTTAGTATGTTTGTATAAAATTGCCACGGACATCAAAAGTATTTGTTCTTTAGCATGTCAGTGGGAAATACAAAATATTTTCTTCCGTGTACATTTTTTTTAAGAGGAGTTGTAAAACAAAATTTGGAGACTTTAATTTTGTGTGTGTCATCCTTTATACCTGGTCATGCGTGAACTTAAGCTGGGTGGGAATAATGTCACAAAATCCACCCTCTGTGTAGGATGTTGAAAAAGATGAGTAATGTGTTGGTCACACAATATCCCCCTAGTATGCCAAGGCCAAAGAAACTGGTGAACTCTGCTTCAGTAGACCCTAGCCTTAAATGTGCTGGCCACACTATCCCCTTTGCATGCTGTTGCCAAAGAAACTGGTGAACTCTGCATCAGTATGCCCTAAATGTGCTGGCCACACTTTCTCCTTGTATGCTGTGGGCCAAAGAAGAGATTATCATTAAGGGTAACTTCACTATTGGGAAAAATGCATGGCTAAGAATCTACACCAAAGACTTAAAACTGTTGTTAAGAAATAAATGATTTAAACCAATGGGTCTTTTGTTGTAACTCTAAGATTCTGAATGACCTACATACTGTCTGCATGGTATCTGATTGCACCGCAATATGTTATTAGGGAAAAGTTTGTGTGGATTGAGCTTTTGTTGTTGTTGTGGCTGTATGTATCAACTTTATGAACACAAGAGATTCAGAACACAACTGATGCACAGAGATTCTTCCCTGCCATTGGTTGATTCTACTTTGAGATTAAAATAGCTTATGATGATGTCATAGAGGGTAAAGAAAGAAAGCAAAAAACATTTTATTTTTTTTTCACTGATTCTTATGTAAGCTAATGTACTGTAATTATTTCCATGTAATGTCTTACACACATAAATTTCCTTATTGTACATTTTCATATATTTTGTGTATCTACTCTGATCTTAGTGGGGCGCAGTGGCCTAGCAAAGTTCGGCCTGCGTACCGAAGGACCTGGGTTCTAATCCTGGTGAAGGCTAGGAATTGTTCTCGTGTCTGGAGGGTGTCCCTGAGTCTACCCAGCTCCGATGGGTATCTGACTTTAGTAAAGGGAAAGTAAAGGCCCCTGGGCATTGTTCTGGCCACACAATCCCCTGAGCTTAGTGTGCCCTGGAGTTGTTTTGGTTGACCCTTATTCACTTAGTACTTCGGCATAACAGAAAAGCAAAAGTTTTTTGTTTTTTTAAAAGTGAATCTGTACATTGTGCAGGCCACACAATCTCGTTTGCTAGCCTCATTGACCATTAAGTAGTAAAGAAGAAATGTAAAAAAGCTCTAGCTAGAACATTGTGGCTGTACATTTAGACGTCTTTCATGTAAACATGGAATTCGGCTGATGCTGAACACCAGGAAGAACCCTGACAAATTACATGATCAAACATTTCAGCTTTTTGTTTTCTCACACAAAAATTACTTTTTTAAATTTAAAATTTGATTCATAAATAATTTATTGATTTGAATTTTTGATAAACTTTGAATTGTAATATTTTATTTTTTTTTGGTCCCGATTTGTTTGCTTGAGTTATTTTATCAACAGCAATAGCAATTGTTTTTTGTCATCATTAGTTAGAATGTAGATATTAGGGGTCATGGTGTTTTAGTCTCTGTTGTCTGGTAGATTCTAGGTTGTTTTATAGTTGTCTGGTAGATTCTAGGTTGTTTTTTTAGTTTTGTTTTTTGGGGTCCTTTTGTAAAATGTTTTTTTTTCTAAATTATTTGTATATGAACACAAAGAATCTATCTGTAACTGGGACACACAACCAATGGCTGCAGGATATCTGATGCTACAATGGGATTGATTGATTTATTTATATATTTTCTGTATTTTCGCTCACACTCTAAAAAAAAACTAAAGACAGTTTCTGTATAATCCTTGTATATAGTGGACAAACAAAAGAAACTGTTTCAATTATTACGGTTGATGTCAACAAAGTTGCTTTTAAAATGTTCAGACTGTGCGCTCACAATGTGACAGTCATTGGCTCATCTTATTTATCATTTATGGAGTAGGTCAAAGTTCATCGGTCAAGTCCATTAATTCTTGGTACACCGTATTGTATGAATGAACTAATCCAAAAACTGTTCTGTGATGTCATCTTTTTTCATCCTCCATCACCCCACCCCCACCCCCACCCACTCACTTGACAAAAAAATGTACTATGTTGAAAATCTATTTGTATTTTTGGACCCAATCTGTTACGGCCCACTTAGTTTATCATTGAACCAATCAGAACTGTTGTAAATTCAATCAGCCTTGCCATGGACCCAATCAGTTAGCTCATGCTGGCCTCACCTGCCCTAGTCCATTAGCCAATGGGATTTGTTCATTTTGTCACTTCTATCAAAATGAGGAATCCTTTTTTTTTTAGAAAATATATGAATGGTAGTTTTTTTATAACAATCATGTCATGTCAGTGTATAAATGAAAACTTTATTTAGTTGGTGAATTTATGAAATGCTTTAAAAAAATTCAATCAACATTCATTTAATTTATTTAACAAAAAGATCTGTTGTATTCATGTCATTGATAAAAAAAAGTTTGTTTATTTTTTGACAAAATTATTTTTCAGCATTCCTTTTAGAATCTAGATCTATTTCTTAAACGTGTTTGTTCAGATGTTGAATATACATCAGGGCTCATACAGTTTGGGAAAATTGACTTGATTTGTAAAAGTTTGGGAAAACAAAGCATGGTTTGGGAAAGTTGGTGAATTTTACATTAAATATTTTTAAAATTTTTATTACAGAAATTGTAATAATAAAATAACTCTGTCAATATTCTGAGAGAGTCCCATCCTTTTTTTTCTTCTTAAATTATTGTATGGGTACTAAAAAAAACTTCCACAACCCTTTTTATAAATTTTGGATTATCTATTTACATTCTGTACATAGAGATGGCTTTCAACACTTGATCTTAAACCTTTCCGACAACTATGAAACTTATGATGATTTTCTGAGCTCGCAACTGCAATGATGTTCTTAGTCCCACAGTTTTAATCAGAAAGCCCTGTGTTTTGTAGTCAAAGCTTTTTTGTGATTGATGGTTTATGAAAAAAAAAATGTTGTTTTTCTTGTCTTTAACAAATTGATTTGCATGTATCATAGTGTTTAACAAAAAAAAAATGTGCATGTATGTTTTAGCTATTTCCAAAACTATTCTGTAGCTCATTGACCTTGTTGGTGTATATTTTGAATATTATGCTTTCTTTATTTAAGGGCAAAAAATTGTTTTATACATGAATCATGTATACGTTTGAAAAAAAATTCTGATGTTTTGATTGAAATAACTGGAGTCAGAATATTAATACCAAATATTTAACTGCTTGGTCGTTAAGAACGTTTCTGACAAAAATATCTGACATACAGTCATATCATGAAATACACAAAGTGTTAATTTTTTTATCCTTAATTTTTGTAATTGTGTCTTTATTTTTTGTTCTTTCCATGATTCGGAAATGGAAAATTTTTAACTGGCATGTACAAAGAAAACGATAAATTATTTTTGAAGAACTTCTGTTTGAAAACAAAAGAAATCTATATCTGTACATCTATACATATTTATGTAACTGTACCACTTCTTGACATTTGAACTAAGGCTTTATGATATCAAAATTAAAACTTGTTCAATCTATTCTCATGTCTAGTCCATGCCATGTCATCTTGTATTCTTTTTTTTTAAAATATTAATACCAATATTGACACAAGAGTTTGAATGAGTGTTGTCAAGCTAAATAAACAATTGATGAAGGAAGTTTCCTTAAAATCATTGAATGGTTTATAAGAGACTCACCAAATGGAATGAAAGAATTGTAGAAGAATTTATGTTTACGTTCTCTCTCACATCTATTTTTGATAATCTGTTTACAGAAAGCTCTTTGCTTTTCTGTCTGTATCTTTACTTTATTTGAAACTGAAGCTTATAGTATTATGATTTAAAAAGCTGATATTTTATTACTTTAAATTGGTTTGAAAATTTAATTTCACTTCATGGTATTTAAAAAAAAATTGTTTAACAAGCCAATAACACAAAAATTGTTTAACAAGCCAATAACACAAAAATTGTTTAACAAGCCAATAACACAAAAATTGTTTAACAAGCCAATAACACTAAAGTCTAGGATGTCTAAACTGATTAGGAA
The DNA here is from genome assembly GCA_949126835.1 of Anisus vortex. Lineage (NCBI taxonomy): Eukaryota > Metazoa > Mollusca > Gastropoda > Planorbidae > Anisus > Anisus vortex. Next base: position 46,412,805 of record OX421493.1, read on the forward strand.
ATTTCGTGTGCTCACGAATCAAAACTTTCCCATGTAAAATGCATTCTTTAGACATTTTATCTTAATGGTTAAAAAAAAAATATTGCTAATGTTAAATTGAAATTCATATAGGCTATGGTGGTGAACTAAGTAAAATTTCAAGAACAAATTGTATGAATTTTTGGTTGAGGGATTTTATGACTGATCTATTAAAAAATGGATTCGACACAGAAACATTATTCTCAATGCAAAACGTACCCCACCATTATTATATGCTTTCACTTATCGATAAAATTATATTTCCTAAACACTGACCTGTAAATATATTCAAGTGACAAAGACTGCCTTTTTATCCTATATATTTGTTCTAATCATAGGAGCTTTATTCCTCTTACTAGGTTATTATAGGGATAAGTAAATTGTGTATAAAATTGTTGCTTACGCTTGCATCAATAGGATACATTCAAATTTATTAAGATCAATTTTATAGATCATTGAATTCTATTCATCATATTCTATACAACAAAAAGTAAAATATTTCTCATGTATACAGTTAGACAAAATAAATGTGAATGATAAAGGTTCTATTAAAATAATATATTTTGAAAAGTACAAATTAAAATTAGTATCATGGCGAGGAAATATTACTTTTATGACGTTGTTTCCATCCTTTATTAAAACATATTTGAACAGCTCAGAAATAATTTATTCATAAATCAGTAAATTTAATTTTTATTGAATATTGATGTGTACCTGGGCTGTGGTTAGCTTCTACTTCTGCTGGTATTTTATTTGTTGCATGCTGATGTGCCAGATTTTCATCCAAACATGTGCTATTTAATTAATTTTGCATCACTTACATTTTGTGTTGTTGTTTTATTCTTCTTTTTTTTTTTTTTGGTCTGTTTTGTTAAATTACTCCTCCATGGCCTGCTTATTTATCTTCACCAAGCAAACAATGTATAGATGCCTATTCTAATAATTTAAAATTTTTATGTAAAAGGAAAATTTTTCAGTTAAAGTGAAAAATTTACATAAAAGTATTTTTCTATATAAAATGTTTTTCTATTACTTGAAAGACAAGCATGTCAATTTCAATAAAAGTCAATTTTTGCTTTAGTTGATCAACAGAATTGTGTAGTTATAATCTATCTGCTCAATGATCGCTAGATAAATGTTTTTGACAAACTTAAAGGTAACGATCAAAATTTTTTTTCTTTGAATCCAATTATATTTATATCCAATTATAATTATATTTAACTAGCTAATTATGAAATGGAATTCTTCTTGTAGATTTGTTGCCAACTAAAAGATTTCATTTTTGGTCACAGATTTTCAATTGATGTCTTCTATTTTAATTTTCTTCTATCAGAAATTATTTGCTTATATTGTGAAACTGAATATCTGAAGTCATTTTTATGAATTTTTATTTGAACATTTTCATTGCAAGTGCAAGTCCAATAAATAATTTTTTTGTCATCTGAAAATTTTAGTTTTCATTGTTTAAAAAGAAGTTATTAAAAAAAAACAGGAAAAATCTTATCTATTTAATCTCTCATCTGCAAACATCAGTATATATAATATATACATTTACATACAAGAAAAAAAAACTGAATTAAATTGCACAATATTTGATTTTATGTACACACATCTTTCTATATGCCAGACATTAAAATACAAATTGGCACTAAAATAATGTTTAAAACATGATTTTAATTAATACTACAGGCATTCAAAACTATACATTTGTGTTAGTTTTGCTAAAGAAAAAAAATATGCAAGCTGATACAATAGAATAAGATAAAATTTTTATTGCAATCAGCTTTTGGAATGTTGTCAACAGTTTGCTGTATGAAAACCTACAAGATTTGAGAGTGTTAGAAAGTATACTCTTATTAACTCTGGAATTCTTAAGTCTAAATTCTCTATTTAAAGGGAAAGAGAAATATACACTCCACTATATGCACACAGCTTTTCTAAACCATACATTGAAATACAAACTCTATATAAAGTTGAATAAAACCACAGTATTAGTGCCATGTATTTTAAAGGGGAGGGGGGTGGCGGTTCAAGTACTGGTGTTTACCATTATTTGAAAACAATACCTTCTTCAGCATTGGGAATATCCAACACACATCAGATACTCCACTGCCCCCCCCCCCCCACAACTACCATTATTTGAAAGCAATATCTTCTTCAGCATGGGGATTATCCAACACACAGCAGATACTCCACTGGGCCCCCCCCCCACAACCACCATTATTTGAAAGCAATACCTTCTTCAGCATGGGGATTATCCAACACACAGCAGATACTCCACTAGCCCCCCCCCCCCCCCCCCACAACTACACACATGATGGTATATCAGGAGAAAACAGACATGCCATTTCCTCTGTATGTAATTCTATATACCCGAAGGTATTAGTCAGAAATAGTACAACACAAAGTACTGTGTTGACCTACTGCAGTTGCACCCACTCAACTTGTTTATGGAGAATGGAAATGAATGAAGCAAAAAAAAAAAGGACTTGAAAAAGTATAGTGACCAAAAAAAACAACAGACACTTGTGGTCACGATCCATCACGATGGTTCCATTAGCTAAAGTTTCCTCAACTTCCGATAGCAATATATAACTTCTTTGTGGTTTTCAAATTTGCCGGTGATCTATATAAGTCAGGACATCTTTGACATATCCTTTTGAAAACTGAATTTTAGCAAGTCAGCTAGAATGAACTGGGTTTGAGGTAATTAAAACAACAAAATATATCACCAGAACACCCACAAGGTAGACTCTTGTGGCTTAAATTAAAGACTGGATATATATCCAATGTCCGTACATACAAATGAAAATTGCTAACACAATTAATAATAATAATAGTATTTGTAGAGCGCTGCCAACAAACATAATGTAAGCTCAGAGCTTATATAAACTATTTTATAAACTATTTCAAACATCTACTCCAGTTATAAAATTATTTTTGATAAATCTGAAAAAATAAAAGGTGTTTTTAAAAAAAAAAATTAAGAAGTAATCTTTTACAAAGTTTTAAATTAAAAAAGACATTTTCAACAGTAAACCACATTATTAATTACAATTGTATTCATAAAAACATTCCGGGTTCAGAGTATCTTTAATTATGTCCAACTACAACAAATACATGAACATTATTTTCATTTTTAACTTTTGTTTTTTTAAATTTTGATTAAAACTTTTACTTTAAACCTTAAAATCAGAACTCCTATTTTTAAAAATACATTTGTAAAAATAAAAAGTTTTTCTGTAATGATAAAAAAAAATATAGTGTCCATGAATTGTATCTTTCACAAAAAATAAACAAAGTTTCAGTTTAAAATATTGATAAAAATCTGTACATTTGAAGCAGTATCTTTGTGCCAATGTAGAGTGGCCATTTCATTTATCACAAACACTGGGATTCCACAAGTGTTACAATAGTAAACATTTTTTTTGTTACTTAAAAAGATATTCTTTTCATGCACATCTGCCGTCATAGATATTATCACCACTTCTGCTGCTTGCGCTCAATTCAGGGCGTTACCATCCTGTAAATACTTGCGGCCAGAGCCACCAGGCAGCAGTGGGTCTTCCTCTCCGATCAAGTCTTCTGAATCTTTCTGGGAACTCTGTACAATTTCTTTCTTCTGTGCCATAAGTTTGTCCCGCCTGCTTATGTTTAGAATTCCTCCCTGTTAAAAAAAATACACTGAGATTAATGGTGCAATTCTCCCAGTTGTCTAGATTCTCCCAGTTGTCTAGATTCTCCCAGTTGTCTAGATTCTCCCAGTTGTCTAGATTCTCCCAGTTGTCTAGATTCTCCCAGTTGTCTACCTTTGATCATTTTTATAAGATCCTTTTTTTATACTTTTGATACCAATTTTAAAATTTCCTCAGTTATCTACCTTAGATTGTAGTTTGACTAATTATTTTTACTCATAATTTGTTAGTACTATTTCCTTAGTTGTCTACCTTTGATCATGGTGTTACAAATTGTATATTAACAATGAAAAATTTAATTTTTGAAAAGTCATAAAACTTATTGATATAATGAACTAGCAATGATAAATACAATATAAAGACTAGTTGTTGTTTTTCATGATAATACTTTGGCTGGTCCTGCGTATAGTACACCTGACTGTCAACAAAACGGCCCGGGTTCTAGTCATGCAGCTGACCAATCCTTCTCGCCATGCAGTAGTTTTGGGCCTAGGACGTAATTACCCTATACCTAGAAGGAACGTCTGTAAACTTATAGGACTAAATAATATTTCATGAAAAGAAATAAGACATTAAAAAAAAAATACGACTTTACCCTGCGCCTGTCCACAACATTCAAGAAAAATGTTGCTACTATACAACAAATTGTGTTGCCTAACAAAAAAATCATTACAAACTTCCAGCGGAGCAGCTTGGTAGCAGAGTCAGTACTGGAAAATAGAAGAAACTATTTTCAACAAAACTCTACATGAAAATTTTTTCCTAAGGCATAATACTTTTAAAAAAAACAACTTTTAAATATATATTATAACAAACTATGTAAAGTTTAACCAGTAAAGCTTTCTTAATAAAAAGTTTAAATGGCCTTAACTAACTACTTACTGGTCTTCTTGACCAAGTATTTGCCCAACCACGACATTGGAGATGCCTATGCCAATCATCTGAATGCTAGTGGTCAGCCCCATAGCTGTGCCGAGGGAAGACTGAGACACGACGAGAGGAATGCTGGGCCACATACTCGCCTTGACACAAATTAAATAACAAACATTAATTTTATTAAAAAAAGAAAGAAAGACTTTTAAAAAAAAACAACTTCTTTTCAATTAAATCCTGAAAGTTGTAGTCACTGATCTATTTATATACATTTATCGTCTATAACTTAAATATTTGGTGCACAGAGAAAATCTGACATTCATCCCCAAAACTAACCTATAAAAATTATATAAGTCTATGTAAAGTAATCAGATGGCTTGCCCAGGATAGGGAGGCCTGGCGGAACTTTGTTGCTGCCTTATGCTCCACGGGGAGCGATAAAGAAAAAGAAGAATGTAAAGTAATAGGATATAGACTTCATAAAGAATAAATGTATAAGAAATTAAAATATCACTTTCAGCCTACGTTGGTCTATGGTGGAAACAAAGTTTGACTGTTACTATGACTGCGGAAAACCAGGGGATTATGATATCAAAACAATGCCAGGCTGCCTAAACTCACCCCCCTCCCCAAATGTCAGTGCCATTAGTGCTGGACAGACTTAAAGGCAAACTTGAGACACTGGTGGCAATCTGACCCTGCTGCTAAACCAGTGTGTCCCACACTCTTAAAATATATATTTCAGACCAATTTGATGTGTGGCCAGCGCAATGTCCAGCCACTTTTTCTTATCCCACGACTAATATATGTACCCATCAGAGCTGGGTAGACTCTGTGACACCCACGATACTTGGGGGAAAAATCCCAGCCTTCATCAGGATTCATAACACAACTATTTTTTTTTAATGTTGAGGTAAAAAATGTTGCGGATTATATTTATTTAAGGTAAAGATCATTTAGTTTAAGTTTCAAATAGTTTAGATTTAACTTCTATACTCAAGATGAAATAAAGGAAAATAGCTTACAGCAGCAAATGAATATGTGATGCCAAGCCAGAGTGTACAGACCAACGGGTGGACATAGCTGAACGCCAGGAGACCAAACACTGGGATAGTTAACACTGCTGTCGCCATGGCAATATAACCTCTCTTGCCAAACACATCCTGGAGAGACATAGTTTAATTGAATTGACTTGACTGATGCAAGGTATGAAATGTTTAATGCAATGGAACTATAATTTCCATGACATAGGTAATGTATTTTTAAAAAAAAGTAACTCAATGAAACTAAAATGTATGCAACTCGATATAAGTAAATTAAAGTAAAGTAAAACGTGAAGTACCCTTTGGGCCAAATTGATCAGCATTTTCACCAGTTTATGTGGCCAACAGCCAAGGCAAACTAGGGGATCGTGTGGCTAGCACAAAGACCAACCGCCATTACTTTACCCCAACTAATGTCAGGAACCCGTCAGAGCTGGGTAGACTCAAAGACACCCTCCAGTCCAGGGAACAAATCCTAGCCTTCACCAAGGTTCAAGCCCAGAACCTTCAGCATGCCAGCTGTTTGTGATGCCACTTACCCACCACGCCCCATAAAAGAAAATTGTTGTTGAGATTATTGTCAAGCTAAATGAACAATTGATGAAGGAAGTTTCCTTACTTATGTTTTAATTAAACAGTTTACTAAGATAACAGAAACTAATTTTATATGAGTATGAGGTATCTAGCCCAGTGGAACTACATGTTTATACAGTAAACTACTATTTTGATTACATGCTATTATAAGTAGCACTATAAGTTAATTCTTTTATTCAGATAGCATTTTTAAAATGTGAGTTTTGAAATGTAGCTTAATAGCCCAAAACTTTAAAAACCCTAAAACATTAAAACCAGAAGTTCATTTAAACAGTTTGTAACTTCAATTCATAGCAAACATTTTAGAATATTTGCTTACTGCTATTTTGTTTCCTATATACTTACAATAATGCCGCCAAGGAAAGGGGAGAAAACCATGGATACATCATAGATTGCCCCCGCCACATAGGAGGATGGCTTTTTATCAAATCCATATTTGGTTGAAATAAACTTGCTGAAAATATGTAGAAAAAAACAACAACATAAAAATTTTAATGCACAAATATTTTACATCGCTTTATTTCATGTAAATATTCACCTTAAGCAATCATCATTATAAATTCAAAGCCCGAAAATTTTCATCTTGTCAAACGCTTTTAGTGACTCTTGTATAATTGTATTTATTTATTGAAATCATTGTGTAGGTCTGTATTAATCTATTGAAATCATCATTTTTATCATCTTGGATCAGATCATAGAGTAAAAAAAAACAACTGTTGGCCTGGCTTTAATATCTTCTACAAATACATTTGTGGTCAAATCACTAATCAGTAAAAAAAAAATAACAATAGTAATAACTCTCAATTCCCACATTCTTTAGAATATGTTTCAAAAATTACACAATATGTTCATCCTTCTTTCTTAATATGACAGCTAATTCTTCTCTTATTGACAGCTAACACTTCTCTTATTGACAGCTAACACTTCTCTTATTGACAGCTAACACTTCTCTTATTGACAGCTAACACTTCTCTTATTGACAGCTAACACTTCTCTTATTCTTCACCAATCTCTCACTATGACGTGTACTTTATTTTTTTTACTTTCCTTAAATATTTGGCATGGTGGCTGAGTGGCAGAGTATTGGACTGGCGATCCGAAGGTTCTTTTTCTAATCCTGGTGAAGGCTAGCATTTTTTTCCATGGGACTCGAGGGTGTCCCTGAGTCTACCCAGCTCTGATGAGTACCTGACATTGATAGTGGTAAAGTAATGGCGGCTGGGCATTGTGCTGGCCACACATCCCCTAGTATGCCGTTTTCACAGAAACTGGTGAATGCTGCTTATCCAGCCCTATGATCAGTTTGGTCTGAAGTGTACTTTACTTACTTTCCTTAAAAATCCATTCTCAAAACAAAACAAAAAAAGGTCTGTAACAAATCTTACCTAGCATCAGCAACAAAGGGAAAAACTCCATTGTAGAAGAACATGATGGAAAGAACCACAAGCCAAAACGGCAGAGAAAAATGGACTATATCTGAAATTTTCTGTAAAATAACATTAAAAAAAATTATTTTCTTCTGTCTACAGTTAATTGAAAAGTGCAGATAAGCCTTTTTTTAAAAAAAAAAAAATTCATATTAACCCTTTAACTACCGCAGGTTTATAACATAAATATTTGCTGACTTTGCATATTTTTACCATTTATTTATTTATTTATGACGTCGATGTGACGTCCTCAGTATTTGAGTGTACGGAAATGATGACGCCGCTGCGACGTCCTCAGTATTTGAGTGTACGGAAATGATGACGCCGCTGTGACGTCCTCTGTATTTAAGTGTACAGTAATGGTGACGTTCGTGGTATTTAAGTGTACAGAAATGATGACGCCACTGCGACATCCTCTGTATTTAAGTGTACGGCAATGGTGACATCCAAGGTATTTAAGGGGTTAATAGCATAACAAATTATTTAGCGCCTAATAGAAGAAGAAGAAAAAATGACCAATTTTTTGGATTCTGATTTCATATTTCCATCATCACCGAGCTGCTGGACTCCAACTTTATCAAGAATACTTAGGATGATGGCAGATATAAATCCAAGAGCACACAGCATGGCACCTATGGTAACAAATTAAAAAAAGAGGTGATGGTTCATTACATTAAATGCTGAAATTTGTATTTTAACAGTTTATAAGCTGCTGTACTTTTATAAAAGAGATGTAGCCTAAATGCCTATATGTGACCTGTTCTGAAGAAATAGTACTTAGTGTTGTTTTTTTTACATTCCGAGTTAAATATATGCTGGCCACACAATTCCCTAGTATGCTGTGGCCACAGATATTTGTGGATGCTGTTTTACAAGCTCCATATTGGTCAGATGTGGGATACTTTACTTTTTATATGGTTAGAAAAGTCTTTGGACAGGCTTTAATTTGGTTCTAAGCTTAACAAATTTAAATTCATTACTTTTTCTTTGAAACTTTTAAAGTCACCAGATTTAAAAACTAGAATTTCTAGAATTATATACTGTTGAAAAATATTAATTAAATTTTTTTTTTTTGGTGATGGATTTGAATTATTTTTTTTTGTACAAACTAGTAATTTTTACTCAGTAGACCCTTCCTTCACAAAATGATTTTTATCTTGGATTGGCCTGCAGATGCTTAAGTAAAAAATTTCATCAGAACAGGATAATTTTCTACAAGTTTTGAAAACTAAGTGAAACACACTATGTATGAAAATTACACTCAATTTCTCAATACAATATGTTCTTTCTACTACTATGAGAAACTATATGAAAAAATGAACATTTCATTTTTGTCTTGCTTTATAAAATGCGGTTAGCTAAAATCCTGAAAATAGAAATAAAAACAAACAAAGACTTCATGACACTGTTTCCATAGTTACCTCCCCACAGAGTCCACATTAAGCCATTTTTATCTTCAAACTGTTGTGTGAGGAAAAAGTTCAGCACACTTCCAAGCCTGGAAAAAGCCAGGGTAATTCCAAAAGCCATTGCCAGCTCTTTGTCTCGAAACCAGTAGGCTGTGATTCGACTCTGGACAACTGAAAATAAAATATATAATTATTTTTGTTTATGCAAATTTTGTTTAAAATTTATAATTCCATAGAGTATGGCATAACACAGCGGTTCCCAAGCTGTTTTTTTTTTCAAGCCCTGTACCCCTTGACTATGGGACAGAGTGGTTTAGCGGCATCATGCTCGGTTTGTCATTCTGAAGATTTCAGGTTATAATATAAGGAAAAACAAAAAGACCTTTACCAGTTCTTGTCGGTTTTCCAGAGTCCACTCAGCTCTGGAGAGCACCTGAGATTATTTGGAGAAGGTAAATGAATCAGGGAATTGTGATGGCCACATAATCCCCTTGTATGTCATGGCCATGGAAACTGGTGAACCTTGCTTCACTAGACCTATGGTACTTGGAATGGAAGGGATACTTTTACTTTTCCCCTGAATGGGCTATTTGTTTTTTTCAAGTACAATCTTCCACTTTCTTGCTCTCTTGCACATTAGCAGCTCCCATCTGTGGAGGTTTTCATTCCAACCACCATATATATATATATTGCTTGGGTTTTTTTTTCCCTCATCACCATTACTAGTTTATCAAACCTTAATCACTCCTCTGTCTACGCCCAGACTTTTGAGATTTTGTTGTATTGTCAAAATGAGAAAAAAAAATTATATAACAAAAACAAATAAACTATTTTATTACTTCAGTTGACCATTCCCTTTCATTTCTAATGTTTCCTGAATTAGTTTTTATTTAATACTTTCATACGTGATATATAACAATACAAACTTTTCCAAGAGAGGAGATAAATTATTTCATTAAATATATAATTATAGTATTAAAAAACACAAAATGCTAATCTAAGTTCTCTCTTACACTGTCAACTCCAACCACACTTATAGAAAGGTAAAGTTATGCAAGTAAAGAATTGTTTCATGTAAATTTTGTAATAAAATTACATCAGTGAGCTACAGTATGGTTTTAAACAGTATTTCTATATGTACTCACTGGTGAGGGAGCCGTTGCCAGATCCAAACAGCAGGCGACCAAACAGCATGATCGGCAGCAGGTAAGATGTTCCTTTGAGAAATGCCCCGGCTGCAAATGTCGATGAGCCGAGAAGGCACAAAGTTGAAAAGAGGAAAACGCCAACTGGGGAAGAAGTTAAATACAGGTTTGTTTCATTCAGACTGTAGCAGAGACACAAAGAATATTAACATGTAAAGACTATCTTTGAAGAAATAAGAAATCAGTTCTTTGTTTCTTTTAACTCAGCAAAGCAAAATTCTTTTTAGCTGATGTGGACTTTGGGTATTCCCCTTTATTTTAATTTAGCCTCAATTTCTGGTTCAGTGGCACTACTTCTGTCAATCAGATTGCAAAGCTGTTTGCCTCTCTTGCAGCTGTTCAGAAGTGACGAAATTTCCAGAGATTTCAAATCTAAGGCCAAGCACTTCTTTTCTGATCTATCAGAGTAATCTAAGCATAGTAAAGTAACCGTTGGACCAAATTGATCATAAGGCCGGTGGAGCAACGTTCACCAGTTTCTGTGGCCATGGCATACTAGGGGAAGCCCAGTCGCCTTTACTTTACCCCAACTAATGTCAGGTACCCATCAGAGCTGGGTAGACTCAGGGACACTCTCGAGTCCCGGGAAAAAAATCCTAGCCTTCACCAATGCAAACCCAGGACCTTCAGTACGCCAGCCGAAGGTGCTGCCACTTAGCCACCGTGCATACGCCTGTCTAAAGTTGGGGGACAGCAATATGACAAGAAAGATAACTCTAGCCACAAGGGAAGTGATCATAATGAAATAGCCCATGGAAGCTACTCAGTAAGCAGAGCTCTGTCCTTGCAATTCAAGCCCAGCTAAAAAACCACACGATTTTTTATTGATGACGTATCAATAAAACATACAAAAAAAAGTTTTACCTCTATTGCCAAGTTTGTCTATAAGAAATCCAGCACCAATTACAACCACGGCATTTCTGAAAATAAAGAACACAAATCTTAAAGACATTTTCAATAGGTAAAGTAACTGCTCTGTGTTGTTAATTAACTAAGCAGACAAAAATTTAACTGTATATTTAAAAAAGCAACTATTGTATTTACACAGTTTTTATAATAAATATCTTAATAAAATAGTACCCAAAAAAAATGAAATAAAAAGCTACTTTACCATTGTGCTGAAGATTCTTTTGCAATAAAAATTGCTGATTGTGTATATTTCATAAATAAGATATGTTAATAACACTACTCACAAACTGCAATAAAATCTACTTTGGCAAGTAAAAAAGGTCCAACGGAACAAAAACAGACACTTAATATAATATTAAACAACCCCTAAAAAAAGTATCTTCTTTTAAATCCATTATGTTCCAGTCGATCTAAAATTATCTTTTTTTGGAAATGGGTTTAATTAGCCTTCCGAAGTTTTTTTTTGCCACCAAGAAACTAAATGGAAGTCAACATATAAAAGATGTTTAAAGAGTTTAACTAAAACAACTACAAAATTGAACTTTGCCTGCATTTGCTACATCAAAGCTACTGGTGTCAGATTACCTTTGGAGATGTGTGAGCTTCAAAACATTATCCTAAAACGTTATCCTAGAAAGCTCTACATTTTCAGATATATATATATGTATGTCTGTCTCAAAAACAAATGTATGGTATTTTTTTATATTTCCTAATCATATTAGTAAATGAATTGCTCACGTCCAGGCATATATGGCATAAAGTAGATTGTAGTCGGCATCCGACATCCCAAGACAATCTGTACAGTTGTTACAAGATACGTTATCTGCTTCTGTGTATTCGTAGCCTGAAGCATTAGTGCAGTTGTTCACCTTGTAAATGTAACAAAAAAATGTTAATGCTTCTATTTCTTTCATCTTATCTTATACATTATAGATGCTCCTTCTACAAAGGAGATTATTGCATCCTACAATACTTTAATAAACGGTAAGCAGTTTCACAAGTTCATAAGCAAACATATAGAATGATAAATACATGCAGTAATAAAGAATGTGCATGAAATAAGTATAAATGAAGTCACAGATAGGTCATTTATATATTTACAAACACATTTATCTTATCTGATATGTTACAGAGCTACTTCTATAAAGAAAATTATTGCGTCCTAAGCTCATCTGTGGTCTCGAATTTCTATTAGTGTTTTAAATTATGTTAAGTTACTGGTTTTTCTGGTTTGTTCAGGCAACCCATTCCATGCCCAGATGCCTCTTGAGAGGAAACAGTACTTTTATGCATTTGTTCTTGCATATGGGATAAGAAAAGTGTTTTTGTCCTTACAATTATCTGAGCATTGTAATACATTGTTATTTTGTTGTATTTCTAAGTTAAAATTTATTGTCTTTTTTATTATTACTACTTTATCATTACTAAATATCATTAAAACTAATTACTAGCTTTCAGCATAGAGGGTGCATCTGTAATATTTAAGACAATATAAGATTATAAGTGATTATAAAACAAATATATAAAATCTTACTTCAGTAAAAACATCTTGTAGGACACTGGGCATATCAAAACAAAAGTAGGACCCAAATGTCAACATACAATTGAAAAACAAGACCAGGAACCGATAGCCTCCTTTGAAAATAAATCAATGACAAAAGCATTAGCATATATTTTTTTTAAAATAGATGTGGTAATAAATAGAACTAGCTTTTGGAAAATTTTGGTTGGCAAACTTAACCAGAAGTTCATTAGTGTAGACCACTGAATTCTGGGATTAACTGCGCCCCTTAGAACCCATGCCATTAACTGGGTGAAGTGTTTAAATTGCTTAACCTGTACCTTCTAAACTCAAGCTTTTAAAAGGAAATGGAGGCTGAAGTTTTACCTCAATACACTTAAAACAGGGTTTTTATTCTAAAATCATTTGAAAATTCTTAAACTTTCCACAAACATTTTACAAAATTCACAAACCAACTTTTACTAGTAGATACAAAATATCTGAATGCCTTATAGTAGTTAATTTTGGTAGTCAAAATATATTTTTAAATATTTTTGGTTAATTTTTAAGTATATTATAACCATATAATAATTTTAGAAAAAAACATGATGGGACTAAAGGACCCCATAGTTAAAAACGTTATTGTCATTTCAAATATATATTTTTTTTGCTGCTTTGTCCATTTATGCAAAATTCCCAAACTTTCCAAAATCTAGGCTTGGTCAGTTTTCCCAACCTTAAACCAAACTTGAAAAATGAAGTCAATTCTCCAAAACTTTCTTAACCCTTATGAGCCCCGGGCATTTATAGATGGTCCATTGCCCAATTCTATACCCTTTGCTCTATACCGTACTATATTTAGATTTTATGGGCTAAAATGGGTTATGACGTTATGACACTTGTGATGACATATGGGCCTACTTAAAACAGGGACTTAACATTCAAAGCCAATCAAAGTTCAATAGTATGCATGACAAAACATTGAAAAGATTTAAAAAATTGTAGGGGCCTATGTATTAAAATCATATTTGTTGTTGGCATTTTTTTTTTTTATTTCTTCTTCAAAAAATTAATTTTGTCCAATCAACAATAATAAAATCATATTCATATTGAATATTATTATTATAATAAATTGTAATAAATTACTGAATTAGTGGACAAAAGGACAGAAACAAGCTTTTATTTATCAAAATGTATGTTTATGAGTTTATATCAAATTATGTCAGTTGCATAACTTGGCATAAGTTGGTTAAAATAAGGTGAATAATAAGTAGGCCTAGACCTAGATCTAGTCATTTTTTGTTTGTTTTTATGTCAAATTATGTCAGCTGCATAAATTTGCATAAATCTTCTTCTTCTTCTTCGTTCTCAAATGTTATGATTGGGAGGATTCAGACAACAAGTCCGATAGTTGTATGGCATAAGTCATAAGTTTGGTTAAAATTTGGCGAATTATAAGTTTTGGTTTGTTTTAAGTTTTAATTTTTAAGTTTTAGTTTTAAAATTTTAGTTATTTTAATTAAAAATTAAAACAATCTACGATATCAGTTTAGTTGACAAGATTATTAAGATAATGCTTATTTGTTTCATTTTAAGTTTGATAGAAACAGATTAACTCTTAATTTAATGATGTAAATGCCTATAACAATAAGATTTTAAAAATATTATTTACTGTCTGTAGCCCGTAACATCGCCATTTTAAAGCAATGGACTATCACATGACTATAAGTACGTCACGTGACAGTCTAAATTAAACTTTTGGTTTTACTTCTCCATCATGCATTCTTTTTTTTATTATTAGGGCCTACAATGTAGTAGCATTTTTTTAAAGTAGGCCATATTTATAGCATCACTTTTATATTTATTCTGTGGTCTGCACTGACTCAGCACCCAGTTTGAACAGCAATAATGTTTACGCCAATTAGATTGTTTGCCCACATTGCCACAAATATGGTTCCCAGGGCCAAGGGTAAAATAAGGTCGAGGGAGATAATCGCCTTTAATTGGCCTATAGGCCTAATAAATTGACAATAATTGTACGTCTACTATCTTATAAGTTTACAGACGTTCCTTCTAGATAGAAGATTTTTACGTCCACTAGGCTCACCGCCCACCGCACCCCTTTTTTCAATTGTTTATCCCTCACCGCCCTCCCCCACCCCCATATTAAATAAACAATTGAAATTTGCTGCATAAAATTTCTGTATCTGTATAAATACGTGGCAAAACCCCGTGCGGGTATCGCTGCCACGGGAGGGGGGGGGGGTGCGCGCGGGTACTAAGGCTTCGATAGTCTCTGTTTAAAAGAGTCTAGCGATGGTGCATTCACTGTATTGTCACTCAGTTTGTTCCACTCGGTTATAGTTCTAGGGCAGTACGAGTATTTCGCAATGTCACAAGTGGTCCTGATGGTCTGGTACTTAAATGAGTGTCCTCTTGTGGTGCGGGTGGGTCTAATGAGGCGGGTGGGTGGTACTGCGACGAGGCCGTGGGTGACACGGTACATCAGCGATAGTCTCTGCTGTTTTCGTCGCTCGCATAGTGGATCCCATCCGAGGTCGTTGAGGAGGACTGTGGGACTGACGTCAACTTCATGCAACTGAAGTTTCTATAGGCCAATAGATTATAGATTTGTGTGCGTTTTTACGATCCTAAAAAGACACGAGAAAAACAAGTATGCTATGTTTGATTGTTGCTTTAAAATAAATTATACAAATATATTGCACTAGTGCTGTTGAAGTGAAGCTTGTGACTGGTATATGTTGCTAGCAGTTTGTCTATGTTTGGTTAATTTTCGGATTTAAAAAAAATTAAAAAGGGGGCGGTGAGCCGAAAAAGATTGAGACCCTATGGCCTACATAATAATGATTGTCGAGCTGCCATCCTATCTTAAGGAACAAATGTTCCGTTTACTCCGGAGGTGCTCCGGGAGGTGCCCCGTTTCTTCTTGACGACCGTGGGTCTGAGAGCCTTCTCAACATCTGACCCAAAAGTTTGGAATCTACTCCCCATCCAGCCCAGTCAGACAAGTTGTATCAGTAAGTTTGAAAAAGAACTTTAAAAACTCTATTTTTTTTTAGATTTACCTTTTTTTATACCTAAGCCCAGGGGTCGGCAACCTTTTGATAGTGATGTGCCAAAGAAGAATTTCAAATTCACTCAGCGAGCCAAAAGGCATCGTACTCCATTTCTTGTAAAAAAAACACAAAAAAGACTTGAATCGACTTTTTGTGGGTCTTCCGCCATTGAAAATCGCTCTGCGTGTCGAGTCTGGCACGCGTGCCATAGGTTGCCGATACCTGCCACAGTCTACTGTTTTACTTTTAAATTAAGTTGGAACACACTGTATCATTTTGCTCTGTCATATTTATTTTTTTCCTTTAGATTTACGTGTCGCCACCTATCGTGTCAGCCATTATAAAAATATTGATTATTTTAATACTTTCGTTATCACCACAACGATAAGTTATATTACATGTAATAGCAACATGGCAAACATTAACAATTTAGACTCAGAACATTACAGACTACATGTCAACAACACAATGACACGTTCCCTTAACTAGGAGATTGGGACCAGCTAATTGAGTAGCCTATTCTCTCACCGGATAAGTAGCCCGTCGACAATAAACAGAAAAGTTTAAAGCAGAATATGTAGGCCTACACCGGGCCTCAGCGAGCCGTTGACCTGAACAAAAATATATGGGGCGTAAACAATAATGTTTTTTTTATAGCTCAATTGGCGACTGAGAGTTGTATATTTTATTTTAAAACCAATCAAGACAATCGACACCATAACAATATTTAATAATAGGACCGTGGATTTTTGCAACTATTTGCATAGCCTAAACCTGGCGGTTTTTTTTCAAAGCGCTACTTCTAAGGTGTCTGAATTCATGCGCTTACCGATGTGCGCTTTGCAGCAAGGCCGGCACAGATTTCACTTATATGTATATCTCATAACCCCTGAAGGTTGGTCGTTGGGGGGCACCATTGCTGACTGCCATGTCATCTGTAACCACCTGTCTCGGTCTCGTGCCGCCCTTGGGGAACTAATGAAGGACAGGCGGGTCCACTCTTTTACATCGCCCTCCCAACTTATCTCCTGTCTGCTTCTTTTTATTCGTCCTTGCTATGTGCCCTGCCGGATTGTCTTTGCGAGGCCTTCGGATCTTGCCAATGAGCACATATACCAACTCAGTTTCTGTGAACTATAGACCAATGTGCACCACAACTTTCCAGATATCTTTCCAGAAATTTTACTCAAATAGAAATCCTACGTGAACATGTAATTGAATCAACCCTCACTCCCTTCAAATTACACAAAGAAGGAACATATTATAAGGAACAAAGAAGGAACATGTTATAATGATGAATAAAGGAACTATTGTCGCATTTGTCTGCTCAGCCAACAATGCATAGTCCTATTTTTGTTTGGCGAAAGCAGCCGGAAAATAGGCCTTTTGTGGCTTTTTATAATGATGCGTTTGAAATAACCTATTAAATGGCGCAAATAAAGAGACGTATTAATTTTTGTATTAAAAGTAATTAAAAGTCTTATAAGCTACTTTTAACAGTTTAAATCGAGCACAGATAGGCAGAGAACATGTAATTTAATCATGACCTATATATTACAGACTCTCCTTCTTTAACGAAGATTATTGCGTTCTATGCTTATCCGTGATTTGAGTCTAGTATAGCAGTTTGATAAGGGAGTTAAATGTTAAGTTGCTGGTTTACCTGACTAGTTCAGGCAACCCATTCCATGCCAAAATGTCGCTTTTAAAGAATGTGGCCTTGTCTATCTATCTATCTATCTATTTATCTATCTATCTATCTGTCTATCTATCTATAGGCTGTCTGCTTGAATTCATCTTTATATATTATCCTATATTATGAATTAGATGTTATTATAATACACCGTTTTGTGAGTTTTGTTAAAGGCCTAGATCTACTCTGATTAACAAAATGCATCGTGGGAGTTCAAAACGGTCATAGAGAACTGGATATGCCTACTTGTCGGAAGCGAAATAGCATGTCATATTGACACTGAAATAGATTTCTGTAAATTACATCACATCCAAAAACAAACACTAAAAAAAAAACAACTAGACTACACCAGCAAAATAACAAGCCAATCGTATTGCTTAGATGTGAATTAGGTGTACAATGTGACAATGAACAGATTTGTTTTTTCATTCCACTTTCATCTTAAGTTATCTTTAAACGCATACTTTCAGTCAATAGCAAAGACTGTAATATTAGGCCTATAGAGTCTTTGGTTAAAGCGATACTTTGGATTTATGGAAAAATATGCGACCTTGACATTTTTTTTTAAACATTGTCGCTAAATTTAGCACCGGGACCAACGCTATTCCTAATCATGATCTAGACGAGACGATCGATCGTGGGCGAATCGGGAATGTTTCTTTCGAAATAAGTCCTTTTATTGAAAAAAATATATGTAGGCCATATTCCCATGTAGGCACTAATCAGTAATATGGACAATGATCTAAGTTAACGTCATTCGGACGTCAGTACATTATTAGACTGCTAACAACGAATAGCCTAATTTCAGTTTAGTCTTAGTGGCATCCTTTTGTTGCGAGAATTATTCCTGTCAAATTCTTCAAATATATAAAATCTAGGAGGTTATTAATTTTAATACATTTTTTGCCTACACGGTGATCATTAGGTAATTAACTTTTTTTGTCACTTCTAAATTGCACGATTTCTGAAAGCGTTTTAAAATTAATTTAAACTTTCCATTTTAAGTTTATATTATACCTATGCATATAGTGTAGATTTATAGGTCGCCTATAATAAGATACGTTTGAATGAGATAATTGCCAAATGTTTAACAATTAAGAACATTTTGTAATGAGATATTTTCTTTACGATTAGCATATGCGGCCTTGCCTATAAATTATATTTAGAAGTGAAGCAGAAGTAGTTGTATAATTCAATTGGCTATAATTAACAGTAGAGCTTATATATTACATAGTATAAATATTTTTTTTTTAAAGAATAGGCCTTCGTTTTGTAGGCCACTATAGGGCCTAAGGCTACTCAAAAGCGTGTCTTATTAAATGCAAAGCAAAACATGTGAGTCATATGACTTTAACAAGTCTACATTGTCATGCCATTTCTCTCCACGCGCTCGCAGCAGTTTCTATAGTCGTGGTAGCCTATAGCCTATGCTGGGATAGTGAGGTCAGCAGCACAAAGAGTTCAGCCGCCATTACTTTATTAAAAATATCCTTGAGCAGGTATATTATGGGAGTGTGTGTGTTTTTTGTCTCGTCTGTTTAGTGTTGTTTAATAAGATAGTGAATACGGTAGCCCTGTTCCCTAATTTATGTGGGGGCCCCTCGTGGTCTCGCCCCTGCCTTCCTCATACCTCAGAAAAGGGGCCGTTAATTCATGTTACATTCTGTAAAATCATAAATTTTATGTTGCACTTAGCTTGGTTGGACTGGAGCTCTTTAAACTGTAGGCTAGGGAAATAAATGAATTTTATTTTACATTCTTAACGAAAGAATGGGGATGTCACTAAAACATTACTTTTTGGGATGTGTGGGGGCCCTTTTTGAGTGGGGCCCCTGTTCCAATGGAACATTTATCTAGAACATGCCTAAATACGCCACTGACGGTAGCCTATGCCTATAAAAGCCATAGCTCTTTGCGTCATACCCCGCTTTCATATCACAATAAAGCATGCATGTAATGGGAATTCCCTAGCCCCTGTAATAGTCCCGTAGCCGATTCAATGTACCCCACCCCCACCCTTAAAGTCTAAAACTTCTTTGAAAACTAATAAGTGCCTTAAATATTATGGACCTTCTCATCTTCCCACACCCACAAGTTTGTGCGCCCCCTTCTTCCCAAACCAAAAGATCCCTTACTAGGCTTTTACAAAAATATAACAAAAAGAGAGAAAAAAATGTTGAGAGCTTTGATAATAATATAAACTTTTTTTTTTAATGAAATGTTTAAGAATCCTATAATAGTATAGTCTATATACCGAACTATACCAGGTTAATGAAAAGGAAAGAATGGAGCAAAAAAGAAAACGATCCCTTTTGTTTTTATAGGGTAAAAAGTTGTAGGTTCAGTTCAATTAACTTTTCCTGGAATTAAGTCGGACGGAACTTGGCCGTTTCTTGGAACCGTAAAACATAAATTGAAGCGTTTATTGACGTAAAATACTAAAAAAAGAAACAAAAGTTCGTTTCTAAATTATTAGGAAGCTGTGGTGGTGTTATTTCTGATGCTTGGTATTTAGGCATGTCTCTTTTTAATAAAGACATCCCATGTATAATGCTCAATGTATAATGGGCAACAAGAACAATTGCTATGGCGCATGTGCAGGGAGGGGGGGGCGCTATCAAAGATCTTGAAAATAAAGAAAAAATGACTATAATAAAGAAATATTTTGTTCAGTACGACGTTCATATGGTCACACAAAGATTTCGCGAATGTCAATTCTGCAGTGCACAGTTAAGGTTTCAACAGGGATGTAGATTAAAAGCCCCACCTCCTCCTAATGGAAATTAGGAGAGGGGGTGTGCGCCGTTGTTCCATAGTGTGTCCAGGACGCCATCTACCATTTGGTTTGGGTCGGCCTTGTTAATGAACATAAAGCTTGTACAATAATCAGATAACTGTGGATGCATGGATGTGCAGTGTACAATAATCAGACGCTGCTGTACTTTTGCTACAATGACCACTTGAGTTAAATATCATTTATTCATAGGTCTAAATACTGACCTTGATACTTAACATTCCCCCCCCCTCCAACACCCACACACACACACACATACCGTGACATTTTTGAAAATAAGTTTTGAAGCTTTTCACTTTTCAGAAAACAAAAATGTCAGTGGTCACGTGGTATCTAAGTCCCAAACTTTTCTTGTTGTTGTGCCACGTAATAGTAAACTGCATTCATTTTTCGTTTGCGAGTTAACTGTTATAAGTTTAGTCTAATTATATAATGACCCCATGGTCGCAAGTAGTGCAGAATTCAAACGAATATTTTTGAAGTTTGAAAAAAAAGGCAATGCCAAGGGGTGACTTCAATAAAACATTAGACCAGTCGTGTTGTGTGGGGTCACATTTTTTCCCCGTCGATGCGACGCGGTGTGCCCGCTGGGGAGCGACCGGCGGCCGGCTGTGTGTGGTAAGTAGTAAATGCTTAACTGTCATCAGCCGCAGTCCAACCCTTGCTGCACTGCAGGAGGTTAATGCTACATTATAATTAGTAGTGCACACTTTTGATCCCAGAGCAGTCGAAATCAAATGACCATTAAATTGTAGTCCTTTTCCTCGGGTCTAACGAGGTCTCTACAGTGCTAGTAGTCCTTTTCCTCGGGTCTAACGGGGTCTCTACAGTACTAGTAGTCCTTTTCCTCGGGTCTAACGGGGTCTCTACAGTACTAGTAGTCCTTTTCCTCGGGTCTAACGAGGTCTCTACAGTACTAGTAGTCCTTTTCCTCGGGTCTAACGAGGTCTCTACAGTACTAGTAGTCCTTTTCCTCGGGTCTAACGAGGTCTCAACAGTACTAGTAGTCCTTTTCCTCGGGTCTAACGAGGTCTCTACAGTACTAGTAGTCCTTTTCCTCGGGTCTAACGGGGTCTCTACAGTACTAGTAGTCCTTTTCCTCGGGTCTAACGGGGTCTCTACAGTACTAGTAGTCCTTTTCCTCGGGTCTAACGAGGTCTCTACAGTACTAGTAGTCCTTTTCCTCGGGTCTAACGGGGTCTCTACAGTACTAGTAGTCCTTTTCCTCGGGTCTAACGGGGTCTCTACAGTACTAGTAGTCCTTTTCCTCGGGTCTAACGAGGTCTCTACAGTACTAGTAGTCCTTTTCCTCGGGTCTAACGGGGTCTCTACAGTACTAGTAGTCCTTTTCCTCGGGTCTAACGAGGTCTCTACAGTACTAGTAGTCCTTTTCCTCGGGTCTAACGGGGTCTCTACAGTACTAGTAGTCCTTTTCCTCGGGTCTAACGAGGTCTCTACAGTACTAGTAGTCCTTTTCCTCGGGTCTAACGGGGTCTCTACAGTACTAGTAGTCCTTTTCCTCGGGTCTAACGGGGTCTCTACAGTACTAGTAGTCCTTTTCCTCGGGTCTAACGGGGTCTCTACAGTACTAGTAGTCCTTTTCCTCGAGTCTAACGGGGTCTCTACAGTACTAGTAGTCCTTTTCCTCGGGTCTAACGGGGTCTCTACAGTACTAGTAGTCCTTTTCCTCGGGTCTAACGGGGTCTCTACAGTACTAGTAGTCCTTTTCCTCGGGTCTAACGGGGTCTCTATAGTACTAGTAGTCCTTTTCCTCGGGTCTAACGAGGTGTCTACAGTACTAGTAGTCCTTTTCCTCGGGTCTAACGAGGTCTCAACAGTACTATGAAGAAGAAGTAAAAATCTTATTTCTAGAATGAACGTTTGTTAACATAATATTAGGCTAAATTAAACAACCTCTGTACACAACGTTTTTCATAAAAATCCTTTATATCCAACTCTTCTTATGCATTAGCATTTCGAAAAGTATACTCTTTGCCACTCACAAAGAAAGCTAAGTTAATAGTGTTACGTCCACAATCCCCTTGTGGCCAGAGCTGTGTAGATCTTGCTGATAATTCTCGTTAGTCCTAGGGGAGACTTTAATTATTAGTATTTATGTTTCAGTATTACACGAACTCTTCTTATAGTCCTGGGCACAAATTCAGTATTTGTATTCCAACATTTCCTTTCTTGTATATTATGGTAGTAGATAAATCTTATAGTAATGTATTCAACACAATAGGATAGTAATTTGACAAGGAAGCTTCAGTGTAACTGTTGTTGATAGTTTATTTCAGGTGGTATGTTCAATATATACAATATATCTATTATGTACAGTTAGAATAAAATAGTGCAAACACAAACGTTCTCAAAGGAACATATTTTGAAACTCTCCGTCTTTCAGACAAAACAAATCATTAAATACTATCCGAGTGGTGCAAGGGATAGACCCATTACCAGTAGGGGTGAAAATCATGGTATCATTACAAAACTCATAACAAAAACGATAGGAACTTCCCCTATTAAATAATGAGTCGTTCCCAGACTCTGAGAATTTGAGATCAACACAGAATCCCAACATTACCTAGAACCTTTAGTTTTCCTACTAAACGTCCTAATATTGTGTGTAGTAAGAAAAGAGAGAGACAGAGGAATAAACATTGCGTGTTCCAATTCTTGGAAAAACAATATACATGACACGCTCCCACCCAATGAAAGAAATAATGTACCATAATTACCCAAGTAATACTCAACATGGTACATTTTTCGTACTTAACACTATCGTTTTAACAACCAACAATCAATGGAAGATTATAAGACAATTTAAGCAAACATGGCTCACTGGCACAACTAAATTATAAAAAGTGTCACTACCCAATGGTAATTGTGATTATAACGTGATGGACAAATATTTCCCCGTTAGTATTAATATTAACTAATGTCTCAACAAGTACAAATAATTCAAAAATATTCTAGTCATTCTTATTTTAACTATGTACAGTTGTGTGGATTTCCACCAAAATTTGCAAAAAGTCTTAATCTATTTAAACAAACATAACATTGCTCAAACTCTGTCAATTTTCAACAGTTTACTTCTAATATACAAACCAAAAGATAAGTAATACGTAACTCGAATCAAACTATAGGTTACTTCCCCTTTAAATTACAGTGTCAACTTGACATTAACAGGGTTCATACCTAAGATGATGATACTTCCCCTTTTCTCAAATATGAGGAGAAAATACGCTCTAGTTACGATTACTACAGTAATCTCAATGTTAAAATGTAATCCACTATTATGCGTTTTTGGCAAATTTGAAAGTTTAATATAAAAGTTTGTTCAGGGTTGAATGAGTGTACACCTTTAGGTACCTTTGTTACCCTCCGTTCCTGGATATATGGAATATATAACAACCTATATACAACATAGTGAATATCCACTAGTTTTTCCCATTCTATTACCATGATATAACAATTTAGCAATAGATTTCCAATATTATCTATTAATTTATACCAATTGATATTACATCTCTTTCTAAGATAAAAATTGTACATATTATTATTTAGTTCCATTTATTAACTAAAATAAAAACAAGATAATAAATCAACTAGCTCAAAGTTTTCTCACGTAATTGCATGTGATGACAATTACTTTCATCCATCCATATCAAGTAAATACGTGCATATATTTATTGCATCATGCATCAAAATTTAAATGGAATTTCTTTTCCATAATCAAATGAATTTAAAATATATCAGAACATCAATATTATACATGATTATAAAAATTATTAATACTTTCAAAAGACTTGACTTCTATATGATACAAGTATTCTATAGGTATTCCATAATCAAAATTCAAACGAATGATAGGTTATCATGACACATTCTTAATGAATAAGTGAGATGATCTGAAAAAGAAGTATAGGGTTATTCAGTCAATCATGTAGCACCCGAGATAGAGTATCAGCTATGACCTTGTCTCTATCTTGTCGATGATACGGGGAATGGGATACCAGTCGGTCTTTGTCAAATTACTTAATTTCCCAAAATCTCTATAAAACTGCAGTGTGTGGTCGGCTTTTGGTACCATCACACAGGGTGTAGACCATTTGCTATCACATTTTTCTCCTATGTCATCTTCTAACATATACTTTACATCTAATTTAATATGCTCAGGTCTGATGGGGTCAAATGGATGCTGTTTAATAGACCTGGCACTATTGGTTAACACTACATCGTGCTCTATGACATGTGTCTTACTGGGAACATTTGTAAACATTGACTTATTTTCATGTACCAGCTCAATAATCTTCTCCTTATCTTCTACCGGAAGATGTTCTAGCCTTGTATCTAAACTCTTAAGGGCATCTGTATTATTAAGTTTACTTTCTGCAAACTTATATTCTATCCTAGATAAATCCGTCGGGACTCTAGCTAATGAAATCATGGGGACCTCCCGTGGTTTACTCTTTTCCCTGGAAACATAGGGCTTAAGTAAATTAATATGGCATACCCTCTGTTTCTGTCTCCGGTCAGGAGTCTTTATCAAATAATTGACCTCGCCAAGCTTTGACTCTATCTCATAGGGTCCACTAAACTTTGCACTTAAAGGCTGATTTTGCAAAGGTAGAAACACAAGAACTTTGTCACCTGGTGCAAAAGTTCTAGCTGTAGCTTTACGGTCATAGTTCTGTCTCATACGCTCCTGCATCTGTGGAAAATGAATCTTCACATGGTTAAAAGCATGATAAAGCCTATTTTTAAATTTATCTACATATGACAAAAGTCCAATCGGTTCACTGTCCGTTAGCCAAGTTTCATGTAGAAGTTTCAACGGACCTCTGACTGAGTGTCCATACACAAGTTCGAATGGGCTAAACCCCAGGGATTCCTGAGTGGCCTCCCTTGCAGCGAACAGTACATAAGGCACACCCTTATCCCAGTCTTTCTCGTTTTCATAACAGTACTTTTTAAGCATCGATTTTAATGTCTGATGAAACCTTTCCAGAGCTCCCTGGCTCTCAGGATGATAGGCACTTGATAGCCTATGGCTTATCCCTAATTGTTCCATGACTTGTTTGAAAATATTCGAAGTAAAGTTAGTCCCCTGGTCGGACTGTACTGTCTTCGGTAGGACATAACGTGTGAAGAAATTTGTCAGGGCGTCTACCACCTTCACTGTTGTTATGTTCCGCAACGGAATGGCTTCCGGGAAGCGAGTGGATGAACACATGACTGTGAGCAGGTATTGAAAACCGGCTTTTGTTTTCGGCAACGGGCCCACGCAATCAATGAGTATATGACTGAATGGTTCGTCGAACGCTGGTATCGGCTGGAGTGGAGCGACAGGAATTCGTTGGTTAGGACGTCCTACCATTGGGCATACGTGGCAAGTCTTGCAGTATTGTTCGACATCTCTTCTCAGTCCTGGCCAGTAGAAGTAAGGGAGGATACGGTGGTGCGTTTTTCGGACTCCCATGTGACCAGCGAAAGGAAGATCATGCGCCATACGCAGTATATCTTGACGATAGCACTTAGGTATTACAATCTGGTGAATACTGTCCCACTCGTTTGTACCTGAGTTGAGCGGTTTCGACTTTCTCATCAACACTTCATCTTTCATGTAGAAACATTCCGCCATTGCATCTGCAGTCTTTTCATCAACAGCTTTCATTCTGAGTTGCATTATTACTTCGTCATTCAATTGTTCTTTCACCAATTTCTGCTTTGGTGACAAAATGTTATCGTTCTCGGTTGCATCACCAGTTGTTAGTTCAGCAAAGAACGTAGCACTTAAATCGATGTCAGGTGTTTCTGTTATCACTGTTTCATTCGCATGTGTGTCTTCAGAACAGACAAACACATCTTTCGTTGCACTACACGGCGTAGCAGGAGTCTTTACCGACTTCTTTTCCTGCATTGCTCTTGTCAGTGCACATGTTGGGCGTTCATTGGCAGGACGTAGGTTTTTGTCCTCCGCCATCTTTGTCTCCAACACTTTAACCATGGGCTCGACAGTGACTCTGCCGCCCATAATGTCATTTCCTAATATCATGGAAACGCCTTTGACGGGTAGTGCGCGCCACACTCCCACTACGATGTTACCTGTAAAAATATCCGACTCGAGTTTTATTCTGTGCAGTGGAGCTTCCACAGCCTCCATACTAGCACCTCTCAGCACAACAGACTCACCGGTACTGGTGGCATCTGTTAACGGCACACTTCCCTCCAGGATCACGCTGACAGCAGAACCCGTGTCACGTAATATCTGTATTTTCTTCTTGCTGAGTACATCGACTTCTGTCGACACTGTCCCCTCGTAGACAAAGGGTCGAAAATCGGATAGGTCGTCCTCTTCCGGGACTTCAGGAACCATCTGTTCCTCACGGCCTTCTGAAAGCATAATAGATTGAGTACAGCTATTCTCTTTTACCTTAGATAGACTGTTCTCAAAAACCATCGACTCCACAACTATGGGCGATGCCGGCCGCATTTCTTTTGAGTTTCTTGACCCTGTGTTGCACACTTCTTCTGTCTGCTTGCTATCTTTCTGCACTCTGGCACAGTGTAGAATAGCACCTTGCTTCTTGGTAAGGATCCAACAATCTTTCTTCATGTGGCCCTCTTTCTTGCAATTGAAACATACCACCTTTGCTTTATTTACATCTGTCTGCTTCCTGAAATGAACTAAGTTACTATTATTATTTACACCACTGTTCTTATTATTGTTTTCACTTGTCTCTTTTGGTTTACTAGCCTCCTTGGGCTCTGGTTTGTGCACTTTGGGTTTGTCAGCATAATATGGCTTTATGCTGGCGTGAATTATGGCATAGTTATCTGCCAATCTAGCAGCTTCATGCACATCTTCAACCCCTCGGTCTGAGATGTGGGTTTTAATATCCACTCGAATACAATCATTGAATTCCTCAAACAATATTAGGTTCTTGAGTTTATCAAACTCACTTACATTCTGTGACCTTATCCACTGTTCTAACATTTTCTCCTTTTGTCTCAAAAAGTCTACATGAGTTTGATCATATGCCTTCTTTCTGTCTCTAAATAGCTTTCTATATTTTTCTGGTGTCAGGGAATAACTTTTTAGCACCCTATCTTTGATTACTTCATAGTCATTTATTTCCTCGGGTGTTAAACTCAACACTACGTCCAATGCTTTTCCTTTGTTGAGAGTTGACCTTAACAATAAAGCCATCTTATCATCAGGGAACTGATAATCTACAGCTATCCTCTCAAAAAGCAAAAAGAAATCTTGAACATCTTCTTCTCTGAATATAGGCAAGTGTTGCTTCATTTCGCTAATATCCATACCATTGCTGTCCCTACGATGGTCAGGTCTGTTCATGCGTGCCATCTCTATCCTTTCTCGGCTTTCAATCCTAATTCTTTCATTTTCCCTTTCAGTTTCTATCCTAATTCTTTCCAATTCTCTCCTTTCCATACTTTCTAATTCCATTCTCTTCATAGCTAATTGGAATTTTAGGTTTTCACTCAACCCTTCATCTTCATCATTGTTTGATGATCTAGATGACATATTTCTTACCTCGTCTCCGTGGGCAATTACCTCGCCCCCACTGGGAGCTACATAACCTTCATTGATATCGTTCTGTCCCACTTCAACTACACTACCAGTGTTCATGGCATTCTGCCCGTTCAAACATGTCATAATTTCTTTGGTCAAACGATTACGATTAGGTCTTGCCTGTCCTGCCTCAATCCCAAAGGACTCAGCTAATTCTTTTAGTTCAGCAAATGACATGGCATTAAGTTCCTCACTTGATATATTCGAAGCCATAGTATAGCGTTCGAGATATTTGTTATAGTAGAGTAGTATATCTTGTATAATAAAATATAAAGTTCCAACTTACGATTTGTCCAGAAATTTGCACAATATAATATTAAACACTTCGTGGAATCTTCACACTTCCCAAGGAATAAAAACGCAAACCAGTTCTCTCCTCTTTTTTTAAAAAAATAGTTTCACAGTCCTAGAAAACGAAACACAAATATGCCGCTCTCAGTACTACTAATGTCACAAAATATTTATAGGTCAGGAAAAAATATAACTCAAATTTTCCAGACGAGATCAACAAATTTTTTCCAATCCTAGATCAAGAAAAGTAGAACTCAAATCTACCGAACGAGACCACCAAATCTTGTCAATCCTAGGTCAGGAAAAGTAGAACTCAAATCTACCGAACGAGACCACCAAATCTTGTCAATCCTAGGTCAGGAAAAGTAGAACTCAAATATCCCGGACGAGCCCCCAAATCTTGTTACGTCCACAATCCCCTTGTGGCCAGAGCTGTGTAGATCTTGCTGATAATTCTCGTTAGTCCTAGGGGAGACTTTAATTATTAGTATTTATGTTTCAGTATTACACGAACTCTTCTTATAGTCCTGGGCACAAATTCAGTATTTGTATTCCAACATTTCCTTTCTTGTATATTATGGTAGTAGATAAATCTTATAGTAATGTATTCAACACAATAGGATAGTAATTTGACAAGGAAGCTTCAGTGTAACTGTTGTTGATAGTTTATTTCAGGTGGTATGTTCAATATATACAATATATCTATTATGTACAGTTAGAATAAAATAGTGCAAACACAAACGTTCTCAAAGGAACATATTTTGAAACTCTCCGTCTTTCAGACAAAACAAATCATTAAATACTATCCGAGTGGTGCAAGGGATAGACCCATTACCAGTAGGGGTGAAAATCATGGTATCATTACAAAACTCATAACAAAAACGATAGGAACTTCCCCTATTAAATAATGAGTCGTTCCCAGACTCTGAGAATTTGAGATCAACACAGAATCCCAACATTACCTAGAACCTTTAGTTTTCCTACTAAACGTCCTAATATTGTGTGTAGTAAGAAAAGAGAGAGACAGAGGAATAAACATTGCGTGTTCCAATTCTTGGAAAAACAATATACATGACAATAGAGACATAGATTTTAAAATCAGCTATATGTTTAGGTATAGGCCTATATATATATAGCCTATATATATATAAGCCCAGTGAGGGAAATACTCATGTATTTCAGTCATGTTCAATAAGGATTTTAAAATGCGCATCATGTAGTATAGCCTAATTTAAAAAAAAAAAAAAAAAAAAAAAACTTCAGTTTATGATTTTGGGTGGAGACTCTGGCTGAAAATTGTATAGGATGAGTTGTCATGGGCTTAACGTCTAAGCTATGTGCCTACTTTCGGCTCGATATAGCTTGGCGGAAAGTAGGTCGTATACAAGGAAAGTTGGTCATTGTGAGTGTTAAATATTTTCTTTAATTTCTTATAATTATAATTACTAAGCATATTCGCCTTATTATTTGCTAGACCTAGAAATAGTTTCCAAATGTACTGGACTCTTTCCCATTCCTGGGATCTCGCCCATAGGCAACCAAGGTAGGCCATATTTGATATTTTGTTAGAGGCTACATTTACGTTATTTCATTCATTATTCATCGTCTGCTTGAATATCGGACCTGCGGCAAGCCTAGGCTAGTTATAAAATGAAAACTGTACAATTAATACGAACAGTCATCTTCTGGGTAGGCTATTATAATTGCCTATTGTAAGCCTAGCGCAGGGGCCGGGAACCTTTTTGTCTGTAATGTATAAGATAAGATAATTATGTCTCTGAATTCTTATGATGCTGAACTGCAGTAGACTTTAGCTCATTTGTAGATTGAAATATTGATATGCAATTAATATGTAGATCAAAAAATATTTTTTTTATAATCGAACATTTGTCAGCGAGCCAGATGCAGCCATCAAAAGAGCCACATGTGGCTCGCGAGCCATGGGTTCCTGACCCCTGGCCTAGCGTATTATAAAAGATAATCATCGTCAACATCACACCTTTGACCGTTATGGTCGTTGGAGGGAGCGAATGAACACAGCCGTCATCTTTCTCCATTTTTGCCTATCTTGAGCAGATAGCCTATCAATAGTCCAGTCATTTCAAGCTGAGAGAAAAGATCAACGGACTATAAAAAAAAGTCTTCTTTAAAGAAATGTTTGTTTTACTTTTAATTATAAGATAAAAGTTGTCTTTGTGTTTTATCAAAATAGTCTAAATAGAAATCTAGTTTCAATACACATTAAACACAATAAAACAAAAATCAACACGAAAGGAAAAAACATTCTTTAATTCCAAGATTCGGTTATTTCCGTGAAATAGCAAACAGTGAGATAATGTTGACTGCTAAAAGGTTTAAATAGACCATAGGTTCTCAACGGGGGCGTTATCGCCCCCCCCCCCGGGGCGGTAACAAGCTTTAGGGGGGCGCTGACGTTCCCGGGGGCGTTTGGAAGGGGGCGGTGAAGGGCAAGTGCTCGGTACAAATGTACCGACCTGTTATAATTTGAACACCTCAGCTATTTGAATCGATTCGTTTTTGGATGAAATGTGATGTAAATGTGACCCCCCCTTGGGATCGAACGACCATTTCGCGGGGGTCGCCAAAGACCATGGGAAAACTTATATAGAACGGTATATAAAGTAGCGAAGAAATGATTTTTTTCTGGGGGTCGCCACAGCATTAGAAGGTGTATTAAGGGGTCGCGGCCTAAAAAAGGTTGGGAACCACTGATATAGAATAAGCTTACTCCACTTTTTATTTTACCGAACGTCCCCCCCCCCCACTTTTCCACCCTTTAATGACAAACGTAGGCATATCACCCTCTGCTTGCGTGCCCCTTATGAACGGCTCCCACTATGTGTAGCAGACATTATAGCAGTCAATGCTGTTTAAAGGGGAAAAAAACGCCTCGTTGCTATTGGCATTCAGATAGTAGTGTATCCTGTCACTCCACTACGATCTCTCTTCCCGTCAAATTCCTGTCAGACTGCATAATTGTTTTCCAGGAATTTCCACAACTAAATGCGCCCATCACGCTGCCCCCATTTTCCATTCACTTTATCTCACTGCATGTTGGGCTCTCACGATAAAGCTTTATATACCGCCGTAATTGGGAATTCCCTAATCGTCTCCACATCGTATTCAAGATTTCAAATGCTGGCACACGCGAGCAATTCTAGGCCTACGCTTACGTGTAAACTTAAATATGTATAAGATGAATTTAAATTATTTTTAAGGTAGTCTAATAAATAATATTGCTGTTCGATGATATCATTTCAAATCCGTAACTTTTTTCTCTTTACTATTCTACCGTTTAAAAAAAAAATCGGTAGGCCTATTTTTCACTGTCAATGCTCTACTAAGAACTATTAGGCAATTCTATTCATACGAGTGTCGTTTCAGAAGTGTATGGTACATTCAAAACTCAGTGGGCACACCACGTCGTGTCGACGGGAAAAGAAAGCGTGGAAACCACGAAAACACATGGGAACCATGTTTTGTTCACCCCGTCGATACGACGTGGTGTGCCCGCTGAAAAATGTCCCACTCTCCGTGTATTCTTTCTCATCACGTCGGAAAACTTTCTCACAATGTGGCTGGTCTGCAGCGATACGACTTTCTGACAGGTGTTGTTTTTTTTTAGCATAGAGAAAAGCAATAAAAAGCAAAGCGCACAGAAAGGAGAGCCAGGAGAAAGCCTGGAGAAAGCCTGGGCAAAAGACAGAGACTATAGATGCCTGGGCAAAAGACAGAGACTATAGATGCCTGGGCAAAAGACAGAGACTATAGATACTATACCTCGTTCCAAGAGGACGGATGTCATAAATAGGCTTTATAGGACTCAGTGCCGTTACTAGGGATTTGGGGGCCCGGGGGCTTGGCCTCTTTAGGGGCCCCTGCATTTTGACATTCGACATTATGACATGAGAAAAAAAACAATTCGGACACTCCTTTGGGGGCCCCCGTCAAGTAGGGGCACGGGGGGACTTTCGAATTTGGACCCCCCCCTCCCCCCACCCTATTTACGCTACTGATAGGACTATGTATTGCCTAGAGTGAAGCCTATCTATATTGTTAAAATAAGCTTATCTATAATTGCAAAGGTCTCCTACAGTAGATTCATGTTTAGAGTAAATTGCTACTGTGGCTAGTTTACAGATTAGTTTTACTTCTGTCATAACATTGTTAACATATTTGGGGCACGGTAGTCGAGCGGCAGCGCGTTCGAGGGTCCTGGGTTCAAATCCTTGTGAAGCCGGGATTTTTTCCCAGGACTTGAGGGTGTCCCTGAGTCTACCCAGCTCTGATGGGTACCTGACATTAGTTGGGGTAAAGTAAAGGCGGCTGGGCATTGTGCTGGCCACACATCCCCTTGTATGCCGTGGCCACAGAAACTGGTGAACGCTGCTTCACCAGCCCTATGATCACTTTGGTCCGAAGGATACTTTACTTTACTTGTTATTTTTTTTTACATTTAAAAATTCGTATTTAAAATTAAATACGTAGGCCCAATGGACGCAGAAATCTTCAATTCAGGAGGAGCGTCTATAAGATAAGAGGAAATAGAAAGTTAGAAGCATGCTTGGATTTATTCTACACTTAAGAATTTAGAGGATTGCTTACGGCAACACCGTCCTCTGTTTCAGTAACCCTATCAATAGAACCTGATATACAAAGATGGTCAAAGACGACATTTTGTATTATCTCATTGTCAAAATCTTCTTTAATTAATTTCGGAAATTCACTAATAAATAAGCCTAGTAGGCCTAGATCATTTCTATCTTTTGTTTTTAAGGCCTATGTAAATTTAGTAATGGTCTATATCTTGGGTCGGCAACCTTTTGCTAACAGTGTGCCAAACTAGGATTTCTAAATTATTTAGCGTGCCAACAGCCTAAAAGTCAACCTGCTCTGTTATACTTTTATAAAACTATTTTTATAGGACAATTTATTTAACTCCGTAGCAGGACCAAGGCCAAAAGCAAAGTAGATTATATAGAGAGAAAATCGCTAAAGCGTTTAATATTTAATACAAAATTGACATGTTGGTGATTATCATCCTTTTTATTTTCATTCATATCAAATACTATATGTTATTACTATTATTACTAAACTTTCAAATGTATGGTAGGCCTAATTATTGTCTAAATTGTATTATTTGTTGGTCAAGATAAGGGTCTAACACCTGCAAATTATTGTTAATTAGCCTACATTATGATCTCAGCTTAACTGAGACGTCTATTAATATGTTATTATTTTACTATTTATATTGTAAATACTAACGTCAAGCGGAATAGATACGTAGTAATCATACAAACTGGGTAGTTAATATAATGTTTAAAAATATTCATATAAATTCTTTAGTCTTATAATATTTATATAATTTTCAAATACTTTTTACTGTTGATCATTTCAGTTATAAATTGTAAACCATTTAATCTTTTATAAAAGAAAAAAACATTAGACATAGGCCTATTAGCTAAAATAAAACGGGTTAATTATCTCGCTTTAATTAAAAAAACGTTTCTAGAGTTGATGTTATAGAGATGCCAAACAAGATATGTATTGTAATACAGCAAATAATACTTACCAATTATTATTTCTTTATCCAACATTATGGTATTCATTATAAGATTTAATTATTAGAGGATTAAAATAATTTACGTTGAACAGTTGTAAATAAACATTTTCTTCATTAAAGTGTTCAAGTCTTTTTGAAAGTCTTGCCTATGATTAGAAAACTCCGCTTTGAGTGCTTCGAAAGTACTTCTGCTAAAGCCCAACTATATATCTTAATATATGCCTTAATATAGGGATGTACATGTAGTTTAATGTTTTGAAGTTGATTTCACGGCAAGATATCTCCAGTTTCAATGCAAATCCATTCCAGTAGTCCTTGTATTGAAAATGTAAGTTTAACTCATTGAAATGTGTCGTTATGTCATTCAGAAACATCGACTTCAGAAGACAGCCTTCCTCCTTCAGAACCCGAAAATGTTGCTTCTTTACTCAATAAAGACACCTCTTGGAGGTCTCTTGCGTGCCACTGAAAATCGTTATGCGTGAAAAGTTTGGCACGCGTCGATTAGATTGCCGACCCCTGATCTATATAGTCGAATTAATTTAGATGGTTGTTCTAAATAGTAAAATTTGAACTGTATGGGTCATTTGAATGGTTAATGAGCACCAAGTATGACGTCAGGGCATTACTTCGTGGTGAAAAATATCATTTTTATGAGCGTGTGAAAATTTTCTCCAAAGGAGTGGACATATATGTTACCATAGAGCAGGTGTCGGCAACCTTTTGCTAACAGTGTGTTAAACTAGGATTTCTAAATCATTCAGCGTGCCAACAGCCTAAAAGTCAACCTGCTCTATTATACTTGGTTTCTTATAAGACAAGTAGGTAATTTAAATCCGTAGCAAGACAAAGGCCAAAAGCAAAGGAATTCTATAGAGAAAATCGTTAAAGCGTTTTATAATTAATTTTAAAAATAATGTGTAGGGCCTATGTGATTATCATCCTTTTTATTAGCTTTTAGATCTAGATCTATACCAAATACAAAATTATATTACCAAACTTTCACATTTATGGTATTTTTTTGTAAAGGTTATCATTTTGTTGTCAAGATACATATCTATCAACTGCTAATATCTATTAATTGATTATAATATTTTGTTCTCAGTTTAAACGAGATGTTCTTTAATTTATTGGAGTCATAGAATAGAGGTTAAATTATCGTTAAGCAGAATTGATACAAAGTAATCACACAAACTGGTTAGTTAATGTAAAGTTCAGAAAATGTGCATATATTATATTAGTCATATAATATTTAGATAATTTTCAACTACTTTCTGACAGTTTGGTCATTATAAAGTTATACGTTGTAGACCATTTAGTCTTTTATAAAATTAAAAGAAAAAAGCATAATGTAAAAAAAAAAAAAAAGCTAATTATCTCCCTTTAATTAAAATAAAGATTCTAAATTTGATTCAATAGTGATGCCAAACAAGTTATGTTTTGTAATTTAACAAATTTAACTGACTAATTATTATTTCTTTACATAAACTAGCGTTGTGGTATTATTACAAGATTTAATTATTAGAGGAATAAAATTAATTTACGTTAAACAGTTGTAAATAAACATTTTATGCATTAATTATAATTTGTCCATTCAACCTTAAGGAGTTTATCTCTTAAACAATTTGGCACATTTCGATACCCATTTCATTAAAGGTTTAAAATTCAACTGGCTACGTTTTAAAATCGCCAATATCCCTACACTTAATTAAAAAAAAGTATCTAGCTTACATATAAGAAGGTCGTAGTAAGATTAAGCCAGTTATGTTTGATTAGGTATGAAAAAATCAATTTGAAAGTCTTGAAACTCCGCTTTGAGTGCTTCGATGTGTTTCTAACAAAATCCCAACTATCTATCTTAATATATATCTTTGTAAAGGGAAGTACATAATAATATATGAAATTGATTTCACTCAATATAAATATAGTTATCTTATAAGTTTACAGACGTTCCTTCTAGATAGAAGATTATTACGTCCACTAGGCCCAAAACTCCTGCAGGGCATCAGGGATCCGTCGGTGGCAGGGATAGAACCCGCGACCTGTCTGTTGGTTTTTGGTTGACAGTCCGGTGAACTAACCGCTGGACCAGCCGGCTTCATATATAGTTATATATAGTTGTTTTTTGAAAATATTGTTGTTTTTGTTTTCATCAATAATAAAACACCTCCTGGAGGTCTCTCGCGTGCCATTGAAAATCGCTCTGCGTGCCAAGGTTAGCACGCGTGCCTTAGGTTGCCGACCCCTACTATAGAGTATATACACAATTTCCAAAGTATTATTTATTTTAAAAAAATGGGGGGAGGTAATTAAAAAAATATTTTTCAGAGACTTACACAGTAAAAGAAAAATATCCATTGACCTCCGACCCGTGCGGATGACCACGGTCGTTGTGTTTTAATCCTATCTTATATAGCCTACTACAGACGCTCTTTCTATAAAGAAGATAATTGCGACCTACGCTCATCCGTGGTCTAAGTCTAGTCTGATGTGAAGTTACTGGTTTTCCTGGTTTGTTCGGGCAACCCATTCCATGCCCAGATGCCACTAGGGAAAAAAGGGTACCTATATGCATTTCAGTTAGTCTTTTAAAATGGCTCATGATAATGGAAATGTGTGTGCGCGTTGTTTTAAAGTTGTTTAAAAAAAACACATTTAAATTTGTATGCTTAGATTATAGTACAAAATAAAAAAATTCCACAAAACATTTAAAAGCTAATATTGTACTCACATGTTAAATCGTGTTTGTGTGTAGGCTATGCGTGTTTTTATTGTATGCCTATATCCACACGCACATCCCAAACACATACACTTTGCTTTTTTTCTCCAATATATCTATCAACATAGCTGTACATAATATAAAAACAGTTTTTAAACAGACGAAGGAAAGAACACAAATAGCAGGACAACAGCTTCGCATTGTTGGCACAAGTCAATAATAGCATCAAATAGTGTTTTAAAAGTTAACGTTGTTTTTTCTTGTCCATTTCGGCCAATTGTATTTTGAAATTGAAACTAATCTGCTGGCTTTATGCTATTAACATTACTTTTTGTTTTCAATTTGTTAAAATCGGAATAGAGAAGGGACGGTTGTCGACGTTGGTGATCCAGGATCCAGTATAACTAAAGTCTTTATTAGTCTATATGATTAAACTGGATATAGGTCAGGATGACTGACGATCGAGTGTGTGTCTTACAAAGGCACTGTCAAATAAACACACGGCTTATTTTCATATTTATTAAATTTAGTATGCAAATTAACATTGCGGACGTCAAACTGTCAAACTTTATCAAACCCCATCCGCCCCCCCCCATTTTGTTTTCACCATAAATGAACGACAACTTGCCATATTATATTATTATAAGCCTTCAACCTCTGAATGGTATAGCTTTATTACTAAAAGGGGCGTGCATTAATACTTATGTCAACAGTGGAGAAGAGGGGGGAGATTGGTGATGATGGTGGTTATTTATATAGCGCTTCTTTCCATGCTATTACACTTAGCATGTTCAGAACGCTCTTGGTATAAATTCAGTGGTAAGTAAAGCACACAAATACTAGGTCTTTCTAGTAACTGTGATGAAGAGTGCAGTACCTTTGATGGCGCGTTTTTGGATATATTATAAGCTCTTGAAGGTAGAAAGTCGATGCGCCATCCATGCATTAGTGGGTAAAGGACATTATAATTTGGTGATCAAATCACAGTGAGCAAGTGGAGGTGTTATAAAACTGAAAGTGATATGATCCTGCTTCTTTATTTTCTTCTTCTTCGTTCTAAAGTGTTTTGATTTGGAGAATTTAGACAAAAGCCTACTTGTGATGAACAGCGCCGTGGCTGTCAGTTGCTCCAGTCCACCATACAGTTTGTCATTGAATGTAGCTTCCTAGGGGCATATTGCTGACCGGGTAGAGTGGTACAGGGGGCAGGTTTGAAGGACATGTTCCGCATTTTCGGGAGCTGTTCCGCGGGTGCACATTTCACTTGTTCCGATGTGTAGTTTGCTGAACATGTGTGCTTCAGCCTGTTACGACCTGTCCTTAGCCTGAAGATGATATCTTGAAATTGGCGGGTGAGTTTGAAGTAACCTAATCATCACTCTTGGGGTTTGTTCTGTTGCTGCTCGGATCATTTTTCAGATTCATTTGTTTTGAGTATTGTCTTGATTTCTTCAGGATGTAAGGATTGGTCTGTCTGGTTTGGTCTACCTCCGGTTTTAGCTAAGTTGTCGGCAGTGTCGTTTCCTTCATTTTGTACATGCCCAAAAATTGTACATCCCGTGGTTCATTGGAGAAACAGTTCTTTTGTTATTTTGCTCAGTTTTGATAGTTCTGTGCTAATTTAAGTGGCTGGTTGATCAGGGCGAGACTGGAGCACTGTTTTAGCATCAATGAAGATGACAATCCGGCTGTTTGTAGAGTGTTTGTGGCTTGTTAATATATTTGCAGTAAGTTCTAAGCGTATTGCTTATCTTTCTGCTCTAGTAGGCCTACTATCTGAGGGGCTGCATGTGGCAGTGGCTTTTCCTATGTGTTCTCCGTTAGGCATTCTATGAGAATGCCGGCTCCTCCATTTTTTTAGCCTTTTTCTGATGAGCCATCTGTGTAGACTCTGATCCAGGAATTTCGGGGTATTGTTCTTGATGTTGTTCACTGCTTCTTTCAGTATTTCAGGTGTGCAGTCAGATTTTCTCCCTAAGTAGCTTAAGTTGTCTCTGATTTTTAGAGGTGGACTTGGGTCCCAGGGTGGGAAATGACCGTGAGGTTGCGTAGCTTCAATTTCAAAGTTTTTTCTTTTCTCTTTCGATGTTTGGCTTCTTGTATAAAATTGGATCTTCGAAGTCTGTTGAATGATTGTGTTTAGAGTATCTAGGGTTTGTTACGAAACGTAAATTCCCTACATTGTAATGTTAATAAACCAACTGAATCATTTAAGCGAATTGCGTTTAAACGATATAAATATTTCTCAGCTCAAAGTTTCCCCCGGGTTTTTCCTAACCTAATTTGAGCATTATTGTTTTTATTAACCTCGATAAAAACATGAACTGTGCACGTACCTACAGCGTGTCAAGGCCGTCCGGTCTCTCCTTATTTTGTTAGAGCATTATTGCTTGTTCTTAATAAAAAAACATTCTGATCACGCAGTCAACATGCAGGCTTGATTAAAATATTCGTGTCACTAGGCTGTCTGGTTTTTCCAACGATTGACCCGTAATATATTTCTACGCGATTCGACACTTTTAGTCAGTTCTTGGCGTACAGCCGATCGGATAACATCTAATATTAAGTCTCTGAGGATCGTTTCTATTTGAGTTGTATTATGGAAAATTTATTATTCTACTATTAACTACAATGCTATATGTTCATTAAGGATATTCATTACTAATTGGAATATGTGTATTTCTTGATTGTGTATATAATATTATTTGGATTCCTACTGGATTGATGTTGTAAATTAAACCAAATTTATCGTTGCTTTCTACACAACTTGGTTAACGTCAATATTTCAAAGTTATATACATGTGTGTATGTGTAATATTTATACAACTATTTTAATAATCTACACTACCACTCAACATCGAGGTTCTTGCTGTATAATATGAGCCACACAAATAATTATACATGAAGTAAATCAACTGAAAACTCTAAAACTACGCTATGTGAATTGCCAGGGGATACTAAGAACCACGGAATACTCTAGACAACTACAAATAAACTTCAGAATGATATAATAAGATCTTCACTAATACAAGGATACTCACACTAATAATAACAATACTATAACTATTATTTTCATAAATTGAATGGGGGCTCTAGCCGTAATAACATTATAAATCATAATTATACTTGTGTGATCTAAATAGAAGGTCTCATCCATAATTTATTATGGTGAATAAATTGCCTTGTAATAAAATGGGTTTTGCTCGTCAGTGATTTACTAACAAACGTTTAGAGGATTTACTTCAACTTCAAGAATCGTTATACTATTTACACAAACTATTTACAACTGCCGTAATACATACTCGTAACTTGGATGGATTGTGTTGGAAAATATGAACAATATACAATATACTAAAGATTGTGATTGAATTGAACATTGCTATTGAGAATCGGAAAACTTAACTATTCAGCCTGGAAAATTATCTTGTGTATTACCTTATCAAACAAAGTAACTCTAAGAAAGTATTATTTTTATGACCTTGTTGTGAAAAATCTGAACTGTGTGGTGTAGTGAATTATTCAAAGGACAGAAAGTAAGTTGGACACTTTTATTGTATTATTAACAAGATTTACAGTAACTTTTAATAATATAAAATGGAAGCCACAAATAATCTTACATTGGATCCAGAGATATTTGATCTAACCTCAGAACAGCTTAATAAAATGTCAATGATACAATTAAAAGAATTGGCTAAATCATTGGGCATTTCTATCACAGAAACTAGGCCATCAAAAACTAAATTACTTCAAGAGGTAACTGAGTGTTTAAGAAAACAAGGTACACTAATTATTGAAGAAACTACTGCTAATGATAACATTAATGATGAATCAGATGATGAATTACCTTTTCCTATAAAACAAAGAGTAAAGCATACAACTGGTGACTTAAGTGAAGAATTGAAATTTAAACTTGAGTTAAGAAAGATGGAATTAGAGATGGAAAGAGAAAACAAGAGAATTGAGATGGAAAGAGAAAGAGAAAGCCAGAGAATTGAGATGGAAAGAGAAAGAGAAAGCCAGAGAATTGAGATGGAAAGAGAAATAGCAAAAGAGAAAATAGCAAGCCAAGAAAGAATTGAGCTAGCAAGGTCTCGTACGTCAAATCATTCGAATGCAAGCTCTGAAGCAGATGCAGAACTGTATAAGTTTAAGAAACATATTCCAGTTCTTGAAGATAATTCGGTGGAAGAGTTCTTCATGATTTTCGAGAGAAACGCTAAAGACTATCAATTTCCCGAGGGCAAGAAAGCTATACTTCTACGCTCAGCTCTGAACAAAGGAAAGGCACTTGATGTTGTATTAAGTCTTACTGAAGAGGAATTGTATGATTATGAACTGATCAAGAATAGAGTACTGCTAAGTTATGCATTAACACCTGAAAAATATAGAAAAGTGTTTCGTGAGTCTAAGAAAGAACAGGAACAATCCCATGTTGATTTTCTAAGACAGAAAAAGAAATATTTTGAAAGATGGATTCGATCCAAAGGTGTAAACAAAGACTTTGATAAATTAGCTAATCTTATGCTAATGGAAGACTTTAACAATAACATCAGAGGTGATGTAAGAATACATTTAGCAGACAAAGGTGTAGAACAAGTAGAAACAGCAGCAGTGATGGCAGACGAATATGTTATTATCCATTCCAGCAATAAATTTACAACAGTTGATAAATCTAAATTCCAGAATCGAGATATGAAGGTAGAAAAGAAAACCATGAATCCAAATGAATCCTATCAATCAAAGAGACATCAGCAGAGCAATGAAGGTCCAACAAATTCCAAGCCAACCTGTAGCCATTGTAAACGAATTGGACATACTAAGGAAAAGTGCTGGATATTGAATGGGAACCCGAATAAAAAGAATGTTGTCTTATCGTATGTAGCAATGCCAAAACAAAGAACTCATGAAAATGTAAAGAAGGATATTAGAACTCAAACAGAGATACCTAGTGCTAATGCAGATAACCTGACAAAACACACGTATCTTGGAAACTTGAAAACAGAAATAGTTCCTGAAATAGAGACAATGGTTTTCAATAATTCTAATTCTAATCTGAGCTCCAAGGAGTCTATATCAGATAGAACCACCATGAGTACTAAACATACCTCTTACAAAAATAACTTGGATACAGATTATATCGATACTGAGATACCAAGCAATTGTTTACCATTCATTGAAGAAGGTACCGTGTCATCCATAATAAATGGTGTCACTAGTGAAAAGAACATCAGAATACTCCGTGATACAGGGGCTGAGGTTTCACTACTTTTAGAGAATACTGTTCCTACGTCACAATCGACATATACAGGACAGGATCTTACTATTCAAGGTGTATCAAGGAAAAATGTACAAGTTCCTTTGCATCAAATACAGCTGAAGAGTGCGTACTTCACTGGAAATGTAGTTGTGGGTGTGTACAAATCACTTCCGTTTAAAGGCGTTTCTTTAATACTGGGAAATGATATTGCTGGAGATGTGGTGCATTCCATATCCAAGAAAAAACAATACCTCAATAAAAGTGAGAGCTTTATCAAACCTATATGCATCGTCACGAGAGGTATGGCCCAACAACAAAAGTCTGTCGAAACCATGTCAAAGTCAAAAATAGAACCAGAAATTGACCTACAGGCAACTTTCCTGGCTGACATCTTGAGTGGTCCCTCAGTCAAGACTACTGAAAGTAATTTGTCACCTCGACAATTACTCCTATTAGAACAGAATAGAGATTCAGGAATTAAACACCTGAAGAAAAAGGTGATAACTGAACAGGAGGCAGAAATGAACGGAAATGGATTTTTTCTGAAGGAGGGAATATTAATGCAAAAATGGAGAGATGTGAAATGTGATAATGACAATTGCAGAGAAGGAAGTCAGATTGTGGTACCAGCCATATATCGTAATGACATCTTACACATG
Organism: Anisus vortex; assembly: GCA_949126835.1. Classification (NCBI taxonomy): domain Eukaryota; kingdom Metazoa; phylum Mollusca; class Gastropoda; family Planorbidae; genus Anisus; species Anisus vortex. The sequence goes on from OX421493.1 coordinate 46,455,153, forward strand.
GCTCATGACACGCCATATGCTGGTCATCTAGGAGTGAACAAGACTTACCGTCGAATTCTTCCGTACTTCTATTGGCCTGGACTACATCGTGACGTCACAAAATACTGCAAGTCATGCAATACATGCCAGATAGTTGGTAAACCTAACCAGACTATACCGGTAGCACCTCTAAAGCCAATACCTGCCTTTGCAGAACCATTTAGCCACTTGCTAATAGACTGTGTAGGTCCTTTGCCTAAAACAAAGACAGGACACCAGTACTTATTCACTATAATGTGCACTGCCACGAGATATCCTGAAGCTATTCCGCTACGCACCATTAACGCAGATAAGATATCTGACGCACTGATTGCATTTTGTTCAAGATACGGTCTTCCAAAGACTATACAGTCAGACCGAGGATCTAACTTTACATCAAAGCTGTTTAACCAGGTCTTAAAGAAACTAGGCATCCAACATGCAACTTCAACTGCGTACCATCCGAAAAGCCAAGGTGCCCTAGAAAGATATCATCAGACTCTGAAAACCATGCTCCGCACATACTGTTTTGAGAACACTGAAGACTGGGATCGCGGTATTCCATTCGCTCTTTTCGCGACTAGAGAAACTGTGCAGGAATCTCTTGGATTCAGTCCGTTCGAGTTAGTGTTTGGACATTCAGTTCGAGGACCTCTAAAACTGTTGCAGGAAACCTTGTTAAATTCTGATGAAGAGACTGGACTCGTAGCTTATGTGGAACAATTTAGCAATAGAATCTATCATGCTTTTAATCATGTTAAAGATAATCTTTTGCAGGCTCAGAAAAGAATGAAAGGGTACTATGATGTCAAGGCCAGATCCCGATGTTTCCATCCTGGTGATAAAGTCCTCATGTTGACCCAATTGTCTGGACAACCCCTGAGTGCAAAATATACAGGACCATATCAGGTTTTAGATAAAATCAGTGATGTAACATACATTGTAAAAACCCCTGATAGAAGGAAAACACAGAGACTGTGCCATATAAACATGCTAAAACCTTATGTTGTTAGGGAAGAACAAACTGACATTAGGCCAGTGAGTGCTATCAAAACTGTTGAAACACCCCCGCCTAAATTTAAAAAGACAATCATAGAAAGTAAACTTCAGAACACTGAAGCACTTAAAAACCTCAATGATAAACTGGCACATCTAGACTCAGGTGAACAGACTTCTATCAAGGGTTTAATCTATGATCATGTAAATTTGTTTAGTGATGTTCCTAACAAAACAACTTTGGTTACCCATGATGTAGTTTTAAAAGATGATAATGTTAAACCTGTCAAACAACATCCGTATAGGGTTAATCCCATACAACTTGAACACATCCGTAAAGAAATTGATTATATGCTGAGCAATGATATAATTACTCACAGTAACAGTGATTGGTCATCCCCATGTGTGTTGGTTCCCAAATCTGATGGTTCACTACGCTTTTGTGTAGACTATAGGAAATTAAACTAAGTGACAAAAACAGATTCGTATCCCATACCACGGATAGATGATTTAATCGATAGAGTAAGCACTGCAAACTATGTAACTAAGATTGACTTACTAACAGCTTATTTCCAAATCCCATTAACAGATAGGGCTCAGGAGGTATCAACTTTTGTTACTCCTGATGGATTATATAAGTTTAAAGTAATGCCATTCGGAATGGTCAATGCTCCAGCTAGTTTTCAAAGACTAATAAACACTATTATCCGTGATATCCCACAATGCCATGCATATCTGGACGATATCGTAGTGTTCAGTAATAACTTTAATGATCATCTACATCAGTTAAAACTGTTATTCCAAAAACTAAAACAGGCTAATCTTACTATAAACCTTGTTAAAAGTCAATTTTGCCATGCAGAAATTGAATACTTAGGTCATGTAGTGGGTAATGGCAAAGTAAAACCAGTGAATGCCAAAGTCAAAGCTATACAGGAATTCCCTGTCCCTAAAACGCAGAAACAACTTCGAGGATTTCTGGGTATGGCCGGGTACTACAGGAAGTTTTGTAAAAACTTTTCTATTATCACTTGCCCTTTGACAAATCTCTTGAGAAAGAAAAATCAATTTAAGTGGACTCAGGAATGTGACCAAGCCTTTAACGATATAAAAGACATACTGACCAAGGCACCAGTATTAGTCTCACCTGATTATACTAAACCCTTCAGAATAACGGTAGACTCGTGTAATACAGGAATGGGCGCGGTAATCTCACAAATAGGAGATGATTCACTTGAACATCCCATTAGCTTTTGTTCAAAAAAATTTAACCCACATGAGGTAAATTATAGCACAATAGAGCAGGAATTACTAGGACTTATCCAAGCATTGAAACATTTCAATTACTATGTAAATGGTTCTCAGTTCCCAATCGAGATATTCACTGATCACAATCCCCTAGTATTTCTTTCCCGCATCAAACAAAATCAGCGCATTCTAAGATGGAGTTTGTTTATTCAAGCTTACAACTTAAAAATAACTCACTTATCTGGAAAAGATAACATCGTCGCGGACACCCTATCGCGCATGTAACAAATGTATAAGGAAATAGATAACTTCATGTATATATTCTGATAATCCTAATTAAGAGAATTGGATCATTTAAAATATAAATGCATGAATACATGAATATGTTGTGATTATTTTATGCAATATCTTATGCCTTATTTTATGCCATGAATATTTCCATTTGCTAAAACAAATATTATTATTGTTGTAAGAAAAAGAAAAAAACCTAATAAGTTACTTTTAAGTATTATTGATTTATGGACATAATTTTCTTTATTAGTAAGATAATGAATGAACAGAAATGTACATCCTTATTTTGAAACAATCAAACTATAGTTGTGATTATGTAAAAACCAAAATAGAGTAATGTGCATACACTTCACATGCTTACACACTTAAGATTAAATTCTTACTCTTAAGTTTATTTAAATATTAATTTCATTTAAGTTGAATTAATTAATGATTGAATTGTTTAATATGATAACATTAGTTATGTTGATTTTTACCTTATAAATAAGATGATGATGTTTATAAGGAATGATATCTCAGAGAGTATAATTTTTTTAGAATAACGCGAACATGTGTTATGGTCTAAGGATAACTTAAGATCCTATATGATGAGGGTTTAATAGAATAAATTATTTCCCTTACTTGTCTTATTTAACGGACTACCCAGGTGGAGTCAGTTTTTTTTGTATATTGTTTAGAACTAAAGTTAAGTGCAGGCGGTTCTAAAAGAAATTGCACACTTCTATTGTTTAGTATGCAATGTTCTTTTCCTTTTGGTACGGGCGACTGTTACGAAACGTAAATTCCCTACATTGTAATGTTAATAAACCAACTGAATCATTTAAGCGAATTGCGTTTAAACGATATAAATATTTCTCAGCTCAAAGTTTCCCCCGGGTTTTTCCTAACCTAATTTGAGCATTATTGTTTTTATTAACCTCGATAAAAACATGAACTGTGCACGTACCTACAGCGTGTCAAGGCCGTCCGGTCTCTCCTTATTTTGTTAGAGCATTATTGCTTGTTCTTAATAAAAAAACATTCTGATCACGCAGTCAACATGCAGGCTTGATTAAAATATTCGTGTCACTAGGCTGTCTGGTTTTTCCAACGATTGACCCGTAATATATTTCTACGCGATTCGACACTATTAGTCAGTTCTTGGCGTACAGCCGATCGGATAACATCTAATATTAAGTCTCTGAGGATCGTTTCTATTTGAGTTGTATTATGGAAAATTTATTATTCTACTATTAACTACAATGCTATATGTTCATTAAGGATATTCATTACTAATTGGAATATGTGTATTTCTTGATTGTGTATATAATATTATTTGGATTCCTACTGGATTGATGTTGTAAATTAAACCAAATTTATCGTTGCTTTCTACACAACTTGGTTAACGTCAATATTTCAAAGTTATATACATGTGTGTATGTGTAATATTTATACAACTATTTTAATAATCTACACTACCACTCAACATCGAGGTTCTTGCTGTATAATATGAGCCACACAAATAATTATACATGAAGTAAATCAACTGAAAACTCTAAAACTACGCTATGTGAATTGCCAGGGGATACTAAGAACCACGGAATACTCTAGACAACTACAAATAAACTTCAGAATGATATAATAAGATCTTCACTAATACAAGGATACTCACACTAATAATAACAATACTATAACTATTATTTTCATAAATTGAATGGGGGCTCTAGCCGTAATAACATTATAAATCATAATTATACTTGTGTGATCTAAATAGAAGGTCTCATCCATAATTTATTATGGTGAATAAATTGCCTTGTAATAGGTTGTAGAGAGTGATGTCCTGGTAATTATAATTTGGTGAATTAATTGTTAATTGTTTTAGAATGTTGGTGTCTCGTCTAACTTCCTTACAGCTTATAATATCATATACCCTATGGTAGCTTATAATATATGTCATCCATTGCTCTGATTGGAGTAGTTTTCATTGCTACTGTTATGATCCAAAGCCCTAGGCATAATTTCATCGGTTACCCGACATTTAAACATGCGACAGATAAACATGCGACACTTAAACATAGACACTTAACCACACGACAGATAAACATACGGACATTTAATCACACGACATTTAAACATACGGACACTTAATCCCACGACAGATAAACATACGGACACTTAATCACACGACACTTAAACATACGGACAGTTAATCATAGTGACAGAAAAACACACTTTTTCACTATACCATTAACATAAATCGGAAAATAATATAGATTGTGTTGCCAATAGTAAAAAATCGGTATAGAGGGAAGGTAAATACCTCATGGCATCAACAGGCCTACGGGGACACCTATGCCCTACGCCCACCCTTGGTTTTCCTCACTCCCATTTTATCTTTATTTATAATGACTTTAACCATAATATTTATTTCTTTTTATTGAGTTTTTTTTTTTGTTTTTAACTAGAAAACTATGTATACATACAACATTAGTTAAACAAAAAAAAAGCGTTCAGTGTGTTATCCCGACTTTTTGCTCAGTAAAAGTCGTGCATACTATCTATGAGCGGGCCAATAGAGATCCATCACTGGTACGACAGGTGAGCCATTGTTTGCAGAAATTGCAGAACGTTTGCAGCTAAATACAGATTAACTGCGCGTGATACACGGTCCTTTATGTCACGATACTTCTTTTTTGGCGGGTTAACTTTTTTTTAAAGGCTAATTTCTTTTGTTAAAGATTATTTTGAAAATAAACTCAACTAATAATTGTCATTATTTTCACTCTTTTTATGAACAGTCTTAATATTATTTATATATTGACAAAATGTTCAATCTAGAACGGTCTTTTTTCCCTTTCTCTCTCTCTTTTACCATCATTATTTTTGTTCTAATTTTCTCGACTATAAAACATTTTAATAATATATTAAAGTCGAGAAATATACTATATTTGACCCACTAGTAGAAATAAGATTTTTTTTTAATAAACAAGGTTATGGGTTACATTTAACCACCTTGTAGTCGGATACAGTTAAAACACGAAGAAGGGATAGGGCCAGTGAAGACATAACATGCTAAGTACATTACGTAATGCTCGACGCCCGATCGCAGGTCTGCACCAAGACCATCGTTAAACGATTACGATGGACAGCCAGCCACGCGTGTGAAGTAATGCCCTTTCATCCACTTTCGACCAGAGAGCCAATAAAAAGAATTGTGGCGTCCCAAATAACCGCCCCTACCTATGGACTAGTCGCTAACACAGACACGTGTATATTATATAAACTAACAATAAAAAAAATATAATCAACAACTTTCTTTAAATCTATAAAAATAATATGTTTATTAACTCTGTACCATTTTTTTTCAATCAAAATATTATTTATAATACTTGTTTAGAAGCTTACACAAAAATTCTAACTATGGATAACATATTGAACGCTTTTGTTTCATTAATTGTATGTGTATATAGTTCAAATAAAAAAAAAAAAATTAAAACAAAAGAATACATTCAATAAAAATAGGGTTGAAATGGGAGTGAGGAAAACCAATGATGGGCTTAGGGCACAGGTGTCCCCGTAGGCCCGTTGATGCCATGAGATATTTTCCTCCTCCTATCCCATTACTTTTACTATTTGTAACAAAATCTATATAATTTTTCTATTTATTTTAATGGTATAGAGAAAATGTGTGTTTATCTGTCGGGATAGGGGGGGGGGCTGTTGTATGTGACGCCACAGTTTTTTTTAGTTGCTGTCTGGTCGGATGAAGGCATCCAGGCCTATAGTACAGGATTTGTGCTACCGGGTGACAATGCAGATATACGGGAGAGCCACCACGATAATGATCCTTAGGGGAACCGCAGTGAACGGTCGCTGGCCTGCGGAATCCTTCCCTTTTACATGGCACGCCACGCCTTCGGCGTGCCGTGGGGTGGCTGGATCCCGGACAGGGTTTTAAATAACCCACTTCTAAAGCGTTACGCCCCGGCTTAAGAGCTTCGGCTCGTCCGGGTTTTGAGACTTTTTACAAGGTCGGATGAAGGGGCGGGACTTACTTCACGCGTGGCTGCCCAGACCAGCGCTCGGACGGCCAGTATTACATAATCCACTTATCCGTTGTCTTCACTAGCGCCATCCCTTCTTCGTGTTTTAACTGTTTTCGGCTACAATGTAGTGGGTCGAATTGACACATAGGCCTATAGCTTTTAATTGCATTATCCAATGATTATTTAGAAATAGATTTTAAAATATATTTGATAATGATGATGTCAATATTAAAAATACTATATTTTTAATTAGGTTCCCCAAAATGCAAAAATATGAATACGTTTTAAAATTGTAATAACCAAAACATTAAGGACAATAAAGTATTTATAATTGAGCACTAGATATGCATAAGACTATGGTAACACCATCCATTCTGCTGAGCTTGCATCTTTTGCCTATCAAAGATTTAATTTATAGTGCCTCACTGAAGGTTGTTTATACAGAACCTTTAAGTATGTATTATTCGTTCTATATGTGCTGGTAAAGGTCCTTTGTTATCTACATAGATACAATGTAGATTCTGTTTAAAGGACCGTGAAGCACGTGCAGTTAACCTTTATTGAGCTGCAAACTTTCTGCAATTTCTGCGAACAATGGCTCACCTTTCGTATCAATGAAAAATCTATATTGGCCTGCTCATAGATAGTATGCAAGACTTCTACTGAGCAAAAAGTCGGGATAACACACTGAACGCTTTTTTTTTTGTTTAATTAATGTTGTATGTATAGGCCTACACAGATTTCTAGTTCAAAAGCTTAAAAAAAACTCAATAAAAAGAAATAAATATGAAGGTTAAATTCATTATAAATAAAGATAAAATGGGAGTGAGGAAAACCAAGGGTGGGCGTAGGGCATAGGTGTCCCCGTAAGCCTGTTGATGCCATGAGGAATTTTCCTTCCCTTTATCCCGTTTTTTTTACTATTGGCAACATAATCTATATTATTTTTCTATTTATTTTAATGGTATAGTGAAAATGTGTGTTTATCTGTCGCTATGATTAACTGTCCGTATGTTTAAGTGTCGTGTGATTAAGTGTCCGTATGTTTATCTGTCGTGGGATTACGTGTCCGTATGTTTAAATGTCGTGTGATTAAATGTCCGTATGTTTATCTGACGTGTGGTTAAGTGTCTATGTTTAAGTGTCGCATGTTTATCTGTCGCATGTTTAAATGTCGGCACACGAATTTTATCAGGGGAGTCCTTAAAATTGTGTAAGTTGTTAATACAGGCGATTTCTGAGGATAGAAACAGGGGGTGGGGGTAACAAAAATTATCCTGAAAGAGTTGATAGGCCTATAATTATTGGTCAGCAAACCAGGGTTGTGATGTTTGTAGTGTGGTTTTGGGGAGGAGGAAGTTAAAGGTAAAGTAACAAAAGGTTTTTTTCGTGGCACATATCCTAAATAGGGATCATGACAAATGTTGATTTAAAAAAAGTAATATTAAGAACATATTATAATGCAGTTACAGGAATTAAGGAGAAAGGGGGGGGGTATGATATTGCCGGACTGCGAAAACATTTAAACTTAGTACACTATATTAATAGTGTCAGTGAGACACCAGTCGACTTATCGCATAATTAGAATTTCGAGACCTATAAGCCCTATGCCTTGCAATGCCCGTGACCTAAAAAAATCAACTCATATCAGTACGCTACTAATTTTTCAAGAAAGACTTGCATGTTTTCAATTATTCTGTACGTTCGTAAACCGCACTGATATATATATCAATGGATGTAAACCACAAGCTTTTATGAAGTACATGCGTACTCTGGGTGTAGGCTATATTTAGTAGGCTATAATAGGGCCTATAATGTCTTCCATTTTATATTTATAATTTAGGCCAATTTATAATTATAATATATTTGTTTACCCTTTTTAATAAAGGAAAAACGGGAAAGTTTTAAATAAAGTTTTAGAATTAGGCCTTATGATTAAATCTTATATAATTGTGCTATGCTGTATAGTATATCAGAAACGGTGGGCTATAGGCTATAGCGCCTATAACTATAGCAGTAGGCTATAGCTACAGCCCACTACACACAGGATACTTTGCGCTCGGAGACGAACTATATTAATATTAAATTTGACTTTCCATAGCCATAGGTCTGATATAAATATGTTTGGACATATGCTGCGTCATTGCTTGACAAGGAAACTACTGCGTCAGTGTTGGGTCTTGAGAATTATTATAGATCTAAATGTTGGTGAATACAATCAATATACGAACTATTTTTATACAGAAAATGATAATTAAAAACTATCATTGTAGTATAGGAATCAATAACCAAGCCTGATTTATTAATTTCTTCAATAACTGATAATAAACTTAACAACTAAAAATCATGAATTAATGTTTAAAATTTAGCATAAATTCGCTATGTTTCCATGTTTTTTTCATAACTTTTGTAATCAAAACAAAGCATATATATCGAGTTATTTAAAATATTAAATTAGGATAGATTTGAACCTTTTCTTTATTATCAGCTTAACTTTTGATTTTTATGAGGAATAATAGGGCTTTCCCGATGTGATCTCACCGGAGGGTGTTACTATAAATAGTAAAAGTTTCTTAAAAGTACGTAGTTTCCATACAAAGAACTTCCGCATTGTCCTTAAATAAGATTAATGTAATTTTTTTATGAAAACAAATAATTAAAATAAACTCATATATTAGTGAAACAATCTATTCATTTTCTTTTACTAAATATTTATTTCATAATAGCCGATGTTTTAAACGTCCATTTTACTTTGGGTGATCTAGACGTAATTATTCAAAATTCATTAAGTGGACTGTGGATTCATTGAATTTCAGAAATATTGAATTTCCATGTAGAACAAAATAGAACAAGGAGACCATTCGACTATTCATACAGTCAGGACAGGATGTGTAAGAAATCGACTTGTTTGGAGTCTTCGTGTTCTTTCTATTTCTTTCAGCTTACGTTTATAGGTTAATCTTAAACATTCAGTGATTCAGTGTCAATTATTAATGATAACATTTAGATCTAGTATTTAGCACAAAACAACATTTGATTTGTGGCATTGTGGTTAGAGATAACATTAATAAATAACATTGATTCATTAGGCATTAGGACACTAGTCACTACGACTACAGACTACGGTTCATTACCGTACATAAATGACCCTAGCGTAGTAAAGTTATATAAGTTGCAAGTATAATATAAGTTATAAGGTTTAAATATAGATCTTACTTAAATCTGAATCATTAGGCATTTATAGCAATTTATTATAGCCTAATCTAGTCATTGTCTTAATCATAAAAGTTTGTATTTAATTTGTATTTAAAATTGTTTAAAAGTTTAGGGCAGGGCCACTTTTGTGACTTGCCCCATTGTTTTCCTGAAAAATTAATGATTAGTCTAGGCCTAATGTTTTATTATTTGTATTAGTTAGACCTCATAATATAACTAGTTGGCCTACTAAACTTAGTTGTTGTTTAAAAAACATGCTCATTTTAATTAGTTTTCTTACTAATCATACTAATGACTAATGATCTAATGACACCAAGTCTATGGTGTGCCCACTGATTTTTTAAATGCACTGTCAACTGTTCTGAAATTCAGTAACAACCTTATATTGGCTCATTCTGGCGTGAACAAACACTCAAAAATCTAGATATAGGGCCTACTATTCTTTCCAAAATACATTATAGCCCATAACAGCAAAGGTCATGGCTAATTTTGCCAATAGGCCTATAATATATTTTACTCATATCCTAAAAATTGTTTATACTTTATACTCTGTTTTCAATATAATGCATGGTATTATAAAGTCAGTTTCTTAATAGGCTATATTTTAAAAACGGAAAAAGGACATGCTATATACTATTGAGAATTGGGTTGTTTATTTACAAATAATTAATCAAGATAGACAAGATAAAATAACTTTGAAAGGACAGCATTTTGTTCAAATCTAAATTTCAAAGAAAGTTATTAAATCTAACAGTGTAATGTCTTAAACAGTTAACATTGGATGTAGGCCTACCTTTTTGTATTGTTAAGTCTATCTAATAAAACTGACTATATTTTTGTTTCAGTTAGCTCTACTGGTAAAGCTAAGCTCATTCATAATGAAATGCAACAAGTTCTACTGTTTTGTGAAGAAAAGCATCATTTATTGTGATTAATTGTGAACTACAGAATTCTTTATTTACAACATCTTAAGCACTTGGAGTGAAATAAAGATAGCACACATGTTGCGCATGGAAACTAACACTGATTTGCGACCGCCTGGTCCTGGAAGCATTTCTGATAATGACTTGGAGGATTTATTTAATATAGATCTTTCATCTTCTGATTTTCTAAGACAACTTCCAGCATCTAACATAGATGCTCTTGCAGAAGAATTAGAAATCTACAATGGCCCCAGTTCATCGAATATGTCAAAGAGCGCCGGGGGAGCCACATCTTTTGGTTCTGGACAAAACTTGTCAAACTACACTTTCAGCTCTGGGCTTGTAAAAACAACGGAGGATGATGCTAGTGCTTCATACCAGTTTGTCGATAGAAAGCTGGCATCAGCTGCTGATACAAGTTATCCATCAATGGACTTGGGGCTGACAACAGCTTTAACTTCCAATTCTGATTTGTTAGAGTCACCAGTAAATTTAGCAACCAGCTCTATAGAAGCTGATTCAAGCTCATCATATTCCCAGATAGATTCAATTTTGTCTTTAAATTCTAAGCCTGATTTTTTGTACACACCTTATTCACGATCAGACTTAGAGGCCACATCATCTTTAAATGCAGATCTAAATATACCATATTCATCAACACACTCGGGAACTACTCCATCTTTAAACACACAGCCTAGTACATCATATTCATCAGTAGACACTGGCCCAGAAACACCAACAGACCTTTATGATAATGATCCAAGCCAGCAAGACCCGAGTTATAGAAACTCTTATTATTCGAGTACAAGTAATGGACCTAAAAACTTTGCCCAGCACTGGGCTCCCCATTTAGCAGGTGTGCTGGACGAAGATGAAAGTGTATTCTCAAGCTCTTTGGAGGCCTTGAACTTGTTAAATCCTGCTGGTGTTTCATCATTGTCTTCCACGTCTAACAACAATAAAAAAGAAATTTTCGGAACAATTAATTCAGAAATATCAAGTGTATATCAGTATAAAGGGAAGGTAAAAGATGATTTAATTCAATTTTCTACATTTAAATACATTTGGCTAAAATTACCATTTGGGATATTTTACAATTAAAAATCTTTCAGAGTAAACAATTTTGTAAAATTAATATTTTTGCCAGTTAAATATTTTATATTTTCAAAAAAATAATTTTAACTTAGAATTTGTTAATTGTCATAAAATATATGTCTACTTTAAAAAGATATATATATAATGTTTGTACACTGTTTTGATTGGTTCATAATGGTGTTCACATGTCTGATCAGTGAATTGTTTTGATTTTTGAAAAGGTGATAGATAATGAGACAGTGTACTTGAAAAGGGCCCATAGCATGTTTGATAGGTCAGGTATAAGGGTAGACAACAGGCTCAAGGAACAAATCGGTGTGATAAAGAGAGAGCACTCCCCAGCACTGGCCTTTTTGATGGACAACAATCTAGCTTCACTCGAAGGGTAAAATTGTCTCAATTTTGTTTGTTTTACTTGACATATTTATTTTTAGTATAAATAAACTAATGTACGGTATATATGCCAATTTAACTGCAGTCATTGTTTTATTTTCTTAAATTAACAAATGGTTAAATGATTCGCTTACGTCATCAACTATTGGTTGAATTAGTTATTTATTTTATTAATAATTAGTTCAATGAGTGGAGTGTGTCTCCGATGATTGGTTGAATTTAATTGATTCAGTCTTTTATTATTAATCACAAACATCTCTTATCTTTTGATCCCTTGTAAAATCTTAAAATAAAGTCATCCAATAAATATCTTCTGCTATCATTTATAATGAAAGATATAGAGTTTGGGTTAGCAAAAGATAAATCTCAAACACTTTAATAAAAAATTAACTGATTTTTTAAATTGTTCTTAATACTAAGAACATGTCGATGTAATTCTATGATAAATGTTGCCAACTTTCTTTTGCATTTTCTCATCAGGAAAGTGCACTACAATGCAGAGTGTATATTCAGAATCCCTTTAGAAATAACTGTGTCTGGAGACCGAAGCAAGAAAGCCGAAGTTCTCAGACATCTTCAGAGCCAAAGTATCCCGTTCATATCACATTACAACTCCCCATCACCAATCCTCATTCCAGAAAATGAATCTCCTGTTCCGTTTGATTACGATTATGATCATGTTGTGTCGTCTAGAACTTTTGTGACTCCTGCAGAGGTGAGTTCTTGCTCATTTCATTCCTTACTCCCTTTCTCATTTCTTTCCTTACTCCCTTTCTCAGATTCACAAAGTAGTATTAGGTCATTATCTTTGATGATTTATCATTATGGTTTTAGGGAAGAAGTATTTTATTTGAGCAATTTGATTGGCTAATTTAAATAATTTTTTTTTTCCTTAGATGGATAATGAACTGGATCAAATGTTCAAAACTCTAGATGAAGGTGACAAAATGACAGAAGCAGAGTCAGCTCCTGTAAGTGAAAAAAAAACTTTTTTTTTGTATATTGCTAGCTTTGATTTCAGCCATTTTAATTGTATTAGAGCCAGAACCAGGGAAAATAAGACGTCTGACCCATGAATTAAAACAAGTTTTTTTTTTAGATGATGGTTGGGGGTTTTATATTTAACTCCAAGTCAAACAGCAGTGGTTGGCAGTAATATATAATTGCTACCCAGTCACCATGCAATAATTTGGACATGGAATATTACTGCTTTTAATTCTAAATTCTTTCAGAACAATCAAAACAGCACCTTAATGGATTAGACAATTTGGCAATTTATTTAACAAAAAAAGAAATATCTATATATTACAATTCTATGATATATTGTTATAGAAACAAATGAAGAAATATCTATATATTACTATTCTATGATATATTGTTATAGAAACAAAAAAAAAAGAAATATCTATATATTACAATTCTATGATATATTGTTATAGAAACTAAAAAAAAAAGAAATATCTATATATTACAATTCTATGATATATTGTTATAGAAACAAAAAAAAAGAAATATCTATATATTACAATTCTATGATATATTGTTATAGAGAAAAAAAAGAAATATCTATATATTACAATTCTATGATATATTGTTATAGAAACAAATGAAGAACCATAAGAGAAATAATAATAATGATTTTTGCCGTAAGATTTTTTGAAAGAATCAAAAATGAATAAATGGTAAATAAGAAAAATAGAGTAATACTTTGTAATACTTATTTATTTTCAAATTATAAAAAAAAGTCATTTATAAGTCTCCATGAGGTTTCAGGAAAACCTCAACCATTTGGTGAAATTAATTTATTGTGAGAATGGGAAACTGTGTGAAATTGGCACTTGGTAAAATTCAAATGCTTGAAATTTTCACTGATGTTTATAATGGTTAGTGAAAGGTGAATTTGTTTCTCTCTGAAATTGAACAAAGCTTGTCCTAGTGCCATGTGCTGTGTTGATGAATTATGTTTTCATCTCTCTGGGGGAAATAATCACATGACTGCATTCTTTTATTTTTGTTTTCAGGCAGTAAGAACTCCACTCTATCCCCACCAGAAACAGGCTTTGAACTGGATGATATGTAAGGAAAATAATGATTTGCTGCCGCCATTCTGGGAGAAAAGAGGAAACCTCTACCTGAACACTTTAAGCAAAAAACGGACACCTGAAAAGCCAAAGAGTATATATGGAGGCAAGTTTGCTGCTGTTTTTAACTAGACTGTAAATGTATTTAGTGCACTGAGAATGCTAAATTCAAATAGCAAGGAAACAAGGGCTATATAAATAACCTTTATTATTATTAGTATATTATGAGTCTTCAAAGTGTTTTCTTTAAGTTTTATCGTTGTGCTCCCCTCTCCCTTAAAGTTTATAGGCAGCCTGCAGTTGTGCTGATGGTTTTCCTTAACTGCTTACAAGATTGATCTCGTAGGATAACTCTAAACAATAACTCTAGATCAGTATAGAACTATATTGAAAACACAAAACACAGTAGAAATCTAAAGATATAAATATATATCAATCTCTGTAGTGAAATGGAAACAGCTGGCAGAGACTATACACTCTAAAAAAAAAAATATTACCAGTCTAAAACCACACAAAAATAACTACAGTAAATAATCCTAAAAGGTGCACAATGATTTAGTGGCAGAGAATATGACTGACATCTTGAAGGCCACTGGTTCAAGTCCTAGATAATTGAAAAAGGCATTTTATTGGGCATAAAAGGTGGTGCAGATTCTACACCAGCTTCAATCTAGCACCTGGCTACTTTTGGGGCAAGTAAAGACACATTGGGTGGAAGGACATTGTGCTATATATTATGGTCACTTGTATTCCAAGGTTAACTTGTGAACTCTTGTTTCAGTTGAAGTTAAGCTGCTAAAGTTTTGACTTTTTTGTGTTTGCTGATAACATGAGTCCTATTAATGTTTTCTTGTGATCTTTAAAATATAGGCATCCTAGCTGATGACATGGGTCTTGGTAAGACTCTGGAGATGATCTCGTTGATTCTGACAAATTTTGTAAACGGTCAACCATTGGCTGAACCTTTCCCTGGATATACCAGAGAATCTTTCAATAAGGTGGCAATTTACATATTAATTATTCATTAAGCTAGTTGATTATGTTTTAATTATAATTCATTAACCCTTTACCGGGCATTGCGTCCGAAAACGTCCGTTGCCGATACGGGCAAAACGCCCGAATACGTCCGTGACAATTTATATAGTTCAGGCTGCTTTCTCGTTTAGTCCGAGATCTCGGAAGCATTTCGTTTGTTTATTTCCGGTTAATATAATGTCTGAAGTGTCTCTAGTAAATTTTTCATCGCTGTAAGTTTATTTTTTCATATTTTAAACATTTTTTTTCGCGAAGTGGTGTGATGGAGCTGTCAGGTCCTAGTTAGGCGTTCTTCTGGTTTAGTTTAATGGGCATTTAAGTTAGGGGAATTTTTTAATCGGGTGAAGTTAAGTTTGATAGTGACATCGATAGTGGCCTACTTTTGATTTTTCCGACAGTGAAAAAAGATATATCGAAAGTTGTGAGTCTGATCTTGAAGTAGACGGGAGGGACCTTCGTGAGACTCCCCCCCCCCCATCCCCCCATGGGTGGAAAATGTAACAAATTAAATAAAAATAGAAGAATTTAGGGAACAAACTGGCCCCAATTGGTTGGCCTGTGGCTAATCAGTCTCAGTTAAGCTACTTTCAATCAATTGTTTGAAGAAGTAACAATGGATAAAATAGCTTCTCACACAAATAAATACGGGCGTCAAAAAATCCTAAAAATCTTGCCCGCACAGAGCTAAAAAATGGAAAAACGTCTGCTCAGTAAAGGGTTAAAGCAGCTATTTACATTTTAATCAATCACTTAGTTAGTTTTTACCTTTTAATTATTCATTAAGTTAGAGTTTACTTTTGAATCATATCATTCTGATTCACAGCTGTACTAAAAAACTAATAAATCATTAATACACACTAACACTGGATTAAGACATGCCCTGATTCCTTATGGTGCTTCAAAACTGCTATAGACTGTTAACCACATCAGCCTTTTTTTTAATATTTAAAAACATACTTTTAGAAAAACAATACAATTTATTTTATGCATTTGCTTTCCAGACGAGTAAATCGGGTCCAGTCAGGTTAAAGTCAGAGATTGATAGCAGCAAAGGCAGCCCGGAAAACGGTGGACCCTGTTCACTCACAAACTCACCGCCTCCACCTAAACTTAGACTACCAAGTCGAGTATCGCCCACACGTTTGAGCAGTGTCACCAATGAGTGCCAAAAGTGTGAGTACATTTTTTGTTTGACTTCACCAACCAATACTGGTAGCTCTGCACAATTCTTATCCTCTAAAGGTGTCAGCGCAGGATTGTAATGTGTCTCGTTGGTTGGGAATTTCAATTTCGTTTAGCGAAGCTTAGTGGAAAATGAGGCAGTGAAGCTTTTTTTCATATCACCCTGGAAACCTGGTTCTATAGAGGTGGTAAATCTTTTTGAATCTATTCTGCCGAGACTTATTTGTTTACATTTACAATTATTTATGGGGTGCAATGGTCAAGCGGCAGCACGTTCGGCCAGCATATTGAAGGTCTTGTGTTCAGAACCTGGTGAAGTCTAAGATTTGTTCCAGGGTCTGGAGGGCGTCCCTGAGTCTTCCCAGCTCTGGTGGGTAAATTACTTTTTTGGGGGTAAAGTAAAGGCAGCAGGGCATTGTGCTGGCCACACAATCCCCTAGTATGCCAAGGCCCAGGAACTGGTGAACGCTGCTTCACCTGTCCTATGGATCAATTTGGTCCGATAGGATACTTTACATTTTTTTTTACAACTATTTTATGGCAATCTGATTAACTGGTATATTCAGATTTTATAATTTTAAGAATGGTAGGATCTCATTACAGGTCATGCTTATGACATTAATGTAAATAGAAAATAGTAGCCAAGTTGTTGCGTAGCTGTTTTAAGATTTGGGGCAGAGGAATGGGTTGCCTGTACTTGTCAGGAAAACTGAAAAACGTGCATCATTTAAAACCAACATATGCAAGACTAGAATTAAACAGATCAGGGTATAGGATGGCTTGTGGGATGCAAGATGGCGCCGAGCAATGGCGACGTGTTGTTTGTGACTCTACTACTTGTGTTATCTTTACTTGTGTTTGTTAATTCTGTACATTGTGTGTTTAAATATTCAAGAGAGGACTTGCTACTGTTAAACCCTACGTATTCTAAGCATTTAGGACATGTGAACAATTCATTATTTGTTGGATTATCAACGGAACAAAACAACGACAATCACCGTAAACACCAAAACAAAGCCAAGCGTAAAAGGGGTTCGCGAAGTGGATTACTAGTAAAATCGAGAAATCAGTTTAAGAATGGCTACCTGCCACTACCTACAATTATTCTTTCAAATGTGAACAGACTGTACAACAAAACCGATGAGCTGTTTTCAAAAATAGCAAACCACCAAGACTTTAGGAACAGCCAGATATTCTGTTTCACAGAAACCTGGTTAGATAAACACCCTGATGATTTAGTTAAACCCCCGAATTTCTCTATTCATAGATGTGATAGAGACAAAAAAGCCACAGGAAAGAAAGATGGAGGGGGTGTGTGTTTCATGATAAATAATAACTGGTGCACCAACGTTAAAGTGTTATCAAAAGGTTGTTCTCAGAATTTAGAACATTTATCGCTAAAATGTAGACCTTTTTATCTACCAAGGGAGTTCTCTTCCATAACTTTGACAGCCGTATACATTCACCCCAAAGCTGACAGTAAAGAAAGCCTTAATGAGCTACGAAGCATTATAGCTAAACAAGAGAATGATGACCCAGATTCGGTCTCTATTATTAGCGGCGATTTCAACCAGGCAAATCTAAGGTCTGTGCTCCCAGATTTCAACCAGCTTGTCACCTGCCCAACACGGCGCGATAACACACTTGACCACTGTTATTGCAAGATCAAACACGCGTACAAGTCTGTTGAACGGCCTGGCCTTGGTAATAGTGACCATTCTGTGGTTTTGTTGATACCAATGTACCAACAAAAATCAAAATCTATTGAACCTGTAAAGAAAATAATAAAACAATGGACAGTTATGGCGACAGAACAGTTGCAAGACTGTTTTGAAACCACCGAATGGGACATTTTCCGTGATGAACACACAACAATTCATGAGTACATAGACACGGTTTCTGAATACATAAAATTTTGCGAAGATGTGTGTGTGCCGAAAAAAAACAGTTACTTTTTACCCGAATTCAAAAGCATGGGTTGACAAAGACATTAAAAGATTAATAAGTGAGAAGGACAAAGCCTACAGAAACAGAAAAGAAGAACCAACACTGTTTCGTCAAACAAAGGCGAAGTTGAAAAAAGCAATTAAAGAAGCAAAAAATAAATATAAAGACAAAATTGAAGATCTTTTCTCCTCAGGGCAAAGTAAGCAAATGTGGGCCAATATGAACACCATAACACAATACAAGGGCACACCTAAGACCACCGAGTGTGATGACCCCACCCTGCCTGACAGGTTAAACGTATTCTACGCAAGGTTTGATAAAGACAACAAAACTAGCCCTGTCCCATTGCCATCCAATGACTCGCCACCATTCGTCGTAGACGAGCATGACGTAAGGCGCTCGTTTAGTAAACTGAAAGTTAACAAAGCCGCTGGACCAGACAAGTTAACAACAAAACTACTAAAAGTGTGTAGTGCAGAGCTGGCACCTGTATTCACTGTTATTTTTAATTGGTCGCTAGAAACCTGCTCGGTCCCTACATGCCTTAAAAAGTCTACCATTGTGCCTGTGCCTAAAAAGCAGTCCCCACAAACATTAAATGATTACAGACCAGTAGCCTTAACATCTGTGGCTATGAAATGTTTTGAATCAATTGTTTTGAAATTTTTAAATACTTTACTACCATCAGACTTCGATAATTTTCAATTCGCGTACAGGTCTAATAGATCAGTAGATGACGCTATTGCAATAAATGTGCATGAGGTATTAAACCACTTAGAGTTAAGCAAGTCATATGCAAGAATATTATTTATAGACTATAGCTCAGCTTCTAATACCATTATACCACAACAATTGTACAACAAACTTTACTACCAACTCTCTTTTCCTGTTAACATATGTAACTGGATTTTAGACTTCTTATTAGAACGCCCACAGGAGGTTAAAATTAGTAACAATGTGTCAACCAGTATAACGTTAAATACTGGGACCCCCCAAGGTTGTCCATTATCACCTAAACTATATTCTATTTTCACTTATGACTGTAAAGCAGAACAGCCTGGCTGTCTGGTTATAAAATATGCCGATGAAACGACGGTTACTGGCCTAATCAAAAACGCAGATGAGCACGCATATCGTAGCCAAATAGACACTATCGTGAGCTGGTGTAGCCAGAACAACTTACACCTTAATGTATCGAAGACAAAAGAAATGATCATAGATTTTAGGAGAAACGAACCCCCACCCCCACCCTTGGTTATACAGGGATCAAATGTAGAACGAGTTTATGGTTTTAAGTTTCTTGGCACTGTCTTATCCAATGAACTAACATGGGATATTAACTGCACTGATATCCTTAAGAAAGCAAGGCAGAGAATGTATTTTCTTAGAAAGCTGAAGTCCTGTGGGGTCAATAAAGTGATAATGACTAATTTCTATAGGGCTATTATTGAAAGCATACTGACAAGATCTATTGAAGTTTGGTTCGACAGGCTACCTGTAGTTAATTTACACAAGCTAGAATCAGTTGTCAAAAATGCAGAAAAAATTATTGGCACTAACCTTAAGTCGTTAGAAACATTATACCAAGAGCGCTTAACAGGTAAAATGACTAACATTATGAAGGATAAATCCCACCCCTCGAGACATTATTTTGAATTTCTTCCACATGGCCGTCGCCTTCGAGCATTTAGAGGTAGCAGCAGATTTGTTAACAGCTGTTATCCGCAAGCAGTTAAACTGTTCAATAATACAAGACAGAAGCGTCTTATAAGATCATAATTGTAATAATTTTCCTTATATTCTGTATATTATCATAATGTACATTGTTATAAAAGTGTTTTTTTTCATTAATTTTCATTGTTGTGTCTTACTAGTATTGTAATGTAATTTTCTTTTTTGTAGATGTCACATTCAACATCACATATTTTCGATGTAAAACGCATTGACTGAATAAAATTGAATTGAATTGAATTGAATTGAATATACTAATCTTAAGTAACTATTTAAGTAACTTTAAAATTAACTATGACATTAATTTAATAAAGTGTTGTTTTGTATTTGTGAATTTGTTTTAAAGAAAAAGAAAATTGAAGAAAAATTGATAACCTGTTGTTTTTAGCTTATTTTGCATTGCATTAAACTTTTACATTTTGTTTCTGTTTCTAGTTTTTGATAATTTCAATAAAGAAATGGAGAAAAGTGACAACTTTTTACCTTCTACATCGGAGTTGACCCATAGTGCATCCTTCACTTCATATTCACCAAGGTAAACATTCTTTAAACTCTAGTTCTTATGGCCTTAGTTTAAACATTTATTAAGTACAAATACAATTTTATTTATTCAAATCTATATATTGAAAAAAGTATCCAACATTTTATTTCAAGTTACAACATAATCATACATTTACAAAATAATTTGTACATATTTTATTAAATATATATATATGGTTAACAAAAATTTTTTTTTTAGTAAAATTATTTTCTTAAAAGTTAACTTAAAAACATAATTATTAAATTATTTGTCTTGTGTCATATTTTGTTATTTATTCATTAATAATTTTTTGAAATACTTTATGTTGTAAATTTATTTGTTGATTTAATCTTAAAGCAAAGGGTTGAAGAGATCAAATTGTGATGACTTTGATGATGACAGTTTTATGTCAGTATTTAGCCCAGGTTAGTTCCTCATTTGTAAACAGTAAATATCTATATCTATATCTGCAGCATTACTGTTTACTGGTTAAGTCCTCATTTGGAGTTACTACTTTTTTTATGCTTTCTCTTTTTAGATAAAGGCAAAGGTATCGGTAAAAAATCAAAGCACAACAACCTGAGAACAGACTTGACCCCTGACCCCAGGGCCAGCGCAGCCTCGGATTATATAGATTTGACGGAGCAAGGAGAAGACTTAAAGCCCATGTTAATGAATGGTTCATCAGCCTTCAGTGCATTTAATAGGTTTACATCTTCAACTCCATACTGTAAGTATCTTCTCTCTTTACTCATTAGGTGTTAAACTATAATTTTCTCATCATATTATAAAGTTACATGAAGGATTTAAAATCGTTTGCAGCAGTTCAATTATTACCGACACAAAGTCTTTCTACTATGATTCCATATGCAGTGATTTCCCTTATTCTTACTGGACCATTTCCTTTGATCTGATTTTACAACATAGCCCTGTTCAGTTTGAATTCTTTTTTTTTTTTTGTAAATTTATTTTAGTTTAAGGTTTATGCATTCTATGGGAAATGAAATATAAATGAATCCTCTTTTCTTCTTCATCTACTTATTCAAATGAAAATATTGTATTTTGATTCATCTTTATAATATAACTGAAAAGCTTTTAAGATAGTTTGGCAGCAAAAATGCAGAGTGTTGTCCATAAGCCAAGCTGGCACATAAATAATGTTTTTTAATATATATATAAATTTAAATATGCATGCTGTTCTATTTTTCAGCCGAAATGCTGGCACTTCATATAAACAGACTTAGGACATCTGCTTGTAAGTAATTAGTGATAAGTTAATTGTGAATTAAATATTATAAATCACTTAGAAAACAACTTCTTTGTCTCCTAGCAGAAAAAATAGGTTTTGGTGACATCAAAAGAATAGAAAAAACTTTCCTATACAATATTTTGTTCTGAAAATTTGGCATATTATGAAACATATGTACTATACAAATATTTATTTAAAAAAATTATTTAAAGGAAATTACATTTTGAAAGGAGTCACAAAAATATGATTAATTTTGTTCTGAAGAAAAAAATCTGACAAAGTTAATTTACTTTTGCTAGGTAACGTCATTGATGTGGATGCCTTGCCGGACAGTGGTCCATATGAAGACATAACTCCGGTGGGCTCACCTTTTCCCACCGAGGTGAAAACAACCTCCCCGGGTGTTCAAGAGATTGATGATGAATTCAGTTTGTACAGAATGAGCAATGACTCTGACACAAGGCCCGCTGCCATGGAGCCAGATGTATTCATAAGTAGCTCATCCAATAAAGATGCCCTTATTCACAGAGACATTTGTGGATTGGTTAAAAGCTCATCCAATCAGATGTTTCGAGGTTTCCAAGAGACAATAGTCATCTCTGATTGTAAGTGATCTGCACATTAGTAAATAATCTCTTTAGTTTGAAACAGCAAAGTTTAAAGTAAATATAAAATTGTTTTATGCATAATTTACATCATTAGAGAATGACAGGTAAAGCGTAATTAGTAAATTAATTACTGATATTTGTTGTGTTTTCTTTAAACTTCAGCTGAAGAAGATGACCTCAGCCAACCTTTAAATTTATCCAAGGACAAACTTTACAGTAAGACATTTGTTTTATTTCTTGGGATAGAGTGAACTTTGATGAGAATTGCTAAACAGCAATTTATTTGTACGGTATTTTTGTTTGAACTCATTAAAGATAAGGGAAGATTAGAGAACCAGAACAAACAAAAAAAAGTGGCCTATGTGTAAGCCAAGTTATATCATCATGTCTACTGTATTCTGTCCAGTGTCTGGTTCACTAAGAAATAATTCAATCAAGCCACATAAAAGTTTAAATAATTTATTAGCCGAACTTATTTACACTGAATAAAGTGATGTAGAACAATGTACAAATGACTGGTAGATTATAAATAACATTTCAATATAAAACAATAACAAAGTACACTGCCTGCCTTATATAGGCTTTAGTGCAGGAGTTTATAAGAAAGGATTTTCTTGAAGATGTAAGAAGGTGAAGAAAAATGCCTACCAACAAAATATTTAGAGACTATGAGGATATATATTGTGTACAAAAAAAACACCTCTAACACATAATTAAATATTTATAAAAAAAAAGTTATAGACACAGTTCTAAATACACATTATGCAGACTAAATCTTACAAATTAAACATGCTATACACATATAACAACATGCTTCTTAAATAATTAACTTTTCTATAAATATGATATTAGTCAACATTCTTTATGATCTATGTAAATGATGTGTATAAGTATATATTTAATATAAGAATTTTAAAATGTATGTGTATTGATTTTATTCTGTACAGAAAAGAAAGAAATGTTTCATTTTACTCCATATATGGGTTTACCAGAACCCCCAGAACCTGTTACATGTACGTAACGTAATGAAAATGTTTCTATAAAGTTAAGAACAGTTAATTTAAAATTGTATTTTTGTTAAAAGTTAACCCCTTCTGCTCCAGAACCTGTTACATGTACATAATGAAAATGTTTCTATAAAGTTAAGAACAGTTAATTTAAAATTAAAATTGTATTTTTGTTAAAAGTTAACCCCTTCTTGCTCCAGAACCTGTTACATGTACGTAATGAAAATGTTTCTATAAAGTTAAGAACAGTTAATTTAAAATTAAAATTGTATTTTTGTTAAAAGTTAACATCTTCTTGCTCTCAGCTTGTGTTGCAGTGATTAAAGATTCTCACACATTTTTGGTGTATATATAATTTGGTTTAGCTTCGGACTATGCTCCATTTTAGCATTTAAGGTTTCTACCAAAATGGCCCCAGTAGGGTTTATATCATTGTAATTTAACACACATATTATTGTCTTAGTTTTAAAAACAACTTCATTTCATTGGTTGGAAAAATGTTCTTACAGGGAAGAAAAGGGAAGTAACTTCAAGCACTGACCCAGAAACTGGCAGAACAATAACCAATGGTCCGAGAGGAACTCTGATCATCTGTCCACTTAGCGTCATCAGTAACTGGGTGGTAAGGACTTTAAGCATAATACAATAGGCCTACTTGGGAAATACTAATACAATTTAACAAAAGTGTTGTTTATTGTATTCTATAGCCAGAGATAACATTTTAATTTAGTTGAATTTTGATTAAGGTATAAAATTATATGGTGATTTGAACATTTTGATTGAGTTTGGAATAAGGTATAAAATTATAAGTAATGATATTGTAGAAATCTATTAGACAATGCTGCAAGAAAAGTTTTGATTTAAAATTAAAAAAATTCCGAATCGGTCAGCTTACGCCCGATTCAGTCGATATATATTTATATATATATTTATTCCTATAAAAGTAGTTTTTTTTATTCCAGAAGCAATTTTGTGAGCTAATAAATATTTATTGATATTTTCTTTCAGAGATATATTTATGACATATTATATATAAAGCACACATCTTTAATACTGTAAGAATTGTCTCTTGATTCCAGGAACAATTTGATGAGCATGTGGACAAATCTGTGAGGGTTAACCTCCATGTTTATTATGGTCCAAAGCGTACTCTTGATGTTGCATTTCTGTTGGAGCAGGATGTTGTCATCACAACATATGCCACGCTCTCTTCAGATTTTAAAGTAAGATAATTACTTAAATTCATAAAATACATTTCACAACCTTTGCTATTTTTTTTATTATTGATAATTAGATAAATTGCCCGGCGTTGCATAGGGTAACAGCCTACATTATTATTACAGAAAAAATATAAAAATCACCTAAAGAGAATCAAACCCTGGTCACCCAGGTGTCAGGCGGGAATTCTAACCCTTATGTTACAGAGTAGATATGTGGGAAATAAAAATCCCAAAAGTTAAATATAAGATAATGGCATCAAAATAGACACACACACCCCTCTTTATATATATATACCGGTACTGACCGGTAGATTGAATTTAGCTTTTATGTTCATCACAAAAAAGATCCAGTTAATTCTGGTTCTCTGTTTCTTTGTATTTTTTTAAATGGCTTCATTTTTCTTTTTTTTTATTGGGGTTTCCAGGGACCTTCCCATTGAAAACCACAATTGTATGTGATGTATAGATGTTGTTTTTATAAATATTACATTTATTCAGATTTGGACAGAAAGAAATGTGTTATTATATATTTTGTCCCTGCACTACACTTCTAGCATATTGTTACATGAGAGTTAGTGATACATTACTTTCATTTTTTTACAATGTCCAGCTTCAAATAAACATGGTATGTCCATGACTTGGACTTAGCCCAAAGCCAAATCTCTGCAGGGCAGTAGATAGGTTCACTGACATAAGTAGGTTAGGATAGACCAGGAAAACATGATTTGGACACAGCATGTTGAATGGGACAAATCTAGCAGTTCAGTTTTGAAGCCTATCTCTATGCACTAATGGAGTGGGCTGAATCTTGTATGGTACTGAAAAATATTTATGACATTTATGATCATTGCTTTATTTTTTTTTTACAATTACATTTCTAATTGTATTGTAATATTTGTCATGTGATCTGTGGATTCCTCTTACCATTGTTTCTCACACATTGCCAACAGAAAGGTGAATTGAGTCCACTGCATCAGATAGAGTGGCTACGCATTGTGCTAGATGAAGGCCACACAATCAGAAACCCAGCTGCGCAGCAAACAAAGGCAATCTTTGAGCTACAGGCAGACAGAAGATGGGTTCTGACAGGTACAAACTTTTATTTCTATAAATTTGAACCCAATTATAAAGATAATTTTGTAATAGGTCAAAAAACTATTTTCTGTTTGTACTAATATGAATTGTATGTTGCATGCTTAGGTACACCGATACAGAATTCATGTACTAATATGAATTGTATGTTGCATGCTTAGGTACACCGATACAGAATTCATGTACTAATATGAATTGTATGTTGCATGCTTAGGTACACCGATACAGAATTCATGTACTAATATGAATTGTATGTTGCATGCTTAGGTACACCGATACAGAATTCGTGTACTAATATGAATTGTATGTTGCATGCTTAGGTACACCGATACAGAATTCATGTACTAATATGAATTGTATGTTGCATGCTTAGGTACACCGATACAGAATTCATGTACTAATATGAATTGTATGTTGCATGCTTAGGTACACCTATACAGAATTCATGTACTAATATGAATTGCAGTGTCAATTCTAGGGCGCGATCGCGCGAGATTTTCGCGTTTTTTTGGACCTGATCGCAAAAAAAGAATTCCAGTGCGACCCTCTGATCGCGTTTTCCGTAAGGAGCTCGCATAATTAACAAACCAGTGCGAGTCTTAAAAAATCAGTTTTCAAAAGGAGCTCACCAAAAATTATCCGAAAATGTCCGAAAAATATGTTTAATTGTTGTTACTGTCCGATACGGTAACTACTTTTACCTAGTCTAGTATTCCCGAATGTTTCGTTCCTATCTTTAATCGGTAAAATACGTTTACGTTTTCTTAACGGCGCTTTAAAAAATCCCACCGAAAATGTCCGAAAAATACGGTAAATGGCCTTTACGGTCCGATGCGGTAGTTGGTATTAGTAATACTATTACCGTATATTTCCTACTTTCTTTTATTGTCGGAATCTTTTCCGTTTTCTGTATAAGTTACACAGCGCGCGATGTTTGACTTCCTTAACATGAGTTTCTAAATGAATTTTTTTAATCAGCCTGCTAAAAATAAAAACACTAGAGTCTATTATTTGCACAAGATCCCTCTGTTCCAATTATCAACGACGTTGTAGCTCTACCAGTTTTACTGGGCCTAAGCGGTGTAGGCCTACGTAAGTAAAATGCTGTTGATTAAATAAAAAAAACTAAAGCTCGTCATCCAGCACACACACACACAAAACTTTAACAAGCAAGGTTTCTAAAATATCAAGCGAAAATCGGGAATCCGATCTTGATAAACGTTGGCACTTAGACTTAGACTAGTAGAGAAGCAACAACCTGGGTTTTCTTATTGACGCTGAACGTTCCGACAGACCTATTAGACCATGAGTGTGCAACATTTTTCTGCTTTGGGCCGCATATGAAATTTTATACAACAAGACGGGCCACACAGTCTGAAAATGTACTTGCATTATCAATGCAATGAATTAAAAAGTGCCGTTAGAAATATTTCCCATGCAGGCCGAGAGTTTTGTAGATGACGCGTGTCAATAAAAAGACACGAATATTGCTCTGGCAAAAATAAGACATATTCTCCTATTTCAGTAAAAGTTTTTTTTTATCTAGGCCTACTGCTTTGTCACCACTAATACAAATACTGCTGTTGTGAAGGCTGAGGCTATGTTAGGGTATCAGCTTATTACAAATGATTACTACTTTATTACTTCTTTGTGCAGCACATAGTTTACTTCTGACTTTATAGAAATGTTTCTAGAGTCAACCATAACTACATTTCACTGTAGCAAATCAATCTAAGCTTATCTGTTTTTATAGTGTAAAATAGTCCCGCTACCAAAGGATGAAACAGTTACATTTACAATTTCTACAGATGGTAGCAATGATATTGGATCATTTCCGAAATTTCCCTTAGCTACTAAAACTGTAGTACAATAACAAGAGATGTATTACTCTGTTATAGCAAAATTTGTTAGTTATAAAGCTTTTGACATTTCTACAACTTCAAAAGTAGCTATTGATAGTATTGATACCACATGGAGAGAACTGGTGATGAAGGATAAAGGACTAGTTCTTATTAAATATCTGTCCAAGGTCATGCTTATATTAGCCACCATTCCATTCAGCTCAGACCACTGTGAAAGAGAAAGACTGACCAAAGAGCTTCTTAAGGAAACATTGCACTTCCCAAGCACCTGGTCCTTGCAGAGTTGGCCCTCATTCTTCCTCTCCAAACTGCTGACTGTGAGAGGGGCTTCAGTGCCCAAAATGCGATCATCACTTCAAAAAGGAACAGGCTGGGAGGAGAGAGCCTGAATACCCTTATGACTCTTAAGTGTGAGGGAAACCTGCAAGATGAAAACCTCCTGGAAAAATCCTTCTCTCTCTGGAGAGAAAGGAAGCAAAGGCAAATTTTCCAGAAAAACTAAACCCCAGCCACCCATGTGTATTGTGTATGCAGTTTTTATTGTTTTAAACTAAGGTTTATACCATAATATTACATAATTGCGTTATTTTTCGTGAAAAAAAAATACAACCTAGTCTCCTGTAAAATGATGCTCTCCTTTTTTTGGTTGGAGGGAGATCCTGATCTCCTTTTTCTGAAATCCTAGAATTGACACTGAATTGTATGTTGCATGCTTAGGTACACCTATACAGAATTCATGTACTAATATGAATTGTATGTTGCATGCTTAGGTACACCTATACAGAATTCATGTACTAATATGAATTGTATGTTGCATGCTTAGGTACACCGATACAGAATTCATGTACTAATATGAATTGTACGTTGAATGTTTAGGTACACCGATACAGAATTCATGTACTAATATGAATTGTACGTTGAATGTTTAGGTACACCGATACAGAATTCATGTACTAATATGAATTGTATGTTGCATGCTTAGGTACACCGATACAGAATTCATGTACTAATATGAATTGTATGTTGCATGCTTAGGTACACCGATACAGAATTCGTGTACTAATATGAATTGTATGTTGCATGCTTAGGTACACCGATACAGAATTCATGTACTAATATGAATTGTATGTTGCATGCTTAGGTACACCGATACAGAATTCATGTACTAATATGAATTGTATGTTGCATGCTTAGGTACACCTATACAGAATTCATGTACTAATATGAATTGTATGTTGCATGCTTAGGTACACCTATACAGAATTCATGTACTAATATGAATTGTATGTTGCATGCTTAGGTACACCTATACAGAATTCATGTACTAATATGAATTGTATGTTGCATGCTTAGGTACACCTATACAGAATTCATGTACTAATATGAATTGTATGTTGCATGCTTAGGTACACCGATACAGAATTCATGTACTAATATGAATTGTACGTTGAATGTTTAGGTACACCGATACAGAATTCATGTACTAATATGAATTGTACGTTGAATGTTTAGGTACACTGATACAGAATTCATGTACTAATATGAATTGTATGTTGAATGTTTAGGTACACCGATACAGAATTCATGTACTAATATGAATTGTACGTTGAATGTTTAGGTACACCGATACAGAATTCATGTACTAATATGAATTGTATGTTGAATGTTTAGGTACACCGATACAGAATTCATGTACTAATATGAATTGTATGTTGCATGCTTAGGTACACCGATACAGAATTCATGTACTAATATGAATTGTATGTTGCATGCTTAGGTACACTGATACAGAATTCATGTACTAATATGAATTGTATGTTGCATGCTTAGGTACACCGATACAGAATTCATGTACTAATATGAATTGTATGTTGCATGCTTAGGTACACCGATACAGAATTCATGTACTAATATGAATTGTATGTTGCATGCTTAGGTACACCGATACAGAATTCATGTACTAATATGAATTGTATGTTGCATGCTTAGGTACACCGATACAGAATTCATGTACTAATATGAATTGTATGTTGTATGTTTAGGTACACCGATACAGAATTCATGTACTAATATGAATTGTATGTTGCATGCTTAGGTACACCGATACAGAATTCATGTACTAATATGAATTGTATGTTGAATGTTTAGGTACACCGATACAGAATTCATGTACTAATATGAATTGTATGTTGAATGCTTAGGTACACCGATACAGAATTCATGTACTAATATGAATTGTATGTTGAATGCTTAGGTACACCGATACAGAATTCATGTACTAATATGAATTGTATGTTGAATGCTTAGGTACACCGATACAGAATTCATGTACTAATATGAATTGTACGTTGAATGTTTAGGTACACCGATACAGAATTCATGTACTAATATGAATTGTATGTTGAATGTTTAGGTACACCGATACAGAATTCATGTACTAATATGAATTGTATGTTGAATGTTTAGGTACACCGATGCAGAATTCATGTACTAATATGAATTGTATTTTGTATGTTTAGGTACACCGATACAGAATTCATGTACTAATATGAATTGTATTTTGTATGTTTAGGTACACTGATACAGAATTCATGTACTAATATGAATTGTATTTTGTATGTTTAGGTACACCGATACAGAATTCATGTACTAATATGAATTGTATTTTGTATGTTTAGGTACACCGATACAGAATTCATGTACTAATATGAATTGTATTTTGTATGTTTAGGTACACCGATACAGAATTCATGTACTAATATGAATTGTACGTTGAATGTTTAGGTACACCTATACAGAATTCATGTACTAATATGAATTGTACGTTGAATGTTTAGGTACACCGATACAGAATTCATGTACTAATATGAATTGTACGTTGAATGTTTAGGTACACCGATACAGAATTCATTGAAAGATCTTTGGTCACTGATCAACTTCCTTCAAGTCAAACCTTTCACAGAGAAGAAAACTTGGAATCAGATTATCGCCAGTCCGCTTGTCAAGAGAGAACGCCAAGCTATGAAGTAAGTAGCTGGCAGATATAGACTTCCTGTCTGCAGGAGTTTTCCCGGTAGTTGGGAAAGGGGATGTCTCAAGAAATTATTAGCATTGTTATGAAGTAAGAAAAATGAAATTTCCAGGCAGAGTTTCTCCTTTTTCTTGTTTCAACTAAAGCTGTTTGTTAGACAAACATATTGATGTATCCCTTTTTAGTTGTTCTGTATTTTTGATAGGTTAATGGGGCAATAATGTATGTCTGAGATTATAAGTGCCATAATCCATTCACCCTTGCTTCTATCTCCCATGCTGTTAATGACTAGTGTTTCTCAATGTTCTGTCATTTGTAGTTGGATGTATTATAATGAATGAACATTGGGTGTAGAGCTTTGTTACACTCCGGGTCTTCTGTCATCTGTCTAGGGCCTGGTTCACTATGAAATAATACACTCAAGCCACTCGATAAATGTTTAAAAGAAGAATTTAATGCTTAAACTTGTGTACAATAATAACAATCAATTTCACTGGTCAATAATAAGTATCTTCTTTATCACTATGCAAAACAACAACGATCTAACTACACTTCTGCATGCTTTATATAGGTAGTGCAGAAAGTGCTAGAATGGATTTTTCCATGAAGTTTTCAGAATGCAAAAGAAGATGCATACTAGAAAGTTGTAGAAACTAAGAGAGCACATATTGGTGTTTTTATATCACAATAAACAACCATCTATACAATATTAAGGCTACTTGCAAAATGTGTTTTGTTTTCCTATTCAGATTTTACAGAATAAATTATTTGCATGTGAAACTTTTTTCAGGCGAGTAGCTCATTTGGTAAGAAATCTGGCAATGCGAAGAACGAAGCATCAACAACTTAATGGCAAGCCTTTGGTTAGCCTGCCAGCGCGCCATGTGTATCTAGAAACTGTCACACTCAACCCAGAGGAAAGAAGAATCTATGATGCCATGCAGATTAATGGCCAGGACCTCATTGGCAGGTAAGGTCAAACTGTTTTCTACACAAAGTTTTCTTTTTATATTATGTTGTTAGTATATTTTTGTAATAATTTTTTTAATAAAGATAATTGAATTAGAAGGAAAAAATTACAATCATTGTTAACATAATGCTATTTAATTAAAGTAAAAAACTACAAACTTTATCAATGAAAGGCTTTTGAAATGAAAAAAAAAAGGTTCTTATCAACATTCAATTAGTGAACAATCTACAATGTTTATTAACATAATGCTATATTATAGTTAATGAAAGTAAAATGTTTTGTTTTCAGCTACTACCAAAAGGGAACACTGCTCAACAATTATGGAACTGTGTTGACAATTCTCCTGAGATTACGCCAGTTATGCTGCCACCCACAACTTGTGGCTATTGGAGCTTTGAAGAAAAACCCAGGTACTGGATTTCACTTCAAGCCACTGTACAAGAAGAACTTGTTGATTTGTTAGACATTTTCTTGACTGTTGTCATCCTGGAAAAATTCTTGAATTAAAATTTTAGTGATTAGTTTATTTTTGTAAAGCTTGTGGTATAAAATTTCAGGCTAGAAATGATAGAGATTTTTATTTGGAGATTTAGGCTGGATAAATCTGGGGTATTTGAAATCCAGGGGTTTTTAGAAAATATTTTTTTACTATTCTGGATTTTGTCCTTGTATATTTTCGGATGTCCCTGTGCTCTCAACTAGATTGGCTTAAAGTAATGAGGAAAGAATTGAGTAATAGATGAGTTGAAATTGTCACGTGGGGCTAAAAAAAATTAATTGTAGGACCACTTTTTCACCCTGCTTATTTTGGTACAGACCAGAGCTAGGTCAGGATGAAAGAAGCCTTAAGCCATACCTGGATGTGTGTGCCTATTTTGCCATATTCGTACTGTTTGGAAACCCTTAGTTGGGTGTTGCGCATAAAAACAACAGCTGATTATTAATTAGCAATTTTAAAACATTTTTGGGGGAGAGAATTTTAAAAAAAATGTCTTTAAGAGTCTTATCTGTGCGTTATGCTTAAAAATCTGGTCAAAGGTCTTAAAATACACTTTCGAGCCAGTCAGAAAAGAACTATGAAAAATTACAGGTACCCAGTTTGCCTAAACCATAGTTAAAATCCGCTTTTTCTAACCATGATTTGAACCTTGGGACCTGCAGATCAATAGCACAATGATACACTGCACTGCACTTCTGGACACCATGTCTAAACAATTTTTTCTCATTTGCAGCGGCCATGTTTCAGGATATAATAGGCGGGGATCAGAAGCAGTCACAGGAACACAAGAAGAAGCTGATCCATCAACTCAAGACGGTGATCGAGTCTGGCTCAGATGAGGAGTGCTCTATATGTCTGGAGAGTTTGAAGGAGCCAGTGATAACAGCCTGCGCCCATTTCTACTGCAGAGTCTGCATTGAGGCAGTCATTGAGAAAAATGAGGTAAAGCTCAATGTTTTGTTTTTGGTTAGAAAATGTATGTTAGGCTCTGCCAAATTTGCTTTTGATGTTGCAGATCTTGTATAATTAAAATCAACAGATTTTAAGAAAAATATAAACAATATAGTTATGAGATTAATGACTAGACTTATATTCAAGTAAATTGTTTACAGTATATAAAATTTAACATGCTTTCATTTAAAAACAATTAAATGAAAAATGCATCAGTCAGCATTTGTGTAATGTATTCTCCAGCTTAGTTTGGTGCTTTCTTTTTTACTACTTGCATCTTTAAAAGGGATTCACAGATTTTAAACTGTTTTTTATGCTTAAGTTAATTTTCATTGTAAACCTTTCAGCTGGTAATAAGTAGATTAGTTACTAGAACAAAATTGTTTATATGTTCATATCTTCCTTCTTGTGTTTAGCAGGGTGCCAGCTGTCCAATGTGCAGAGCCCCAGTGGAAAAGAAAGAACTTTATGGTGTTGAAGATACAGTGATGGAGGCAGACATTGAACAGTTTCATTTTAATCCCGACGAGTGGCATTCCAGTTCTAAAGTAACTTTTTGCATTGATCTTTAGTTTACTAATGATATATTTTAGTTAGTTTTATAACATATTTCAAGCGTTTAAAACAACATTTTTAATTGCAGCTGAAATTCATAGTTGTCACAGTTACACTGTTAATTTGTTTGTTGATGGAACATGTGATATCCTTATCCCTATTTATTTGGTTTGTTGCTAACCACTAAAACATCTTAAAAGTCATATCTATACTAGAGGAAAAAGAAATATATGACTAAAAGATTTCATTTAATGGTTTTATATGCATAGAAGAATATAATTTATTGTAATTGTAATTGTTAAATAATAGTCATCTGACAATACATAGACTATAAACTTAGAATGTGAATTTTGTATTTGACAAATTTGTATTTAAGGCCGGCTGGTCCTGTGGCTAGTACATCAAGCTGTCAGCTAAACGGCTCTGGTTCTAGCCCTGCTGCCCTGCAGGAGTTTTGGGCCTAGTATGTAAAAAGATAATAAAAATGAATCAATCAGTTTTCATGATTGCTTGACAATCACAGGTGGATGCCTTGATGAAAGCTCTCAATCAGCTGCGCCAAGAGGATCCCACTATAAAAAGTGTTGTGGTCTCCCAGTTCACATCTTTGCTGTCACTGCTGGAGACTCCATTGAAGTAAGTTTGGACTCTTTGTCCTAGTCAGTAGGTTGTTTCATTTTTTTAATCTGAACTTTTGAGTCCAATGTAAAGTAGGCCTACATGTTATTTCCTTGAAGTCATTCTGAATTAAGAATAGGTTTCTCCCCCCCCCCCTTAATATACAACTTTAATAACTTACCTCTAATTTCTAGAATAATGCTTTGAAATTCTCAAATTGTGGACATTTTGTAAACCTTAATATATAACTTTAATAACTTACCTCTAATTTCTAGAATAATGCTTTGAAATTCTCAAATTGTGGACATTTTGTAAACCTTAATATATAACTTTAATAACTTACCTTTAATTTCTAGAATAATGCTTTGAAATTCTCAAATTGTGGACATTTTGTAAACCTTAATATACAACTTTAATAACTTACCTCTAATTTCTTGAATAATGCAATGAAAATCTTAAATGTGGGCATTTTTTTTTAATTTAAATAAATAAATGTGACAGAATTCTTGTGCATTTCAAGAAATTGAACTTTATTTTATTTTCTATCAGGGATCAAGGTTTCAAGTTTGCCAGACTGGATGGCACCATGAGGGCCAATGAAAGAGCCAAGGCCGTGCATGACTTTGCTGACATGACTCCTGGCGGCCCTACAATTTTCTTATTGTCTCTGAAAGCTGGAGGTGTTGGAATCAACCTGACGGCAGCATCCAGAGTGTTTCTGCTGGATCCAGTAAGTAGAGAGAATCAAATGCCAGCAAATTATTGTGTGGTGAAATGCTTGGATTCTTTGTCACTGTGTCGTGTAAAATAATTGACAAACAAGGCAAAAATCTGAAAACATCAAATTTACTCATTTAAACTTTAATCTGTTTATGACATGATTCAATAATCTTCAGCTATCTATTTTAAAACCTCAATTAAAATGCAATTTACCTAGTTAATACATTTATGCAATGGTGCCACTATAAAATTCAGTTCCTGTAACTCTTTTCAGACGCAGAAGGTTGCAAAAAAAATTCAATGATTTTATTTAAAGTAATGCTTCAACTGAAATAATTTAAAAAAAAAAAAAATACTCAAGGTAAATTGATGTAAAAAAATTATTGATATCTTTTTCACAATTTTTTTCTCCAAAGGCCTGGAACCCTGCAGCAGAAGATCAATGTTTTGATCGTTGTCATAGACTTGGACAAACCAGGGATGTTGTTATTACTAAGGTATCCATCCATACGCTTATTAGATAAAAGCAGTTCACTCTTTATTTAGTTAGAAAAATATTATTTTTTTTTTATTATTTTATTTCCACATTGCTTTTTGGTTAGCCTATACAAGCTCTTCTTTGCTATTTTGTTACAGTAAAGCTTAAATTTAACTGGCTAATTGGTGCTGAGACTTGTCCGCATGGGGTATTTTAAAAGTGTAGACAAGACGGTGAATGCATTAAAAAGGTTTACAGTAAATGATCAGTATCAAAGACATAAAATACACACAAAAAACGTGAATACATCTTAGTTAGGCAATTAGAGTAGAAAGTTTGTATAATTGTTTGTTTTGTTTGTTATTTACGTCTGAAGTCTGTCGCATCCAAGTTTTTACTTTAGAGATAAAAATCATGTATCTTGTTGTATTTTGTTGGCTAAGAATTCCTAAACCCACTTTCATTTTCTTACAGTTTGTGATAGAGGACTCGGTAGAACAAAGAATGCTGGAACTGCAGGAGAAGAAAAAGCAGCTGATCAACGGAGTACTGGACAAGAAGCTGTCTGCGGATGAAAGGAGACAGAAACGAATCGAAGAAATCAGGACGCTCTTCAACATTTAAAAACAGTTTTTGTTGTGCAGCCATTCTGTTGAACCATGGGCTTTCCAATATTCCGCTCCTCTTCCCCTTTTACCCACCTACAGCAATCTGTTCACGTCTGCATAATAATATATTTTTTGTCAGTTATTTAGAAAATAAGATGAAGCAGTCTTTTTTACTTAAGACTATGGCCTCAATTTTATAAAAAATATAAATATTCTTAAACCTAAAGAAGTTTTGACAACTTTTAAGAAGTATATTTTTAGCATGCTAATTGAATTTATATATATATATATATATATATATATATAGCTTTAGCATATAATATATATTAATATATAGTACATTATAAAGCTTTTAAAAGACTTTAAAAAAAAGAGTGATCACTTATTGCCAAAAGTTTTATCTCAAAGGAACTGTAGACATTGTTCACATTGTTACTGAATTTCATTTTTGTAAGTTATTTTATTGTGTGTAGTAAAAAAAAGTGATATTTTTAAAGGTTATTAAAAATAAATTGCATCCTTGAGAAATATTTATGTTAAGCTCATCGTTCAGAGTCTGTCATTTAGATTCTTATGCTCCAATATAAAGTTAAAAAAGTAAATAATAATTTTCAAATCTCACTTTCAGAATGATATAATAATAAAAAATAACAGATTTTAATTTCTCTCAATTGAAGAAGCTCTTAGCTTGAAGCAAGGCAGCAAAACTATTTCATTTTGTATTTTCAACATTTATATTTTTATGCAACTGTACAAATTAAATACTTTTCTGGCCATCCCCTTATCATTTCACTCTCTTTAACCCATCCAACATTAACTGCTTCACGTCTGCTGGGTTTATCTCTACATGAGACTTTTAAAGGCTTGACAGTATTGTTGATTTAAAGCTCCATTTTTTTAGCACCTTTGGCGTATGAACAAAGAATTTTATTTATCTTTTCCTGGTGGTCAAGTGGCAGCATGATGACATACTTAACATTTCTGAGACTTTATGTAGATACTCTATCCTGTGGTCGGGATACTTGATATTAGTTAGTAAAAAGAAAAATTTGTCTAAAATTTACATCTTTTTAAAAAAAAATTGAAAAAGAATTTTCAACAATGAGCCATTGTAATAAACAAGTGTGTGTATATTTATTTTTCTGACAATTTGATTTCACCCAGGAATCTGATAACATGATGTTTAGATTTTTACTTAACTGAGCTGGATGGTGCTGAAACTAATGCTTATGTGATCAGAGACAGTTGATTTTCAATTCAAGTTTTTTTATGTAATTTATCATATAACTTACATATGAAAACTACACTGAAAGAACGGGCCTATAGTCACACATTTTCAAATTTTAAGAATATCAAATTTTAAACTTTGAAGACATATCAAAGCAATAGTTATTGAAGTAATCAGACTAAGTTTTGGTATTTATTGAAAGTCTGTCTATTTATGAACAGGGTTTTTCATCAACCAATAAATTTTTTATTTTTTTTAAATGAGCTTTTAAGGAAGTCTTAATTGTTTAGTTTTACTGAACATAAAATTAATGTTTTAAAGCAAACTTGAAAGCTTATTCCCTTGTCACCTGGGACTATTTAAAAAAGATTAGTGTTGTCATAGCTGTGATTCTTAGGCTTATGATTCTGGGTGTTTAATATCTCATTTAACGACTTTTAACCCTTACAGTCCCGGGCGCGTATATAGCGGAACTGAAGGCAGCATAGATAGAAGTAGGTCGGTACGGAAAGGGTTAATATGATTCACGAAGGCACTATCTCAAGCCTATATTATGCTTAGCCACTAGTCCTAAGCTCACTCTTTCTTCATTTATTATCGACTTTGAAAACATTAAAACTTACTGCAGTAACAGATTTCTGTAACTTTTTCACTTGAAAATCTCTGTTTTTAAAGCAGCATTCTTTTTTTTTAATTTTTTTTTTCCAGCTAATAAGTTCATTGATGTATGCTGGTAAAGACAGCCATCTTGCTATGATAATTATTATAGTCAAAGTGAACCAGAGGGAAAATGACAATTAGCCACTTTGTGTCATGTGGCAAAAAAAAAAAATGGGGCTATGCCAGTTTTCCAAAGTAAACAATGTGACTACACCCGTTGGTTCAAAGGATGCCAATTTTCCTATGGCTATCGACTCTGTAACTTGAATTTTTCAGGACATGATACTTGGTCACAATGTAGAGGGACAAAAAACAAATAACGCTGGGGTCATAACTCAAAATATCACAAAAAAAACAAAGACTATGCTCGTTCTTTCAGTGTTGTCTTCATATAGGGGCCTGCATATACATTGTAAGGTCTTCATATAGGGGCCTGCATATACATTGTAAGGTCTTCATATAGGGGCCTGCATATACATTGTAAGGTCTTCATATAGGGGCCTGCATATACATTGTAAGCAGCTGTATTTTTTATCATATTTGTTTTTGGTGCCTTTCTTAAGCATGCTTGGACAGTCCTTTAAGTCAAATGAATTCCATATTTTTGTGTTTTAATATATATATTTATCCAAATGTATTTGACGGTACATGATTAAAAAAGATTCTCGTCTTATTATTAGAAAAAAAACAGTTTTTAAAAAAAGTTTTTTTTCAAGTGTGTTCTTGATGCTGTTATCATTAAATGCTCACCGTGACCTTTTTTTTTTATGTCCATTTTTATTCGATAAAAATATTTTGATGTTTGACATATATCAGTGCCTTCTATTGTTAGATCCCACAAAATCTAAAACTGTTTCCGTCAAATGTCAATATTGTTGCCAAATGATATTTTTTACCTTTTTGTTTTGTTGATTTTACTTTTGTTTTTTTTTTATTGTAAAGGCCATTTCCAATGTAATATCACTATTTATTTTTTTCATGATATTAAGATATTGATTATTATGTGATGTTATGGTTTAAATTAAAAAAGGAAGAAAAAAAAAGGAAGAAAAGAAAAGGAAAAACACAAATAAGAAGAACATGGAGAGGTGGTTTTTTTTCACTTTTAATTCTCCCGCTTGGTGTGTATAGTGGCTGTGAGGTGTGACTGCCCCCCCCCCCCCTCTTCGATGCCACAAGTTCTACATTATCTCCCCATTTGTGCCCACTCTGCACAGGGCTTGGGTTAAGATCCATTTCAAGTGCCACCACACTGGTACCGACTCCCGGCATGTTGGGTAGAAAGAAAAAGGTCTCCCAAATTAAACTAATAGGGGAAACAGCTTTTTTACCTTTTTTTCTGGTAAGCATTTATCATTGCATATTTTGTCATAGTGCTGCAGATTACTTAAGGAGTGCTTAATACTAATATTATAATCATATGAAGACTTTTTTATATAAAATATTACGTCTATTTTATTTTACTTATGCAAGTATGTAATCCAATAAGAGAGAGAAAACTGCTTAACACTATCTTGATGCATATAAAATGCATTTAAAAATTAATAGTGTCTTTTGATGTAATTTTGATGTTGTTAACATTTTAACGGAAAGCACTTTTAAAAGTAACATTTGTGTTTAAATTAGTATAATTGTGTTAAACTGTTTACAGTTGTGTTAAACTTTTTACCATTGTTTACAAGAGTTGATTTATGATGTAAATAGATGTTTCCTATTTTAATTTTTTGCAGTAGCTTTGTCATGAATTTTGTCTGATCCAATAGAACTTGTATGTTTGTTTGACTCATGTTGCTTGTGGCTCAGGGACTGTGACACTTGAAAAGCTGTAAATCACTTATCTATATTATTTTTTAGCTTTCAACGTAGATTAGTTTATGGATTCATCATTGATGCTAATAAAGAATGCATGAAAATTCGAAGTATAATCTGACATGATAGTTTACATGATAAAATTGCTATATGATAGTTATGTTTGAAAGAAAACAATTATTAATTATCTGTACTTTACATTTCATCTTTTGAACTTAACATTTTTATATCAAATCAATTTTTTAAACATAGGCCTATTAGAATATTGCTTTTAATTAAATGTGTGATACTTATAACTTGTACATTTCTCGCAAGGTATTTTAATTGCTTTATTTCATATTCATAACCTCATTTTTTTTTTTCAATAAATTATTATTAATTTTTTTTACTGATGATTAATGTTATCTTTTTTGTACTTTTGAAATAAAGCAACATTTTTTTAAAATGGAAGAAAGAGTTGTTGAATTAATTGGATCTATCCATTTAATTTTGTTTGGTTGCCTCCCTTGGATTGCATCTTTAGATATAACCTTATATGCAGATGATAGATGCAGGTTAAAAAAAAAGGCAGATTGTGCTGAATGAGTAGAAGATATTCAAACTGACCTATATATTAAGGATTCATATAAGTAGGACAGCAGAAATAATAATACTATTTGTATAGCCCTGCCAACAAACATAATGTAAGCTCATAGCACGTTTAACATACAACTAAGAATACGGATATTACCCTAGCCCAGGTGTCAGAGCTAAATTGATGATTGAAAAAATACAAAACAAATAAATGTAGCATTAACCGACCCAACCCAAAAGTAAGACAGTAAATTTCCAAAGCATGTTAAATGTTATCTAAGGTAGATATTGAAATAATGAGTTTTTAAGTTCTTTTTGAAAGAGTCTGCATGCCATTGAAAATTGCCTTGCATGCCAAGTTTGGTTGCTGGCCCCTGGTGTAGTCAATTTGCTATCCAAGAGTACTAAGAACAAAAATGAGAGGAGTTGACAATGAAGAAAAAAGTTATATTGACAATGGGGAGGACAAAATTATATGTGCATGTATATCCCGGACTAGGCTTCTCCATCCATCTCAACAATAACACCTCCTACTAATCCTTTATTAGCACCATCCAAGTAGAATCTTGCCTGCTTTTAGAAAAATAAATTGATAATACTATTACATTTTTTTTTATCTATTGTTTTTTATGTATAATTTGGTATTTAGTAGTATTTAACTTATTTTATACAACGCCATCAAAACGTAAGAGAACAAAAGCTTAAAATTACTTTTTCAAAATTGTATACCTAGGGCTAGGCACGCATGAGGCCAACAAGAGCCGCACTTTACTCAACAAAAGAGCCTCAACTGCCCATCCCTGATATATTGTGTTGAAATCATGTATTTTTCACTAACAGGTAAATTAGTAAGAATTATTCAGAACTTCTCTACTCATAATTGAAGGGATGCTGGCCATACAATCCTCTAGGTAGGTCGTTGCCACAGAATAAAAAAAGACTATATTTTAACCACAAGGATTGGTAGAAACATTTAACCATCTTACTTCAACTGAGCAATAAAATCTTGAATAATTATATCAAAGCTTCTAATAAAGAATAATTTTGATAAATTTCCTTAGGCCTGATATTGCAATTTTTTCAAATGATGCAAAAATTCTTTTCTTAGATTATACACAAATAATTAATCTTTAAACTTGTAGGTCTAACAAAATATTAAAGTTAAATTGAACAGCAGTAAATAAAGACTGCACTTTACACTTAGATAACTAGATTGGATTTTGTTTTAAAGTTAGGCTGATGTCACTTATATGTGTATTAAAAAAAGCATATCCATTTTGGAATAGTTATTACTTTTTCCATACAAGTTTAGAACCAAATAAAACTGTTTTCTTTTTTAGACAATGTATGTTCTTTATATTTATTTCTAACGTATGTGCTATATTAATATACTTTTAAGCCTGAAAAAAATAAAAAAAAATAAAACCATAATGGAAGGAAGTGACCATCACATAACTTACAATTTAATGTGCAGGAAATAAACAATGTAGAAGTTAATATTATAATTTAT
The DNA here is from genome assembly GCA_949126835.1 of Anisus vortex. Classification (NCBI taxonomy): domain Eukaryota; kingdom Metazoa; phylum Mollusca; class Gastropoda; family Planorbidae; genus Anisus; species Anisus vortex. Next base: position 46,497,102 of record OX421493.1, read on the forward strand.
TTTGAAAGAATGAAGAAATATAAGAAATTGTTTGGTGGCATAAAAGAAAAATGAACAGCCCATTAGTTTCATATGTACACAATTTATTTTTAAATAGAGTCTGAGGCATGAAAAAAAAACAAGAGTTGGAATCACAATAATGTCTAGATGTTCACAAAATGATCATAATGCTGCCATTTCAACATGCTTTATGAAATCAAAATTAGAACCTCAAATTTTAAATTATGTTCATAAGGCTTCACAAAAAAAAACACAATTACAAATTAACAAAAGTACAATGGAGTCAGATTTAGGCATAGTGTTCAATAAAAATTCCTGTCAAAACTAAAATGTTCCTTTTGGACAATTAAAATTTTGATGCTTTTTTAACTAAGAAAAGGTTTAGTGTTTAGGTCATTAGATAGTGAGCCTGAACTCAATGTGCTTTTTTAATTTGTTTTTTTAAGTCTAGTCAAGGCAGGACAAACTAGAAAAGTAAAAAAATTGACTCCATTGTCACAAATATTCCATTATTTAAATAAGCTAATCAAATATATATGTGTTTTTGCCATGCGGCCTGAAAGGACTATTGCCAAATATTTTTTTTATCTTTAACATACATTGAATACATTCAGTCTAATTATCAAAGACATTGATCTAATTTTCAACAAATAAGCCAAAATCTCTCCAGAAATCATAATACAAATAATACAAACCAAAAAAAGCCAACAAAAACATAAACAAAAAACATCCAGATCTTTGTAAAGAAATAAAAACAGTGTGGGAATGTAAAAGGAAAATTGTAAAATGAATAATAATCATTAAAAACATATATTAAAAACTTACAAAAACATAACAATATATTAGTATAATGTATATGCACAAGGAAAATTGTATAAACTGAGTTTATTGGAATGTAAGCCAATCAGCAGTAATTTTTGCTTTTGTAAATATATACAACTATAAAAAATATCTTTATGTACAAACTTATAGCAGCAGATGGTAAACATTTTTATTTTTTGGAATGTAGGACCTTCAGGTCTACAGCATAGATTTATTTTAGCATAGTAATTTTTTTATTTTTTTTTTGCATCAGTGTTTATGAGCACAAATTGTTTACAAAAATAAAAATCATTGGAAATTCTCAACAAAATAAATAAATAGTAAAATGAAGTATATAAAGTGATATCTGGATTTCAACACATTCTTCTTGTTTGGCAGAGGTTTTTATAATACATTTGTGGATGCACTTAGAATATTACAAATTGTGCTTTTAAAAAATATCTATGATTATTATTTAGTAATAGTTCTGTTCTTAGACATTATTCTCCAAATATAGTATCAATAGACAAATAGTCAATAAGTGAAACAATTAAAAGTAACTGAAATACTTCAGCTCTAAAGTGGAAATAAACATTTTTATTTGTGTGATTTTCATAGAAACTTAAATCTGGTCTTTGATTTGAAAAAACAAAAACAATTCAATGGGTCTAAATGTATAATTTTCATTCATTTTATGTAAATATAAAGTTTATAAGCAAAAAATAATTTCATTTATTTTAAAACCCTTTAAATTATCTTCTTGGGACATTTACAAAATGCTGGCCCAAAACAATAGTTTAACCTTACTTCGTTACATAATCCAAAACATATTTTGGTGTATATTTAAATTTTTCAGACAAAATATTTCTTTCTAATGCTATGCATATATAAAAGGTAATAATGTTGGGTTTTCTGTCAATAATGTGTCTTTTAACAGCTTACTTGTTTCATAACATTTCAATAATTTATGTATGCTTATTTTAAAAATGTTTCATTTTCAAATCGCAGTGAAGACAACACTAGATAGTATTTACCAGCAAATAAAGGTCAACAGATTAAGATCTGTTGAAATATTCTCATGAAGATGCAAATAAATGAACTTCAAGGATGTCAAATAGACTAGTTCAAATTTTAAGTCACAAAGATATATGCTATCTAATGAAGACACATGTATTGCTTTTTTAATTGAAAAAAGAAAATGCTTTAAATTGATATCAAACCTGAACACATTAGGAAAACAATATTTTTCACTCATCAAAAATAGCAATAGATAAAAGCTAACTAAAATTTAACTCATTCTCTACCCAAGTAAACAGTTGCACCTGAGATCAGGCTAATCAGAATGAGAAAAATTGCTAGTGGGTAAAGAATGAGTTAAAAAAAAGCAATAAAAGACAACTAAACTAAATGGACACCATACAATGATTCAAATATGCAAGTAATTAACAGGAATAGGCCTATGTCTTTTTTTTTTTTAATGTCTACATTATGTATACAAATTAACAATATACCAGTTCCCCCCACAGGAAGTAAAATTAAATGCTACATTTGAATGTCTAAAGTTTAAATTACTTAAGCTCGTGCAGTTTACATTAAAACAAAAAAGAAACTCTCAATTACTGTAGGCATTATACTATATACGCATGAATTTGTTTATCTTCATGATACGTTGAGACCAGTTCTTTTAGTAGAAAGCAAGAAATGTAACCTACCATGGATGTGTGGATGAGAAAACTTAAAAGGAAAATCAGATCTTTTTAATTTGTTAATATTGTCAAAAACTTATGTTGACTCAGATCAAGAAAATCCAGTTTATAACTAATCACATGTTGAACAAATCTATCTGAATAAGGAACACTGCTAATTTTTTTTAATTTAGGTAAATATAGTGTCATTTAGGTCTATTTATTAAAAAGAAGGAATATAAAATAAAAAAGTTTTTCAAAACTAGTCAATAGCTTTTTCAAACCCTCTCATTTCACATCAAGTTAGAAAAAAATTAAGTTACAGTTATATAGTTATATTTTGTAAAAAAAAAGTTTTAATTAAAGCCCTAGTAAATCCTGTTAATTAAAAGAGACTATTTGACAAAAAATCTCATTTATTTATGCTGATAACTTACATTTTATCATATAATAAAAGTTTATCAATAGTAAACTAAAATACCTAGACAAACAAAAGTGAAAACTATAATTATCCTTTTTGTTTTTTTTAAATGAAATCAAACCATGTTGACTTTTTGTATTCTTTCAATTAGAAGATTGACAGTATTATTTGTTTTGAGAACAGCTACTGCTTGATTATGTTCAATGGCTTGAAAGTCTACTTTGTTGACCTAAAAGAAAAAAGAAAAAACATTACACATTGATTTCTATGTCATCTTATATAATTCATAGACATGGCTTCAAAGAAGACTATTATAATTTTGATGTTTAAAGCAAAGACATTAAATTACTTTCTTTTTATTCTTAGCTATAACCAGTCTGCAGAGCTTATTGCAGACAAACAAATTAATATGTCTTTTTTAGTTGTACTGTATTACTGTATAGTGTGTTGGTGATGGTAGGTTGAGAGGGGGAGGGGGAAGTAATATTATTTTGGCGGTTAGTTAGCTTGTGGCTATCAAGTAGGCAAATTACTTTATAAATTCTCCAAAATAATAATAGGCCTACACATAACAAAACTTCTTATTTTGCTTTCATATAAGTTTGTTTAGATAAATAAATTATAATGCAATGAAATAATTGTACCTCTATTATTTTATCACCAGGGCGTAGAAATTTGGAAGCAGGTCCTTCAACGTTGACTTTTGTTACAAATATTCCCTGAAGAGAAAAAAAGGTTATGACTATTAATTGTTACATAAATAGTCTCCGCTCATAATTTGATCACTTTGTAATAAAAAAATTATTTGAGTAACTAAAAAATTCCACTGTACATTTTTTAAATAGAGTCCTCACAAAGGGATATAATATTCTCAAATGCACACTTCAATCAAAATTATGTTCACAAGTTTTTATGAATTTCCACACAATTTTTAAGACTAGTGACATCTATAGACCTGCTTAATGGTTGTACCATTCATTGGGTTAAAATATCACATAATGTCCATAATATACTGTTATAGGTACATCTCGACAATCTGACCTTGATATTGATCTTTTTCTTCTTCTTTGATACCCAGTAAATTTGACTTTGTGAGAAACCCTGATCTAAAATGTTTAAAGTTATTCTTATACTTACAATATCATTTGCTCTGTATGGGTTACCATGAGAACCAATACCACCAGCTATTGAAAAACCTAAGCCAGGACTTTTCTTAATGGTTACTCGAAACTGAAATTAAAATATTTTAAATAAATGTATTAATTTCATTACATAAAATAAACAGTCAGTAAAAGTCTTTTGACTGGAATCAAAATTTTATTATTAAGTAGGCCTACCAGTACTTTTTCAAAACTATTTTTATAGAAAATTGTTAAAATATCATAGAGGCTGCTAACTACCTGGTAATTACAATCAAAAGATCTTTTTCTAAGCACTAAAGAAAACAAAAAAAAAATGGTAGTATAAATGAAACTATCTAAATGAAACTATCTAACTATCTAAATGAAACTATCTAACTATCTAAATGAAACTATCTAACTATCTAAATGAAACTATCTAACTTAATAATACGGAGAATAATGACACAATTGTTCATATGATTTTGTTTCCTACTATTCTTTTTCTAAAACAGCACAGTAGGCTATAGTAATTCTTTTTTGTTATTCTAAGTGGCCCAAGTTTAGAAACATAACATAACATAACATTTAAGGAATAATGAGCTAATGATGTGAAGAAAAATTACTGTAAATATAAAAGCTTAACAGTTTAAATTGGATCGGCTCCTTTTGCTATAGCTGACTCCAAAATACACCAATACCAAAACTCACACTAAGCACTCTTAATTAGCATCCTACATTTTACATAAACTATACAAGTTTTTAACCCAAGCCTAATAGTAAAGATGATAACTCTACACTTTGTGGGCCTTTTGGCTTATAGTTGATTTTTGTATAGTTTTTTTTATAAAGTATCCTTAAAAATCAATGCGTAAATAAACTAAAAAATTAACTTGAAAAAGCTTATAAAAATGGTTACCATAATTAACCATGTTGAGCATTAAACATTGGCTTTATTTTTGCGTTTAAAATGCATTTTTTAAATTATTTAATACTGTAATTATTAGGTATATTATTGTGTTTATCATCTTTATTTTAAAGAGACATAATTATCTATGATAAGTTCAAGTTATGGTTAATTGTTGGGTTTTTATAGAAGGGGTTTTACATTTTATTTTCATTTATTTTGTAACTTACCTGTTCTTTGTGCTCTTGTGTTGTGGAGTCTGGTTTTACATAATCCTTTAGCGGAGTGGCATCCCTTGATGAAGAGTTTTTAACAGGTGTAACTCGCTGTGAAGGTGGTGTCGAGGTTGCCCCTGAGCTGTGGGACCCAGGCCCACCTCTTGAGGAGTATCCGTCAGCTTTGCCCTTAGAGTACTCCCCTATACGTTCATAAACGTGATGGGCCCCAGGTCCATAGCCACTGTCTGTCGAGCTAGAGACTTGGGACGACTGTTCTTGGTTAGGAATCATTGTGAAATCCTCGTAGTTGGGGTGTTCCGATGATCCAGAGTATGGGTCGAATAGCCTGTCAGGCCTATTCATGGTTTGGGGGGAGTCCCTGGCAGAGGATCTGTTTTGTATATCACTGTGTGAGTCTGATGAGTCCGACCTCTCCCGAGCCCTGGCTCCCTGGTGATAAGAGTGTCCTATCTGAGATGCAGAGCCAATCTGCGATGAGCTGCTACCTGACCTCGTGGTGTGATTGTCTCGGGCGTTGTATCGGTTTTGGCTCCTGCGGTCCAGGTCTGCATAGTCTGAAAAACTCAGTTTTTCCCTTGGCGTCGCGGGCAGCTCAGGGTATGGGTTGTTGCCATGGAAACCGCAAGGCGACGACTGCGACCTGGGAACGCTTGGGCCACCGGTTGCCGTGGCTAACATCATGGCCGTGGCTGCGGAGGATGTAGTGTGGGGTGAATCCACCCGACTAGAAGAGGAATCACTAGATAACCGCTCAGTTCGTGGGCCAGGCCCCCGGCTATCAGAAGGCCTCCTGTAAGGTGGTGCAGGATTGTAAGGAGGTGGAGTATTGGCTGCTGAACTCTGGGTACTTTGAACCGGCTGTGGAATTTTAAAAACAAAAATAATTTAATGTTTTTATAGAAACAAATTTGTAACTTATTTTAAATATCTCTCGTATAGATTTAATTTAACAATGGAAGTAAAGTGTTATAGCTACTCATGATGATGTCTAATTATTTGATTTTTTTAATTTATGGCAAAATAAATGTAATCACTAAACTAAAAAGATTTTGTGACTGACTTACCACAAGTTTTGGTGCTCCTCCTTTCTCTTCTATAACTGTGTACAGATTACTTCCCCTGCGCTCCTTTGTAACAACAGGTGCTGCCCCTGAGTTCAGAAAGAGGGGTCCTTGATTGGCAACTGGCGTACTCTGGTCAAGAAAAGTGTCTTTGCTGAATACTGGTGGGGATGGAGATGGAGCGTGCTGGAGAGACTGATTACTTCCACTCATGCTGCCCAGGTTGGGCTTTGGGGCAACAGGTGGTGGCCCAGTAAGGCTGTGGGGAGGAGGTCCAGGACTCTGTATCTGGGGCCCAACCTTAAGATGTACATTTGCAAGACCACTTGCATTAGTTTGCTTAGAATTGAGCTGTGGCTGGTTGGACAAGTAGTAGTCCTCATTTATAAATCTTTCATTAGAGTTATTGCTCTTGACATTGGCTGCTGGGTAATATTCATTGCCAGGTAATTGTTTATAGAATACATCGTTTGATGCAGAGCTGTTCGAATCGTGACTCACATTATGCTTTCCAACTCTGAAACTGTCTTTGTCCGATGAGCGAATGGCTTCATTGGGATTACTAGTCCTTCTATAATGGGATGGGTGCAAATTATTTGTTCGACTGCCTATATGACGAGGTTCTGATCTGGATGGTGATTGAGGACGAAGGCTTTTCGATGACTGTGGTGTTGCAGACAACCTGTGATTTTTCTGGGCACTTCCAGTTGGCCGGTGCCCAAATTTCTGCTGAAAAGCGGCAGCTGCAGCATTAGCAGTTGGAAATAAACTCCCAGCAGCCCCATATGCTTCTAGGTCACTGGCGTAGCCAGCACCATCTTTTTTCTTACCGCTGTGGGGATGATGGAAATGATGTGAAGGCATTGGCTGTGAACGCACAGACAGTACTTCAGAGTTAGCTCCCCTGTGACCATCGTCTCCATCCCTGAATCGGATTTCCCTATCACTGCGGTAGCCAGTGTCAGAATCATATTCTCTCATTCTCCTGGATCGGCGACCTTTATGCCGGTGAACTATCTGCGTATAGTACAGGTCCTCATAATTTGTGGAGGTGGCAGGCAAAGTTTTTGATGTTCCAGAACTCAGGCCCTCTTTCCCTTTACTTACTGTTAAGTCAGGAACCGAACCAGACCGTCTGGCAATATTCTCATCACCTGTGGTTAAAACAAATGTACACCTAATTTAAAATACTTGTCGATATTTTCATTCTCATGCATCAAATTATGAAAGTTGAGCTGATAAGACAAGGTTAATGGGTCTACTTAGTATTGAAAAATGATTAAAACAGCAATTAATTGAATCTAAACATAAAGGAAAAAATATACTAAAACACTATGAAATATAAACTGATAAATAGTTTTACAATAGAGTGATAAAAAAGTTTTTTAAAATATAGTAGATTAATAGCTTCTGTATACCTTTTCTATCTTTTATTCTCTGTTCTATCATCAACTTGCTCATTTCATCTTCAAAGTCTGGAACTGAAAGGCGATGTTGCATTCTGGCTTTATCCTTCATTATTTTCTCCTGTAGCAATGCAAAAAAAACAACATTTACAATAAATAATAATAATATTTGTATAGCGCTGCCAACAAACATAATGTAAGCTCAAAGTGCATTTAACATACAACTAAGAACACTGATATAATCTCTAGTCTAAGAATTAAGCTAATTGATAATTTAAGACTTTACAAACATTGGACAAATCAAATAAATGAAGCATTAACTGACATAACATATAAGTAAGACAGTAGGGGTCTAAAGTATGTTATCTAAGGTAAATACATCTACACACATATAATTCATTGTAAATACTATACAGAAAAGATCAACATTCTTTAAGTTTTCATGATTAAAATATTTTTCTTACTCTGCCCTAAGTAATTATTTCACATGTGTTTGACAATGAAATCTCCTAGTCTAAAACCCAAGCACTGAATATTTTCATAAAATTAAAACACTGATGTCTCCACAAGTCTCACCTTATCAAACCTGTAAAGCCTGTGAGATTCCTGTAACTTGGGGGACACAGGTTTTGTTATTCTGGCTTCTCTCATTCTAACATCAGTTTGGCCTCTACCGTAGCGATATTTTACCTGAATGTAAAATGTTTAGTTTTAATAATTTGGGCTTAGCAAACTTGTACAATGTTGGTTTTTAATTATCGACTTACTAGTAACAAAATAATACATCCAAATTGTAAGCTAATAAATACTTTGTAGTGTGTATTGTTATGTATGTATATCATGTAATAATAGTTTCTATATTGTTTTTGAGATTGTCTCGCTAGTTTATGGTGAGCTATTTATATATAGTTAATTTAGGAGCAGAGTATTTGTGTTACTTGAGAAACATTCAATAAGACAATACAAAATAATGCTTTCTTGTAGTTTCTTTGAGTTTCTAGTACGTCTTTTGCATTCAGAAAGCTTCAAGAAAATCTATTCTAGTGCTTTCTGCACCAAAATCTATCTAAGCATATTAGTGCAGTTTGTTATTGTTATTGATTTCTGCTTTGCTGCCAGTGAAGTTGTCAATATTGTACATAAGTTCAAGCATTTTGAACATACATCAAATGGCTTTGAGTTTATTATTATAGTGAACAAGATCCTAGACAGACAACAGAATACCCGAGGATTTGTAACAGTATGGTTAGAATAATATACCGTATGTAACAGTATGGTTAGAATAATATACCGTATGTAACAGTATGGTTAGAATAATATACCGTATGTAACAGTATGGTTAGAATAATATACCGTATGTAACAGTATGGTTAGAATAATATACCGTATGTAACAGTATGGTTAGAATAATATACCGTATGTAACAGTATGGTTAGAATAATATACCGTATGTAACAGTATGGTTAGATTAATATACCGTATGTAACAGTATGGTTAGAATAATATACCGTATGTAACAGTATGGTTAGAATAATATACCGTATGTAACAGTATGGTTAGAATAATATACCGTATGTAACAGTATGGTTAGAATAATATACCGTATGTAACAGTATGGTTAGAATAATATACCGTATGTAACAGTATGGTTAGAATAATATACCGTATGTAACAGTATGGTTAGAATAATATACCGTATGTAACAGTATGGTTAGAATAATATACCGTATGTAACAGTATGGTTAGAATAATATACCGTATATACTCGCGAATAAGTCGCACCTTTTTAACAGAATATTTGGACAAAAAGTAGGGGTGCGACTTATACACCCGACACTGTTTTTGAAAAGTTCAAAAAACATCACTACTCTGTCATAAAATTTCCTACATAACCCCTATAGTTGATTGGAGTTATGTAGAATTATTAGGATATGCCTTTATTTTATTATGCACAAGGGCGAAGCCAGAATTTTTTTCCAGGGGGGCTGAACTTTCGCTTGGCAAACATTTACCAAATTCCAAGGGGGGCTGAACTTTCGTGTGATAAACATTTACGAAATTTTTTGCGAATTTAGTACATAGTGAAACAAAAAACTGTTGAAAAACACATTTTAAAAAAATTCCAGGGGGGGCTTAGCCCCCCTCAGCCCCCCCTGTGGCTTCGCCCCTGCTTATGCACGATTATAACAATTTTTTAAGGAAAGTTTGCAAATTAGGGTGAATATTTAGTAACTTTTATGTTTAAAAGGGATGCATTTTTGAGATATTAAAAGGCAGTGTATCCCGGGAAGTCCGGGTGCGACTTATGCGCGGGTCAATGACAACTTTTAAGAAAAAAAATCTTAAACTAGGGGTGCGACTTATACACCGGTGCGACTTATACACCGGTGCGACTTATACGCGAGTATATACGGTAGCCTAATCCGGGTTAAAATAATTATAAATCACTTCAATATTGAAAAGTTTGAAATTAATAGGTAACCTATGGTATAATAGATAACTATGAAATGTCAAGTATGACAAGAAGGTATGAAATTCATACGTATAACATTATTGCCTGTAGAATGAATAGAATTAAAGTTATGGCATTTTTATCAATTGAAAAAGAGATTCATCAAATGCGGATAATTTAAATATAATACAACTTTTTTGCAATACCTCATCATGGCCGCTGGATAATTTCCCACTGTGGTCAATACTGTCGCCAGCCCCTGCCACCCCAACATTTTCATCTGCATTCATCATCTGCCTCATGGCAAGATTACGAGCGTGTCTCACTTTCTCCCTCATTTCTTTAGGGTATGGTGTTGGGCAGCGCACAAGTGTACCCTGTTTAACAAAAAAAAGGACATCTTCGGCATTGAAAAACAATGAAAAATTGGTTTGAAAGCAATACAAAGTAAATTTTTGTACCAAAATACATGTAGCATGCATTAATATTTGATAGTTTCAAGTCTGCACAATGTGTTTTTTAAAGAAACTTTTTCTAGATTATTATTAACATGACTCAAAAAACTTAGCAAGTTTAATATTAATTTTATTTTAACTGCTCCAGTCATAAGGTGGCACTTTAAATATCTCCAAATCAATTACCTCTTCATCGGAGTCATCCACAAAGTCAAAATGAATCTGCTGACGCAACAATCTCTCCTCATCCCACATGGAAGCATGAAAGCTTTCTGTGTCTCCAGTTGGATCTCTTTCATCTGTACATAAGGAAGGGTAAATAATTTAGCACAGAACATGCATCTGCTTTTTCAAATGGAAATTAGTAGCCTGCCCCTTTCAGACAAAATTTATTTTGGTCCATAGGGCTTATAAAGCAATATTAACCAGTTACTTGGCTAAAATATTCAAGAGAATAGAGTGGCCAGAACACTGCTCATCAACCTTCAATTAAACCCAAATTGATGCCATCCTAGCTGGGTGGACTTAGGAACATGGAAACTTTCCTGGCATATTTACCAGAATTTAAACCCAAGATCATCAGAATAGCAGCCTAATGCACTGACACAAGACCACTGTGTGCCCACACTAATTTATACATGCATCACAATATGTACACCAGGATTAATTTCTTTTTAAGTTGTGTCAAGCTTGCCCCAAATTAATTAAACAATAACAACCAGTGGTAAAACTGAGGAAATAATTATTGATGAAGTAAAAAGTTGACTATTGGCATAAAAGCATTTGAAGATGTGTTGTGTCAGAAGATGGCACATTGTTTAATGTTTGAGTGCTACAGAACTGCAGACTGTGCACTAATTTATTGTCAAATATCTTATTATGTGAAGTATTTATCAATTGTTTCATTTTAGTAATGCTGTAACACTTGCTAGTTTGAATATTTTTTTTTACTGAAACTTATAACTCTTTTATGAATTGTTCTATTTAATTCATAGCTACCTGACCAGATAGCATAATCTAGAAAAATTCAAAATGTATTAGGTCAAACTTTTGTTTGATGCTTTTATGTTCACTTTCTTATCATTTTGAATGAGGTCATTAAGTCTTGGATGAGTTGGCTGAGTTTTTTTTTAAAGTGAATTTGATTGTACTTAACACATTTTATCAGTTTCTTATAGCTCAAATAAAAATAAGGTTTGTCTATGAAAAAACACACATCCGGCCATGAATGTTCAAGTTATCAAGAAATAAGATTTATTGAAAATAATATACCATTTGGCTCAGAAGCTCCTTGTGGAAGAAGATAACATGTCAGAATTTTTCTCCCTGTGCCAGGTTCAGTCTCAGATTGAAGAGGGATCAAAGGTCGAGTCTAAAAGAAATATATTTAAAAACAAAAATGCATTAGTTTAATGAAATATAGTAATATACTTCTTTAATCAATGTTATGTGACCATCAAAAGATTTTTTAAAAGCATAATAAAGGAAAACACAGGACATAAAGCAATCAAGACTAAAAAGAAAATACATGAAAATGTGAAGAGTAAAAGTGTAAATGTTGCTGGTAGGTTTCAAACCTACACACTATGTGTCTTTGTCCACACAAAAATAACTTGGCAAAGGATTATGCCATCTGTAATCCACCTTGGAAGTATTTAATTGGTATTTGGTGTTTTAATCTTATATATTATAATATGCACATATATGTAACATATACATATATATATATGTTTTTCTTTCTTTTGCAATGTTATGGTAGTTTTAAAGCACTTAGCTTCCCACAAGGCATTGGTCTACAACATCCCATTGTCATTAAATTGATCATCAACTTAGTGCATGGCTGCATACATAAAACCACAGCTATTAAAGCTTACACATATTTCTAACAGCCTTATTTATTTCAATATATAAATACATGACTATAAAAATATTTATTTCTATATGTATTTCTACCAACTCACTTGGTTCTCTGTCAGCCACAAGGCCTGAAGTTCTTTCAATTTAATGATGGTGAAAGGGAGGTAGCGCAAATAGTTGTCGCTGAGGTTCAGAACACGGAGCCGTGGGATTCGACCCAGCTCATCTGGGATGTAAGTCAGCTTGTTGCTCCGTACAGAGAGTACGGTTATTCCACTACAACTTCCAAGCTAAAGGTGTACACAAACAGTAGTCAATTTGATAAATAAATAACTTTTTTTCTAAACAAATAAATAGTTATATGGGAATTTTTTTTAAATATTGAGTAGTGCTCATTAAACAATTTTTAGGGACATGTCAGGTCAAAAGTGTCAGAAATAGAAATCTACCCATGATGCAAAGTTAGTATTCAAAACACTAAGTGCATGATATGCTTGGTAGAAAAATTAGGTAGATATGATAATGACATGTATTGCCAAAAAAACAATAGTTGTTAACAGCTAAAGGGCAGAGTTGTATTGGATGGATGGATTATGTGGAGATTTTTATACATCTTAAATTGGAACTCATGAAGAGAAACAAATATCAAAGTTGAAGGAGACAGAGAAAGAGGCGAAAGCTCTCAATTGGCTGTTGGAATGGTGATTTATGTAAATATAATCTTATTCTTCAAAAGGAAATTAGTTGAAAGTGACAAAAGCTTAAACCTTTTTTACATTTGTATTTCCTTCATTAATATTCATAGACCTCATATGCAAATAGCCAAACTACAAAATTTGAACCAATCAAAGCAATACAATCAATATATTATTATGTAGACCAACTTACTTCTGCAGGTAAATACTTTAAAATATTGTCATCAGCATAAAAGGTCCTCAAGTTTCTCAACAGACCAATACTAGCTGGCAAGTCTTCAAGGTCATTGATGCTGACATTTAATTCACTCAAGGCAGTCAGGCTATGAAATTATTTAAAACAATTTTTTTTAAAAATTGTTTCTTTTAAAACAATATTATTTTAAAGTCATGAATTATCAAAACTTTTACAAAATTTCCATAAGTGAAAAAAAAAAATTTATGAGATCATTTTTTAAATATTTATTGAAATTAGAAAATATTGTATTCTTCATAAACCCATAGATTCTATACATGTGAAGAATAAAATAGTTTTTATTCAAATATGTTTGTATACCCTATAGATATATTTTCTATAAATACGCCTAAAGTTTAAACAATTAATCTAATTTATGCTAATGTCTGAGGCATGAGTCTGTTTCTCCACAGACACAGCAAGCACTGCAGAACTGGTGATAACCCTTCCCAGGATCCCATCCAATCATATCCTCTCTCAAGATTAATGAGGCCAGTGAATAAAGGCATGATGTTTATGTGGTAGCCAGACGATAAAGCACACAGTGCCCTCACATAGGGAAGGGCAGAGGGGGCATATGTCCTGGGGCGGCACATCCAGGGGGGCGGCAAATTACATGCATAAATCTTACCCTCCTAAAGTTTTAGGTAAAGAAGTCAGTTGGTTATCATCAACTTTAAGGGTCGTCAGATGACTCAAACTACCTATGGATAATAATAAAATGGTCAGATGAAAAAAAATGCCATGGAAAATAAAATACCAACAAAGGTTTAAATCCTAAGCTGTTAAAGTAAAACACAATATGCCATTACAATCTTGCATATCTTATAAAACAAGCTCCACCCACTGCGACTTAACTTTTAAAGGGATAGAATAAATTAACATAACAAAAAATTAAATTCAAAACTTCAACAAATATGTTACCAGGTAAGTACTAAGTACCCATTTCAGACTATTTCTTATCCATAGTGTCAAAGAAACAAAGTTTTTTTGTTTTTTTATATTAAAGTCTTAAAGGGATTGTGTAGCCAGCATAATGCCCAACTGCCATTACTTTGTTTAAGTGATTCTAGGTAAGTTTTGGACAAATCTTTTTATTCAGTCTGACAGATTTTTCTACAAAGTTTGCTCTGCTACAAAGCTCCTTCCAAAGTTTGCTCTGCTACAAAGCTCCCTCCAAAGTTTGCTCTGCTACAAAGCTCCCTACAAAGTTTGCTCTGCTACAAAGCTCCCTACAAAGTTTGCTCTGCTACAAAGCTCCCTCCAAAGTTTGCTCTGCTACAAAGCTCCCTCCAAAGTTTGCTCTGCTACAAAGCTCCCTCCAAAGTTTGCTCTGCTACAAAGCTCCCTCCAAAGTTTGCTCTGCTACAAAGCTCCCTCCAAAGTTTGCTCTGCTACAAAGCTCCCTCCAAAGTTTGCTCTGCTACAAAGCTCCCTCCAAAGTTTGCTCTGCTACAAAGCTCCCTCCAAAGTTTGCTCTGCTACAAAGCTCCCTCCAAAGTTTGCTCTGCTACAAAGCTCCCTCCAAAGTTTGCTCTGCTACAAAGCTCCCTCCAAAGTTTGCTCTGCTACAAAGCTCCCTCCAAAGTTTGCTCTGCTACAAAGCTCCCTACAAAGTTTGCTCTGCTACAAAGCTCCCTCCAAAGTTTGCTCTGCTACAAAGCTCCCTCCAAAGTTTGCTCTGCTACAAAGCTCCCTCCAAAGTTTGCTCTGCTACAAAGCTCCGTCCAATCTACTCTGCTACAAAGCTCCGTCCAATCTACTCTGCTACAAAGCTCCGTCCAATCTACTCTGCTACAAAGCTCCGTCCAATCTACTCTGCTACAAAGCTCCCTCCAATCTACTCTGCTACAAAGCTCCCTCCAATCTACTCAAAATAAAGTACTCTCAATTAGAGAAAAAGAACAATGCTCAATATTCAGGGTTTGAACTCAGGACCTACAGCTTATAACTATACAAATGTGGTGACATGACTGACCTATAGAGTCTGGTAATCCCATGAGGTTGTTGGCTGTTAGGTGAATA
Source organism: Anisus vortex (assembly GCA_949126835.1). NCBI lineage: Eukaryota > Metazoa > Mollusca > Gastropoda > Planorbidae > Anisus > Anisus vortex. Next base: position 46,512,459 of record OX421493.1, read on the forward strand.
TCTGCCAGAGCCACACATCCTTCAATTTCTCCAGGTAAATCCTGAAGCTGGTTCTTGCTGGCATCAAGGAACATAAGTTGTTTCAGATTCCCTATGGTCTGATTATAATAGAAACATGATAATACTTTAATTTAATGTGAAGCTGGTCCAAAATATAAATTAAAAAAGGCCAAACATTTTGACAAAATGAAATACTTGACAAAAAAAATGAGAGAAATGTTTATTTTTCAAGAATTTTACTTTTAGAACATCTTGCCTGTACTAATCAAATAATTATTAACAATTACAGGCTACTGTTAAATTAACCCTGTTACATTACATAGATCTGACTGAAAAAAAACATTTGCGGGTCGCTATTTAGCCTACATTTCTTTGAATAAGTAATGGTGAACTGATTGGTAATTAGTAATATGCAAAGTTATTTAAATATGTGTAATTATATTTAGCTGATTGGTCAAAATGATAAATGTGTGTAATGGCGTTATCTGATTGGTCAAAATTACTTGCATGTGTATTTGGTCAATTATACTATTTATATGCTTATCTGATTGGTCAAAATGTAAGGTTTACTTACATGTGTAATTGTTGTAATCTGATTGTTGTCACACCAGAGCTCCAGTAGACTGGTCAGGTCTCCAATGACATCAGACTATGACATTGTATACATTCAAATTAGAACCAATGACATACAACTATGACATTGCATACATTCAAATTAGAACCAATGATATGAGATTAACCAAATTGCATATTGTCTAAACTTATGAACTGAATTTGTAAATTTTTTAAATGAGGTTAGTTCAAAGTGAAATAAAAACTCAGATGGGCATTGAGCACAATTGATCCTGCTGGCCTGTTGATGCCATGAAGTTTTCTTTTCAAACTCTCACCTCGCTTTTTTAATATTAAAATATATATATATAAAAAGTGATTATAAAATTTAGAGATTATAATAGTGAAAGTAGTGGAAAAGAGATATTAACTACATTGCTATAAAAAAGGTAAAAAAAATAGATACATTTTTGTGTGTTTCTTATTTCAATTTAGAGAAAAACTTTCTAATGGAAGATTGTTTAAGACTAGTTTTGTAATTTTGATAAGGGTTTTAAATCATTTTAATCTGTTAGTTAATATTATTAGACTAGTTTGAGCACCACTGTTTCATGTCAATAAGGAAGTATAATAACTGGTGTTATTTGTCCTTGCATAGGGATTCATAAAATTATCTTTCTGAATATTTTGTTAGATTAGGTACCATTTTTAAGTGTAATAGCCTTTTTTAATATTTTTTTTTTCAAAATGTGTGTTAAAATATAATAATTTTTCTAAAGGTGTTACCCTTGTGTCTAGTGAAATGTATTTTCTTGTAATAAACCTTATAGCCCTTTTCTGAATTTGTTTAATAAATAATCCTTAAGTAATGAAATTATCACCATCAGACTACACTGGTGTGTAGGGCCAGTGAAATAACATTCACCAGTCTCTGTTCCCCAGAATAAAAGGGGATTGTGTGGCCAACACAATGCCCAACCACCTTTACTTCCCTCAACTAAAGTTAAGTACACAACAGAGCTGGGTAAACCAAGAGACACCCTTCAGTCGAAGAAGAAACCTTGCGTTTAAACCTGGATTGGAAACAGAAACACAACCAGCTACTGAGGACATGGTATAAACAGTAATGAATGTCCTCATCCATAACATAGACTTTTAACATGAGCTTTCCTTGTAAACCAGCAGGCTATAAATACAATGTATGTGGAGAGAGAGAGAGTTTGTTAACTCACCAATTCTGTAAACTCATTATTCCCAATGTCCAGTCTCTCCAATTCTGTCAGGCGTCCAAATGACTTGGGAAGTGTTTTGAGATGATTCTCTCTCATTTCAAGAATTTTCAGTTTGACCATCCTGATGGGGGAAAAAAAAGGTTATGTTAACTACATCTTTTGCATAGGTTTGAGTACTTTGGAATGTTATTGTAAACTATATGCTTTGCATAGATTTTGAGCACTTTGGAATGATGTTATAAACTATATACTTTTCATAGGTTTGAGTACTTTGGAATGATGTTGTAAACTATATACTTTGCATAGGTTTGAGTACTTTGGAATGATGTTGTAAACTATATACTTTGCATAGGTTTGAGTACTTTGGAATGATGTTGTAAACTATATGCTTTGCATAGATTGTGAGCACTTTGGAATGATGTTGTAAACTATATACGTTGCATAGGTTTGAGTACCGGTACTTTGGAATGATGTTGTAAACTATATACTTTGCATAGGTTTGAGTACTTTGGAATGTTATTGTAAACTATATACTTTACCTAGGTTGTGATTACTTTGGAATGTTATTGTAAACTATATGCTTTGCATTGGTTTGTCAACACTTTGGAATGTTTTCATACATAAAATGCATATTATATCATCTGTGTGTATTGATAGAAAACAGACATGTAATAAGACAGATGGGTAGCAGGCAGCTAGTCAAGTATGTAGGCTAAATATAGATCTACAAATAGAATGAATGATAGAAAGAAGAGTATACAGTCACATAGACTGAAGGGCAGACAATCAGTCAACAAACAATTAGTCAAAAGACAGATTAGACAAATGATGGCTGGGAGGGTCCGTGGTTGGACTGACAGAAAGATAGAGAAATAAAGATAGATTGATAGATAGATATGGATGGTCACCTTCCAAAGCTGCCAGGTAAATAGTCCAAGAATGTATCATTTAAATACAGATGTGTCAGGTTGGACAACTGAGTAAAACCTTCGGGTAATCTGTCAAAAAAAAAAAAGGTAAAATTGTGTTTAATAAATATTTTTGATTATCAATAAACGATATCTCATCCTTCACTACTCCTCTCCCCTCACTCTCTCTCTCTCATATCTCTACATCAATCCCTTTCCCTACCTCTCTATTTTCTTCCCTCCCTGCCTTCTTGCTCCATCTCAAATATCCTCCCCTCCCTCCTCTTTATCAGTCTCTCATTGTGCATGCTAATAATTAGATTTATTTTATCCTTTAAGTGTAGGCCTATAATCCTGCCTGAATAGCATAATTATTGTTGTTTACTGTTAAACAACATCAGTCTTATCATACACATATTTAGGCTATAAATAAATGTGTAGGCCTATAAAGATATTATTTTTAGCGTGTAAAATATTGCATATGGACAAGGCGTCAATTTGACATGGAATGAACACGTGTGTGTGTGTGCTGGGCTCATTAAAAGTGAATTAACACAACATTATTACGTCACCTCGTCACTGCCATACACCCCACCCCCTATTTTTTTATGAGCCCACCAATACCACCCTCAACGCCTACCTCGTGGGATATCTCTCACTTCTGAACACTTTTTTTTATGATTACACAAATGCAGCAAATTGTGTGTGTGTGTGTGTGAGAGGGGGGGGGTAGCGTTACTAGCGTATCCGAGTTTGAGGCTTAAAATAATTAAAATGTCAATTTCTTCACAAAAGCTAATTTAAAATCTCGAAATAGAACCTTTCCCTGATCGCGACACCAAGCGGTTAAATCGTTGAATTATTTATGAGCTCATTTGTTTATTAAGAATAGTTAACAAAAAAAAAAAAAAACAAACACGAGAAATAAAAGCGCGAAAAATGAATGCACTGCTGTTGTTGTTTTTCAATAGTGAATGTCGTGTCTTGGCTGTAGAGTCAGTGTAGAGCCACACACCACAACCAAACCTTATAAAAATGTTTTGGTATCTTTCTACATTTCAGTTGTTTTTCTGTTGTTGTGTTTTGAATCATAGGGTAAAATCTGTTTTCTCAACTTTTCAGTTACCAATTTTTCCCGTTGCATGTTCATTGTAGGCTTACAATGTAAATTACAAGTCAGTCATAAAAGATTGAATTGTAAAAGGGGCAAGGGTGTTAACTCTCATCAGCAATACGGCCCATTTTACTGTAGGCCATAGGCCCATAAGTGAGATTAAAAATATCAGAGGAAACAACTTACAACTAGTTTGTCCAACGTAAGCTCAAAGAATTGCTTGACAAAGACAACGAAATTGTATCGTATCTTCTTTCGCTCAAAGAATCGCTTGACAAAGAAATTGTATCGTATCTTCTTTCAACAAATAGCTCAAATTAAGAGCTTTATAGTTATAGACTAATAATTAATAATAAATAAACATAGGCTAAGTTCATGCAAATACTTTAATAAGATTGCTTTAATATTATTGCTATTTGATGATTAGATTGACTTCTTTTCGGAATTCCCGATTCTGGTTTGTAATGTACACTTCCGTTTTATGTAGGCTAATATCGCTATTTTGTTCTCGATGTAAAATTAAGATTAGGACAGCGTTATTGGCTGCGCACGAAAAAATAGAACATAAGCTCTAAAAATAGAGCAAGCGGTGCATATTATACTTTAGTAAAATGTACCCGTTCACGAAAAGAGGAATCACGTCATCTTTGTTTTCCTCGAGTTAAAAACATTGACGTTTACCAAGCATGTGAATGAGGGATAAATATTCTTGAAACGATGGCGGGAGGAGGGGTGGGGAAGGGGGGCGATGTATATATATAGTTTTATATATAATATAAAATATATATATATGCCCTATATTTAGAAAACAATAATTTTTTTTTTAAGGCAGATTATGCTGGTAGGAGATGATGGGAGATTAGCTTTTATGGATAGGCCTATGTGTTGAGCGAGTGTGTTTAACTCTTCCTGTACCGACCTACTTTGATCTTCAGTCCCGCTATATACGCGCCTGGGACTGTAAGGGTTAATTTAATGTTCCTTTGCACAGGTGCAAACTCTATATCGATCATAGAATGCGTCAGGAAAAAAAAAAGTATCAATAATATATTTAAAGGTCTTTGGGACTGTTGGCTATTGCCAAAAATTTGTTCGCGGTCATGATCACACAGAGCTTTATAAAATAAATATCTAACTGTTTATTAACCAGAGGGTTTCTTCTTTGGGAAAATATAAGTAACGGGAAGCAAAATGTACTAGCACTAAAAATGTGGAATATTTCCGCCCACACTTACATATATATTGTATACGCTATCTGTGACTGTTCACCAGAGAAAACATTACTCATTATTTTTTCAGGTAATCAAGCAATAAAACATACTTTTTTTTTTGTTAGGCTCATAATATACGTTAACCTATATTTTATCCACCAGGAATATCTAATTTCGTTGGGTTTAGTTAGTAGTTTAGTCGTAACTAGGTGTGTGTTGTGGGGGGGGGGGCGGTCGCTGCAACGAGAGATATCAGCTCAGTGGCTAAACAATGCACACAAAAAAAAAGCTGTGTGTGACACTTTTTTTGTGACCGCACATGCAAACAGGCTTCCGGGTGACGCCGCTGGCTTAGCTAAATGTATTATAGCCAATACAGTCCATATGAACATTTACACTACTACACTACGCTACTAGACCCTCCAATGCCCAATTCGATGACGAATGAAAAGTTTAACACCCTGTTCTGTGTATCAAGGCTTCTAGGGCATTTATTTGGGCATTTTTCATACTTATAGTATTTTAGTATGGGCAATCTTATATTTTATTCGCTTCGTGGGGCAATGATTTGATGTTTTGAAAATTAATTTTTTCATCAATGGGCAATGAAGGCGCAATATGCAAATATTATTACATAGGGCAGCGTTTCTGCAAATGTTTCCCCACTCGCAGCGCCATTTTGAGAAGTAAGACTACGGTTTTTCGATGGCGCCCAACCCTATATTGATCATTCAAAAGACAGAATGACATGAAAAGGGAAATCTTGTACTTACTTGCCAAGGGGATTAACACTAGCATCGATGGATCTCAAATATTTACAGCTTTTGATGCTCTCTGGTACGTCAATGATACCTGGAAGACAAGAGGATAACAGAACAGAGCATTAATAAACTTTTGAAAACAAAGAAGAATATATCATAATATAACGTTTGTTACGTTTTCAAATGCTTCTGGAATTAAGCACATTTTCCTTTAAGCCATGTTGATCAAGTTATAAGTCAGACTTTGTGAAGTATAAGAAAACAATTTATACTCGACCTAGATAGATCTAGCGGTTGTGTAGTTTTAGATCATAGGTTCTCAACCTTTTTCCGCTCACCGCCCCCTTTTACAATTTTTTTCCGCTCACCGTCCCCCACCCACAACTTTCTTTTAGCGCCCACTCCCCCCCCTCTCTTCCGCAATTTCTTTAGGCGGTCTAGACTTTTTGTGTGATTAATTATCTTTAAAAAACACTGAAAACGAAACATATTGTAAAAATTAATAGATCATAAAATTTATTAAAAAAATTGCCTTAACAAAAGGTTTAAATAAATCCACGCGAATCGTTTGCCTGGTGTGTTGCTAGCAATTTGTCTACTTTTGTTTCAATTTTGGTTGCAAAAGCCTTAGGTCTAATAATCAGTAATATTTGTTATATTACAAAACAGAACTTGTTCGGCATCACAATTGAATCAAATGTGGAAACATTTTTTTTTTGTTAAAGGGAGATAATTAACCCGTTTTATTTGAGCTAATATTTCTGTTTTTGTTCTTTTATAAAAAAATAAATGGCTTACAATTTATTACTTTGAAATGATCAAACTGTAAATAGTATTTGAAAATTATAAAAATATTACATGAGTAAAGAATTTATATGTATGTTTTCAAACATTACAATAACTACCCAGTTTGTATGATTACTTATTATCTATACCGCTTAACAATAGCGCCGTAAAAATTTGGGTATCTAAAATACATTAAGGACATCTCGGTTAAACTGAGATCAAAATATCATTAATATTAGCTGTTGTAAGGGCGACAGTGATCGGTCAGCAGGGTTGACAGTCCAACCACAAGACCAGCCGGCCGCACACTATATTTGCCAAATACAGGCCCTTACGTCATCGAAAAGTCACTGCGATTCCTATTTCTTATTAATATAATAATATGTAGGCATACTGTTGGGTGATATCAGATATTTAGCAGCACTTGCGTTTACATCTCATTTCATCCTCCAAAAACTAATCGATTCAAATAGCTGAGGTGTTAAAATATATCAGGTACTTTTGTACCGCCCAAATGCCCTTCACCGCCCCCCAATCGCCCACGGGAATGTCAGCGCCCCCCCCCCCCTTAAAGCCTCTCACCGCCCCCCCTTTGAGAACTTATGTTTTCGATGAAACCATGTTCGTTTTCACAATCATTTTCACGTGCATTTAAAGAGAGACACGTGATCTATATTCTGTATGATTTATTATTCTGGATGATCTATATTCTGTGTGATCTATATTCTACTTGGCCTATTTTTTGAATGATCTATATTCTGTATGATCTTTATTTTGTATGATCTATTTTCCATCAGATTTTCGACGTGTTTCTATATTCTGTTGATCTATAAAACATATGGCTTAGTCCTACTTGATCAAACGTATCATATTGGTTATGGACTATGGTTCAACATTATATTGTTATAATATACATTTCACCTGTAATAAACTGATGGTCAAACAATACCACAAGAGGCGTACAACTAGCATAATACAATTAATATAACAGATAGCATAGAGAGACTGCTATATAGAAAAACACGCTATATTATAAGTTTGTGGGTAAGGTTTCAACAGCATACATACAAAATTCATTAGATTAAAACACTGCTCTGTGTCGGCCCCAAGAGTCAAACACACGAGTATTGTTCTTCTTATCATAAGAATCGGGTGAATGTTTTAAGTATTTTTTAAAACCCCAAAATGGATTTTACACATGCCCGCACGCAGAAACCCTTGACTCTCACAGTGGAGTGCCTGTGTTCGAGGTGTCGTACACAGTAAAGATGACAACTCGCGCACCTCACACTTTTAAGTGCTTACCTGCTCAACACGTATCTACAAAATCACGATAGCAAGCGTTCCTTTATTTTTCATACACAGTCACAGAACTTAGTGGTTCATTAGCCAATTCTTTACAACCCAAAAGTTTGAATTTACTACTAGCCAGTTCAGTTGGGGATGGAAAAAGGGGGTGGGGGGAGGAGAGAAGGCGAACATATTTTCATTCGGAAACGACGAATAAAGCAACAACAACAAAAGTACAGCATATATAAGAGTACAATTTACAACTTTGGGTTTTAAAAAGGTAAGCCTACACCATATTGAAACGGGTTTGAAAAGGTAACAATTTATAGCACTGCGCTAAAAACAAAACAAAAACGGTACAATTCACAACACCGGCATTGAAAAGGGTACAATTTATTATTTTTTTAATGTAACAATTTTGAAACAATTTGCCAGCCATCATACAACTCCCATTTCTTCAGATAAATGTGTGGTAAAAGATATTAGAAACAAAAAAAAAAACGAGCAAGAGATGTTATCAATATAAAAACGTGAGAATCGCTGGTAATGTGAGTGTACCGATGGATATAAAGATAAAACAATTGGGAGATTCTACAATATTTATCACAAGGTGAACGCGATAGGGAATGCCGGGAAGGAAAAAAGTTGACGTTTTAAATGTTAACTATTTTTCCTCTTGCTTATGTTTGTTAGTCTAAGAATCTAGTCAATGGAAAGGAGAAAAAAAAAGGGGGCGAAAAAAAATGGGGAGGGGGGGGGGGGTAATTCACTTTAATAGCAGACGGACACCTAGAGATCAGCGAACTTGATAAAATGGTACAGGCATTTTTTTTTGTGTGTAGGCTGTTTTGAATAGGTGTTGCTTTTTTTTAAAAATAAATATTTGGTTCTAAGTATCTTAGTAGATATGCATCTAAACTCAAATGAAGATTTAAATCTTAGACATAAAAAAAAGTGTTAAAATGAATGGAGAGAGGAGGAAGGTGGGGGGGGGGGGGGTACAAACGACGTCGTCCGTAGACTAATAAGGTTCAATTTAGAATGACATTACCGCCCTTGTCGCCCTGAAAATAATATTTTTATAAGCAGCGTTAAGAAATTTTTCGAATGTGTAGGTCAGGGGTAAAAATTTCCGTCTGGAATACTTACTTAATTTATTACCATTCGGATACTGAATACACTATTTACTATCTTAACTCTTCACTTGGTCTTTTGATATCCAATTAGTATTGCCTTAGGGCAGGGTTCGGGAACCTACGCCAAGCGTGCCAAGCTTGGCACGCAGAGCGATTTTCAATGGCAAGCGGAAGACTCTGAAAAAAGACTCTGCAAGAAAGTGAGTGTCAAATCAGGATGACCATGACCTTTAGTCTGTTGGCACGCTGAACAAAATTAGAAATTCCACATAGGCACTCGATTTTGAAATGGTTGCCGACACCAGCCTTAGGTTACTTTAACCCTTCCTGTACCGACCTACTTCTATCTATGCTGCCTTCAGTTCCGCTATATACGCGCCCGGGACTGTAAGGGTTAAATATATTATATAACACACGAATATACTTACTCTCCTGCCTACATGGCTCTTTATCTATTTACTATCACATCGTCTCTCTCGTTCTCTCTCTCTCTCTCTAGCTTGAGGCTATATACCATATGATATCGGTAAATATCATAGACTAAGCATACGCTTGTCGGCGGTTCAATTATACAGCAGTCAACAAATTAAACACACAAAGTAAACACACGATTGAATGGCGAGTTACAAACTGCGCGCGAGAGAAAAAAAAAGGTTACGATGTGTTTATCTACAAGGCATCTCAGTGTCTTGAAATCTTTTCAATAAGATCACGACTTGTTTAGAAATTATACTCGCTAGGTCGACTCGGCTGGTGGAAGCGAACTTGGCGCAGAGCTCGCTCGTCTCATTGTGCACACGTTTAAAGAGATGCCAAAGTAAATATAAAACTTGAATCGCCGCAAAGTAAACAAAAAAAATGGAAAAACTAAAATTGGTTAAACTTTTCACAGAGGTCATGTTGAAACGGTGGCGTAACTTGGGAAAATGGCTCCTGGGGCGGGGTAGGCCCCTACTTAGTAAAAGTAATCAATTCCATTCCATCCATCCATCCCTATGGCGCTACAGCCCATGTAGGGTTTGGCCTGCTCCACCATCTCCTTCCATTCGGGCCTTCATTGGCTTTCCTCCGACCTTGCCCTCACACCAAGATTTTTCCAAATCCGCCTCTACAGCTTCGAGCCATCTTTGTCTTGGTCTGCGCCTAAGCCTCTTCCCTCTTGGTCTCTGCTGGTGTACTGTTCTGGTTGCTCTGCCTTCTGCCATTCTTTCCAAGTGGCCTGCCCACCTCAGTCTGCCCTTCTTTATTTTAGCTACCACCGTTGGATCCTCTTACAGAGCGTAGAGCGTAAAACTAATCCCGTCGGACCAAATTTATTACACTAGGAGATTGTGTTGCCTAATGCAAAAGGTCAAGCCGCCTTTACTTTGCTCCAACTAATGTCAGGCACCCGCCCATCAGAGCTGGGGTAGACTCGGGGACACCTTCCCGACCTGGGAACAAATCCTGACCGGGATTTGAACCCAGGATATTCGGTACGCCAGCAAACGCTCTGTCCCATAACTTATAATGGTATTTTTCATATTTATTAGTAAAGCTAACGTTAGTAGAGATTGGTAAGTGTCAGTTTGGCGCCTATCCCAAATTTGGCGCCCGGGGCGAACGCCATACCTCCTCCAATTACGCTACTGTGTTCAAGCGAATGTAGCTAGGGGACCGCGTGGCCAATACGATGCTCAAACACTTATAATATTATTGCCTTAACATGGGACAGACTATTGGGAGAGCCTATGAAAGTAAAATGCTTAAAGAAAAAATAGTTTAAGACCTTATGTCAGTGGCTACTTCTCATGAGTGGATATTGTGGTTAGCACCATGCCCTGCCCACCTCTATCCCCCATCCCAGTGTCTAGGTGAGTCTATGTCAGATCTGATTCTACCTAAGTTTGTTTGGTTTTAGGCAGTGTGAATAGAAGATCCCACTTTACATAGGTCTCTTCTGGGAATTAATCGCATTCCTAAAAAAAAAAACAAATTCCTAAAATGTATTATCCTGGGCTCTAAGGGACGAACAAACAAACACCAGCTATTAGTAGTTTTAACCCTTACAGTCCCGGTCGTGTATATAGCGGAACTGAAGGCAGCATAGATAGAAGTAGGTCGGTACGGGAAGGGTTAAAAACAATTTTATTTTCACTACTCGTTTGCTACGATTTCAACTCGGACTTGTCGCTGATTTTACTTTTGACTACACGAAATTATAGATAAAAGGCGTCAATTTTTCACTTTCTGCCTTATTGAAACAATTGACGTAGATATAGCGTGCATGTATAGTCTACCTATTTAACACTTTCAAGTGTGTGCTCATCTACCTTTTCTTTCTTTTTAATTTCTCGATGTTCGTTTCGAGGCTCGTAAACGGCCAATAATTTTTTATTCGTATCTTTTAGTTTCGCTGCGACATTCCTAAGTTTTAAAGTTTCACATTCGCCATTTACGTCTAGAGAAATGTAGTTAAATATTTACTTTTACTCTTGAATACAAAAAGAAATTAAAAGCGCGCGGTTAGGCCTACAATTAAACATTTTAGAATAACATAAAATCTAAAGTAACGAAGGAAATGAAATCACTAAACTTTTGAATACTTGTTTCCTTGTTGTTTTTTTAATTGCAAGAAAAAGTTTTAGAAAAAATAAACGTAGTCTACTTGTCCTAAACTAAAAAAAAAAAAAAAAAGTGAAAACACAGAAATAAATAAACGGTGTCCATTTTCCTTTTTACTACTTCACAAAACGGTGTTAAATTAGTTTTTCGTGCTTTTTTTTTTCACCTCTCTCTCTTTTGAATGGAAAGTTCGATTCTTTAATAACTAAACATTTATTAGGCGACTGTGTGTGTATGGCACATTGTGGGGAGTTCAGACTTCAGACACCTCAATACGAAATTTCTGAGGACGAATTTCGCCAAGTAATAAACCGTCATCGCGTGGAAAATAAAACGACGGCTGTAAAATATAATATTAAAAAAAAACAGCATACACCCCACCAACCAGTCCCTTTATAATGAATTTTTATTGTCGATACGCACAAATAAAATAGTAAAACAACAAAAAGATCAAATGAACTATTTAAAAGCTTACGGGGCTGGCCAATGGGGTGCTTAATTTAGCGATCACATGACATCGCCGGTAGACGATTGGTTAATATTATAGTTAGTTGTAAAAGCATACGTGCACCTGGAGTGTGACATGACATATTTGTGTGTAGTTTTTCTCGTCACTTGCTGAAGCAGAATAAACAGTTATGTCTCTGATCGTATTTTTAACCAGATAATCCGGTCTTAAAGATTAATGAGAACGACCCGGCTTTGAACTTTGAAGTCCTAACGAAGTAATAAAACTTTAGTAATAAAATATTAATGGCGGGAATGCAATCATGGGAGACCACCAGCAAAGTTTACCCCCCCCCCCCCCCTACCTCTCGGCGCCTTCCTCCAATCTGAAATTACTAGTCTATCTATTCTAGTGGAAAACATACCGAATCATGTACGTTGCGCCCGTGCGACTGCCCATATTGTCGGCTCCCTGTTGATTTTCAACTGCTGATATAATACATAGATTCCTTAAAATCTGTGTTTTATATCCCTCCTGTGGCGCTGCTCCTTACTGGTCTCGTCCAGGGCACTAGCATCTATAGGGCCGGCCCTGGAATCGACTTACATATCAAAGATGGCGTTTGCAACCGAGCGTGAACTCCGCGAGCCAACCGGCACACAGACGACAGGTGACGCTGATGACGAAGCATGATTTGTGCTGTTCACGCATTCAACTCTAACTTGGGGCGGTGGTGTTAGGAATGGTAATAAGGGATATTGGAAATGGGGAGGGGATTGCTTTAAAAAAAAAACTGTGTCGACAGCAGCAGAGTCAAATCGATTGTCAATCACGATTTGACTCGCTCAATAGATCAATGCCGATGTAAACAAAGCCCTGCATTAAACGCTACAGGCTCACACACTTCAGTGTGTTTTCTTTTATAATTGAATTTATTTTTGTTTGGTGTAAATTTAGGATGCTATTGATTTTTGTCGTTTATTAAAACACGATAGGAGTCGAAATATTTAACCCTTACAGTCCCGGGCGCGTATATAGCGGAACTGAAGGCGGCATAGATAAAAGTAGATCGGTACGGGAAGGGTTAAAATGCATGTACAAGTGTATAAACAAAAGGAGCTTAATATACAAGCAGAAAGTCACGAATGTGGACAGCGAGACACTGTCTGTATTATAAGTCGGTACGACATGCATACATACACACATACATAAAGATCTTAACAAAAAAACATCATCATTACACATACATATAGGCCTATATATCTAATAATATAAATGAGTGTGAGTATGTGAGTATGTGTGTATGTGCCTGCGTGCCTAAGTGGTGTGTGTGTGAAAAATCTAGTGTATTTTTTGTTCCTTTACAGCTCATTAATTAAAATTCTCTCAAACAAAGAGCCCCTTATCTAAATTGGTTGAGTTGTTTTGTGTTTTTTTTGTGGGTAACACGCCGGTAGATGGTGCTCTGGTGAACTGTTGTGTAAACACAGCGTTGTTTTCATAGCTATATAAATGGAGATAACAATATGTCTAGTATTAAGCTTAGATGGCCCGGCCCTACCTTTAAAGGAGCAAATTAGTGCAAAATAAATATATATTTATATTTTTTTGTAGCAATTTTGCACTTTTCTTTTTGAAAATCTCAATTGAAACACATACAAAATATAGTAATCCTATAATAGGCCTAAAAGATAATATATATATATGTATACACATTAGTATCGTAGATATCTTTTAACTGTTTCTTTTATTGTAACAGCGTCTCTGCCTTTAGTGAAAACAAAATGTCGGAAGCCTAAGCTTCACTCTTAGTGACTGCGCATATAAAAGTAAAGTAGGTCTACCCTACGGACAAAATTGATCCATAGGGCTAGTGAAGCAGCGTTCACCAGTTTCTGTGGCCACCGCACACTAGGGGATTGTGCGGCCAGCACAATGACCAGCAGCCTTTTACTTTCCTCTAACTAATGTTAGGTACCCATCAGACAGGGTTGACTCAGGGACAACCCTCCAGTCCCGGGAACAAATCCCTAGCCTTCACCAGGATTCGAACGTTCGGTACGCCAGCGGAACGCGCAGCCGGCTAGGTCACCGTGCAGCATCACGTTAAGCCGCAACACCTCCTGGGAGGTTACCGGTGTAGTCACACTAGACTACTAGACTTACCGTTCTTGCTGAAGTCCAGCTCCTCCAGGTTGCCCAGACTAGAGATGGCAGGTGGGATGTTGGTGATCTCATTGTCACTGATACTCAGCTGTCTCAGCCCGTGGCAGTAGAAGAGTTCCTGTCAAGTGGAGATAACACACAAAATACGTCAGGTCAAGGGGAGACAAAAACAAAAACGAAAAGGGAGACAAATATATATCAAATTTAAGGGGGAGGCATAAAATACGAGTTAAGGGCCAGTCATCCCAAAAAAATAATCTTAGCTCAGGGTTGACAGCAATAAAACAAGTCAAAAGGCCAAGAGAAACAAAAAATGGTATGGCTCAGAAAAAGGACCACTTGGTGCTTCTTTATCAACATGAAGATATACGGCGGTCCGTGGACCACCAAGTGATGGGCAACGGGCCATAGCGGTGTATATTTCACTGTGTAAGGCGCCCGCCCACAAAAGACGTCTGGTCGTGTTACCCCCACCCCACCACCACCACCACCCCAGCACTCTCAAATTTCAATGACCTCAAGAGTTTCACATAAATTTGCAAGTGTTAGAGAGAAAAGGGTCAAGTAGAGCTCTTGACTAGTGAAGTATCCCTTTTTATTTTTATACTGTAGGCCTACCGTGAACGAATACCACTGGGCTAGAGGTGTAGCTTTTCGTGAACACAGCATTCAAGGGATTATGCGACAAACACAATGCATTTTCCCTCACCTTTTTATTTTATAAACAAGTGTCCTGTACCTGTCTGACCGTCCAAATACGAGTGAAGACAAACTGACGTTGAACATGTATTCGACATTCGGAATAGCAATCGTGCCAAGGCGCTTTTGTCCCACATTGTTCGTTTATAAAAGTGTCGAAAGAATAAGCACCAGAACAGTATAATCTAAACCCTTGTTCTCTTTACAAGAGAAACACTGCACAACAATACAAGAGAAAACTAGTTCCATCCAGTACAAGCAATGAGGCATTAGAGAGATTATAACATTGTCGATGTGTGAAAATTATTGTTGTTATATTTTTGCTGTGTTTCATTGTGCTTGGCGTTCAATTCTTTGCATTCAACTTCCACAGCCGCTATACTACAAAGTCTATTGTACTACGGGACTGCGGATTAGGCCCGGTCAGCCACTTGGCGGAGCTACTGCGGATAGAAAATATTGATGTTGCGTGTAATGCGATTAAGTCGCCCGAAGAAATGGACAAATTGGTTGTTCCCCACACTCATCCTGTCTTAGACTGGCAAGCCGGATGCTAACCCTTAAGATCTTCTCCACTGATTCCCTTTCATCTCCACATTTTCGGCATCTTGGCTACCTAGAGGAAGGAGGGGGGATGGGGGTCAAGAGCCAGGC
This sequence comes from Anisus vortex, assembly GCA_949126835.1. Lineage (NCBI taxonomy): Eukaryota > Metazoa > Mollusca > Gastropoda > Planorbidae > Anisus > Anisus vortex. The sequence goes on from OX421493.1 coordinate 46,528,020, forward strand.
TTGAATCCTAACCCTTCTTTAAACTGCTTCTAGACCATAGGCTCTCAACGGGGGGCGGTGAGAGGCTTTAGGGAGGCGCTGACATTCCCGGGGGCGATTGGGGGGCGGAGAAGGGCAAGTGGGCGATACAAACGTACCCGATATAATTTGAACACCTCAGCTATTTGAATCGATTAGTATTTGCATGAAATATGATGTAAACGCAAGTGCTGCTAAATATCTGATATCCCCAAAAGATAGGCATACATATTATTAACCTAATAACAAATGGGAATCGCAATGACTTTTCGATGAAGTAGGCAGGGCTGCGGAGTCGGTAGATAAATGTTCCGACTCCGACTCCTCATTTTATTTTACTTCCGACTCCGACTCCCCGACTCCGACTCCTCTGTATTAATATGCGAATGTATTTTGTACATTCCTTGAAGGAAAGAAAGGCAACATACATCTACATGTCATTACTACAGGACTACTGGCTGGGATTTACTGTATTTAATTTTAAATATTCAAGGGCCCCCTAAAATTTTGAGGGCCCCGGTACGGCATACCGGCTGTACCCCCCGTTCGTGGGTCCTGATCAGAAGAGGTCACGATCGGCGACTCCAAGGGACAAACGGTTAATCCCTTACCAGTGAGAGGCTAGGTTACACACGGCGCTGCGTTCCCTGTAACAGCAGAACTAAGGATGTTAAAACCGGTTATCGGTTCTACAAAACCGGTTTAAAATCGGATTTCGGTTTCCCCCTCCTCCCACCCCCGCGCAATGTCACAAGTCACATGCCGGAACAGCCAAATGTGCGTAGCTTTGTAGGTATATTTGAAAAATACTTCAAACTTAATTAATTAGTGTTTGCAGGGCATTCAAGGGGTTGATTTGTGTGAATACAATATGATTTTGTACTCTTTACCATAAAATTCTATTCTTTAGAACTAAACAAATCTGGGCTATTTGATTAAAAACGATAATAGCTTTCAATTTTTCAATAGTGATAATCAAATTACCGATTATCGTTGATCATAATATTAAGAAGCATATGAAGAGGCATATATTTATGATAACTAAAAATGTGTTGAAAGAGAATCGAAAGAATATGTATTTAATAGTGCCGTTAATAATAAAGCACAGACGCGGTGTTTTGAAAATCAAAACCGGTTTTCGGTTTCAACCGGAATCCGGTATTCCGGTTTTCGTTTAACATCCCTAAGCAGAACACAACACTAAAAGTATAAATATTGCCACCAGGGCTGTATTTAGGATTGCGGGGGCCCTGTTCCTAATTTATGTGGGGGCCCTGTTCCCAAATTTATGTGGGGCCCCTCGTGGTCTGCCTTCCACATAGGGCCTACCTCAGAAAAGGGCCGTTAATTCATATTACATTCTGTACAATCATACATTTTATGTTGCACGTAGCTTGGTTGAACTGGAGCACTTTAAATTGTATGGGAATAAATGAATTTTATTTTACATTTCAACGAAATATGGGGATGTCACTCAAACATTTCCTTTTGGGATGTGTGGGGGCCTGTTTTGTGTGGGGGCCCCTGTTCCAATGGCACATGTGGAACATGCCTAAATACGCCACTGATTGCCGCTCCTAATTGTGCGTTGTGTGCGTAGCGCATTTATAAGTCGTAAAGGCGGCATTTTTTTTGTAGGCCTATTGAACGCAAATTACATTATGGAAAGAATCGTAAATATGTAAAAGCCTCTCTAGGCCTCTTATAAAGGTATGCTTGTACACTAGTAGCTTAAGATGCATTTTATTTAGGACCTATGGCCTAGGCCTATAGCCTACTAAGGCAGTGTTTAGCATTCAGAGAAAACCGCGCGTGCCATGCCGTAGCATTTGAAAAAATTTTTTAAATGTTAATGTAATTAGTAATTTGGGCACTTGTGTAGCGTCATCAATACCATCGCCGTGCAGTCTATATGACGTTCAGTCTAATGACGCATTTCAAATTAGTTCAAAAGACTTTTTTTTTTGTGTCGACCCGTTATAGTATGACAATAGGGATAGGATCTTGAGGGATGGGGACTTAGAGGAATAAACAGATACTTTACTTCCTCATCACTAATGTCTGTAGGCCTATTGATCGGTTGTTTAAAATAAATGAAGCCCTGTCTTTTTCCAATCTAAATTTAGTAAGAGTCGGAGTCGGTGCATTTTTTGCCGACTCCAGGTACCCAAATTTCCTCCGACTCCGACTCCTCGACTCCGACTCCACAGCCCTGGAAGTAGGGGTCAGTATTTGGCAAATATGGTGTGCGGCCGTCTGGTCTTATGGTTGGTTCACCGGACTGTCGGCCCTGCTGACCGATCACTGTTGCCCTAACATCTTTTAATATTATTGATATTTTGATCTCAGTTTTACCGAGATGTCCTTTAATGTGTTTAAATTTGATATAAAATTTGTGAAAGTTACCGTTAAGCGGTATGGATGCGTAGTAATCATACAAACTGGGTAGTCATTATAGTGCTTTGACATATACATATAAATTCTTTAGTCATATAATATTTATATAATTTTCAAATACGTTTTACGGTTTGATCATTTAAAAGTTATAAATGTAAGCCATTTCTTTTTTTTATAAAAGAAACAAAATACAGAAATAGCTCAAATGAGACGGGTTAATTATCTCCCTTTAAATAACAAATGTTTCCACATTTGATTCAATGGTGATGTCGAACAAGTTATGTTTTGTAATATAATACTGATTATTATTATTTCTTTATATGCATTCAACTTTATGGTATTCATTACAAGATTTAATTATTAGAGGATTAAAAAAATTTACGTTAAACAGTTGTAAATAAAAATTTCCTGCATTAATTGTTTGTCCATTTAAGGAGTTATTTTAAACATTGATAATAACAGAAATTACATAATATAGTGCTATTAAATAAGTCTCTTATTTGTCTAAATTAATAATACAAATAAATTTGTTTTAGAATTAATTATATTTATGTTTAATTAAAATTAAGTTGGGGGGGGGGGGGGGCGGTGAGCGGGAAAAAAATTGTAAATGGGGGCGGTGAGCCGAAAAAGGTTGAGAACCTATGTTCTAGACCAAGAATTTCTTGGGACACTCATCTCTTAGCGTCCTTGGTACTAACTCTAAGGTTTCTCAGCGCGGAATGGTATTCGAAGAGCTCAGTGGAGATAAGATTCCACGACTCATCCCATCTAAAAAAAAAATTGGCACGCTGCGGTCGATTGGGTGCACAGTCAATCATAAAAATATTTAATCCACTGGTAAACTGACATCAGATTGTAGGGCCACTGTAATGTTTTCGCATTATATCAATCTACTTTAAAAACGCACGTATTCATTCAAAAATGGACTTCTTAAACAAGAAAACCGTAAAAACGAAGTTTTTATTATACTCCCTTTATTTGCAAACTAAGTTTACCATCATGTAATTAAATAATTGATTGACTACTGCAAATGAAACGTACAGAAAAAATATCTGTGTCGCAAATCTCAAAAATATCTCCTTACTCCGTATGAATTGTTCTAAAAATAATCGTAGCGCATAATTTTTTTTTTCTAGCTTTGCGCCGAAAAACTATAAAAAGTTGCACAGGCATTTTTAACGCGAAATTAAAATATTTCTTATACTTTCCTTTTAAGAAATGAATATTGTCATAAGTGTAGTATTATTAAGTCGTTTTAACTGAAAATTTGATAGGATGTATTGTTAGGCGCCACAAATCTGCTGTCCAAATTTCAGCTCGATTGGACCACGGGAAGTGGTCGAAAAATCGAAGCCAATTTTTGCACGACGATTGCAGACAGACAGACAGACAGAAAATGCAACTTAAAATAAAGGAAGTAAAAATATTAGAAGCGCGTACAAAAGTCATCTCAACAATGGTGTGAGGTGATTAATGAATGCTATATTATGTCAGGTGTGTGTATGTAAGTCTCTATAAGGATTACACTTTGTCACTGGGTTGGTGTGTCTGTCATTTACATTCAAATAAAATACAATTTAAAAAAAAATGTATATGGGCGATTACCAAGCGTTTTATGTGTATGTATTTGACGGCTTATAACTATAAATGCTAAATACTTATATAATATGAGCAGAATATCTGTGTAAGCTTTATAAGATAGAGTTTGTGTGTCTGTGATTAACTCTTTAAGCTAAATGTATTATGAGCTTACTATTTTGAATATTATTTCTGACTGTCTTCATTGTAGGCCCTACTTATGTTCTATGTGGCAAATAAAAGTTTGTTATTGGTTCATTGTTCAAGTTTTTTAGGGCAAGACACGGCATAAGCTGGCCAAGTCTTTTTTTCTCTTCACAAAACACGGGCGTGCGTTTCATTTTTTGATTCAGTTCAAAGCCATTGTCTGATTTAAATCAAACAAAAAACCATACAACATTCAGGGTTCGTACAGAAAATTTGCCTCAAAATTCCAGGAGTTTTCCAGGAGTGTTCCAGGAGTATTCCAGACGTTTTTCAGGAGTACATTTTTTGAAAAGCCAAGCTAAGCTCTTTAAAAAAAAAACATTATGGGGACTTGTATAGCCTACATCCCAAGTTTGGATAGCAAAAATAAACAAGATCTAGTAAAAAAAAAGAACCATGGAGTGGCATCACTGGTGTCATCAACGTTTACGGAAATAGAAAGCGGCAAAGAGGGTTAACACCAATAGGGCTTTCTGGAAAAGTGAAAGAACAATCTAAGAGCAGTGATTACGATTTTTTTCTTAATAATTGATATCCCTAAAAAAATAAGGAGTTTTTAGTATTTTCCCAGGACTAAATGCAGTTTTTCCAGGAGTTTTAAGGTCCTGGAACACAACTTTTTGTTTTCCAGGAGTTTTAAGGAGTTTCCAGGAGCTGTACGAACCCTGACATTGCAAACAAAGCCATTGTTTGTTTAATGGTATACACACACTAATAGCAATATAAAAGTACAATATCATCAAACGCACACAACTAAACAAAAGACTTCCAGTATGTTGTATGTCAGACATCTTGTACCTGTCAACTAGCTTGAATAGATTCAATTATATAGAAGCACACCACTTTTCACGGAACTGTGTTGTTTTTTCCGGAACACTGTATAGATCTAGACTAGGTATGTCGATATAACTCAACTATAGATCTAGAATCTAGACAAGGTATGTCTATATAACTCAACTGTAGATCTAGAATCTAGACTAGGTATGTCTATATAACTCAACTATAGATCTAGAATCTAGACTAGTTATGTCTATATAACTCAACTATAGACCTAGAATCTAGACTAGGTATGACTATATAACTCAACTATAGATCTAGAATCTAGACTAGGTATGTCTATATAACTCAACTATAGATCTAGAATCTAGACTAGGTATGTCTATATAACTCAACTATAGATCTAGAATCTAGACTAGGTGGTATGTCTATATAACTCAACTATAGATCTAGAATCTAGACTAGGTGGTATGTCTATATAACTCAACTATAGATCTAGAATCTAGACTAGGTATGTCTATATAACTCAACTCAGTAGCCTTTATGTAAAGTATCCCGTCGGACCAAACTGATCATAGGGCCGGTGGAGCAGCGCTCACCAGTTTCTGTGGCCACGGCATACTAGGGGATGTGCGGCCAGAACAATGCCCAGCCGCCTTAACTTTACCCCAACTAGTGTCGAGTCCCGGGAACAAATCCTAGCCTGCACCAGGATTCAAGCCCAGAACCTTCGTATCGCCAGTCGAACGCGCTGCCGCTCGACCACTGTGTCTCACCTAGAGGGTTAAAGTGAGTGCAAAGGTCAACTCAATAGTCTATACGTTAATATTAATACAAAATATTACAGGTGGTTGAAAAAAAGTCGAACCAAATTGATCCATACGGCCCCGTGAAGCAGCGTTCACCAGTTTCTGTGGTAACGGAATACAAGGGGATGTGTAGCCAGCACAATGCCCAATCGCCGTTACTTTACCCCGCAACTAAAGTCAGATAGCATACTCATCAGACTAGAACTCCTATTGGAAGCGAGAGCTGTGAGTATTATTCCCTTTTAGCTCTGAACAAGAACTCAGCCATGCGTTTGAGCACGGCTCTATCTTCGTAGAGATCAGTGGATAGTGGGTCGCCCGTCCCATGTCCTTGATCGACGAGACGGGGGTAAGCATACTCATCAGAAGTGGGTAGGCCCAGGGACACACTGACACCCGGGGAAAAAAAATCCCGACGGTCACCAGGATTCGAGCCCAGGACCTTCGGTACGCCAGCCGAACGCGCTGCCGCTCAACCACCGGGTCCAATCTCGATGGTTAGGGTAAAAACAAAAGTCTCTTATTTTCGTTTTGTAGCGAATAGAAAATTTATGGTAGGGGAGGGGGGGGGGGAGATCCTAGTATCCCTTCCTCCTTTTCCTATTCATTTTTAAAATTAAAGACGTCCATAACTCTTTTATTCTTTAGTATTTACAGGAAACAAGACAACAAAAAAGGTGCCAGCTCTAGGTGTTGAGAAGAGGGAGGGGGAAATGGAGGCTGGGGGAGAGCGAGGCACGAGCGAGGCACGACTGAACAGAAGTCTTTGTGACGGCCCCTGTGTGTTGAAACAGTTCAGGGCAGGGCTGCAGCGTGAACCGTTCCGGAATGTAAAGAGTTTTTTGTTTGTTTATATTTCATCGCTTAGAGTTGTTTCATTATCAGTTTGGCATTAATGAAGGAGATAATTCTGTGTACAAGACTGCCGAAACAAGCTTTCTTTACACCAATGGCACGTCTGCAGTTGTCTTCCCCTAGATGGCCGATTGTACTGTTTCTTTGTTTTTCTAGACTTCCAGGGGTCGGCAACCTACGGCACGCGTGCCAAACTTGACACGCAGAGCGATTTTCAATGGCACGCGGGACACCCCAGAAAGCAATAATGTATGCCTCTTCTACAAGAGGCTAGAACAGGATGACTTTTAGGTTGTTGGCACGCTGAATGAGTTAGAAATCCTACTTTGGCACTCTATTACCAATAGGTTGCCGACCTTGTTCTAGACACTCTAATAGAGAACGAAGCGTTAGGTGTTGAAATGGTACTCACATATTCCATGTTGTGTTGTTGATTTTTTGTACAATGCACACAAATTAATGGAATTTACTGTTAATCTTTTGAACTTTACCTGCGACCTCTACCCTTTTAAAGCCTTTAGCTATACGAGGTCAATTTCGAGCATGCGCTGACAGCAACCGAATGCAAGCGGTGTCATGTCATTGAAGCCCACTTCACCCTGGTATATTTTAACCTCGCTATGACAAACTCTATCTTACATCTGCAATCGCATCTGCATTATTTTTTTTTTCTATATTCAAGTTTCTAAACGGTTTTATAAAAAGACAGTCTAAGTCTCAGGGATGGGCAACGTTTTGATACTAGTGTGCCAAAGAAGGATTTCTAATTTATTCAGCGAGCCAATATATCAAAAGTCACTCCTCCTATGGCACAAGAAGATACTCGAAAAGCCTTTTTGGAGGTCTTCCGTGTACCATTACAAATCGTTCGGCGTGCCAAGTCCGGCACGCGTGCCATAGGTTGCCGACCACTAGTCTAAGTCACTTGACATGTCAATGTTTAGGAAATGTAATTTTATAGATAAGTGAAGCATATTATAACAATGAATAAAAGATATAGTCCTATGCTTTTACAATTTTTAACAAAAACATGTAAGAAAGAAACAAACCACAATGACCTAAAACGTCTAGGTGGTGTTCTATTCGTAGCACAATCCCTAACAAATTATTATGTTTTAAAGCAACAGTGAACTTTAACATTTGAAAAAAACAAAAAACAAATAGTCCTAAACCGAAGTAAACTTTGCAGGCGCGCACGAATATAGTTAAAATAAACAGAAAACAAAGAGGGCAATGCTTGTAAACTTTAGGGAAGTGACATTTTAGTCCAGAGGTGCGGCAACCCACGGCGTGCGTGCCAGACTTGGCGCGCAGAGCGGTTTCGATGATACGCGGAAGACCTCTAAAAAGGCAATTAAAGTCTTTTCTTCAAGAAATTGAGTGCTAGAGCAAGAATAAATATTAGGCTCTTGGTACTAAGATATCTAATTCATTCAGCGTGCCAACAACAGCCTAAAAGTCAACCTGCTGTATTATAATTTTTTATATGAATTATTTTTATAGGACTTAACTTCGTAGCAAGAACAATATTGTATTACTAAACTTTCACATTTAAGGTAATAATTTTCTAAACATTAGATCTATCATTTGTTTGTCAAGCTGAAGATCTAACACCTTGCAAATGTTAATTATGTTTCCATCTCAGTGGAACTGAGAAGTCTTTTAATGTGTTTGACACTTTGCAAAATTAGATATACATCATCGTTAAGCGGAATAGATACGTAGTAATTGTACAAACTGGGTAGTTAATGTAATGTTTCAAAATATACATATTAATTCTTTAGTCATATAATATTTATGTAATTTTCAAATACTCTTTACAGTTTGATCATTCCAAAGCCATTTATTCTTTTTATAAAAGAAAAATTAGGAAAAATTAGAAAAATTAGCTCAAATGGAACTGGTTAATTATCTCCCTTTTATTAGAAAACGTTTCCACATTTGATTCAATAATATTGATGCCAAACAAGTTATGTTTTGTATAACAAATATTACTGACTAATTATTTTTTCTTTATATCAATAAAAAAAATCTTGGAGGTCTCTCTCGTGCCATTGAAAATCACTCAGCGTGCCAGGTTTGGCACGCGTGCCTTAGGTTGCCGACCCCTGTACTAGACTATGTTTTTTTTTAGTAAAAGTACGACACTGCGATTATTTCAAAGGGCTGTTAAAATTAGAGACTCGACAACGCTGAAGTTTTATAGTAAAAAAAAAATATTTCAATAAAGCTATAGGCCTATATTTATAATTTAATAAAGATTTTCAAAAGAGACAAATATCACTGTCTCTGGGAATATGGAAAACAACAAAGAAAGACCCAATCTAAGAAAAGATCATTTATTATCGGGTTTTTGTTTTGCACAAAGCGAGTTACAACAATACTGATCGGCGGTATCATTGAAATATCGAATTTCTAAACCGGCACTTCAGAGGAGATCTGTTTGTACCAAAAACCATTTGTACCAATCTAAAAGAAAAAAGTAAAAGAGCAACAAAAAAAAACTCTCTGTGGGCAATAGACGTAGATCAGCGTGGAGATAGTGTGGACAATAAATTCCATTTCGACGATTGAACTGTTTACTTTTTTTTTAAAAGGGTTTCATTCTTCTGCCACAACAACTAACCCATTTCTCTCTCTCTCTCATGGGGTCTATGTAAGTGAGTGTGTGTGTGCTGTATTTGTGTATACATGTGAATGAGAGAGAGAGAAAGAGAGAGATAAGACCCGTAGGAAGAAGGGGGGGGGGAACTAAGAGGTTTTGCTATTGTGGAAACAAGAAATGATTTTGTTTTAGCTGGTGGTAAAATAATATAAAAAAAAGGTGAAAATTTCGAGCAATTCAAACATGTGCAGTGGCCAAGATAGGGATTGTCTCGGAGACCAAAATGTCTTCTAGATTCTAGAAGCAAAGAGTTGCATAAAACGCTTCACACAAAAATGTGTGAGTGTGTATGTGTGATTGTGTATGAGTGCGTGTTATACTCAAGAGTTGTGCATGAAAATGTCAACTTGGGAGAAGAAAGACAGGAGAGTGAGAGAGAGAGAGAGAAAGAAGTTTGGGAGTGGAGAGAGAGAGACGGTAGAGAGATAAAGGGATAGAGAGAAGAAATGCAGCGGATTTCAAACTGCAAAGAATGTAACGCTCGCAGGTTGGCCCAAGGAGGGGGTACGAGGGGTGGGGGGGGGGAGGGCTTATTTCCAGGCAAATTGTTCAATCCTGACACTTTCTCCCTCCACCTCTCCCCCCTCCTCCTTCTTGCCTGAATACACAAGGCACTTGACTTTAATTCAACCATTCTCAAATTGTTAAGAGATAAGATGTTTTTTTCTTTGGCCCCAAGCATTGCACACACATTGAAATATATTTAGTACAAGCTAAATTTCCCGGCGTCGCCTAGGTGAAAATAAAACAGGCCTATATAAGCTACAGATAAAAATTTTATGAACTACAATGAACAGAAAGCTAAAAATCTAACAATTAAAATAATAATAATTTTTTTACTGAAGGCATTTAGAAAAGTAATAGTAATTGAAATTTAAAATACTTTACCCACACAGCTGGCGAGGACACATGTGCTAAGTCAAATAACAAAGAGAAATATGAGAAAATATGATCACGTGTCATTACAAAAACCAATTTGATTGGTTAAACACGCACACAGAGCTTTTTATATATTACAAGCTACATTGCCCGGCGTTGCCCGGGTGAAAAAAAAAAGGACTGTCTGGGGTGCAGATAACAAATTTATAAACTACACGGACCCTGGTCGCCCGTATAGCAGTCCACTACGTTTACCACTGAGCTATCGAAGACACATGTCCGATGTGAAAAATTATTAGACGGTATATTGGGCTAGGCCTAGATAGGTCAGTGACACACGTGTTTTAAAATTGACCAATGGGGATCCTCGCGGGGCTTAACACTGTCTTTTTATATATATAGATATAGACTATGAAACAGAAAGATTCGTCTACCAATGAAGTTTCCAGAATTTTTTTGATAGCAAAAATATCAATAATTTATCCATGAATGAAGTGACAATGCCAATGATTACCGATAGGCCTACATGACTTTGATTTATAAGAGAATAATTATAAACCTTGAAAATCAATATTTAACATTTAACAATTTTTGTTATTTATCATTGTTCAATCGTATCAGTTTTTCTTTCCACATCCCTCCATCGCCCCTGTCACCCCAACGCCTACAATTTCCAAACTTGCCTTCTTCGACTAATTCCAGGGCTGTGTAACGGACTTTTTGTATGTGATTAATTAAAACATTTAGTCCAGACTATTGCTTCCAGTAAAAACATTTTTAGAAACGCTGATCTCATTAAAATAATAATAATAATTAATAATTGGTCATTTATATCGCGCCTCACTCCATGCTAATGCAAGCATGCTCAGCGCGCTCACAAAAACGAAACGACAATAACACTCTAAAATAGTTTTAAACAAGGTTTCGGCCGATGGAGGCACGAAACGACAATAACATTTTAAAATAGTTTTAAACAAGTATTTTGCTGATGGATGTGTACTTCATCAACTTAGTTGAAAAGGAAAGTCTTCAAATTCTTCTTGAATGCTTTTTTTGACACAGAGTTTTTCAGTGTCTCAGGTAAGCCATTCCACAGTGTAGGTGCCACAGATTCAAACGAGCGTACACCAAGAGTCTTTTTTCTGTGACCTTCCAAACCTGGAATTTCCAGGAGAGATTGTGTTGAAGATCGCAGCATCCTTAACGGGACATGCTTCGGTATAAGCTCTTTGAGATATGCAGGTGCTGTGCCTTCCACGCATCCATAGGTAAGGGACATAATCTTATGATCGATGCGCTTCGTCACAGGGAGCCAGTGGAGCTCTTTGAGAATTGGAGTGATATGGTCATGCTTCTTTACTCGTGACACAATGCGTGCTGCAGTATTTTGAACTTTCTGAAGTCTATCCAGTTGTTTCTGGGGTAAACCCCACAGGCAACTGTTACAATAGTCTAGTCGTGACTGTATTGTTGCAACAGCAAAAGCATTGGCTGTTTTTTTTTATTAATCAGAGGTCGCAGCTGACCCAGGGCACGAAGATGGAAGGAGCATGCCCTAACCACAGTACTGATGTGTGGACCCATTGTTAATTTACTGTCAATGATAAAGCCCAGGTCTCTGGCAGTGTTGGACAAAAAGATATCAGAGGCCCCTACTTTAATAGATGGAATATCGACTTTCCTAAGATTGAAGTTTGAACCGCACAGAATTACCTCAGTCTTGTCGTCATTTAGTTTGAGTTTGTTGGCAGTCATCCACGCTTTCACCGCTAGACAGCATTCTTCCACTGCATTAACAGCGGCAGCACAAGCATTATGATCAGGATGGAAGCTTTTGTACAGCTGGGTATCATCAGCCTATAGTTTGCGAGATAATCCTTGGCTATCAATTATTCTGCCAAACTGGCTAGTGTAAACAGCAAAAAGGATAGGCCCTAAAACTGAACCTTAAGGTACGCCACAGATGAGAGAAGTGGCTTTTGATAAGGTCTGATTGATAGAAACTCTCTGAGTCCTGTCTGCCAAGTAGGAAGTAAACCAATGAAGTGCAGTATCAGTGATGCCCATCTCGTATTGAAGTCTTGATAAAAGTAAGTCATGGTTGATAACATCAATGGCAGCACTGAGGTCCAACAGAACTAAGATAGTCAGATCACCATGGTCAGCACTACATAGAACATCATTCATAACACGTAATATTGCCGTCTCACAGCTATGTCCAGGACGATAGGCAGATTGAAATTTATCAATCAGGCCATGTGTGGTTAGATGTTGTAAAAGCTGCTGAGAGACAACCCTCTCAAGAAGCTTCGATACATAGGGAAGGTTAGATACTGGCCGAAAACTCTTGCAGTCACTAGGATCGAGCCCCTTTTTCTTTAATAAAGGCTTGATGACAGCAGTCTTAAACATTTGTGGGACTGTGGCTGACTCCAGGCTACCATTTATGATACGCACTAAAACTGGAAGCAGAATTTCAAGGCAGTCCAACACAATTCTCGTTGGAATGGGGTCAACAATTGAGGATGTAGGTTTAGATACAGAAATAGGACGCCTCAACTGCTCTTCGGAAACTGGGAGGAAATTTGACAAAGAAATTCCAGAAAATGACTTCTCCACAGTGGGTGGAGTAGTATGATTATCAAAGCTGTTTCTAATCGTCTCGACTTTTTCATTAAAAAATTCATTAAGAGCCTCCGCAGCCTGCTCGCTGCTCATGTCAGGCAAAATTGGACTTAATTCATTTTTTCCAAGAAGATTCTGCACTATGGAAAACAGTTTTCGATAGTCAGTGCCCGCAGCCTCCAGAGCAGACTGAACTTGCTTTGCTTTCGCACGTCTAATCACATTTGTAAGCTTGTTCCTTGCTATCTGCTATCTTAAACATCTGTTTAAAAATGCAAGGCAGTTAGACTGTATAGAATTAGAATGAGTTTCACTATTCAAAGTTCCATGTTTCCATTACAGAGACAAATTGAAGACAGTGACCCAGAATAAAGGTTCAATAGAAATACACAAACAAAACGTATCCTGTTTTCATTTGTTTAACCCTTCCCGTACCGACCTACTTCTATCTATGCTGCCTTCAGTTCCGCTATATACGCGCTCGGGACTGTTAGGGTTACGTTTTTTTCTTTAATGACAGATTAAGCTTAGTGCTCTGGTAATGGAATTCGAAATGTGTCTAGAGTGGTGTCTCTTGTGAGTGTTGTCACAGAACGTTAAGATCATGTTGTGACATAAGTATCTCAAAGTTACCCAGAGAACCCTATTGTTGCAGACTAACAACAAGGACGTTTTTCCAACACCACACCCACTTCTCCACACGTGGCCCTTGTAGAAAACTTTCCCAATTTGTCCCTTGTTACCCCTGAGAAATTCTGGGAAATGTGACACCCCAAAAATGTCTACGGCATAAAAAAATATGCAAGCAAGCGCAAAAAAAAAAAAAAACAATACACACACACAAAACAAAGACAATTACACAACTACAATTGCAATAAGCTTACAAAGTACGGTCATTAAAACAAGTTTATTTAGTTTTGTTCTTTTCTGTCTATGTCAGGGGTCGGCAACCAATGACACGCGTGCCAGGCTTGGCACGCAGAGCCATTTTCATGGGCACGCGAAGACCCTACAAAAAGCAATCCAAGTATTTTCTACCAGAAATTGAGTGCTAGAGCAAGGTATATTTTAAACTTTTGGCACGCTGAATGATTTCAAAATCCTACTTTAGCACACTATTGTCAAAAGGTTGCCGACCCCTGGTCTATGTCATTGATCTCAGTGATGTATATAAGACTCAGATGTTGACAACGGTCTGGAGTCTCTTGGTCATTTTTGTCTCCTTCTGGTTTCTAAGCAATTCAAACAAGATCAGTTCGACATATGAACAATGAACTATATTTATTAGCCACATAGTAGGCCCACAGATGTAGCCTACAATAAAGGCCGTCAAAATATATAATATATAACTGGTAAAAGTCATAATAGCTGTTGAAAATCAGGATTTCGTATCGTGTGAAGAAGGAAATCTGTTTTTCAAAAAAAAAAATATATATATATATTTATATTTGACAATTTTATTCTATGTATGACATAAGAAGGTGTTTTATAAATTATTAATTATTTTATCATGGATCCTCTTTACACGTATAATGCAATGTATGCTACTAGTGAATACGGTGTTACTGTGATGGCAACGACACAAAAATAGCAGGCACCGCCCCTACGCCTTAACAAATCCATATTACATTTTTCAACATAGAGCGCTATAAGTTACGTAAATAATAATATATTCAAAGACTGCTACGACACTACTAGCTACACGTAGTCCCACTAATGTAAAGAATAGCAATGTTCCAAATTACCCAAATGGGGCGCGCGCCAAGAATGGAAAAGGGGGGGGGGCGCTGTTTCTTTGCCAATAAGCATCATGTTCATATTTACATAGCACCTTCTCCCCTTTTTTTTTTCCTTTTTTTTTTCTGCCAACTTTCTTTCATCAATATCCAAAACAAATACATAAAATAGCAATGTATGCTACATTCTTACACACTCAATGTAGAGCCTAAACTTCAGATCTTGCTTCATAAAAAAAATGTTACCACAACGGGCTTCCGTAGGAACGACGGGTTTTTTATGAAGTTTCCTTTCTTTTCACGGGCAACAAACATTTCGGCCTCAGCAAACATTGACAAAGACGTGTCATACACGACTGTCTTACCAGGCTAGAAATCGCACAAGATTGTCAAAGTGTCTTAAGAATGGTTTCATTCCCCCCGCCCCCCTTCTTCATTCAAATACACCCCTCTCCCAGTTCCCCACCTCTCACCCAACCCCCTGCCTGTAGAATAATAAATTCCTCCCCTTTGTGCTGTAAAAAAAAAAACGTTTGAAGAACTTATCATAATTGACCTTAAAAGCCTACCGTACATTTTACCTAGATTTAAGTTGTTTTTCTCTCCCTTTACATAGTCTGGAGGGTTTATACTTCTTACAACTTGTGTGTGTGTGTGTGTGTTAAAGTTAGGATTTAAGCTAGGGTTTTGTAAATGTCTAAATTAACCAGAGAAATCAACAGCTCTAAACGGAAACCAATCATACCGGATACAAACGTTTTTGAAACAACAAAAGAGAAAGAAAAAAAACACAGAAAAAACGAGAACAATGTAATAAAAAAATATTCACGTCTGGTAGCTAAAGACATCCTTGGTGCTGATTTTTTATTCTTATGAAAAAGGTGTTGAAATTATGTTGTCCATTAAGATGTTGAGATTATGTTCACCCGTCTACGGTGTGTTCTGTCAGTGGGGAACAGTACAGGCGGCCTTGCATTGCGCTGATCACACCATCCCCTTATATGCCGCAACCAACGCCCATTTAGTATATCTATGAGAATGTGTTTTTTTTTCCTCTTTTACTTGTTATTGACAGATGACCTATCGTGTAAAAGCACTCGTACGGAACTTACCCTCGGCAAATCTCGGATCTGATTTGAGTCGCAGTACAAGACCTCCAGAGTTCTCTCCCTGTTGAAGACTTCGCTGGGCACGTCGTGGAGGCTGGAGTGCCGGTAGTCCAGCACCTTGACCTCCTCCTCTATCTTGGGCCGCAGACAGGGGCATTTCTTCACTATGATTCCCGCCATGCCCTGGGACAAGGGGGTGGGGGCAGTTCAGATCTGTAATGCAAGAAATACAAGTATTAAATATGATATACACATACGTTTTCGTAAAGCTGCATAGCCGATCGGCACCGCATACGGTGGGCGTATCGAAGGTCCTGGCTTCGCATCTGGGTGAAGGCTAGGATTAGTAATTTGTGATTTCCCGGGTCTGTGGGGTGTCCCGCGTTATTCTAGATCCGATGGGTGCCTGGCATTAGTTGGGGCAAAGTAATGGCGGATGGGTACGCCGAGACCACATAAACCGGCCCTATTGATGAATTATTTATTTGGTATGACGAGGTTGCTTTAATTTACTTTGTAAAGTTTTGATGGGATTCTTGAACTAAGCTCCATTTCACCCAACCTTTTTATTTTTACGCGTAAAGTTGTGATGGATTTCTTGAACTAAGCTCCATTTCACCCAACCTTTTTATTTTTACGTGTAAAGTTGTGATGCGATTCTTGAACTAAGCTCCATTTCACCCAACCTTTTTATCTTTACGTGTAAAGTTGTGATGGATTTCTTGAACTAAGCTCCATTTCACCCAACCTTTTTATCTTTACGTGTAAAGTTGTGATGGATTTCTTGAACTAAGCTCCATTTCACCCAACCTTTTTATTTTTACGCGTAAAGTTGTGATGCGATTCTTGAACTAAGCTCCATTTCACCCAACCTTTTTATCTTTACGTGTAAAGTTGTGATGGATTTCTTGAACTAAGCTCCATTTCACCCAACCTTTTTATTTTTACGCGTAAAGTTGTGATGCGATTCTTGAACTAAGCTCCATTTCACCCAACCTTTTTATCTTTACGTGTAAAGTTGTGATGGATTTCTTGAACTAAGCTCCATTTCACCCAACCTTTTTATTTTTACGCGTAAAGTTGTGATGGGATTATTGTAAGCCACATTTTAACCATGAACTTTACTATGCTGTTGTATGAACCATTTTAACCGAGAACCAATTATAAACGAATCCTTTGTCAAACAAGAGATATAAAATCCATTGTCTCGTTTTATCAATAGAGAACATTTACTTTGATTATATTGTTGATGTATTATAAAAATAATCTTATTAGTTGTTGTATTTTTTGTCTGGTTTTGTTTCAATTCAGCCCAAGTCTACTTTTTCAATCAGTTCAATGTATTGTTCCCAAGCCTTTAATGTCCACACACTCTACTAACATGAAATTGTCAAATCAATATATAAAAAAAAATAATTTAAATATTTTTTTTAATGGATATATGAAGTTTAGTTCATCCCCTTGTATGCCGTGGCCACAGAAACTGATGAACGCTGCTTCACCGGCAGTATGATCATTTTGATCCGTCGGGTACTTTACTTACTTACTTTTATCAGTTCACCAATGCTACTTTTTCATTTTATTAAAAAAAAAACAACATACAAATATTTTTATAGAGAAAGACTATGTTTACCCCCCCCCCCCCGAACAACTATATCCTACATCAAGGGTCGGCAACCTAAGGCACGCGTGCAATATTTGGCACGCAGAACGATTTTCAGTTGCGCGCGAGAGACCTCCAAGAAGATTTTTTACTGCAAGTCAAAACAACGTAGGCCAGCATAATTAATTATTGCTACGTGGCGAACTACATGAGAATCACACTGGACGTCGACAGCTTTAGTTCAAGAATGTTTGTGTGCAAAAATCTCATCAATGGACTTGAATCTATCGTTAAGCGGAAAATTTGCTTTTTTTTTTCATTTTAGCATCATAAAAATGGGCATCGAAATGTGACGATTTGCGGAAAATCTGAAAGGAATATCTACTTAGGAAAGCCATCTGTTGTCAACTGCAAGTAATTAGCTCTACTTTCAGCTTTTGGTTTACTAGTCAACATATTTTATCGCACTAAAAGCTGTTTTAAGCGTACAAAGAAGTCACTTAAACTTGACTAAATATGTACCTGACATTAAACAATTAGCGAAGAGCATTCAAGGAAAAGACGTTCATTAATTGATACATGCTAAAAGAGTGTTTATGCTCATCTATTTTAATTAGACATAAATATAATTATTTCTAAAACAATTTTTTTTTGTTTTATTAGTGTAATAAATATAGAAGGCTTTTATAATGTAACTATTGTAATTAATACTTTTTAAAAATCATTACACATTACATACATTACAATGAAAAAAAGAGCATAATGCTGAATTTGTATAAAGAAAAAATGATTTAAAAGCAACACTAGTTATATTTAAAAAAAAAATTAACTCGTTTCAGTTGTTTGGCATCACTAGCATCAAATTTGGAGAATTTCATTAATAATAATAATAATAATAATATTTGTATAGCGCTGCCAACAAACATACTGTAAGCTAATACATACAAAGAACACGGATTAAAGGGAGATAATTAACAAGTATTCTTTGAGTTAATATTTCTTTTTTTGTTTCCTTTAAAAAAAAATGGCTTGCAATTTATAACTTAAAAATTATCAAACTATAAAAGATAGTTGAAAATTATATAAATATTATATGATTAAAGAAATTATATATACGGTTCTAAACATTACATTAACTACCCAGTTTGTATGATCACTACATATCTATTCCGCTTTACTGCATTTGTAGTTTTTTGCATGGGCTTACCTTTAGGCACACCAATAATATATAAGCTGAAATCTCAGTTATGCCGAAATCAAAATATAAAGTCAAGAATTTATAACCATTACAAGAATAATATCTTGACAACTAAATTCAAATTTTGATACATTAACTAATAATGGGTAAGTTGATAATTGAAATTGTGTATTAGTTATGAATGGTGGCCGTGTGGCAGCGCGTACGGCTGGCGTATCGAAGGTCCCGGGTTAGAATCCTGGTGCAGCTATGAATTTTTCCTGGGTCTGGAGGGTGTCCCTGAGTCTACCCAGCTCTGATGAATACCTGACCTTAGTTGTGGTAAAGTAAAGGCGACTGTGGCACCTGGTACTGCATCGGACCTATGGATCAATTCGGTCCGACGGGTACTTTTTTTTAATGAATGGCTTTAAACATTAAAATTAAAAATGCTAATAACAAACATGTTTATTTGTTATTAAATATAAAACGCTTTAATGATTTTCTCTATAATGCTCCATATCTTTTTGGTGTTTCTACGGCACACAATAAATTGTCTTATAAAAATAATATAAGTTGAGTAGTTTGACTTTCACGCTGTTGGCACGCTGAATGATTTAGAAATCCTAGTTCGGCACACTGTAAGCAAAAGGTTGCCGACCCCTGTCCTACACACATCAGCGGCGTTGAAAACAATTGGCCACCTTTACCCCCCCCCCCCCCCAAGTCCCCCCAACACATTCACACACACACATTACCACTATTCAAGCCAAGATCCGATATGTTTATCGCATGCCACGGCTGCCAATATCCTCTGCTCACGTTGACGGCTTTCACCTGTAACAAGAGACTTCTTGGAGGAGCCTCTGGAGACCACCGGAACCGTCAGTGGTCGTGAGTCTATCGATCGCTAGGACCCCTCTACTGAATGGCGTCGGTCAAAGAATGTAAGTCGAGAAGTGCAGTAAACAAAGCCATTACTTCAGACTTCTCGATTATTATTTTTTTTTGGTTCAATCTTTGGTCTATTTTTTAAAAAAAACATATTCTTTTGTAGGAATTGTATT